>JARHVA010000266.1:1550000-2222500 GCA_037957365.1 Torreya grandis
ATTGACCGACCCATTTGCTATAAACTTGTTGCAATATATCCACCTACATTGAATCATCTTCCTTCTCTTAGGAAGTGAAGTCAAATCCCAAGTTTGATTTTTGATCAAGGAAGAATATTCTTCCTACATAGCACTATCCCACTAAGGTATGCATGAATCCTCTTAGAAGGTATGTGGATCTAAAATTGAAGTAAATAAATTGTGTGGACCATTTTGATAATCTACCAAGTACATCTATCATTTGCCAGATCCCCTACCTAAGTGCCTGCACTTTGAAGTGTCTGCCTAACCCAAAGTGGCTTGGATGTGGGTGAGTCATGTTCTAACTCCTAATCCTCTAAAAAATGACTATAGGTTGATGTATAATATCCCCATCACTAAACATGTTTTTGAAACTAGAATAAGAAGAAGACCTTGGCTCAAGAACCTACTCTAGATGATCTGAGTCAAAAGAAGAATCATCAAGTCTGAGTGAATCCAATGAAAGAGAAGTGTCAAGTGTTGATTCTATTGGACTCTCCTAAAAGTGAATATTTTTCACTATGAATAACTCATGTGTGGTTGGATGTAAAATTTGGTACCCCTTGACACCATCTAAATAACCTATAAAGATGTAAGGCTTGAACTAAGGTTCCATAGATTTGCATATCTTATTTAATAAATATACCATAGTTGGAGATTTGAAAACCCTAAAGTGATCAACATTAGCTTTCCTTATATGCCAAGCTTCAAAGTGTGTTATGCCTTTCAAAGATTTATGAAGAACCTTATTATAAATATAGAAAGAATAATTAATGGCTTCAACCCAATACTGAGGTGTCACAGGACTTAGAGTGAATCATACATTTAGCCATCTCTTTCAAGGATTGTTCTTACATTCTACAATTCCATTTTATGAAGGATTGTAAGTAACTATCCACTGAAAATCAATCCCCCTCTATGGTGAAAAATAGATCAAATATTTTGATGACATATTCACTAGCATTATCAATTTGAAGTGGCTTGAGGTCTTGAAAATATTCAAACACTACAGACTTTTGATTAAGAAAATAGACCCCTATATATCTTGATAGATCATCAAATATAGTGAGAATGTACTTAGCCATTGTAAAATATAGAATGGGAAAAGGCATAGATACATCATTGTATACTAACTCCAAAGCTTGTGAAGTCCTCTAAGCTTTTATTTGTCAAATTTTGATTTAGGATGCTTTCCAAGAGAACATCCTCACAAAGTCCCTTAGATAATTGGACTCGAGGCAAGCCTATAACCATGTTATTTTTATAAGTTATTCAAGGTAGAGGAGTTAATATAGCTAAACCACTCATGTCATAATTTACTAATTCCATTTGAATGAGTTAGCAATGTTGTCAGAGAATAATCAGGTGAAAATGTGAGGTGTATAACCTGGCTTGGTGATCTTCCCTACCCACTGCCATTATAGTATCACTATGGAAATCTCTAGTAATAACTCAACCCTCATGCCTTTGCTAGTATAATTGATTTGATACACTGATAGAAGATTAGTTGAAATGAAAGGGACATTTAGAACATTATTGAATGTTCCTCCTTTCATTTCAATAGACCCTCTCCTTGCAATAGGTATAAAATTGTCATCACCCAAATAGATATAAGACATGCTACAAGGATATAAAGAATAAAAATCAACTAGTGATGAGCACATGTGGTGAGAAGCACCCAATTTAATGACCCATGAATATCTTGAAGCTGCAACTACTACAAGAGACTTACCCTTTTCTTTCTCTTTCCCCTTGCCCTTTACCTTAGTATAATATTGAGTAGATGAATTATGCTTGATGGACTAGGGAACACCTATGTTGATATTTTCTATGAGATTAGTTAGGTGATATATTTGCTTCTTCATGAATTTACTTTCATAATTCCCATTTTTATTATAGTGGGCACACTTAACATTCTTTTTATTAGGTTTTCCATTGGAAGAGGAGGCTTTAGTGTTAGTTTTAGTAGAGGTTGATTTTTTTTTATTCTCTTGGTACTTACTCTTCTTCTTCTCTTTATTGGAAGTGTTTACTTTCCCATTCCGATCAATTAGGTCTTGGGGTTTAGTGGACCTCAATGTGCCCATCTAGATAAACTTGTCTTGTTCCCTAGTTAAGTTGACAAAGAAAGTATCTAAAGATGGTATTTTCCATGTAGTTCTCAAAGCCCTTTTAGTCACATGAAAAGTAGAGACAAAGATTGAATAGTCAAGACTTAGTTTAGATAGTATAGAAAGAATAAGTTGGTCATCTTCTTTATTTATCCCTCATTCCTTCAACTATAATCTCAAGGATTTGAATTTAGTAAAGAAATATTGAAGGGTGTCAAAGTTACCAAAATTTAGGATAATGAGTTCATTCTCAATATCATGACCTCTCATCGCATCTTATTCTCCAAATAATTTACCTAGAATGGTCCATACATCATGAGGTGATTTGGTAGGCTCTAAGTGAAATAAAAGATCAAGTGATATAGAAAGGCATAATAGCCCATAAGATTCATCACTATAGTTATACCACTTAACTATCTTTTCATCTATTCTAGGTTTAGTTTCATTGCCCATGGTTAACTTATATAAACCCTTACTCTTTAGAATGATTGTCATCTATATTTTTCATTCATGATAGTTAAAGGGAGTTAGTGTGTTGATTGAATTTGAATCCATTAGTATAGAAATGAAATGTAGTATTAGTGCAAGTTAAAGTTGTTTTAGAAATAAAAGTGCATGTATAATGAAATGAGGAACCAAAAAATCATAGTACATCCTTTTGAACTATGAAATGGTCAACCCCCCCTAAATGTTGAAAATGTACACTCAAAATATATCAGACTCAACCGATAGTGTGTCTAGAATAATTAGTACATGTGTCAAAAAAGATAATTTTTTGAAAATAAAATAGGACATCAAACTTGGTCAATAATAATTATAATAAATTAATTACAATGTGAGAAAGTGAAGAAATGAATAACACTTTATTTTTAAATATTTCCCATAAAATATTGTTTTATAAAAAATATCCATTAAAAATGTTGAAATTGACTAATCTTCTTATGCATTACTTATGAATTAAAACAAAAGTATCCTATTTTCCCTTATTTTAAATTAATCTATTAAAAAAATGAATTTAATGTGCTAAAAAAATTAGGACAAACTTGAATAGACTTAGCTTGTTTTGGAAAAAAAAATTCTACAACAATCTCCAAATTATAAGATTTGATTTTTTTGAGTAGAAGTTACTAAAAATATCATAACTTTTGCATTTCTTAACAAAATTCAAAAATTTAAAATGATCCAAAAATATAATACCAAGGTACACCAAACCCAAAAATATTTTATCATGATTCATTGTGGTTCGAGATAAGTAATATCTTGAATAGGAAGATGGCAAATTAGGCACAAGAATGAAAAATCAAATCTGAACTAGGAAGTCACAAAAAAGACAATGTGATGAAAAACATGTTTCCTCAAGCAATAAAATGCATTATTACAATCCACAGTGAATTTGATTAAATTGTAAGAACATTGGATCTCCAAATATCTTGTATATACTAACATTATAAAGCATGCAAATGTATGATAAAAATAATGGATAGATCTTAATGAAAAATAATCCAGATCTACAATCTTGCTTATGCAACAAATGTAAAGATTTCATAGAAATATTAGCATAAAATAACCAAACAAATGTTTAACATGGGTGGATTTTATACCATATTAAATATTGATCCTAATCTGGATAAGGTGAATGTAAATGTTTAATGGTCACACGAGACAATAAGCGAGTGCACACCACCAAAGAGCTATAGTAAATTAAAATCACAAAATAGATTTATACAAGAAAAATCAAAATGGAGAAAGAAAAAATATTCATTAAATTTTGGTGATAAATACAAAAGGAGAGAGGTACATATATAGGTCGGAGAGAGAGTGAAAACCCACATTCTAATGAATGTGGGACTAATCTTCCCAAATGACCCAAATGGCCTCTAAGACCCTAAGCAAGCATAATGAACCATGTAGAGAAAACCGTAGTATAAAATTTTACACCAACAGGATATCATCAAGAGAATGCACATATGTATACCCCAATACATGGTATGGAGTGACTTACTAAGAAGAGAAAATGGCAACTATAAATGCCTCTAAATCTAAATAGGAATCATATATTTTAATATACCCATTTGAATCACTGATCATTTATCCATGTGAACCTATATCCTCATGTTTAATGGGATAATATTTAGACAATATATGGTGTTTTAGGATATACATACCTCTTTTTAGGTGCCACTTTATACTTATGAGAATGTACCATGCTCTTTAGAACTAATTGATTATGCTCATGCGTAAATGTATCATGCTCACAAATAGAAGGGGAAATTGATTCTATAATATTATTTTAAAATTTTTAGAACATTTTAAAATTTTATATGCCAAAAAATTATCTCATCAATGTTATAATCATAAAAATATATGAGAAGTCGTAAATGGATGACTTTTTGTGAATAATATGTGTTATGTGTGCATGTATTAGAATTTAAAAAAATATCATGTGTGTTATAACCCTCAATTATATTTCCATATTTATCTTGCATATTAGTTGTGTCATTCCAATAATATTATTCATACTCATTATCGTTATCATGATAGGAGAGCCAAATTTTTATGTTGTGATTAAAATTGTGATATGTCATTTTGATCATATTTTTTATCTGTGTATGAAAAACCAATTGCCCCATACTATGGTATTAACCTTTCTGATTTATCTTTTATAATATGTATTGTAGCATGTGCCTTTAATAATATTCCATTAGTTTTATTTATTTCAATATTAGTTGAAGACATGCTTTCTTTTTGTTTCTCTTGCTCTAAATATGTTCCATCTTTTAAAGTGGAAATGACTTTTCATTCATGATAAAATGTAATGCAAATTTTTCTATAAATCATTGCTCATATTGATTTTAACCATGATCCTCCAAGTACAACACTATGTACACTTGTAATATAAATAATTTTGAAATTAAGATAACACTATTTTAAAGCAAACAATACTCTTAACTCAATTGATCCAAGGCATGATGCTAATGTGGTTTCTTGATCTATGTCTTGGCAATTATAACCAAGAGATACAATAAATAATGTTGAACTAAAATTTCTTTCATAATAGTCCATAACCTTAACATTAGTAAATTACTTTGCATCTATGTGAGTAGTGATAGTGAAAGGTTTTTAACATGAGTAAGGGATTTTAATTGCGTTGTTTGGAACCATGTTTGTAACATTAGCTTTTGTAGGCATCTCTCATTTTTAAACTCTTTTGTTAAAAACATTTTCTTAAAGATAATTTATTAATTAGGTTGATCTTGTTTTTTAAACTTATATTTTTTTAACATTTCTTGTTGTAACTTTCGTAACCATTTATTTTCAAACTATTCCTTTTATAATTGTTCTTTTTTCGATCTTATTTTTTCATCTATTTTTTTGGTAATTTTGCCTACTCTAATTTTTTAATTTTGAATCTTTTCTTGCTCTAAGTTTTAATTTATAACTCTTTTTTCTCTTAATTATCCTTTGTATCCATACTTTTTGTCTTTGTTTCTTTTTTTTTAAAATGATTTTTCTATTTCTTTTACTTGTAATTATTCCTTGGGAAATGCAACTATAATGTGAGTGATTTTATTGATTGATATATCTATTATAGGATCACCACTATCAATGATAATTTTTATTTTTTTATTAAAATCTAAATATCTATTTGTATGATTCTCATGTCTTCTATGGTATGCACAATAGTATTTTTAACTTCTTAGAGGAAGCATAGAAATTAATGTAATCAAATTGTTTTGAAGCCTTTCTCTTAGAATCTCACTTGAAATATTATTAGGCTTTTGTAAAAAAATTGAATCAATAATTTTAGGTGCATATTATTTTGGGGGAACATGATAGATATATTAATATGTAAATACATGATTAGTACTAACATAATCTAGATTCATTGTATATTTTTTGTTATTTTATAATAATATGATATTTGAACTGAAATTTTGAGTTTTATTTTGAAACTCATCTATTTAATTTTTCATAGTGATGATTTGACCTTAAAGGGATTCAAAAACACAAACCCTAGGTACTTATTCTTAAATATACATACAAACATTGTCTGTGGGAGGAGGAACATCATTATCATTTTTATTTTGACAATCCATGTCATATACAATGAATTTAAATAAATTAGATGCAATAAAGAACAAATTTATTTTTAGAAAATAATGTTGCATGTATAATAAGATTAATAAATATGAATACAATACTAGTAAAAATCAAGGTATAAAGGGTGATCTAGGAAAGGGTTTGCATGATTGTGTGGGCTCTCAATTATTCTTCATTGTTCATATATTAGTGTTAGATCGATATTTCAAAAAAATAACTATAGAGGCTAAACCATGCCCATAACCCACTATCCCATCTCTAAGGGTATGATGAAAGTAAATTCCATGGGTGATATACTCCTTTAAGGTGCACCAAAAATAAAATGGCTAAATAAGATTCCTATGGTGTAAAAAGGGGCCACAAGTTTTTCAAATATATGTTGAGGTACATGAAAACTAAAATATGTATATAGTGTTATCTTGGTCTTAGGTATTTGGAGAGTATCCATTACTTCATTGTGATGGTAAAACATGTCATCGCTTAGCCAAAAATGACAAATATATATATGTAGTTTTACAACTACTAGAACTTAATTTAAAAATAAAAATAAAAAATAATAGAAAACAAAGAGAAAACAAAAGTTGAAAGAATTTTCTATATAGAGATCAACAAATTTCATACCAAGGTTAAAACAATGCTTTAGTGTTAGACGTTATCTGAGATGACAATAAAATTTCCTCAATTTTGGATTAAAATCTAAGGTTGAAGAATATTAGATCTTGGTGTCATATTTATATCCAAAGTTTAAGGTCATTTATTTCATTGACAGGAATTCACAAAACTTTGTACGAAATCTTAGGACAAAATTTAAGGAAACAATAAGAATTATTCTAATAAAAAAATTATAGGTTCACCAAAATGTTTGGTTACTTTGATTTAATAATTATTAAATAATTTAAATATTATTAAAAATACAAAATATACATAAGTTGAATGTAAATTACAATAAATTATAGAAACTAAAATGAGTTATAAATAATATCTTTCAATAAAATATGCAAACATAGTTCAAAATTAGTGTAGTCTTGTCCCAGAAGGGTAGAGACAGTTAGAACTTGGATGACATGAATTTTAAAGCATAATAGGGATGTCTAAATCATGTTTTCATTAACTATAAGACAATGAATATAATATTGAAGGCTCTCATAAATATTTAAAATTAATGGAATGGTTAATAGGCCAAGTAAGGCAAGGATGTCAATATTAAACATTTTCAATTAAGTAATGGTTAAATTTGAGTGTTTATAGTATGAAATTATCTCTAGTCTAGTTTGGGGGCATAATTCTAGATTATTTGACATGGTCATTATATCATGTTGAAAACCATAAGTTAGTATTCTATGATATATCATTGGAAAGGAAAATTTAAACATTGATAAACATTTGTATACCAAAAAAATAATGATACATTATAATACACATAGTCTATGAATATACTGTGTAAATAATAACATGAAATTTCACATAAAAATGAATCATATCTAGGAATATTCTTATACATATATTTTTTAAAGACACACATAGGTATGTAAGATCTACAATGGGTTGAATGATCAAGGTAAAAAGGATATGACACTAAACATAATCCTATGAAGAAACAAGGGAAAAACTAGGGTGATTGAAGTCTAACATTATATAACACAACATTTAACAAATTCAATAGGATCAAATGATACTATTGTTTCCCACTAAGCAACCAAAAATATTTTTAAAAATGACTAATTAATAAATGCTAAAAAATACTTTTAAAAACTTTTTTTTTTTGGAAAAATATGTGTGATTTGTGTCTCTATATATATATAAGTTAATAAATAATGTATCTATTCATTTTATAAATTTAATTTCATTTTTTTCCATTAAATATTTTTTATGTATAGTAAATTTTGAAATGTAGGACACATTATTATGTTGTCACCCAATGATATGGAGAGATATAATAACTAGTTTTAGGAAAAAACATAAAATAAATTAGGGATAAAGTGATATAACATGATAAAAAAACCCTAAGCAAAGGAAACACTAGGAACATGCAAGAGGTAATGGTAATATGAGGTAAAAATACATGAAGGGTGTAAGAAACCCTATACAAAATTAGATATATGATAATAAAGGAAAAATACAACCATAGAAGAGAAAGGACCACACAAGGAAATGTGGGCTCACCAAATTATAGTGTGATAAAGTTGTTTTACATCAAAAATGCACTATAATAAACCATAAACAATGTGAAATTCAAGAAAACATAGTTATATTGAGATAAATAGTAAAACATACCTAATTATACTAAAAGATTACTCTATAATAATTAAAATGTGAAAGTATAGATTTTTTAGAAGAATACTAAATTTTATAGACTAACCAAGGCTAAAATTAAATGAAATTAAATTTAGGAACTGTAGCATACATAACGTATAAAATTTTGAGTAAAATTAATACTTTCATATTTTGACTAGGATTGGAATGCTATGCTTCTAGTTACTCCCATTTGTGTATTTTAGGGCTATGATATGCTCTTGGTCATTTTAAAATATTTTATTTTAAAAAAATGATCATGTACTTCCAATCTAGAAAAATCTTGCTTATAATATCAGAATTCACCATGCATCACCCAAAAATCCTTCTCATTTATTAAATCCCTAATCATCTCAAAAAACCCAAGAAGATTTTTAAAAATAGGGTATTCAATTGGGGGGATTTATTCAATCATACCCATGTCCTTATAAAATTTTGAGACCAACACTCTATGTAGTTTACCAAGAAATTGTGTGAAGCGACCCCTAATCCTTTTATGATTATTCACTACATGAACAACTGATAATGTTGAATATAAATATTCTCAAGGAAATCATACTTTTCAAATAAATTATATATTTATAATATCACTCTTACCTCTTCTTGAGACTTTTTATTTCAACTCACTTTTCCAATACTTATTCATTTGCTTTATAAGCACTAATACAAAACCCCAAGTAAAAAAAGGAAAGGGCCAAAGGGACCCACTCAACATGTATACTAGGATCATATAATTTGATCCTAGTAGAAGCCAATAACAAACATAAAATAAAGGGGTGAAATGGAAATCAAGGAGGAGAGAGAAAACATAGGCAAGAGGGAGAAAATAGGGCTCAACATAGAGAAAACATGTGCCAATAAGAGCCTAATCTATATTGATAATCAACACATATATAAATACACTAAATTAGTGATTAATAACATCTAAAATTATCTCAAGAACATAATTAAGTGTCTACAATACACATTAGGTGCATGGGACTGATGATGTAACTACATATTGAACTCGTTATAGTTTGTGTGGTGAAAATCCCTATCATTCACCCATGATAATCTTCTCTCAAATATTTAATTTTAAAGGTAAGATGTAACAACTAAGATAATTTAATAATGTCAAATTCACTTTTGATTTATATAATTTAGGGAAAATCATATGATTTCAAGTTATTTTTCACTATTATTTATTCATGCACTTACCAATTTCCTAGGGATATTTATTTTCTAAAAGTAGTGAGAAATCATGATTTTTTAGAATGATGTTAGGTCATGTTTGGCATTGATATTATATATGATATCATTTTTATTTTTTATATATTATTGATTTACCTATGTTACCTAAGGTTTCTATACTTTTGATAAAAAAAAGAAACCTCTTTAATCTCTTTTTTTGAGATATGATTATTTATATTAAACATGCCTCCAAAATATCAAGGGGAGTATTGTATTATATATTTATTTATTTTGGTAAATGTACACATGGAAAAAACATACTAAACTTTTGAACTCCAACTCCCAAGATTAGGATGAGATGATCAAATAATAATGATATTATAGTTGAGCTATTGATCTATTTGGTTGGTTAAGGTGGCTGAATAGGTTGAGATGGAAGGGTGGGTTGATTTTGATGAGTTACTTGCATAAAACTTTTAGTGATGTTAAGTAGTGTGTGCTCATTTCTATACAAAAATAATTATGTTTCATCAAATTTTTCACTAATAAAAAAAACCTTTGGTGTAATAATATCCAAAAAATATCTTAATTATAGAAGAACTAGGTAATGTAATTCTTGGTCTATGTTACTTTCCTTGAATGGATTAAAGTTAGGTTGGATTATTGAATATATTTAATCAAATTTATATAAATGGGTTTCTTTGTGAATTTCGTATACAAATTAAATATAACTAGATGAGGTTAGACCTAAGGATGAAATAATAAATTAAATTTGGATGTTTATGGCTTAGTAGGATAAGAGGTGAATTTATCTATCTAGTTGGGCTTTAGATAACATAGTTTGCTTGCCTAGAGTGGTTATCTAACTAATGATTATATTGGGTAAATGTGTGGATCAAAATATTTAAATCCAAATCTTAGATTATTTATTTATTTTTATATTTGTGTTAGGATAGGGGAAGGTACTCAAGGAAACATTCTTGTTTTATGTGGATGCACTTGTTTAGGAAGTGACATCGAAGGGAAAAAAATGTTTTTGAGGTTTTATGTCTTGTTTTGCTTGTTTAGATTAAGATAAACCTAATTTTAACCTAGTTTGTAATCCATCCCAAACACATCAGGAGGTTTGAGTCTCCCCTATATCACAAAAGATAAAATAAGGTGCATCTTACCAAGAAAACAAAATATCCCTAACCAAAATAAGCATCGACATTGAAAAGAGAAACAACTACTTTTTATTAGTGTGAGAACTAGATGGTTTTAGGTAGACTAAAAACCAACCTATACTAATGGAGAAAGAGGCCCATGTATTGAAAATAACCAACGAGGTCCCTAGGAGACCCAAACCTAATAAATCCTTTAACCCAACATAATCTAGGTAGTGAACGAGGCAATAACAAAGAAATAGAGACCCATCAAGGTCCCAAGGACTCAAAACCATAAAATCAATAGTAAAATCCATTATGCTCCCAAAAGGGACCCAAACCCTACAAATCTCATTAAAATAAAAGGCATTACATTTGAGCTTGAAGATGGGGATTTTGGCTAGACCCCTAAACTAGAACAAATCCATGATTGAATGGAATTGAGACTAGCTTAGACATAAAAGGAGGCTTAGGTCTCTAAAAAAAGGAACTTGTGGAGAGAAAACTTTTATACTAGTGTAGGGACTAGTTGGGATAATAAAGACAGAGGCTTAGATCTCAATAATCCAATTATGATAGGATCAAGAAACAAGGAAGGATTCCAAAGGGAATCCAATAAATATTCCAAAATGATCAAAGGATTCCTCAGTGAATCCACACAATAGTTTAGAGAGGGATTCTTCAAGGAATCCATAAAACCAATAGAAGGATTCCATTATGATTAGACAATATAATAGGAGGATTCCCTAGTTAATCCAAAAAACAATTTAGAAAGTGTTAGTGTAGTTCTTTTTCCCACTGGGTTTTGCCTACACGGTTGTATGGCCTTTCTATGTATTTAAGCTTCCTTAAGTTAGTTATAAAGGGTCCATAGGCTAATTTTATTTAATTTTAATTAGTTAATTAATAAAATTAGATGCTTCCTCATGTTTCCTTAATTTTCTCTATATGTACCTCACTTTTCTTTTTTGGAAGGTTAATGAAGAATTCAATCATATCATTTTGGATTTCATAGATTATTGTAAATATCATGTGTTTTCTAGAGATCTCACACTACCGCACATGATTCAACTTGATTTCATGAAAATTATTCAAAGATCTTGGAAAACTCTTTCATGGTATCAGAGCTATCTTGATAGTCTCATACATCAAACTCCCTGGTAAGATCTTCCATGCATTCTCCTTGCTAGTTTTTCTTCTTTCTTGGCTACCATTTTTGATCTTGGAGGAATTTTATTAATCTACCTCAAAACTCATGTCAAAAGGATTTTAATGAAAAATTTGTTTACATATATTTTCTGGGTTTATTGAGATCTAAAATGGGTTGTTCTTAGTTTTTTTAGAAACTTCATAGATTTTCCAAAAAATCCATTTCTTCCATCTAGTCAGACATTCATACAGATGAAGTAATACAACCTGCAAACCCTAATTTACTCTCTATAGAAAAAATCAAGTTATTGAAATCATTTAATTCTCAAAACACAATTACTTGGAATTAATCAGGTTCTCAGAGGGCAATTACTTGATTTTAGACCAAATCAAGCTTTTAGAGTGCTTCAACTTCTCCAACACAATTCCTTATAAGTAATCAAGTTTTTCAAGGGTGACTACTTGAATAATTGGGTTTCTTCAGTGTGACAACTTGATAGTAGACTAATTTAGGCTTTTAGAGTAGTCTTACTTCTTTAAGAACCTGATCAACACTGGTTAGACCCATTCAGGTTTGTGGAGGTCAACTACTTATTACTCATTACTTGATTTATAAGTAATAAGTCATGCAAGTTGAAGAACCCAAAATTCATTGAGGAAGACCAATCCAAGTTTTCCAAAGGTGATTACTCATTAATAATTTAATTTATAAGTAGTTCAAAGAACATGAAATACACTGAGGAGAAGTAATTAGGTTTTTCAAGGTCAACTACTTATAACTTTTTATAAGTAAAGTAGTTGCAAGAACCCAAAGTCAAGCAGCTAAAAGATCCCAAATTACACTAGGAGACCCATTCAGGTTTTCAAAGATATTTTACTCATTACTTTTTATAAGTAATGTAGCTATAAGAACCTGATGTTAAGCAACTGCACAAACCCACATGATATTCAAGGAAGAGTCAAATTTTAGGTGAAAGGTAATGTAGAAATAGAGTAAAGTTATTTCCTTTTTTGTAGTTTTTGATTAAAAAAATTCCATTTTTGGAAAAGGTCCATGAATATATGGGAGTAAGAACTAGTAAGTGCTATAAATTTCAATTATTATCTCTTTTTTGGGTGCCTTTTTTTTTTTAAAGAACATATTTTCTCAAGCTCTACGCATTGGTGACATTATTTCAAGAATTTTGTAACATCCATTTTTTACATGGTGCAATAGCTTAAAACTCTCTTCAAACCTTTGTACCTTTCCTCTTGGATGAATTATCGATATTTCTCGATGTTCCTCTCATACTTTCTCACATTGATTGCTCATAGACATATTCTCGACTATGCCCAACATCCAAGATTGAGTGTGTGTGTATTTTAACTTTAGGGGGGGTATTCTTGATAGTTCAGGGGGTATTTATACTATGTGTTTTCTATTTTTTATTTCATTTAATTTTTTCAATTTGTCTCATTATAATCTGCACTAATAGATCTAAACATTGAGCCACTCACACCATTTAACTATCTAGAATGGAAGTCTAAAATACAACTCACTTTGAGAGGTAAAGGACTCTATCGAATTACTATGGGTGAGGGAACTAAGCCATCTATATATTGATAAAAATCTAAGTTGTATAATAGATGTGACAAGGCTTATGGGTTTTTATGCTTTTCAATGTCTCCTGACCCTCTATTTCATATTGAATCTACAAAAACTCTGAATGAAGTCTAGACAATCTTGGACAAGCTTTTTGGAGTGTAAGACATCATGAGGGGTCATGAGCTAGAAAATGATCTCATCACATTGAGCCCAAGTGAATATGACATCCTAAAAGACTTCTTTACAAATTTTAAATCACTGAGACTATAGTTGAAGCAATGTGGTATTGAGAAAATAGATGACTAGTTGATTCTATCTCTTCTTGCAAAACTAGGTCATGACTATTCAATTTTTGTCTCTACATTTCATGCTACCAAACATGTAATTGGATCCACTTGGAAAATTCTAACATTTATGAGTTTATTCTTGATCTAACTTAAGATCAAGATAAATTAGTTTAAATGGGTGCACTGAAGTCTTCAAAATCATATGCCTTGATTATTAATCAGGACAAGAAGAAGCCTTCTAGTAGTGGCAAGTAGGAGAAGAAATAGTCTAAACCTGATCATGAGCATAATAAGAATTAGAAATCAGATTCCAAGCCTAAGGCATCATCAAATGATTCCTCCTTAAGTGGTAAACCTAAGAAGGATAAACTCAAATGTAGTTTTTGTAAGAAACTTGGGCATGATGAATCTCGGTGAATGAAAATGAAGATTGACACCTTGACTAAGAAGTTTGAGAAGAAAAACATCAGTGTTCATGAATCCTTATCTCAAAACACATCAGCACAAGATTCCACAAAAGTTAAAGATAACAAAAAGGGTAAAAATAAGGGCAAGGCACTTGTTTTAGTAGCTTCTTAGCCTTCGACTTGGGTTATTGACTAAGGTGCTTCCTATCACATGGCCTCTTCAAAGGATCTATTTTCAGAAATAGAGCCAAGTTATATGCCTTAAATTCTCATGGGTGATGACACTTCAATATAATTTAGTGGTAAAGTATTAGTATAAGTGATAGGACCTTTAATGATGTTCTATGTGTTCCTTCACTATCCACCAATCTTCTGTCAGTACATCAAATCACTCACATAGGTGCAGGGAAGTGAGTTGAGTTCACACCTAATTTAGTTGTCATCAAGGAGATACATAGTGACATTATAATGGCTTATGGGAAGGCTAATCATCAATCTAGGTTTTATATCTTCTCACAATTTGCCTTAGATCAGCCCTCAGTTATGCTACTTACTCATGCATATGGAGTGAGAAAACTATGGCATGAATGGTTTGGCCATTTAAACTACCATTACCTGGAGCAACTCAGTCATTAGGACATGGTTTCATGATTACCTAAAGTTAAATTCTCAGATGACCTATGCAATGGCTGCATTCTTGGAAAGCATCTAGAAGAGAGATATGACAAGGGCAAAGCAAGGAGAGCTGAATAAAAGCTAGAAATAGTCCACAGTGACTTAATAGGTCCATTTCAAAAACCTTCATTCAATAGTACAAGATATATGCTCACATTCATCGATGAATTTTCAAGGTACACCTAGGTGTTTTTTCTTAAAAATAAATTTGAGGTCTTTGATCACTTTAAGGACTTCAAGGCACTTATGGAGAAGTAGTTACAATGTTCCATCAAAATCTTAAGGATTGATAATGGTGGAGAGTATGTCAATAGCAGGTTTGAGCAATTTTACATGCAAAACACAGTTCCATACAATCTTCAATAGAATGGTGTGGCTAAACACAAGAATCATACCTTGAAGGAAATGGCCAACTACATGCTTCAATCAAAGTCTCTTTCTCCTTAGTATTGGGTTGAAGAAATCAACTATGTATGCTACATTTAAAACCAAGTTCCACATAAAAACTTGAATGGAATCACTCCTTTTGAAGATTGAGATAGTCATAAGCATGTAGTAGATCACTTTAGAGTGTTTGGATCATTAGCAATGGCCCATGTTCCCAAGAAGAAATACATGGCAATGGACCCTCAGAGTTAGTCTTACATATTTGTGGGGTATGTAGAGGGTGTTAAGGGATATATGTTACTCCATCCTAAAACTCATGAGTTTTTCATTGAAAGGAGTGTCAATTTTTGTGAGGGTCCATTTGAATAGAATCTTGGCACTCTGGACTCTTCAAAAGACTCACTAGACATTGATTCCACTTCAAACAGTGATAGATCCACCTTAAGATCCTCCTAATGATGAGGATAACTCTTTTTCTTCTCCAATTTCAAATGATGAGAGCAGTGATGAGGATTCTCCTCGTCCATCTCACACTCACACTATAGATGATGAGGACTTACCTCCTAATTCTCTAATCTCATACAATTTTCATCCTATTTATGCTAGACAAACACTTTAAAGTGTTGGAGAATGGGTTGGAAATCCATCAGATATAAGGTGGACATGATCATAGTTTTAAGGGACTTCACATGCCTACTTAGCCATTATCTCAGATTTACAAACCTTTCATGAGGTATCTAACATTTCAAAATGGGATTGTACTATACAAGAAGAGTATAGTTCTCTAATCAGGAATAAAGCATGGGACTTGGTCCCTTTTCTTAAAGGAAAAAAATAGTCCACTGCAAATGGGTTTATCAGACTAAATATGGTGAAGATGGTTTAGTCAATAAATACAAAGCTCATTTGGTTGCAAAGATATTTTCTCAGGTGCCTATCATAGACTACACTGACACGTTTTATCTTGTAGCCATCTGTAAGACTCACTCTATCCATCATAACTGCACATCAATGGGATGTTCACCAAATGGATGTAAAGAGTGCTTTTCTACATGGTGACCTCAAGGAAGAGATATATATGAATAAACCATAAGGCTTTGTCAAAGATACCTCCTTGGTCTGTAGACTTAGTAAATATATCTATGGACTCAAATAGGCCCCTTGGGCATGGAATGCTAAGATGGATTCCTTTCTCCTCATAGTTAGGTTCACTAGATGCCACTCAAATTTGAATTTCTACATCTTATGGTAAGATGATTCATTGTTGATCCTAGTTATTTATGTGGATGACTTATTGATTATAGGAATCTCATGATCATCCATCTTAATAGTGAAAACTACACTATCAAATAGATTTTCAATAATAGATATGGGATTGATGTACTACTTTCTTAGGATTGAAATTATTTAGTCAGATTCTAAGATAACTTTATCACAATCCAATTATTCTTTTGATTTACTTGTAAGGTTTAGCATGGCTGATTGTAAGCCAGCTCTTACTCCCTTCTTGTCTAGTGTGAAGCTTGAGGTTGATTATCTGAAACCACTCATTGATGCAACTCTATATTGATAACTAATGGGTAGTCTTATCTATTTCACACACACTAGACCTAACATGTCCTATGTAGTTCATTTGGTCTCCTAGTTTATGCAAGAGCCACTTGAGTTGCATTGGAAAGCAACAAAGTAGACTCTTCACTACATTTAGGGTTCAAAAAACTATGAGATACACTATGGAGTAGGAACAGAGGTTGATTTTATCAGATACATAGATTCAAATTGGGTTGGGTATATTCAAAGTCAAAAATCCACTTCAGGCTACAATTTAGCACTTGGTTTGGGTCTAATAAGTTGGTCAAGAAAGAAGTAACATGAAATTGCTTTATCATCTATAGAGATAGGATACAGAGGGGATATCAATGCCACCATTGAAGTAATCTGGCTTTAGGGGATTCTCACTGAGTTTGGTGTCTAGTTTCATAATCCAACAATCATCTACTATGACAACCAAAGCACTATCTAGATTTGTAAGAATTTGGTTCTCCATGAAAGGACCAAGCACATAGAGATTCACATGCATTTCATTAGGTATATTATCAATGAGAAAGTAATTTATCTTCAATACTATCCAACATTAGAATAGATTATAGATATTCTGAACAAACCTTTCATAGAGAGTAAATTTGTTCATCTATGAGCTCTCATTGGAGTTAGGGTTGCTCCACCTTCTTTTTCCTCCTATGGAGGTTCATCACTATGTACTTGGTTACCTCATCAGGATTTCAATGTTAGGACCCAATTCTCATCTCACATAAGCTATGCTTAAGGGGGGTGTTAGTAGTGCTTTTTCCCACTAGGTTTTGCCTACATAGCCGTATGGCCTTTATATGTATTTAAGCTTCCTTAGGTTAGTTATAAAGGGCCCATATGCTAATTTTAATTAGTTAATTAAGAAAATTAGAGGCCTCCTCATGTTTCCCTAATTTTATTTATATGTACCCCACTTTTCCTTTTTGGAAGGTTAATAAATAATTCAATTGAATCATTTTAGATTTCATAGCTTATTGAAAATATCATGTGTCTTCTAGAGATTTCATATTATCACAGAGGGTTCAACTTGATTGCACAAAAATTATTCAAATATCTTGGCAAAATCTTTTAGAAAGAGATTTCATAAAACTACCCTCAACCATTTTCAACCTAATCATTTTACAACCTCTTAAATTTGAGCAAAAGGAAATGGATCAAGAACAAAACCCACCATTGAATCTCATAGTTACTTCCACTAAAAAATGAGCCATAAAAGAGAACTTGAACCCCATGAATAATTTACATTTAGAAAACCCAATTAAATCCAATCAAGACCAAATCATTCATGAATTGCTTCCAATAATAGAACCTGATTCTCTATCCAAATCAAACTAGAATAAATAAAATCAAAATAACATGGGTTACTAATTTGAATTAAACAGACCATTCTCCACACACTATCTAACAAGAAACTAGTCATTCTAAACCCCCATTCTCAAATCAAAATAGATCCCCTAAAGGGGTTGCACCACTGGTTCACTCTCTTGATAATATCCAAAGACTTAATTCAGCTCAACAATAAAATAATGTTGGTTTTTTACACCCAATCCATCTACTTGAGAAAACCATTAAATGTCCACTAAAATAAAACTAGATCTAGACCCCCAATATTGAAACAGGGTAGGTTTCTTATGGGGACCACACCATAGAGTGAAATGGGGCCTTCCTCTAATAATCTATTATGCCTTCTCATAGTAGGACGTGAATTCAATCACAAATTTTTCATAGAGAAGAACAAGAGCTCTAGAATTATTGGGACAAGCTCTAGGGTCTTTCTAAACCAACACCCAAACAAAACTAGACCAGTGAGTTTCTAAACTCAACCCCAAAGTCCTTCTAGTGGAAAGAGACCAAAAGAATCCACCAAGATGATGATAAAGAAGATCTAATAAATATGAGACTTCATAGGCTCACAACACTATAAACCATGAATCTAAAGAGGGTTAAAAATGAAATCAATATAGTCTATAATACAAGGCCCAACCAAAGAGGCCATATTCTTAGATCTAGTCCATGGCCAAATTGAACATAGAAAGAGAAGGAGGGATGAATAAAATCCATGACCACTAATTTTGTATGCCTCCCAAATCCTAAGTAATCTTAGAAAACTCGAAGAAACACCCCCTTGAGCATTAAAAAATAGATCTAAATCCTTTATTGATCCTAAATCATCATCTCCATCATCCTCATCATCCTTTTCCTCCCCCATATTTTAATTCTGCCCCTCAGTCCTCTTCCCACTCTCCTTCACCTTTGAAATGATGTTTTTTTATTGTTTTGGTTGTTGTACTTCGTTTTATATAAGGTTATATGGATCCATTTTTTTTATTTTTCTAAATTGTGTTTTTTTCTAATTTTGTTATTCAAATGACTAAATGTTTAGATAAACAAAATTTCATTATTTTTTAGAAACTCAAGTTTTGAAACAACTGCACAAACTAAAACTAATTATGAAATCAAAAGTGTTTGAAAATAAAGAAATTAAATATATTTTTTATTTTCAAATATATAATATAATAATGCCAATGAATTCAAATTGAAATTAAATTACATAAATACTAATTTTTTGGATTTATAGGGTGCACAAATTTAATTGTATTTTTTGAAAATGTGCATTTTTATTTTTATTTTTAAATGAATGCAACTAAAAATGAAATAATACACTAATATTCATATGCACAAATGAAAATCAAATCTACACTTTTCATATATGCATGCATATAACTAAATTTCTAAATTATGAACATCAAGATTAAATACAAGTTTTGTTTTTTTTTAAATTTGATATGTTTTCATCTAATCCTAACATGTATATATGCAATTCTGATTTAATTATGATTGTGCTTTGTATTTTTATACATAGGCAAGGGTGAAAGATGGATTTTTTAAATAAATTATTTATTTTCATTTTCACCATTTCATATGCAAGTAGACATGAAAATCACTAATTATTTTGTAAGCATGTATATGTGTGTATATTTGTATTGGAATAATAAAATAAAGACATGTGGGTGGTTGTAAATAAAATAATTTGTGTCCTTTAACTCTAAAATAACTACATGAAAACTATGGTTTTCTATTTATATGTATGCAAGTAAAGCTATAAGAATGATTAAGTGATTTGCACTGCAAGGGAATATAAAATGTTTTTTTTTTTTTTGTATTTTATATGTTGCTTTATAATATGGAACTAAAAATTATTAAAAATATTTCATGTCTTGTTTTCTAATATGGAACTAAAAATTATTTAAAATATCAAATATAATGAAAAACACTTAAATAAAAACAAGAAATGAAAAAACTCCTCTAACCTATGCAAATTAGAGGACAAGTACAGAAGAAGAAGATTGGGATTGAAAGTATTCTAATCCTCAAGATTCTATCTCCTTGTTTTTTTTTCTCAATGATTACCCAAGGTTTCTCAAGTAAGAGGAAAGTAAGAGGAAATGTAAATACAAATACAAAATAAAGAAAATAGGTAGTTGAACTATGGATAGTTGTTACAAACAACAGAGTGTTACGTTGCAAAATTGTGAGTTTATTCATCAAATTTTCTACGTTGACTATAAGGTTGTTGCAATATTTGGGTTGATTTCTTAATTAATATATTTAATGAATATTATGTCTCTCGTAAAACATATATACTTAATTCTCTAAACAATTTTAAAATCTAAATTATAGGTTAAAAGGAATTATTTTTAAGAAAATAATGGATATTGCATGTGGGAGTTAACAAGACCTTATAAGAGTTAACTTAGAATTATATAAAATTGACTTGGGTGTGACCTTGATTTTAGTTGAACATTGGTGAACCAATTACATAAAAATAGGAAGTAAAATGAAGGGTTGAACATGTGAGACATGTCCAAACACACGTCCTAGGAATAAGAATTAAAATTACATACAATGGCAGTGAAATTATTTCTATATGTAAGTGGTAGTTTTAAAACTATCATGGATATTATATAAAATACTGAGGTAGTTTTCAAAACCATTAGAGTTGTGTGAATTTTTTTGTGCAGTTTAAAGTCCAAAGATTTGAATGGTTAAGCTAAAATTTTATAAGTTTAGCTTTTGAAAGAGGCTTAGAAAGAGGAGAAGGGGGGGATAGGAGAAGATTTGGTCTCATCATGTTATTTTTTATGGAGGTCCTTTGATCATCATCACATGTCATAAAAAATGTTGCACCATGTAAATTTTGGGTGCGTACATATTGAAACCTTGGGAAGGAACCTTTCTATGAATTAGTGAGGGATTTTTTCCTAAGTAGTATCACACTCAAATAATAATTAGGGTTGGATAACTTACGTGACTTGCTTATGTGAATCAATGAATCCAACCAAGATGCCCTTATGACTTGCATGCAAAGATTAAGAATCAAGTGTAATATTATGAAAAAGTGGAAAATGTACTAATTAATCAAAATGCAGATGAGAATTACTTACCATTTATACAAGGATAAAAATACTAAATGAATCATCACTTCAAGGAATTAATCTCAATTCCATGTGAAGAGACATCAACCTTCAAGAGACCAAAATGTGAAAGTAACATACTTTGTAACAAAATTACTAGAAAAAGTAATTTTATCATAAAGGTTATCCTAATTTA
Organism: Torreya grandis; assembly: GCA_037957365.1. Lineage (NCBI taxonomy): Eukaryota > Viridiplantae > Streptophyta > Pinopsida > Cupressales > Taxaceae > Torreya > Torreya grandis. The sequence goes on from JARHVA010000266.1 coordinate 1,571,532, forward strand.
ATTTAGGCTTGAAAAAATTAAGAATTTGTCAAAGAATGAAAAAAAATTAAGATATATTTTTTCAAAAATGGATATTTTGAAATAAAACACTGAAAAATACAAAGGTATAAATAGTAAAACTTGCCCAATTTGGAAATTAGTTGTTCAGTGTAACCTTACCAAATTTGGATCTCTAGATTACAAGTGATGAAATTATTTAAAATTAATAAAAATTAAGAGCACAAGAAGAGGTTGCTTATCAGAGTGGTCTAAAATAAAAGATTGGTATGGATAGGATCAAATGCATGAAGCTGAAACTGTATGGAGTAGAGAAAATAGAAAAAATAACTCAAATGCAAGAATCATGACTTCACAACTAAAATTTACATTAAAATTCATTCATATATTAGCCAAAAAGTATATAGGAATGTACATTATATAGTGAGGAATTATGTCACCCCAAAATTTAATTAACTCAACTCATAATTATAAAATGACTTAGTACATTTATCCTAATGACATATTATTAACCTAAGTAATCTAATTAGACCATGTACGTAAAACCACATAATGGTAAAAATCCTACACTAACACCCCCCCTCCCTTAAGTATAAATTAGATTGGTAGTAGAATTGGGTCCTAAAATAAAGGCCTAATGAGGTACCCAAGTACATAGTAAATCCCCTAAAGGAGGAAGACAGAGCTACTTGAATGCCAAGAAGATCTCACAAGTAAAGATATTTTATTTCAATAAAGGGTTTGGTGAATATATCAAAAATTTACTCCATTATTTATATGTAGTAGAGATCAATGAATAAACCAAGCATAATAATTTTTATAAGTCTCAAATTTAGATTCATAACAATGAAATAAATCAATTTGGCCCCATAAATCAATTAAACCATGTAAATGCATACATTGAATTAATTAAATACTTTGAAAATATGCAAATGCCTAAAAGTGATTAATTAAAATACAATCCTAATTAAATATTAATTGAATTAATCCATGAGATATTAAAATAAATTATCAAAACTTAAAATTCAAATATTAATAAATATCCTAAAAAGCATCTTAAAAGCTAATCATGAGTTGTCCAAATGCAAAATATCTCAAAATATCTATTCATGATAAGCATGAGATTTTGGACACCTGTCATTCCTAATAGGGTTAACTAATCAAACCAAGGATAAGATTTTACTCATTCCAAGTCATTTAAAATCTTATAAAATCAAACCTAGAGCTCTTCATTATGAGAGCTTGGATATAAGGAAGTTATTATGCAAGAATTTGATTCATGAATGCAAACATAGTGTTATAATGCCAAAATCTTAAGCCAATCCAAATACAACCATGGTGCTAAGAGGATATGGATATAGCCAAGCCCCATTGATGAATACCTTTTGAGCACAATATGAGAAAGCCAATGAAGATATCTCTTGGAGAAATCAAGGAAGGTAAGGAAAGTTCTCTGTTTTTTGCATTTTAGTTGGGTTTTCATTACATTTATTCAATAAACTCTCCATATGATCTAGATATAGAGATGTAATATTTATAGTTTGTTGATTTAATTGTTTTTGGAACTAACACCATGCTAACCTCCTCTCTTGATTCAAATTCCTTGATCACAAATGGCACATCCGATGGGACACGATTGTGCATCCCACATATTTGAACAAAATGAATATTAAAATAGCTCTTATTTTTAATCCATTTACTATTTTTTATGAATTTTTTATAGGTTGTTCTTAATGGATTCATCCTAATTATATCAAAATTTAATTAAAATCTAATTCATATTTAAGAAGCTATGACTCTTTTAGTGACTTTCACTTTGTGTTTTCTATTTTTTTGGTAAAAATGACTAGTACATGGGTATGTGCATGGAGTTGGGGGATAATTCTATGGAAATTTTAGGTAATATGATCATGTTATTAAATAACATGATCACATTATTTAATTAACACGATCATGTTATTGAAATTATGGCTCGATAATTATCGATCATAATGCATACATGTTATTGAAAAAACAATAACACATACGTGTTATTGTAAATTCAAATAATGTGTACGCATTATATAATGTGTACACATTGTATAATGCATACATACTATATAGTGTATTATACAACATGTACACATTATATAATATATACATGTTACTTTGTTATATGTTCAAAACTAACTTGACAAGCATTTAGGAGTTGTATGTGAAGCCAACTTTGTCCATAAGCTTATATTTACTACTCTAAATGTTAAGTATAAGTTTACATTTATATTTTTACTTTAAATTTATTTTAGTAAATATAATAAATTAGGGTCACTCAACATCTAATAGAGTTGGTCTCACAGTTGCATGCCTTATGATGTAGAAAATAGTTTTTCAAAATCTAATCAGGTTAGTACCTAGGCATTTTCAAGGTCTAAGTATTAAACTTAGGGATTTTAGGACATAAATTTTTCAATTGATATCCATTTTTGGTAAACATATAGTCATTTTTTAGGTTTTTTTGCCTTATGGATTGATTCCTGACATTTCTAGGAGTCTTAGGTTTGTAAAAATTAAAGTTTTCAAACCACTCACTTTGAAATTGATGTAAAGTGGTGTTATTAGGGTATTGTAGGTCACATTGATTACCTACACACATCAAGAAAACCACTTTGTGTTAATTTAACTTATTAACTTATTCACCATCCTTCCCTCATTTTTGATCACTTTTAACTCATGCCTCATCAACCCTAATCACACTCTCATCATTCTTCATTGTCCCTAATCACTCCTTCATTGACCTTCACTATCCCTTATCATCTCTAATCACTCCATCATGATCCTTGATTAATCCCTCATTGACCCTCACTATGCCTCATCATCCTTAATAACTCACTCTTTGTCCCTCCTCATCCATCATCACTCCCTCATTGACTCTCACCATCCCTCATCATCTTTAATCACTCTCTCATTATCCCTAGTCATTCCCTCATTGGCTCTCATGATCCCTCATCATCCCTAATCACTCCCTCATTGGAATTTACCATCCCTAATCACCAATTCATAATCCATAATCAATCCCTCCTCATCCCTTATCATCTCTAATCACTCACTTATTTACCCTCACCATTCCTCACCATTTATAATCATTCCCTCATTTTCCCTTACCATCACTCATGATGTAAGGGCCTATTGCATACTTTGCTTATCCAAGCTCTTTGCCAATTTCCACATAGATTTCACTTTATCTTTTCTTAATGGATCTCTATCTTTGGACCCTCCACAAGTTTCAAATTCACATATACATTTTACTCATTTAATTTATTCTCCACCATTCTAAAGATGGTCTCACTAAACTCTTCATTTTATTCTCCTTACTCAATGCATTCAATATCTCTTACCTTGAGACTATCCCCCTTACTAGTCTTTATGCTTTATAAAAACTTGGATCAAATCTTTTCTCTAGTTCCTTAAGCTTTAATAGGGCTCTGACAAACTTCCTTCTACTCCTTTGAGTTCTCTCTAACTTCTTCTCAACCCTACTTAGCTTTTCAAAAACAATCCTCATATCATACACTACCTCTTACTCTATTATAGACTCTTCTTGGATAGACTCAAATCATCAAATAAACCTCATTTATGGATACCCTATAATATATCCCATTTATTCACAAAGTTCTAGACTTTGTTTCAACTAGTTTATAACTTATTTTGGCTCTTTCTACTCTAAGATTAGGTCTTTAGGTTTCCTTCTACCCTGTCTACCACACAATCCTCCCCCATATATACTTATCCATACACAACTTAAAAAAACTATATTATATTTGTTCATGTTGAACTCAAAATTTTCACCAAATTTCATTAATTATTGATAGTTACAACTCCTAAAAACACACTTTGAAATTACAAACCCTAATACAGGTTTTGGATTGGTTTCACAGACCCAAAAAGGGTCAAAATGAGATTTAAATATTCTAAAGGAATTTATAATGACTTTTACTATTGTATTAGGTCTTAATTTACCCTATTCATATTTTCCAAGTGTTTTATTCCCCTTTTTAATCTACAATACATTGACTTAACCAAATTTGAATAGATTGTGTACTCAATCATAGGTCTATAGTAATCTGAGAAGAGGTTATTTATTATAATTCATTAAAAAAAGGGTTATAAATAAAAATTAAGGTTGAAAATCCTTTTCAAAATGTTTAAACACTTTAAAAAATCAATTCCTTCCATCTATAACACTCAATTTTCCAATTTCCATGAGATACCACTTTGACTGTGTTAAATTTCTTGATGACTACAAGATTGTGTTAGTTTTATTTTTTCTCATCCAAATATATGAAAGCTAATTGAAATAATATAAAACTTCAAGATCATACTATGATAAACTCACCAACATATACATTTGAAGGTTCACTCCAATACATGCATATACCTTCTCACATAGATGTATACTCAAAACTTTTGCTCATAGAAGATAGGGTTGTGTTATTTAACATAAAATGTCCTTAGCATAATAAAAAAATAAAATGTTTAAATAATATTAATGAATTTTTATTAAAGTTAATAATTATTCATACATTCCAAAATCCCACCAAATAAAATCTCCTCTTCCACAAGACTGACTTTCACTTAGATTTCAAGGCATAGTTTGTAAAAGCATAGGGTATACAGTTTGTAATTTGAACATTCAAAACATTTGAAAATAAAATGGAAAATGCTATAATAACCATAAAATAAAATGAATTTTAAAATTACCACTCACATAAATAACACAAATAACTTATTACTAATCATTTTTCATGATCATGCACACTGTCAACTATCTTTGCACATATTCAAGAAGATGTAAGGTCTATTTGATTTATTGTTTGTAAATAATAAAAAATTGTCTTTATTCACTTTTTTGGGGTTATTTAAATTCATCCTTTCTAATCCTAATCCATCAAACTCTCTTTAATGTGACTCTAAATACAAAATGATACATGGATAATACTCTTATTACCAAATAACCATCAACTAAATTCTAACTTCTTTTGTATGTTGAGAGTGTCCTCAACTAACTTAAATACTAAGATATTTATCAAATATGAGTTTAGTTATATGTGTTGTAACATCATAAAATCCTCACTAAATTCTAACCATACTAAATTCAATGTTGGAATTCTTGAAACAAGATTGAAGTCTCTATTAAAGTTCAAAAATTCAAATGAAAGATTTGGCAAGAAAGTACAATACAACTCTAATTCAAAATTGACACAAAACTAAAAACTTAGAAATACTCCTACATACTTCTTATGACCTTGACCACCTTCTAAATACTATAAACATGTAAAATAAATCACTATTTATATTGGATAGTGTTGCTCTTGCATCACCTCATCATCCTTAATCACTGCTTCATCATACCTCATCATCTCTAATCACTCATTCCTCATCCCTCATCTCCCCTAATCACTCCCTAATTAATCCTCACCATCACTCATCATCCCTATTGACTCATTCATCATATCTACTCAATTCTTCCTCATCCCTCCTCATCCTTAATCACTCCATCTAATACATTGATGGTGGTATTTTTTTGGAGTTTAAAAATGTTAGGAGATACAAGTGGAGAGTTAAGTGTTACTATAAAATATAAAACATAGTGATCAAAATGATGTGGAGGAAAATTTGAAACACAAATATTTAACACCTATGAAAAAATATGGGCTTATTATAAATGATGTAATTCACAATTCAAAATCCACCAGAAAAAGAGAAGCAAGTAAAACCACCATAACACCAAAAATGGGTAGTAAATACATGGGGATCACCAAGCTATGTGATTTCTTGAAACCAATCAATTTATTTTCATATAAGGACATTTTATGATCTAAATAATTATATTTAAGGCCTTATATTTATATGTATATTGATTGAGTCATCATATCAAAGAGTGGAAAATAATTTTCAAATTATTAAAACAAGTAGTCTAATATTGGAAAGTGGTGCTTAATTCATAACTTCAATATTCAATCCAATGAAGAGTGTCACACTATGAGCTCTCTAATTGCACATCTTGAGAAGTGGGTAAAAGTTATCTAAAATTATAAAAATTTAGGTAGATAGTGTATTATGAACCCAATGATATGGTTGGTACTAAAAATATCTCTACTTCCCCCAACAAGAAATTATATGAATTAAAAATATTGTTTCATTAACAAATGTAGATCACTGGTGAGACAATACACTTCATCATTTATAATGGAAGTTAGAATAATTTAATTTCTCATAAATCATATTTTCAAATATTAAACTTGAAATTTATACATTATACATAACCATATGCTAGTGTATGGTCTAGTGTAGGCCTTAAGAAATGGATCACCTAGTAGTGTCTCTTGGTGTACAAAATCAAACTTTTTAAATATGCAATCCTTTGTGAAATATCACCATTATAAGTGTGTGATGTTTTACATTTATTCAACCATGTATTTACCATTGACATGTAGTCTATGAAGTAAATCCTTAAAATTTTGTGATAGATTATCTAGATCTAAAATATCACATATCATAGTTAGTTTATAAGATTTCAGTCATTAGTGTCAGGAAGTGCAAGAATTGTTTTAGTTCTAGTAAGAAGTATATTGTTAATGGTAAGAATTAAATTTTTAATGACATCCTTATGTCACCATATCATAGTGTGTTTTATCCAACAATAACAAATACAAAATAATTGAACCATAAACGAGATGAATACAAGGATATCTTTTAGTCACCTAAATAAGTTCTTGTATACTATACACTAAACAATATTATTGATTTGATCCCTTAAATACCTATACCTCAAACCTCTTTATAAAAAATATCATTTATATATAATGAATAGATCAAGTGGTAGATCCATGAAATCATGGATAATGGACACACCATACCCAAATCATTGCCTTGCAGAAAACCCAAGTGTGTTTGTGCCAAAGTTATGAATCAATTAAAAAAATATTAACAAGATTAATGTGAATAAATATTATCCTCATTTAAATTTATTAGATATTATGAGAGATGATAATTTAATGATTATGGATGATGAGGGATGGTGATAATCAATTAAGGAGTGATTAGGGATGATAAGCTCGAGTGATTAGAGATGATGAGAGACAACTAAGGTCAATGAAGGAGTGATTAGGGATGAGGAGGGATGAGGAGGGAGTGAGTAGGGATGAATAAGTGATTATGTATGATGAGGGATGAGGAAAGAGTCATTAGGGATGATGAACGATGGGGAGAGAGTAATTAGGGATGATGAGGGATAGTGAGGGTCAATGGAAGAGTTATTATGGATGATAAGGGAGTGATTAGAGATGACTAGGGATAGTGAGGGTCAATGAGGGAGTGATTAGGAACAATTATTATTGATTAGAGAGTGATTAGGGGTAATTATGGATGAGTAAGAAGTGATCAAGTATGAGGGAGGGGAGATGAAGTGAAATTAACATGTAAAGTGGTTGTTTGATGTGTGTAGGTCATCAATGTGACCTACACTACCCTAATAACACCAATTTTCATCAATTTTGAAGTGAGGGGTTTGAAAACATCAATTTTGACAAACCTAAGACTCCTATAATTGCCAAAAATCAACCCAAAAGGCACAAAAACCTAAAAAATGACTATATATTTACCAAAAATGGATATCAATTGCAAAAGTTATGTCCTAAAATCCCTAGGTTTAATACTTAGACCCTGAAAATGCCTAAGTAATAACCTGATTAGATTTTTAAAAACTATTTTACACATTGTAAGGCATGTAAATATGAGAGAAACTCTATTAGATGTTGAGTGACCCTTATTTATTATATTTACTAAAATAAATTTAAAGTATAAGTTTACATTTATATTGTTAATTTATTATATAAATGTGAACTTACACTTAACATTTAGAGTAGTAAATATAAGCTTATAGACAAATTTGGCTTCATATGCAACTCTAAAATGCTCACAAAGTTAGTTTTGAACTTATAACAAAGCAATGCGTACATGTTATATAACATGTATGCAATGTATAATAAACTATATAATGTGTATGCATTATAAAAAAACATACACATTTTATAGCATGTACACATTATTTGAATTTAAATTATAAATTTAGCCTTTAAGCTTAGAAACAGCTTGGATTTTTGAGCCAAAGGTTTGGGACTATGCATCTACAACTGAGACTAAGAGTTTTAGGAAAAACCAATAAATTTAAACTTCAATCTTCAAATACGCTATGGATTTCAACATCAAAATTTGAAAACTTATTACCATTGTGAAGAACACATTGTCCTCTTTCTAATTACATGATTTTTATAATTTTTGGGCTATTATAAGGGTTCAAACTATATTTATTTCTAACACCTTTTTTAGGCCACTACATGCCTCACCCATACATGCCTATTCATGTTTATCTAATTTATTTTTCATTGATCCAACTACAAAATAAATTATATGCTAAAAAACTAGGCCTAATTCTACACACATTTTTAAAATAATAATTTTCATTTTTTTTGAGGTAGTTAGGGTGGGTCGCATTGACGATTATCCATTTTTTTATCATTTTTAGGATATACTTAATTGAAAAATTAATTAAAAAATATTCATCAAAAAAATATTTAAAAAGTTGGTAACACACTAGAATATCTAATATAAATATTCACCAAAGTGTTTCTAATAATATTTAAGTATTCTCAAAAAATGGTGGGTCACATGAAATGGTACAATTCAAATTTTCTTAAAATAAATAGGAGGTCCTCTTCAAATTTTAGATGTTTAACCTATTTATACTTAACCATTTTAAATATATATGTATGTATGTATGTATGTATGTATGTATGTATATATATATATATATACATATATATATATATATATATATGTATATGTATGTATGTATATATATATATATATATATATATGTATATATATGTGTGTGTGTGTGTGTGTGTTTGTGTGTGTGTGTGTGTGTGTGTGTGTGTGTGTGTGTGTGTGTGTGTAGTTTTTTGGAAATTAGACTTGAAATTACACAATTCATGTTTTTTTCCATCTTAAAATTTTGATTGTATCCATTTCTAATTATTTGTAAAAATTCATATTTCTAAAATTTTAGGAAAATCATGTCCACGGGTGGGCCCTTTTTATCTCCCAAGTTGGTGCATTTACCCACATAAATAATAACACTTTTTATTCACTTTTTTGACCTAAAGTTTTGTATATATGTGAGTATTGGACATATAAACAACCTCCAAAAATTTTGTGAAGAAATGATGCATAGTTTAGAAGTTATGATCAAAATACTAACTATAAGTTTTTATGTTTTGTGTTCAGATTTATTTTTAGCCTTCTAACTTGTTGTTTATAGGTTTTGATATTACTTAACAATTATGTATGTATACACACACACACACACACACACACACACACACACACACACACACACACACACACACACACACACACACACACACACACACACACACACACATGTAGTTTTTTGGAAATGAGACTTGAAATTATACAATTCATGTTTTTTTCCATCTTCAAATTTTTATTATATCCATCTCTAGTTATCTGTAAAAATTCATATTTCTAAAATTTTAGGAAAATCATGTCCACGGGTGGGCCCTTTTTATCTCCCAAGTTGGTGCATTTACGCACATATATAATAACACTTTTTAGTCACTTTTTTCACCTAAATTTTTTTATGTTGGTTATTATTAGACATATAAACAACCTCTAAAATTTTTGTGAAGAAATGATACATAGTTTAGAAGTTATGATCAAAATACTAACTGTAGGTTTTTATGTTTTGTGTTCAGATTTATTTTTAGCCTTCTAACTTGTTGTTTATAGGTTTTGATATTTTGAGATTAATGTTTGTGTCTTATTAGATAAATAACATTTGTTCATTGTATTTTTTTTCCTTCATATTCATAGGTAACTAATCTCATTCCTTATCGACCGATATTAGTTATTTCTAAAACTTGTTTTGCTCAAAACCAAAAGTGCTTCTAAGTAGGGGGTTATTATCTAACAATTGTAGGTTCAAGGATTGATTTGAATGTAAATTTTAATGCTTAAATTAACCAAAAATTTAATTTTATTATTTAAAATTAACTTTTTCAAATCAAACATTTCAATTTGGGTATTAAAAAATAACATGTTATCAATCTTGCTCACATCATCTTTTGGGTATCTAAAAAGAACATAGTATTTTAAATGTTTATCAAGTTTCAATAAATTCCAAGGATCCAAACTTAAAAACACATTTTTTTTGGTGTCTTAAAATGAACCTAAAATCATTTAGTTTACAATATTTTGAGCAAGTTCACTTTTATGCCATGCTTATTTATTATTTGTTATTTTCACAAAAAGGATAACATGTGTATGCTCTTCCCCCATCCCATATAGGGAACTCTTAGGATCAAAAGTACCTTTCCATTAAATTTTAGTGCCTAGTCTTAGGTGTAGAATTAATGTTACCTAATCTCTCTCCAAACTCACATAGTATTGGGTGATCCAAAAGCGACCATAAAGTCTTTCTACTTGTCTTTTATTTCCATGTATTTTTGGCTTGTGAGGGGAACTTCATTACCTTTCATGAGTTATTTAGGGAAGCTTTGACCTGTTTCATATTTCTACATTATCTTCAACCCCTCTTTATTTGGGGGGTGGTGGTATACAAATTGGTATTCCCTCACTAAGATGGTGGTTTGAGTAGTTAAACCATCTCCATTAGTGCAGGCTAAGCCTGGGACATATGATCAATATGGGAATCACACTACACTAAGCAAGTGATGGATGTAGTGGTTGTGAAAATTACTATACCTTTTAAAAAAAAACTGATTGATGTAAACTCAATTTATGTGCTACTTCTCCTGTGTGCATACATGAAATTGTGTACACATAGGATCAATCTAGACAATAAAAAACAAATTAGTTTTAGTCAACCCTATTTTGCCACACCTTGATAGGATTTAGGACAATATACTTTATTTTATTTTATCATTTTATTTCTTTCTATGTTAGAACTAATTTTTTTTGTTTAAACCATGTCATGAATGAGTCTTCCTCCAACATCACTTCATTATTTGAGGTGTTATAGCATCCATTTTATACATTGATTTTAACTTGGCAAATATCTATATTAAAACATTGAGTATGTCACTTGATTGAGGTGGGAAACATTATGTTACCCAAATCATTTCAAACCTTGTGCTATTGAATTCTTTGAAACATAAATATTGTCGCATCTTTTTTGAGTGCTAATAGCATTACATTGCGCAAATTGTTTCAAAAGACTTGTTAGGTTTTGTGTCTAAATTATCATTATTTTCAACCAATCATTTGATCTTTGTTGTATATTTATTTAACATAGTCATGCCATCCAAGATTATCTAGCTTTTTTGGTCATCAAAATCATAGTCTTTAAACGTTGAGTTTTCAATTAACTTTTAAAAATTTGGATCCAAACATTGATTGATTTATGTTTAGGCCTCGCTTTGTAGGGGTTGATACATAGATATTTCTCTTTTGGATTGTGTAAATTAGGTTAATTGCTTACCCAAATTTGATAAGTATCATTTTTTTATTTAGATCCTATCATCATCATTATTTGTGAATTTATTTGGGAGAACATGACCTTTTTCTAGGTGTCTTTTTGCCTTGTGGATTATGTCAACTGATCATGTTTATGTTTGATTATGTATGTTGGGTTTATGTCAAATTTGTTCCAAACTTGTTAGATTAAATAAAATCATCATCAACCTTTTTTTCAAGACTATCTTTTGATATCACATTTGGCCACAAGTCCTAGCATAGCCTGTTTGAGCCTAGCTTTTGACTCCACATTTGTAAAAAAGACCTAGTGACTCTTTTCCCTCTCCTAGTTTAGACCTTGTTTGGAACACTTTGGCCTAGACTATTAACATTCCAATTTTTATTCAGATGCTTGACCTTTTATGTGTATGATATTTGATGTTAGACATTTGATGTTAGACTATTTTATGCCAAGTTTTAGCATACACCATTTTTGAAATACAACTCCATTTTTAGACTATTTTGGAGATATAATTCCACTTTCAACCAAGTTAGATCAAGTTTGAACCATTTTTCCATTAGAGATTATTTTTCAAAGCTTATAGAAATCTCATAAATTTTTTTTAGCGATTTCTTTATTGATATAGATATGTCTACTTATGGTGGAGTCATGTACAATCCAAGTTATGATAGAATGGCTACACAAAATCTGACTAGAAACCCTTATAGGTATAAATTTTGTAAGGAGTTTTATTATTCTCCCTATAATACTCCATATAGGGAACAAAGTAAATAACTTTCTTATGATCCAAATCAAATCACCAACTAGGATGATATGGTTTATGAAGAGGACTTGGATGCTTTGGCTTGTGTGATCAATCAGGCTCCATAATGCCATATTAGGACCATGTCCAAGGAATACCATTTATGTACTAGGACCTTGTCCTTTAGCTTGTGTAAGAAAACAAAATCCACAATGCCCTTACCTTATCTTTATAAGACCTCATCCTTTGGCTTGTGTGAGAAACCAAACTCCATAATGCCCTCACCTTATCCTTTCAGGACCTTATCCTTTGGTTTGTGCAAGCAACCAAGCTCCACAATGCTTTCACCTTATCTTTCTAGGAGCTCGTCCCTTGGCTAGTGTGAGTGATAAAGTTCCACAACACCACACCATTTCTATTATAGGACCTCATCCTTTGGCTTGTGTGGGAAACTAGGCTCCACAACACCCAACCATTTCTATTTTAGGACCTCATCCTTTGGCTTATACAATAAATTAAGCTTCATAATGCCATACCATTTCTATTTTAGGACCATGTCCAAGTAATACCATTTTTATACCAAGACCTCATCTTTTGGCTTGTGCAAGCAACCAAGATCCATGATGCCCTTTAGTTATCCAATCATCAGCTATCATTAACCCTCATTTGGATTACATGAGATACCAAGCTCTATAACATCCAAGGAATACCATTACCATACCAAGACCTCATCTTTCAGCATATGTGAGCACCCAAGATCCACAATGCCCTATCCATATCATTCTAAGACCTAGTCCTTTGGCTCATAATAGAAACCAAGCTTCATAATGCCCTATCTTTACCATTTTAGGACTTCATCCTATGACTCATGTGAGAAATTAGGCTCCACAACAACCTATTATTATCCAACCACCAGTTATTATTGAAATTTTTCCATCCATTCCTGACTTTAGAAAACCATAACCAATCCAATCTAAACCTCAAAAAATCCAAACATAACCTCAACTAATCCAATCCTAACCTTGACCAATCCAATCAAAAACCTAACCAATCTAATCAAAACCCCAACCAATCTAACTAATATGTAAACCAATTCAATCACAATCCCAACTAATCTAATCAGTACCCCAACTGAACCAATTAGTACCTCAACCAAGCCAATCATTCAAGGACCAAGCTGTGTTCAAAATTGGTATTTTATAACTCATTGGAAACCAAGACCAAGAGAACCAACCAATCCAAGATGTTTTAATTGAACTAACCATTTGTGATAAGTTAACCTATGATGAATCACCTTTTGATATTATACTTATTATTGAGCAGTCTCACTTTGAAAAACCAATATTTGTTGAGTCACTTTCTAATGATTATAACCTCCTTTGGGAAAATCATTATCTCGATCATGTGCCTATTTTTCAATAACTTCCTATTGACAATCTAGTCTCTAAGGAGTTGTATCTTGACCTTTATCCCATCATTTCAGAATCTCACTTTGACAAGCCAATCCTTATGGATCCTGTTATGCCATCATAGGTCATTATGTGTCCAATATCAAGCATTCAACAAAACATAATACACTAGATGAAGAATCAACATTGGAGTCAGGTTTTATTCTTGAACTAACATTTTCTTTAGCATCAAAATTAGAATCAACATCAGTCTTGACATCAGATTCAGAGTCCCTTGAGCTAGAATCAAATTTAGAATCAATATATGTTCATGTTTGTTATAATATTGGTTACACATGCCTTGCAGATCAATTTGAATACATTTTTTATCCTTCCATAATTTTTGAGGATGAGTACTTAAAATTCAACACAAGTTATTCTAGTATCTTCTATGAGTATTATGCTACCAACCTCCATTCCATTACCATTCCACATACCATTATCACCAACCAAACATGGCCATGTTATTAACATTCCATCTCCTACAAGTGTTGATTAACATTCCATCTACTACAAGTGTTGATTGGGATTAATATAATCACACCTTGTTGAACTAAATCCAAGGAAATATATTAGTTAAAGAACAAAAAAGAGGCCAAGACCAAAATCATGTAGAAGAAGAACATTCTCCTAGTGAAACCTTTTCGTAGGTGTTAAGGGACAATCAAAGTTCAAACTCAACATCTTCTATGGAAACCTTTTTGGAGGTGCTAAAAGACAATCAAAGTTAAAAGTCAACATTCCTTAGTTAAACCTTCTTGGAGGTGCTATGGGATATGCAAGACAACTTCATTGGTGAAAACATCTTCAAGGTGCCAATTACTAAGCATAATAGTTCTTCACTACTTGATGAATACATAATCAAAGATCAAATCAAAATAACTTCCAATATATAATCTAATCAAATGGTAGCTACTCTTAGACCCAAATAATAAAAAAAAATGTGTTCCTATCAAGAGAATATTTAGAAGTCTTCAACACCACCACATCTAAAGTTATGTTGAATTTAGAATCAATAAAATTATATGTGTCTAAAAAATATCGATATTCATTTATTTACCCACCATCATTCATTCCATTATCATCCACCATTCCATTTCCCAATCAAACCTATCAATCGATGTTTATCCATGTTTACCATCCATGGTCACACTTTCCTTTGTAGAGGCTATAAAAATATCTTGTCTCAACACTTGAAGGAAATAGAATCAATGACCAATGAATATCATAACAACATATTGATGTCTAAATATATATCTAGTTCTTGATAGAGTAGATATTCAAATGAGGCATGGGATAACAATTAACATGATTGAGTATTTTGTTTGTATCTTTTGTTGATCAAGGCATGCATCTCCCCATCAGTAAGAATAATATAATCCAAAACCATACCCAGGCCAATCACATCCAACTCAACAACCAATCATGAACCAAACATAAACATATACCATACCATTTCATTTACCATTCTTTTTTCCATTGTTGCATACCTAAATAGTCTCCCTATCACTTGGGGGAAACCCTTCTACCATTTTATCCAATCATCCTATCAATCTATCATCCTATCACTTATCCATCCTACCATTCCATTCTATCAACCAAAACATGTTTTGATCACATCCTATCCTTACCTATTTGAACTTGGTTCATCCATTGGTTTCATGTTTAACATGAATAAATAAAATTAGTTTTGGTATTTGTTTCAATAATTCTAGATAAAGGTATTATTTTGGAGTAGTATGAAAGAATTTTGGTGGTTACATCCTTCATTTCTTATCTACTTTATCATGTTTGTTTATATGAGCTTTATTATATCTACCTATATGGTCAAATCAGTGTTTCACCAGTCTTACTAATAATTATAATCTCCTATAGGCAAATTAGTATCATTGATCTGATCATTTATGTCTTAGTTATAACCACTTATGTGAAAACTAGGGGTAACTTTTTTTTATTGTGCCTTGACATACCAACTAGCTATTCTTATGTCATATTGTGCCACTATGCCAACTTTCCCTATTTTATTTGAATTAATTGCTACACTAGTTAGATTCCTCCACTATAAGGTGGAACTACTATAAACTAGGGCCATTTCAAAACTATGTGAGTCATGTTTGATTCATGTTGAGGTCAACCTATTCCCTCTTTGCCATCATGCTCTTGTTGTTTTGTGAGCATCTTTTCAAGTTAAAATGCTCTTGCCATTTTATGAGCATCATTTCAAGTTTTCCATGTTTTAACCATTTTGTGAGCTTGGAATTTATAGTATCTCATGATTCTTGATTGAGTTGGGATACTCAAAAATTCCAAAAACATTTGAAAATCATTTAGAAAAACTAAAAACATTGGCCACTTCATTGCCTTAAGGATTATGGGAACCCTGACTAAGTTACAATCAAATCACTTGTCACTTAGTTTCCCCCATCCTTTTTAGCCTTTTTATCCCGTGCACTTGCTATTTTGTAAGCTCATTCCTATTCTTATATCACATCCATCATGTTTATTTTTTATTAGTTATCATTTTCTTCCCATTTCTTAGGAGAACCACATTCAGCCTAAAGTTTTGATGGATATATGATCCAAAAAATTATGTAGGTAGCATAAACTTTCCTAGTGTATATGGAGATAGCTCAGCCACCCCCTTCCTTTTATTCTATTCCCCTAGTTTATTTATTTGTTATCTCCTATTTTCTATAGATAATGTGTGTCATTATTTGTTTATTGCTTGTGTGCCTATTTGTTTTCTTTGAGTACTATTGATTTCATTTATTCTATGTGTGTTCATTAGGTGATTTCTTGTGTGAATTAGTCTTGAATCTATCAATATTCATATGTCAACATTTTCATCATGGTTTTTATTATTGGTGTATTATTTTCCTTTGAGTATTAGATCATGGGAGTCAGTCCTTATGCATATTTTAGCCACATCCTCATGGTGTTTTATCATGATGCCTACCATCACGTGTTACAAAAAATATTAGCTTCATAAGGTCTAATCAATAATGGAAGTATCGATATATCCTTATCACTAACACCAATAGTAATCCTGATCATATCCAAAATAGAGTAATTAAACAATGAAATAATTTTAACCTTTTTTAGTTTGGACAAGCATCTCCCTACTATTAGGTTATCCTAATTCATTTTTATCCTCTATATCAAGTTACCATAATCATGTTTTCAATCATCATCTATCAATCATGTTTTCCATAATTGGGTTCCAATGATTATAAACACCTATGGGAAAATCATTGTACACTATCCCACCTACATTCTCAATGATTGTAACTGCCTTTGGATAAATTAATGTGTTATCACCAATTCTAATCATTTACTTTTTTCTACCCATCTAGGGCATATTTTTATCCTATTTTTCTATCCTAATTAGGAAGATGGCACTAATTTAAAAAACCCAACTTATCTAATTTTTAAGCATTAATATCTCCTTTATATTCTATCTCTATATAAGATTAATTAATAACATTCTACTTCTTGTTTGACCAACTAATCAGACCTGAACCAAGGGAGAAATTATAGACTTATGATTTTGAATATTGCTAGCCCAATCTGAGTCTATATAACTAATAAAGTCAACATCAATTCCTAATCCATAGTGAATCTCAAAACTATGAGTACTCTAAATGTAGTGGATAATTCACTTAGCTGAATTTTAGTGTATATCATGTGGTTCTTGCATAAATTTAGAGACCATACTCACTACATATGAAATTTAGAGTCCAATGTGCTTAAGGTAGATGAAACTACCAAGAATTTATTGATTTAAGGTAACATAAACCAAAGGAGATGGACAATTAGCCTCAAAATTCACATCATATAGAAAGGGAGTAGGATATGTCTTACAATTAACCATGTTAAACCATGCAATTAAATCAAGTGTATACTTAGATTGTGTAATATTGATCCTAGATTCAAACTAATAAATTGAAATCTTAAAGGAAGTAATGCAACAAGCCCAAGTCAGTCATTGAAAATAATTTAGATAAATTAGGTTTCACCAATTGTGATGGTGGATGAATAACTCTCTATGATTAATACATCATCCACATAGAGAACCATAATCAACAATGAATTATCATACAATAAAATGTATAAATTCATATCAAAATGGCATTCAGTGAACCTAGCCAAAAGAATAAAGGTGTCCATCTTGGTATACCAAGCTAAAGGATATTTTTTGATCCCATAGATTTTTGAATTTTGAAAACTAAGAAGGAATATTCCAAAAATATTTGTGGTTTCTCCATTTATATTTCCTCTTTGAGATCATCATGAATAAAGGCATTCTTCGTATCCATCTGATAAACATCCCAATGATGTGTTATGGTAATGACAAGAGTGATTTAGATTAAATTAATTTTAGAAACTAGGGAGAATGTCTTGGTATAATCAATGTTAATTACCTAATAAAAACCCTTTTCTACCAAACATTATTTGAACTTGTCTATAGACCCATCTATTGTAAATTATGTTCAGTAGATCCACCTACATCAAACAAGTTTTATTCCCTTATGAATATGAACTAAATCCCAAGTGTTATTCCTTAGCAAGAAACCATACTCCTCTTCCATAGTAATATACCACTCAGGAGTGCCTTATGCCTTGTGAAATGATTATGGATCAAAATAAAATATAATGAATTCAAGTGGGGCATCCTAGAACTATGAACATGTTCACTTGGTTTTTGATGGATCTTTAACCCAATGGATAACACTTTGAAATGTCTATCTAGCCCAAAGAGGGCTAGTACTCATAGAGCCATAAGGAGATTATTCATCCTATTAATATACTCTAGGAGAAAGAAGAGGTGAGTATCATCACTAATCTCATCATCATAACGAAAAGAAGAATCTAGATCATAAGGAAACTACACAAGTGGATTTAAATCATCAAATCCAAGTGTGTCCAAGGAAGAGGGATGAGTGTCATGTGCAAATTATGAATAACCTCTCAAAATTGAACACTTATATCAATTAATAATGCATGAGTGGTGGGATGGAGAACCATGTATCCCTTAACATGCTCAAGATATCCAATGAAGATGCAAGGCTAACTTTGAGGTTCTAGTGCCTTCCATTTCTTCTTAGGAATATAGTCCATAATAGGATATCCAAACACAAAAGTGATTCACTATGTGTTTCTAACCACTCTATGCTTCAAAATGAGTAATTCCATTCAATGACTTATGGGTAACTCATTTTGGGATATAACAAGCATAGTTGAGGGTGTCGACCCAATACTGAGGTGTAAGATACTTAGAGTGTAGCATATAGTTGACCATTTCCTTCAAGGATATATTCTTGCACTCTTCAATACCATTACACTAAGGACTAAATGGAACTATAAATTTTAGTTCAATCCTTTAAAAAATGAAAAAAAAAATTCAAAATGCTTACTCACATACTCACCCCCATTGTTGGTGCACAAAATCTTGATGGATTTATTTGACTCTTTTTCTATAAGCACCTTGAAGTCTTGAAAATGATCAAAGACCTCTAATTTATGCTTAAGAAAATATAACCAAGTATACCTCAAAAATTCATCAATGAAATTAAGCATGTATTTAGTCTTGTTTAATGAAAGAGGTAAAAATGATCCATCAATATCACTATGAACTAACTCTAATATTTGTGTATCTCTCCATGATTTGCATTTGTCATACTTCTCCTCAGGATACTTACCAAATATATAACCTTGGAAAAAACCATCATAAAAATGAACATGTGGAAATGCTAGAACCATTTCATGATGACTAAGTTTCTCCAAGTAGTGATAGTTGATATGTTTGAATTGCTCATGCCATAATTTACTCAACCCATCTGAATGATTGAGAAGTTTAGTAAAGGGTTGATTAGGAAAAAAATGTGAAAAAGTATATAATCATGACTGGTGATCTACTTTCCCAAATGTAACTATGTATTCAATGTCAACTTCCCTAATAACCACTAAATTAGGTGTGAATTCAACTCTTTTTCTAAATCTATGTGAGTTATCTGATAAATAGATAATAAATTGGTGGATAAATAGGGAACACATAGAACATCATGAAATGTCCCATCATTCACTTTAATATGTCCTCTCCCACTAAATTTTTAAAAGGTATAATCACCCAACAAGATGGAAGGCATAGAACAAGGCTCTAAAGATTATAAAAGGTCATGTGATGAAGCCATGTGGTACGTAGCACCATAATTAGTTACCCATTGGGAAGGTTGGGACGTAACTGTAAAAGTGTTTTGCCCTTATCTTTACCCTTTCTACTATCTTTGGAATTATAAGACTCATGTGTTAATTAACCTTGATTAGTTAAATTAGTTTCACTAATATTGTGCTTCTCGATAATCTTTGTTAGTTAATCAATCTACATCTTCATGCATTTAGTTTCATCATGCCTAGATTTCTTATAATAGGTGCATGTGAGTTTCTCTTTCTTGGGTTTATTGTCTAAAGAGAAAGAATATTTTGATGATTTAGACTTAGCATCATATTGATGACTCTTTCTTTACTCTAGGTGTTTCTTGTTATGTTTCTTATCCAAACTACCAAAATCCTTCTATTTATCATGACTCATAATTAAGGCATGCAGTTTAGATGACTTTAGTGCATTCATTTTAATAATCTTGTCTTTTTCTTGAGTCAAGTCAAAAACAAACTCATCCAAGGAAAACATGGTCCATGTCTCTCTAAGGATGCACTTAGTGGTGTGGAATGTAGAAATGAAGACATAATAGTTAGATCTTATTCAACAAGGATGGAAAGAATCAATTGATCATCTTTTCTATCAATGTCACATAGTTTCAACTATAACCTCAGTGATTTTAACTTTGTGAAGAAGTCTTGTATAGTATCAAAATTTCCTAGGCTCAAATTTTTGAGCTCATTCTCCAACTCATGACCTCTCATTATGTATTCATTCTCCAATATTTATTCCAATGTGGTCCAAACTTCATTAGAAGTAGTTGTATATTAAATATGAAAGAGAAGTTTAAGAAACATTGATAGGTGTAAAAGATCATAGGATTTATCACTTATGTTAAACCAGTTCACCTTCTCTATATCAAGTGTTAATTATTTTTTTATACCCATCTTGATATAGTATAAGACTTTGCTCCTCAATAGGATTTAAACTTTGACTTTCCACTCATGATAGTTGAATGGTGTAAGAAGTAGAACTTAACTTTGATCCATGGTATAGAAAGGAAGTATGTGTTGAACTAAGTATGTTAAAAAAATATGATGTGAAACCCCTTGAATATATAGAGATAGATTTTTAATTTTACAAGGCATGAAAATATTACCAATGAATAAAGCCTAAAAAAATTGTACTTATAAAAAAACAACACCTAAAAAGGAGCTATCGACTAAATTTTATGTGAGTTTGAATGTTTCTTGCTCACAAAAATAATCTCCACTTTACATAAATTTTGGGTTTGCAAATTTTAGCCCAACTTTATAAAGAAAATTTAAGCCACCTTAGATTGGTTGTGATGAAGGTCTAAACTCCCATGCAACTAGGGGTTAAACGCAAGGATGAGTGCTCCCTATTGATGATGTCACTTAATGCTATGTGACTGGGTGAGTGATGTCACTCTAAATTTTCTTCTACTTTTTAAATGAATAATGGAAACTTTCACTAAAAATAGGGTGATCAAATCTTGCAATGTGCTTCTATAGGGGTCAAAGCCTACTTTGGTTTCTTACAAGGGTGGCAAAATCTACTTTGCATGTGGGCAAGGGTGTCTGGTTATAGTAGGTGTATAGATATGGGTGTCAATTTATGATATGCATGTAAGTCTGGGTGTCAGTTTATAATAGGTATGTAGGTAGGGGTGTCAAGTTTTGAGAGGCATGTAGGTAGGGATGTCATTTCTAATAGGTATGCAGGTAGGGGTTTTGGGTTCCAATGATGGTTCATGAAAGGGTGTCAAGTAATGATAATGGTGCAAGCAGGGGTTTCAAGTTACACTATGCATGCAAGCAAGGTTTTGGGGTTCTAATTATGGTGAAATCAAGGGTGTCAATTTCTATTGATGATACATAGGGTAAAATGTCTACCTATACTTATTCTTCTACCAAGAAAAGTCTACAAACTACTAGAAACTACAAAAATTATCTAAGTTTTTTGTAAGAATGGAAATGTACATTAAGAGGTAAAAACTTGCCAAAGTACATACAAGGGGTATAAATTATTCAAAAGCTGAAAACCCTCAAATTTTTAGATTTGTTATGCTTTCCACAAAAAATAGTAAGTGTTGACCAAATTTGACTTTTAGGTAAAATTGGGGCACCCCTAGTAAAAAACTTGATTTTTAAGCCTATAAGGGGTATAATGTAATGTCATGAGGTATTTCATATGCCATTTGATGTCAATTAATGTTGTACTAGCTTTGGTCAATTAGTTTCTAGGTCCATTTATCATTTTGAGTCATCTTAAGGGTTAAAAATGGTGTATTTAATGTTTTATATGAGTTTCTTGGGAAATGTGAAATTATAAAAAGGTTATGTCACATGACATGTGTCCTTAAAAGTCTTAATACACTATTGGTAACTGAAATTATCAGGTTATGCAAAAGAAAAGATAGTTTTCTTGAAGAAAAGAGTGAGTTTGCCACGTGTACAGCCTCTTTGGGAAGTGTGCCATGTGGAAAAGGTCAAGAAGTGTCTCTTAAGCTTCCCAAAACTCATATACATGCTTTAATTGATTTTGAAGTGTCAAAATTGGGCCAAAACTATTTTGATACTTATTTACTCTTCTTGGCATACTAAATTAACACTTAGGTTTTTTATCGGTATGAATAGCATAGGAAGTTTTAGTAAAAATGCTTTTGGTAGGTTGTTTTACACTCAAGTATCTCAATTTTCATAGAAATAAGTTTTATAATGAATAATTATTCTTGATGGATCATCCATTTGAAGTTGACCTTCTAAAACTACCTACTAATCTATGCATCCTATCAATTTTCCCTTGGTTTGAGTAATTTTATATGAACCAATTATTCATGTTAGTTCTAGAGGAATTTGGATTCTCCATCTAATTGTATCCATTCTTGGTTTCATGTTTTGTGGTGTTTCTATGAGCCAATAACCTAAAAATTGTAGATTGGTATCTTTTAAATGCAATGGATAGTTTTCACCATTTTTAGGAGCTTTATGCTTTGTCAATGGATTCAGAGGGTTGTGTCAAATTCATCTACATGTTTTTAAAGTATCTTTGACTCTCCTTTTCACCTTTAATCCTCTTTATCCAATCAATCTTCATGGTTTGCATGTCTAGACACACTTTACCTAGTCTACCATTAAAGTATACATATGCAGGTGGTTGCAAGGATGATTTAGACATTGGAAAGGATGTGTTTGATATCTTTTCAAGGTGTTATTAGTTAATTTCATGCATTTGAAGAATTTCAAAATAAATTTGGCTACCCATATGGCCTTTTCTCATCCTTGTTTCTCCATTATAGATACTCACTACCCATATATGCAACTCAACCTTCATCTACCGTAGTCCTCTTGATGATGTCATACTAAGACTAATGTTTAAGAGGTTTTAAATCTTATAATAGTGCTAAGATTTAATTTTAAAAAATTGGAGAGATCATATGAAATGTACATAAACATGGGAACCTTATATAATGTCTCAATTTTGTTTTACTACTTGTATGAAAACATCCACCTATAGGTGGCCTAGTAGAGGGCTCTGATGTTATAATAGATTTTTGAAACATGAATTAAGGCCCTTATTGAGACCCTATCATGTCAAGGGGGCTTGATCATGTATATTTGACATGACAAAGGGAAAATGAGTATGAAACTCATCTCAAAAGATCAGAAGACTGTGTTCAAGCCCATTGTCCCTAAAAGGGGAAATAGAGGTCTAGGGCCTTTTGGTGAAATCCACATAATAGAGATACAAGGTTTTTCGTTTCATCCAATAACCCTATTTTATAGCCTATAGCATAAGCAAGAGTCTTGTAAATTTTTAGAAGGAAAATCAAAGTGGAGTATGATGATTGAAAGGTCTAAAGTAGCCTCAAAAAGCACTGAAGTATCACAATAATATCTACAATTTTTATGTTTTAGATGGTTTGATATTATAAAAGAAAAATCAAGCTTACCTTCATTTTTGGGTGTTCCAATGGTTAGAATAATGTATAGATGAGCATGTAAATCATTAGGATGATGAATATGAATTATTTCAAGTCTCAAATACACATATAAGTGTCTGTACATAGGGACAAGGGACCTTAAGAGTAGGGTTTCAATATTAAAGGGAAGGGAACTTAGTTTGTGAGTTCAGGAGACATGTACATGGCATAGATAAGTTAGGGTAATGAGACAAAATTATGTTCACCTTCTTCAAATTCATGATCACCTTGAGGATCTTAAAACATGAAATCAAGTCTATGTAAACCCCTCTCAGCCCTAAGTACACCTACAACTAATAAATGGATGATTGTGATGTAACAATAGACTAAAACACATTACTTAAGTAAAGGTCTAGGTTACCCAAGGTAAAGGGTGCATATCCAAGTGATAACAATTTTTGGCATGCCTGGTAGGACTAGTGTTTCAAGATATTAGGAGATTTTTGGTGTTGTCTCTCAACAATCAACCTTTAGAGGCATCTATCAAAGCATCCATGGTGAATTTGAAGATACATCAGTTGGTCAAGTAACCCAGGTATTCCATTTGAATATTGTTGATAGCCTTTTCTTGTGTTCCTATTTCCCAATGAAATTTTATGGATGACCTTGGATTTGATTTTTGTTCTCTACAAGTTGGTGAGACATTGCAAGCTTGGGGCATTCCCCATCAATATGAACATGTCCTTGGTCAACCTTGTTATGATCCTTACCAACCTCAATATTAATTTCATCAACCCCAATATGATCCTTATCATTCTTATCAAAAAATTTATCATCCCTATGAGCCATTGCAGCCACATAGTCTTTCATCTCCCTCTTCATATGGACACTATGTTGTTGGATAATCCTATGAGAATGGCTACCAAAAAACACCTACCTTTCAACCTCAAAATGATCCCTATCATTCATTTCATGATGCCTATTAGCCTCAAGAATATTCCTATCAGCCTTGTCATATGAAAGAAGATATTTCTATGGGTTTTACACAAATATATCATTGGAAAAATGTAGCTCTTGCTCATGTAGATGTTTCTCCTCCTAATCAGCCCAAGAATTCACTTCCATTAGAACTCACTAGTGATTTCCTCTTTTCTAAACCCATTCACAAGCCTTCTCCTTCATTCCAAAATACATCTCCAACCCCTTCACCTTCCACTACATCTCATACTCCAACTTCTTCACCTCAAATCCATGAACCTATACATTCAATCCCCCACTTCATTTCTTCTCAAAGAGGAACCTATCTTGAGAGGAGTACATAAAGAAGAGAAAATCCAATTCATGGCTAATCAAGAGGCTCACATGAGAGATTTTGAGGAATAAATCACCATAGGGACTCTCCTTGGTGAACAAAAGGAAAATCTAATAGCTAATTTCTCTGTGTTTGAAGGGATGTGTCCATGGAGAAACCCCTACATTTCACCCTCAATCTAATTTTGAGTTCTATGTGCCACCTCCACTGACTAGCTCATCTTGTCTTCACCCTATCACTCTTTTCCTTGATGTACCTATGGTATGGGAACCTAAGGAGGATCAGCTAGTTGACAAATAAAGAGAGCTCTTGTTTTAATAAAACCTACCTCTTTGGCAGCCTCATTGGGCTAGATCACATGATTCCAAGACGCCTAGTCTTAGAATCACCATGAAGGAGAAGAAGATGGAAGATCTTTCAGCCCTTAAAGAAGACTTTACATCTGATCAAAAGTTGTAAATGATCATCTCAAACATGAATTATAATGTGCTATCAAATATGAAGAACACTTTCAAGTCACTCTCAAGAAGTGGAAGTCTTAGATGAGTTTCATGAGACCAAGGTAGAAGAATTAGCTCTTGAAGTTGATCATGAGAAAGAAGATTTATGGTAGAAGGTCAATTCCATATGCAATGAATTTGATGAGTTGGTTAAAGCTTCTCCTTCTCCAAAAGATTGCATAGCTAATGACAAACTTGTAGATGAGTCTAATGAACATGATCTTGAGTGTACAAGCAAACATAAAGATAGAGCTCTTTCTGATGGTCAAGAACTAGTTATCATAAAGCCACTTAATGATGCAATAGATCTTAAAGAACACCATCTTGATGACATCATACATCAAGAAGAAAAGAAGGAAGAGGGAAGGGTCCTAGATGATAAAGAAGGCAAGGATGATTGGAAGTTACAAATGGAGTTACTTCAAGAACTAGAAGAGCTTTGCCAAGTTGAAGGCCAAGTGTATGAAAAGGTAAAGGAAGAAGTTTCCAAGGAAGATAATGATAAATATTGGATAGAGTTTTTAAATCTCCTTAATGAGCTATAAGAGCTTACAGCTAAGAAGAAGCCTAATCTTTTTGATGGCACCATGGAAGACAAGAAAATATGCCTTACTCAATCATTATTTGAGGTTGAAATTGAGGATCTACATGACAAGGTTGAAGATGTTTGGACATAAGAAGAATATGTCTACATCAGAGACCTATTTGAAGATGGTCTACTTGAGACTATGGCAATTGAAGTGCCAAGGAGTAAGTCTGATCCATCAAACATTTAGCCCAAATAAAAGCATGCCTTGAACCATGCTCCATCTCATGAAGAAGGTGATGCTTCAAACTTCCCCTTTGATGCAGGAGGGGGGTATGCTTATTGTTAAATTGTACCTAGTATTTTTTTTTGCTTCCCCTAATTTCTTATGCACATGTGTGTATTTGTTGTCTTATTTTATGTGTGTCTTTCTTTTGTGTGGTTGAGGTAGGAATTAGTGTCTTATCTTGGTCAAATTTTTGTGTTCAATGGTCAAAAAATTATTATTTTTCTCAATCTTTAAATGACTCCATAATCCTAATGGACTAATAAGGCTACTGGTCTAGTTAGTATAGCAGGCATACTACCCCTATGAGTAACCAATTTGTTGACCAAATTTGACTTTTAGGTCAAATTGGGTCACCCCTAGTAAAAAAATTGATATTTAAGCCTATGAGGTGGTATAATGTATTGTCATGAGGTATTTCATAGGTCATTTGATGTCAATTAATATTTTACTAGCTTTGGTCAATTAGTTTATAGATCTATTTATCATTTTGAGTCATCTTAAGGGTTAAAAATGGTGTATTTAATGATTTATATAGGTTCCTTGGGAAATATGCAAGTTTTAAAAGGTGATTACATGTGACATGTGTCCCTATAAGTCTTAATCCACTATTGGTAACTAAAAGTAATAGGTTATGCAGAAGAAAAGGTAGTTTTCTTAAAGAAAAGAGTGAATTTAGAACTTGTATGGCTTCCTTAGGAAGTGTGCCACATGGAAAATGTCAAGAAGTGTCTATTAAGATTTCCCACACTCATATACATGATTTAATTGATCTATATGTGTCAAAATTGGGCCAAAACCATTCTTATACTTTTTCACTCTTCTTGGTAAACTGAAGTGACATGTTTTTGATCAATACGAATAACATAGGTAATTTCAAGAAAAATTATTTTGGGAGGTTATTTTAAAATTAAGTAGATCAATTTTAATATATATATTTTTTAGAATGATCAATTGTGCTTTATGAATCATCCATTTGAAGTTGACCTTCTAAAACTACCTGTTAATCTATGCATCTTGTTAGTTTTCCCTTGGTTTGAGAAATTTCATACAAACCAATTATTTATGTTGGTTATAGATTAATTTGGATTATCCATCTAATTGTTTTCATTCTTAGTTTCATATTTTGTGGTGTTTGGATGAGCCAATAACCTCAAAATTTTAGACTAGTCTCTTTTGAATGCAATGGATAGTTTTCACCATTTTTAAGAGTTTTGTGCTTTGTCAATAGATTTAGAGGATTATTTTAGATTCATATAAATATTTTCAAAGTCTCTTTGACTATCCTTTTCACCTTTTATCCTCTTTCTCCAATAAATCTTCATGGTTTGCATGCAGACACACTTTGCCCAATCTGCAATTGAAGTATGCATATGCAGTTGGTTGCAAAGATGATTTCCATGTTGGAAATGATGTGTTTGATCTTGATTCAAGGTGTTATTAGTGAATTTAATGAATTTTAAGGAGTTCATAATGAATTTGGTTACCCATAGGGCCTTTCCCATTCTTTTTGCTCCATTCTAGATACTCACTACCCATATATGCAACTCAACCTTCATCTATCACAATCCTCTTGATGATGTCATACTAAGACTAAAGTTTAATAGGTGTTTAATATTATAAGAGTGCTAAGATTGCATTTTTAAAAATTGGAGAGAGCATATGAAATGTACATAAACATAGGGACCTTGTATAATGTCTTAGTTTTATTTCACTATCTGTGTGAAAACAACCACCTATAGGTGGCCTAGTAGAGGGCTCTAATGTTATAATGGAGTTTTGAAACATTAATTGAGGCCCTTATTAAGACCCCAACATGTCAAGGGGGCGTAAACATGCATATTTGACATGATAGAGGGAAAATTAGAATGAAACACATGCTAAGAGATTAAAATACTATGTTCAAGCCCATTGTCCCTAAAAAGGGAAAACAAAGGTCTAGGTCTTTTTGGAGAAATCCACATAATAGAGATACAAGGTTTTTTGTTTCATCTAATGACCCTATTTTCTAGTCTCTAGCATAGGCAAGAGTCCTTAAAAGTTTGAGAAGGAAAATAAAACTGGAGTATGATGATTGAAATGTCTAAATTAGCCTCAAAAAGCATTGAAGTATCATAATACTATATATAGGTTTTGTGTTTTAGATGGTTTGATATTCTAGAAGACAAATCAAGCTTACCTTCATGTTTGGGTAGTCCAATGGATGGAATAATGTATAAATGAGCATTAGAATCATTAAGATGATAATAGGAAGTATTTCAAGTCTCAGGCACACCTATAGGTGTCTATACATAGGGACAAGGGACCTTAAGGGTAGGGTTTCACTATCAAAGGGAAAGGAACTTAGTTTGTGAGTTTAGGAGACATGTATATGGCATAGAGAAGTAAAAATGATGGGACAAACTTATGGTCACCTTATTCAAATTCATGATCACTTTGATGATCTTGAAACATGAAATCAAGTCTATTTAAACCCTTATCATCCTGAAGTACACCTACAACTAATAAATGGATGATTGTGATGTAATAGTAGACTAAAACACATTGCCTAAGTAAAGGTCTAGGTTACCCAAGGTAAAGGGTGCATATCTAAGTGACAATAGTAAAGACCCACTATTTTTTTTTTAAAACCCAAAAAAGGGTTTCCCTCAAAGTAACTAAATGTATATATTTTTTTATAGAATTCAAAAAATGTCTTTAAACCATCCAAAAATGTCAAAAACTGATTATCATGAAACTAGTTCATGTATACATATGTTCTTAGGGTTTTGACACCTAAATTCAGCAATACTTTCTATTTTTCATTAGGATAATCTAGAGGTATATATTTGCATGGATTTTCTAGAAATCTTACCAAACTCTTGAAAATTAAAATAAATGAAAAAGCACTAAATAATCTAGAAAGATATATCTTCACAATAGAGGCTATGTCATTCGGCTACCATATAAGCTCTAATATCATGTTAGAGGGGGATATAATCAAGGGTCAGTCTAGATAGGATAAAATGCATGAATTTAAAACTATATGGATTAGTGAAATCCAAAAAACCAAAATTTGCAATAACACTCATTCATTAGCCAAAAAGTACATAGAAAGGTACATTGAGGAATTAGGTCACACATAAATGTAATTAACTCAACTCACAATTATAAAATGAATTAAAGTAAATTTCCCATATTTACTTATTATTAAAATAAAGCTAATTATACCATGTAGAGAAAACCACATAGTGGGAAAAAGCCTATATTAACATTGGCAAGAGTACTAGTAGGAATAGGTGTTGACCAAATTTGACTTTTAGGTCAAATTGGGACCCCTATAGGTAAAATATTGGTTTTTATGTCTTATATATTATTTATAAAGGTGTATTATATGTTAATTTATGTCATTTAATGTTATATTAGCCTTGGTCCTTAGTTTTTTTATCCTTTTAGTCTTAGGAGTCATTTTGAGGTAAAAAAAGGGCATTTAATGACATGTACAAATTTATTGGGAAGTGTGAAGGTTAAAAAAGGTTATGTCACATTATATGTGTCTTCACATGTATTAATCAATTTTTGATAACTGAAAGTGGTATGTGATTCAAAATAAAGATCAATTTTCTTGGGAAAAAAGGTGAGTTTGGCACTTGTACAGCCCATGGAGAAATTTGACATTTGGGAGAAGATCATGGATGGAATATTAATCTTACACTAAAATAAATTATTTAAATTCTATATAAGTTCAATTTTTAAGCCAAAACCATTCTGCTCCATATTTGCTTTCCTAGACATACAAAAGAAACCTTCAGGTTTGTGCTTATTACGAACAACTAAAGAGGTTTCAGAAAAAATGATTTTGGGAGGTGATAGTAAACTCAGAGACCTTAATTTCCACAAAAATATTGTAAGTATTGATCAATTTTTCTTTATTAATCATCTTTTACAAGTTGACTATGTTTTTTTGCTTGTTATTTCATTCACCCTATAGGTTTTGATTTATTTTAGATAGGTCCGTACAAACCAATTATTAAGGTTGATTAAATATTATTTATACTCCATCCTTAGATACTATCCATTCTTGGTTTCAATTTTCATGATGTTTTGATGAATAAAATAGCTTAGGTTATAAGAGGAAGCACCTTTTTGTGTAACAGGTAGTTTTTCACCATGTTCAATATTTCATGCTTTGACACTAGCTCCATGGGGTTGCGATAAGTATATTATCATGTTAAAATTTGATTTTTATATCATTTCATTTTATTTTATTTCTCCAAGTAATCTCCATGAGAAGGCAGTCATAGAATACCATATAATTAATCTGCCATATGACTGTCATACCAGTCAGTTAGGTTCTTGCAAAGGGTTAAATATTGAAAGTGAGGTTTTAAAACTTGTTTAAAATTTTTGATAGTGATATCATCATTTTGAATAATTTGTGAATATCTTAGGCTTATTCATGAGAACATTCAATACACATGTGATTCCAATTCTACTATTGCCTACCTGCACTCCACATACACCTACAGGTACCTTTATAGGACTCATCATGTTGGAAAGAAATTTTAAAGCTATGCAACATCCTTGATAATTTAAAGTGTCCATTTTAAATTTTTTATAAGAGTTTAAGATTCATAAGAGGTCATAAAACATGCTCATTGCCCAAACTTAGACTTACTACCTGTGTGGAAAATGCCTACCTATAGGTGGCCTTATCAGAGAGTCTAAGGAGCCATATAAGGGAGGTCGTACATGATTTGAATCTCTCATTTAAGTCTTGAGGTGATAATGAGAGTATGTTAGACCTTTTTGAGAGGATAAATTGACAAAATTGAGTGAGAAATCATGATTATAAGGTGGCTATGTTTTCAAAGACACTATCCCTAAAAGGTGAAAATAGAAGCCCATGAGCGTTTTGTAAATAGCTTATGAAATGGTTTTAATAAATTATTATGAATATTATTATGTTAATATTTTAGTATCTAGCATAAAAAATGACTTGGAAGAGTTTGAGATGTAGGGGGTTAGTAGAAGATAGTCATTAGAGGACCTAAAAAAACACTTTTATCCACAGAGTTTAGGTAGTGTTATCTACAGTTTTGGGTCAAGAGGAGACCTTTGTCACAAAATTACAAAAATAACCTTTTCAAAATATGATAATGGTCTCAAATTATTCAAGTAACATGTATGACCCAAAGGATCATAAAAAATAATGGTACTACTTTGTGTTTTAGCTCCCCAAACACACCTCTAGTCCAGGCACAGGCCTGGTGAGCACCTACAACCAACCAAGGGTAAGGTTTGAGAAGATGTTTCATTATTGTAGGCCTGAGAATAATTTTAAATTATTTAACATTAATAATAATAAGGAAATGGCTAATATTTTGAGTTTGGAATAGATAGATGCCTATGTGTGTCCCTCTCATTTGAAAGTCT
Organism: Torreya grandis; assembly: GCA_037957365.1. Taxonomy (NCBI): domain Eukaryota; kingdom Viridiplantae; phylum Streptophyta; class Pinopsida; order Cupressales; family Taxaceae; genus Torreya; species Torreya grandis. Next base: position 1,603,418 of record JARHVA010000266.1, read on the forward strand.
GCGCTTACAACCACTATGGATGATTGTGAAAAATAGTGGACAAATAAGTATTATTTTTTAGTGTGATAAGTGCATAAAGGTGATAAAAATTGATTAATATAGGTATAAAATTATAATAATGGGATACAAAGGTTTCTATAGGTTGTATCAAGTCTAACTAAGCAACCTACACCTACAGGACCCCTCACAATCAACTGTAGTTGACTGTGAGGGGTAGTGAGCAAGTAATTTGGGATTCTTAAAGTGTTTATATGTCAATTAGGTAAAAAATAGGTCCAAAAAAATTATATATGACCTAAAACCTTAAATGAGGTTTTGGAGTACTACATTCAAGGTACAAGTATGTAAAGCCACCTATAAGAGAGGAAAACACAGTCAAGACACATAACCAGTCAAACAAAGGGCATGACCATGAGGGGTTATAGTAAGATTTATAATGAAAATGTGATTAAAATTTATTTATAAGAGGCATTAACATCTCATGAACCCAATTCAAGGAAAAAAATCATAAAAAAATGCTCTCTAAAGGGCAATACACAGTCATTTTTTTACTATCATGAACATAATCTACCTTTTAAAGAGTATGTTATGGATCTTAAGGGAATTAAGGGGTTAAATGATCTAATTGAGGATTGATTTTTTGTGTAGGAGATCTACATTAATTTTAAAATCACCTACAATTATCATAATAATCTGTAAAAATATGTGAGTTCCCTCTATTTTGTCACAAACAGAGGGCACTCCCCTCATGCATAAATCCTGCAATCCTTAGGATGGGAGATGAAGGATGGATCAGAGGGTATAGGTAAATTTCAAGAGGATAATGATAAGTTTAAATATACCTATATAAATATTAGAAATAATGCACAAGAGGATGAAACCAAATAGGGTGTTATGGACCCTCAAAAGTGTAAACAGGCTCATGAGGCATGGTTATGCCTAAAGGCCAAACAAGAGGTCAATTTCAATTATAAATCTAAGTGAAATTTATAATGGATTATAACATGTCTATGGGGGAATTATATATGTGCAGTATCTATTTTAAATTATGCAAGCCATCAAGAAAGTCATTTTTAGCTTTAGGTTGTAGGTAGACCTATTGAGCATACTTAGACCTAAAGCCAAATGGAGAATCATTTGCACTTCTAACATGAGATGTAAATTTAAATATATTGGATCATGTTTGTATGGTATTTATAGATATGTCCAAATTTTTGGTTTGTAGACAAATCACAAGAGCTCTATTTTGAGCTCAACACTCTCTCAAGCCTACAAGAAATGGAAGGAAGAGCTCAACATGCTAGTTTTGGTTGCTCACATCTTTTTGGATGTTTAGCATGAGGATCTAAGGAGTAAGGGGAAGTTCAGAAAGGTCTTGAACTATGTTATAGTGAATTTTTTTGGTAGATTAAATTTTCCATCTTTATGAGCAAACCTTAAGAGGGTAAAACAAGCCTAAACCCTCATAAACCCTTGCACATGACCAGTTTGGAGAAATGGAGTTGGATAACTACTCTAATGGACCAATTTTACTAGTATGATGAGTGGAAATTATAGATGAATCACTAAATATACTCCCCATAAGGATTATTTATATAGAACTATATGGATGGAGTGTAAAACAAACTTTTCTTGATAGTTTTGTGAATTATGCAAGTTGTAGGAAGTTTCAAGAGATTCCAATCACATGGGAGGGAATATTGAGAATTAAGCTAACTCCCCATGTCAATTTCATACCTTGAAATATCTCCTAAGTTACTCAACTAGGTGATTTATCTTAGCCAGTCAAAACTAGCATAGTGGGCAAACTAGTAAGAAGGGTAGAAAACTTCAAGTGAGCTCATTTTAAGGTGTCCCTAATGCTTATAATATCATGGAGGGTCTTGAAATGTGTCATTAACTCCCTCCCATATATTTTCATGTAAAATTGATGCCTTTTTGGAGGCCAAGTGTGTAGGGTGCATGAAGGAAGAGCTTTTTGGATTGCAAATGATGATGGCTCACTTCCAAATGATTCTAGAGGACCAAGACTACAACTAATGCATGGAGAGGTATGTCTAAAATCCTCCCCCTTCATTTCAATCATTGTATTTATTCTTATTTATTTATGAGGTGTTAAAGAAGCTCAAATCATGAAAGTAGTTTTTCTAAGCTAGTTAAGAGGATTTTATACCACCTTACAAGAGTTTGATGACTTGGATAGCCACTAGTTCTTCCTAACCTTGAATGGTTCATCCCATATCATCTTCTCATGCACAATTAATATATTCTCTCAACTTTACAAGTGTCTGTATGACCCTTGGACTTTTCTCTTCTCTCTCTCTCAAAGTTCTATAAGAACTAGCCATTTTGGCCATTATAACTTATGCTCCACCCGAGTATGGCAAAGCCCTACTCATTTAAATAATATTTGATCAATAATACTACTTATTTTTTACCTCTTCATGTCTGTTCATAGTGTTTCCTACTTGAATATTGGATCTTGCTTAATAAAGACTATGGATTCCTTAGCATGTTGTCTCATTCTTTCATCCTATTTGTAGTTGTAAAGCTTCTTCTTATAGGACATGTGAAGTGTTCTAGGAAATGTTAATGATTGAGTGAGTTATTCTATTCATTATTTCCATTCCTGGCCTCTTATCTAGTCCTCCTAGCTTTGTACATGCATCCATAACCTCATAATGTAGCATTGATATGAGAAGGTGTAGATTAAAGGAGTGTATGTTTGGTTGGTCCTTTGTTCTCATGTGTAACATGTTATTGGTTGGAATTCATCATCTTATTTGTTGTATCACCTCCCTTCAAATAGTTTTATTTCAGTTATCTCACTCCTTTTTCTCCCCCAAAGTTTAGGTATAATTGTAATCCAAAGTGGGACATCAAGGGAGCTAGCCCTATCTAGAGATTTACCTCATCCTTAGGCTACCCACAAGGCTAGAGGTGTTTCCATTGTGACACTTGGATGAGGAGAGCTTAGTAATATCCTTAAAGGGTGAAAATCTAAGTGACAAAAATAGGCAAGGTGCATGCACAAGTGAGTTTTCTAGGTTTTTACCAAAAAAATTAGGTTTAGGAAATATATTTGAAAAAAGGCCTAGGGCTAGTGAAACTTGAATTTTTAAGTGTAAAAATATTCATAGTGATTTTATTACTAGGAATATATATATATATATATATATATATATATATATATATATATATATATATTGATTATTTTCTTAGAATATTCAATTTTTTTTATGTGTTTTTGTGGTTGAGGGACGAAGTGGATGAAACTATTGGCATGTTACAAACTCACCAATATTTTTAAATCAGTAGTTATGTATTCACACAAGCGATTGAAATAATAATATGGTAATTATGTGATAATTATTATGCAAGGATTGGTGGTCTCATAACCACCATAGTGGTTACATAACCATTAGTCTAAATTTTTTTGTACTTTTAAAACTACCTCTTACATATAGTAGTGATTTCTCTATAGTAGAGACTAAGGTGATTTTAAAGAGATTTTGATTAAATAAGATTTTGTTTTCATGGTTATAGGGAAGCCAAATTCACTAAAGTAGGGCTAGGTAACAAGACTGACTTCTCAAGGTGATTTTACTATCGATGATCAAGGAGACCACCTTAATTGAAAGAGTAGGTATATTGAGAGTGACACAGATGGGGATAGTTTCACTAGCCTGCAAACTACTTTGTGAATTATTTACATATTGGGATGTAGACCAAAAAACCTTATAGTTTTCATAAATATCAAGAGAGTGGACATTTTCACATTAGTAGGTTTTTACTAAATTTTAGGTCTACTATTTATCGAGATGACATTGACACTAAGGGAGGTGATCAACAAAGCAAATGCTTGGGGATGGGCTAAGTATTTTATGGATGTGTACATATTTGAGGTGGATTCAAATAATGATTCAAGTTTGGAATGAGTGGAGAGATAAGTAATTCCCACCATTCACAAGGTGATCAATGATATCTTGTCCTTGTGATTAGTTAAGGATAAGGGGATAGACTGCCTTCTCTATTGTTAGGATCTAATTGTAACAAGAATTGAAAATCATGGACATAGATTTATGTGGGCACAGAATGTGATTTATTATACCTATAGATAAATTTATCATAATTATATACTATGGGCCTTGTATATTAATCACTTGTCCCTAATCATGTATTGGGTATAAGATCATATGATTCCATATCAGAGTGGTGTCACCATGGGGGGTGCAGAGGCCATCAAGGCCTCAATGTGGATAGGGATGGCATTATTCAAATATGATGCAAATGTATTTTTTACTATTATTTTAATTAATAGGATCTCTCAAATGTAATATGGTAGATCAGACAATAGATGAAGACATCACATTAGTGGCCTATGAGATCACATGTTAAGTGTGATATAAAAGGGGGTAGGCATAATCACACCCTCTAGCTAAAGTTATATTATATTTTGGATAAAATATTAATCCAATATCCCAATTCCTAAATCTTCTATAGGGGAGACAAATAGGTTTGAGATGAAATACTAGGAGATTAAGGTGGTATCCATTGACACCTAGTAACCTGATTACTAGACTGGTAGATCTTAGGAGAGGAAGAGGAGGGGTTAAAACCCAAAAGTTGGAGGAGTGATTTTTAAACAACTATCAGTGGGAGGATATTCAATATAGGTTAATGTAATGTAATTATAGGTGGTATAGGGGCTATTAACTAGATACTAGTGATAAGAAAACCCAACAATGGTTTCAAGAGGAGGAGAGTAAGAAGTGGATATAATAGGGGGAGACTGGGCTCTTGTAAGGTATTAGCTAGCTTCTAAGTAGGAATAGGAGGTATAAATTATATTTGATGAGGATTCTAACCATGACTGGCATGAAGGGTACCCAATTAATCCAAAATGTAATTATTGAGATTTTTATATAGTTTAGTTAGCTATTTTTTATTATTTTATTCATATATTATATAGTTTGATTAAAATATATGTGAATGTGTGCATGTGTTTTAGACTATAAGACCGATTGGTAGAGGATAATTCATGACACTAGATTATACCTCTTGTACATAACCACTAACCTAAGTAGAGAGGAGTTGTTGGTTGACCCTAGGTTACTTGAGTGTTGGTTAACACTAAGATTGTTTTCCCTAGCCTACCATGAAAACCAAGAGTTTATTAAATGATGGAATTACATTTATGATTACTATTATGGAGGCTCAAGTTAAGACCTTGAGAAAAATTATTACTATTTGGGTTGGGTGTGCTTCTTTGAGTTGTCAAACTGTAGTCAAAGAAAACCCTTAGACTAGGCCTAGTTGTAGGAGGCACTAGAGTAGGAGAAGGATTCCTCTTCACTCAAAATCATGAGGCTCATAAGGGAGGAAAATTAGGGTCCTATGGAATTTCATGTTAAGAGGTATGAAGAGGCAAGAATGACTAGACTTATAAGGATTAATACTATGTATATATGTTTTTGATTGTTTGAGATTTGAGCCAAACTTCTCTCTTGGTTTGGATATTATATTCATGAAACTCAATGTATTCAATAAATTACAATATGTTTTTTGGGTTTAAATTTATTTCTAGCATATTTTTAATTTGTTATAGTGATATATTTTTGATTCATGCACCGTAGATGGCTAAGAATGTAATGAAATGTTATGGATCTCTCTTTATGATAAAACTATATGGATGTGCATATATATGAATTTTATAAAAATATGTATGCAAATGTATCATGTGATGATTTACATAATATGAATGTGCTAATAAAAAAAAATTAGGTAATGATTGAACTAGTTCATCCACATAACAAGTGACATTCGATTTGTAGTAGGGAATGGAGGGAGAATAGGATATGCAAAAGGATGAAATTATAAAATCTACTCACTAAAAAAATTACAATGAAATAAGAGGCCAAATTTAATCCCTATAGATTGTGTGATGATTTTTTTTCATGTTAGTCTTAAAAACCATTATCTTTATTTACTTAATCTAGACATATATTAATAGATGGCTAACCAAAACAAAATTGTTAATGGGAGGGTTATCCTTATTAACATGGACATTTGAGTAACATTTATAGGGATTTTATTTTAGTTAATTTTAGACAATTTTTACATTTTTTTGCATTTACTTTTGTATATTTTTTGACCCCTTACACTTATCCCCATATGACTAGGAAAACACATGGGATCATTACCAAAGGCTAAATGCATCTCCCCTAAATGCTAAAACCATGCAACTAGTGAGATATGAGGGTTCATCACTGAGGATTAGTGAAGTGAAAGAGATGTGAGATTACTTTTTGATTTTCTAGAATTGACTTTGAGTAGTGTATTTTTTTTCAATTTTTTTCTAAGACTCTTATTCCCAAGTATTGGACCCAAGCAACTAATAAGAGGTAAGGGATCATAACCAAGGACAAAACTAAGTGAATAAGATTATCTATTTAGATTATGATAATGTTTCTCTTAGAGGGAACCAAAATGATATTCCACCATGGACAAGCTGTCAGACTAGGTTGTAGGTTAGAGCATCTAAGATTACAAGAAGGCATACGGGAATAAGGTGACACTACTCATATGAACTAAAATAAAACTCTTACTTTATGCTCATTTTGTGAGTGTTTTTATCTAAGGGAGAAAAGGTAATAGGAAAATATGAAATAATATATTTCATTGAAGGTTTTATCATGTGAAATTATAGCTAGATAGTTATCTTATCAAAATAACCAAGATGAAAAAAAACATAATGTCGATGAGAGTTTTATTGATACAAAGAGAGAACTGTAAAATGTGACATATATATGAAGTAATGCATGAGGTGTAAAGATTTCATTGATTCATAAAAATCCATGTACTCCAAGGTGAATAAATGAAAAACTCTATTTTTAAAATCTTATATAACCAAATATGGATCTAGCTAGTTAGTTCTAAACTATATACTTTCTCCTTTATTTATATCAATTCTACTATCAAGTCTTAGGATAAGGTTAACAAATTGGATAGGGTGATCATGGGAATTATTATTGTATTTTTTGCACAGATGGTCCACATAGGAAACATGATTTTGTGCAAAAATGATCCAATGCTCATATAAATTTTATAACTTAGTGAGGAACATGTTTCTATATCCTTATTCATCTAAAAGACATTAGAGAGAAACATGAAGACTTGGGATTTATACCTTTGATGGTAGATTTTGTTCTTCTACAAAAAATAATGGAATAGGGGGTTGTACCAACGAGCATATGAATACTCATCAGATATGCCCATAATAAATGATAAATCTAAAGATTTTAGTCCATTTTTTTTATTTCATGTTTTTGAAGACTATTAGTTTCAACATTTTTTGGTATCCTTAACTAACCATTAACTTGATAGTATTCTAATGAGGTCATGTGATGAGATATGGATAATTTATTTCATAGTTAATGTACCAAAGAGTTATTAAAATGGGATCCATATTTAATGATTATGACTTATGGGATCCTTAATCTAAAAAAAAATGTTTAAGATGAAATTTTATATCACCGACCCAATGATGGTTGTTAGTGGAATTTCAGCTACCCACTTAGTGAAATACGTGGTGGTTATAATGATGAAATGATGGCCATCAAAATATGTAAGAAAATTATTACCAACTAGACCTAGCCCTCAATAAGAGAAGGGCTAAGGTGTTATGATTGGTTTAAGCTCTTGAGCACAAAAAATGAACTATGTGAGTTATATTTTTTTATTTTGAGAATTTTATCACTTACTCTACAACATTGTGCTTAATTGTGGGCCAAAAATAGACAATTCTATGAATTTTTATAGCAGTTTATTGAACATTAAAGTGTCCACCATCAAATGGAACTATGAAATTAGAACAAGAATTTCCTATACTCTTCTTGATATACACATCTAAGGATCATGTTGTCAAAATCATTATGGTATAAGATTTGGTCTAGAATTACATACTTGGATGTGAAGATTCGAAGGGACTACCTCTATTTCAAATCAACATTTTCAAGATAGCTTGCATTGATTAAGTAGTTTATTATGTCATCATACCATGGGTAAGAAACACTTATGGGTTTATATATAACAAATAGATTCATTTTAGAATTTAGTGTCTACCAAATGACCAAATTATAATGGGGAATCGATCAACCAATCAATGATGATTTATCCTTTAAAGAATTTCTAGCTAATGTAAGTCAATTTAATTTTTTCCAAAAGCATGATGAAATTGCCAACATTTATTGAAAAGTCTATTTGGGTTAAGAATTTATGAAGGATTTTTATAACATAATGACCCTTATTTCTTGATTAAACATGTAATGCCTCATTTCTTTATCACAAAAAATTATGTCTATGTAATACTTTTCCACTTGAGTATACCTTATTTTGCAATCAATAAAGGTGTGGCTAATTAAATAGATTTATTTTTATTTACCATCATGATACTTTTATCCAAAAATTCAGGTAAGAGATACCTCAATTTCCTCAAAATAAAGTATGAGGGGTCGATTGGACTTAGATGTCATAAGAGTCAATGGATCCATAAGAAAATGATTTATTGACTTGAATGAATCTTGGTCATTTTGAGTCCAAGTCAGAATACTCTCCTTTTTGAGACAATTATTAATATGATGGATAATGTATGTAAGATTAGGGATAAATATTTGGATTACCCTCAGTTTCCATTAAAAATATCTTATCCCTAATTTGTCAATAGGGGTAATCTATAAAATAACACATACTTTTATAGGATTAATGTCAATCCCATACTTTGAGATGATGAAACCTAAGATTTTTCCACAAATAAATACAAACACATGGTTCTCTTGGTTAATTATGACACCATATTCAATTAAGTGTGTGAGAATAGTATATAAAACCTTTAGGTAGTATGTTCTCTTCCTAACTTTTCTTAGAATATAATATATGTATACCTCCACTATTTTAATTAATGAGATCATGAAATATGTGTGTCATGACCCTATTATAAGTTTCCTTAACATTATTAAGGATTATAAGCATGTCAATGTAATAGAAGTTTCATCGCAATGTTGTGAAGGAGGTTTTGCTTTGGTCTTATTCTAAAATGTGAATTTAATTTTACCCTGAGAACCCATCTTTGAGGGACAACAATTGTATCTAGCTATAGTGTCCATAATGACATCAATGGATGGTAAGGTAAATCTTAATTTGTTAATACCTTGTTGATGTCTCTAAATTTTACGATTATTTTTAAGGATGGGGACAATATTGGACATCTATTTAGTCTATCCCATGGGTCTAATGAATCCCACTTTTATAATATTGATAAAATCTTATTTCACCATCAACATGACCTTTGGATTAACATGTGTGAGCTATCATTTAATAGGTTTCTCATTAGGCTTGGTGACTATATTTTGAGATACCACTTTGGGTTAGATTTCCATCATATTTCAGAGGAAAATGTGAATGCTTTCAATATTTCAATGAGCAAAATATTAATTTATTTTTTCTCTTGAGGAAATAATGAACATCTGAGCTTAAGAATATTGGATTTATCTTCAATCCCAATATTAATATCAATGGTATCCTCTATGAGAGATACATTCCCTTTATAAAATTATTGTGGGGTAGGGGATATTGTAAGCTTCATAGTCTTCCTTGAATACCATGTGTTTTTCCTCATAAGAGTCATAACCTTTGATTTTACTATATGAAACATAATATTAAATGTTGAGGGTAGATGAGGGGTAAAATATGAAACATAAACCCTTTTTATGGTGTGATGAGGGAAGATAATCATAGACTCATAGGAATTATGAGACAAGAGTGTCACCTTTCTCTTTTATGCCAATAAGGATTTGACTTTTTTATATCTTATAGACAAGTGGTTTAGTTTCTATAGAACCATAAATTCATATTTGGTATTCCTTGATGAGGGGGAATTTGAAAAGAAGAAGCAACCATTGTATCAACTAGTTGGTTATTATCCCTAGGGATAGAGTCTATGGAAATAAAATATAACTCCATGGAAACTTCATGCATGAAATTATTGCATAGATTAATATGTTTAGCCTTTGTTTAGTAAATTCTTATATAGCTAATCTGCTTGAAGAATGAAAAAATCCCCAAATGTAATAATCTTATTTTTTGGGGAAAATGGATGGGATTGCCTTAATCCTATGGATCTAAGACCTCTCTAGGATCATCTTGTAATTGGTGTCCTTATATATGGCATAAACCTTGATAAGAATTTTTTTGAGTACCAAATTTATAGATAACACTATAGTCCCAATTAAAGCAAACTTGAGGCTCTCATAGCCTCAAAGGGCGTTCCTTGTCATGGAATAGTTGGTTTCTCCATATATGAGCTTTTGAATAAATTATAAATGGATTATGCTAAGTGCATCCCCATCATTGACCATTTCTATTTTAACAAAATTATTTTAGATCCAAACCTATAGGTATAGATCATGATCTCCTCTTCTAGCCATGTCAGCATTAGAAGATAGGTGTTTAAGGTTAAATAAATATCTATTGTCCCTATAATATTTAATAAGGGGATACATATCTAGATCTATTGGTTAATCTAGTATTTTTAAGGTGTGGTAACACTAGTTAAATGACCAAGACTTGAGGCATCATGTAATGTTAGATCATAGAAGGAGATTTATTTAATAGATCCATGAACGAAATTTGAAAAAAGGTCTTAATGGGATCTGTGCCAAGGTCATAATTCCCCATGAGTTTCAGGTTGCCTTGAACATTGATATCTATGGAATTAATGATACAAGGATATTTTTTTTAATGTTCCCTCATGCGAGTGATGATATTAATATCCCCATTAGTCTCTAGTTAATTGACACCTATTATCCTATTTTTTTATTAAGGACTTAAGAAAATGGCCACATCAATATTTTTTGATGTATAGGTTAATGCTTCAACATCTTGAGTCATATTCAACATGGAATGGTTGGATGAGTTATCTTGTGGTACATTTTTATTGTTTGATTATTAATGGTTAGGGAATTGGTCTTAATAAATGTGTAAGTTGGATCTCTAAGGCACATAGGACATGTTAGGGAAGGTTGAGGGTTTGCATTTTCACTTCCTAAAAACATATCAAAAAATATTTATCATTGGTCCTTAAGGAGTCATTAGATGAATTTTTATACTCTCTATGGGCATGAGTATCATGAATAATGATTCTATGGAAAAGATAATAAATAATGGGATCATAATCACTTGATCTTTGGTTTTGATTTTTTTTAAATGAAGCTTTTTTTGTTATTATTTAGATAGAAACATTGATTTTGAAATTGAGAAATTTGGTTCTAGTGAGGACTCTAATATTGGTGTTATGAGGTAATAGATGGTTAAATACACAACATGAATGATATTTTGAGGGTTTTAAATTATCACACCCATTATTGTTATTGTTATTTTTGTTTTTATTATTGTTCACAATGATAATTTTTTGGGTTTTTTTTTCATACCATTTGTAATTATTGGTGTAGGTTTTTTTTTGCTTACATTTTTACCTACACAGTTGTTAGTCAACTTGGTTAGGTTTTTTAATATCATTAGTGTAAAATACACTTAATGTATTTTCTAATAGTGAGTTTAGTTTTTTCCTCTTTAATTATCATTAAATGATATATGTCCTTCATACTTTTAAGCTATTCAATGAATGACGCTTTTGATGCATTTGATGAAATTATTATCATGGTGATTTTGCTCTCACCCATTCCTAGGATTTTTATACAATCTTGGACATTCATAGATCTTGGAGTAATCCAATAATAATAGTATCAATATTATGATTTAAGACCTTGGGCCCTTAGTTAATTTGGTTATTTTGGTCAATTTTATAATAACCCACTATTTTGATTAGGAGTAATGATTGGTATATTTGATCTATAGGTTTTATAACCACTATTTATGGCCACTTGGTCAAATCTAAGTGCACTCTATAGTGATTATTCATATGATTCATAATGTAATTTCTATATGTCTTCCATAATTTTATTATAAATAAAGTGGGGGAAAATGTGACACAACTCATTTTCATCCATATGTGAGGAAATAGTAAATAAATAAAGTTATTTTAGCCACCTTTCAATAAAGTGGGCATAAGAGTCATTGGATTCTTATTTAATGTGTGAAAAATCTCATATGCCAATCTAAAGTAACTTGTTCATATTGAATGATTTTATGAACTTTGCCATAAGTTGGTGGAAAATGGATCTAAGCCTCAAGGAGCTGGTAATCTTAGTATAATGTGATTCCCTCAAGAGGTTTAGGGAAAATTTTAGAAACTAATCTATCCTGAGGTAATAATTATCTAATAGTAATGGCATAAGCCTTGGCATGTGCATTTATGTTCCTTTCACCTTTGTACTTGTGGAGTTTGGGTAATGGGTGTAGAAAGATGGTTCTTTGAATGGTATGATTGAGAGGTTCCTTGAGGCATTCATAATATGTAATATCCCCAACCAATAGGGACTATAGAAAGACAAAAGCTCTGATACCACTGTAATATCCCCTGTTTCCCTTCAATTTTGAAACTGGATATTTTTCTGACTATTTCTCTGTATTTTGCTTTTTGATATTTTGCATGAATAAAGATATGATTTTACAAGATAAATTCAAATAAACAAATAAACCATAGTAAATCTCTTAACTCACAAATCAGTGCTCTTATTATTCTTCAGAATGATTATAATAATGTATCTCTGGCATGCATATAAAGTAATACAAATATCATCTCAAAACCTGATCTTTTGCAAATCTAGAACGGCTCTCAGGTTGCTGTGTCAACAACACAGTTGCTGACGTTGGTTATCCTGCCGTCATCGGTCGATATACTTCTGACGTCAGTCTCTGTTGGTTGGCTACTCTGTTGACATCGGTCTTTAGTCGGCCGATGTCAGTCACTGGGCTACCGATGTCGGTTCCTGTGTCCCCTACGACACTGTCCAGCCTATGGAAAAATGGTATGAAATTACACAGATCTATACGAATTCCATACAAAATCAAAATATATGTTGTGGCCTGTATTCTAGATCCCTGATCTCAAGATCTCTATCTGGACAATTTATTAAATCAAAACATAATGAAATAAATACCTGTGATAACTTTTGTGTGAAGTTATCTCCCAAACTTGTAAACCTCTGTGATAACTTCTATATGAAGCTATCTCCCAAATTGGCAATAGATCGGCTGATATCTCACAACCTCTGAATCGCACACACTGAAGAGTGGATGTTCTCCAATGCAAATGGAATCCTGGAACCCTTGGCTCAGTCTTCTCAAAAGAATTCTTAGCAAAAATCAATAATCATAATCTCATAATCATCATCATAATAATTCTAACTCTCTCCCATGAGAAACCCTTATACCCTCAAAAAGATATGCTTGCCCTAATTAGGGTTTCATAATTAAGAATTAGGGTTTCATAATTAAGAATTAGGGTTTCTTAATTAAAAATAGGCTAAATAATTAATATTTAATTGAAACAATCAAATATTAATATCTCCCTCAATACATGTCAGATCCTCAAACCGTTCAAAGCTAGTGAACCAGGGAGTGATTCTGCACATGACCATACCAAAATAAGGGTGCTCTACTACATGTCAAATATCCCTAAATAATAGGAGCTTAGGTAAACATGTTTGAAAGAGCTTGAATGAAAACCAACTGTAGAAATTTTGCTAATCAAAGCCAAGCCAAGCTCCATTATGACCCTCTATCCATCTTATCAGCCTACGAGGGTCGCATAATAGGCTAACCATCAACTTTGATGATGTCCACTAAAAAAGGGGACATGACAATTCGCCCCTCCTAAAATTTCTTGCCCCTAAGCAATCGTGGAACAATAAACCACTTGATCCACCTGGATCCCAAGGAAAAGGTTGTGTAACATCCCTCATGTCACCAATCAACCCCTATGAAGAATTCATTAGCATCAACAGCATCAAAAGTACAAAAATCAGCAACTGAAAAACTGCACTCAACACCCAAACAACTGACGTCACTGACAACATTATCTGTACACCCACTGTAGATGCCGATAGAAGAACCCACTTTGTGGAACTCAAGCCAACTAAAATATCGACTCTATCAAAACTCAAGTCCCTATCTAATTGACACTCACACCCAACTATACCATGGATATGACAACAACCATAGGTACCTGAGTTACTGACACCAAATCTAATCTCTGATAAACTGTCATTGGTGTGATGATACTGCAAGCTGTGTAACTTACAACTACCAATTCCATCTATAAAATATGGTGCCAATCCATTCCATAATTGATCCCTCTATAAATGTGGCATGACCAACTGTACCACACTGTCATCGGTGTGAGAAGAATCAATTTGGAGACTCAAATCCACTGGTATGCCAAACTCATCAGGACCAAGTACTCCCAAATCCTGAACATGTGTGTCAGCTCTAACAACATGTTCCTTAGCAACAACTACAGGAACGTACTCACCACTAACACTCAGTGTACTAACCTCTAAGTATACCTCCACACTCTGAATGCCAGCATCAGACTCATCCTCATCTAACTCTGAAGAAGCTACTGTTGAAACTATCTCATCATCACCATCTCCTATCTCATGAGAATCATGGGACATGTTGTTGTCTTGTCTAACTAATCTGTAGTGCTCTCTCCTCAGATTAATAAAGAAATCAAAAGACATCCTCTTTTGAACCTCAGGTGATAATAACTCCCACTCCTCATTTGCTGCCATAAGTGTGTCAGCAAATAGGGGCTCTCCTGCCGCCTCCTCTGCTGGAGCCTCTGGTTCCTCTTGAACAAACGTAGGCCATGTAGGCCTATCAGCTGTCATGGAATGAGTTAGTGGTGGTATCTGATTAACAGTATCACTCCTGTTATCTCCTTGCTTTCCACTTTGTGTTGTGGACCCTTTAACAATGGATGCAATACTCTATGTCAATTTGTCTTCGAATGTAGGGTCTGCAAAAAATTCATTTAACCTCTTCAAACTTTGTTTCAGCCTCTCCATATCCTTGTCCCACTATTTCTAAGTACTTGAAGTACCCATGATTTACTAGCCAGTTCAATGTCCAAACTACCCAAACTACCCAATAGGATGGCAAGAATTTGGCTCTGATCTACCCAATAGGATGGCAGGAATTTGGCTCTGATCTACCCAACAAGATGGCAGGAATTTAGCTCTGATCTACCCAACAGGATGGCAGGAATTTGGCTCTGATACCACTGTAATATCCCTTTCTTAGGGTCTCCTTTTTTAACAAAGCTCTGATACCACTGTAATATCCCCAACCAATAGGGACTATAGAAAGACAAAAGCTCTGATACCACTGTAATATCCCCTGTTTCCCTTCAATTTTGAAACTGGATATTTTTTTGACTATTTCTCTGTATTTTGCTTTTTGATATTTTGCATGAATAAAGATATGATTTTGTAAGATAAATTCAAATAAACAAATAAACCACAGTAAATCTCTTAACTCACAAATTAGTGCTCTTATTATTCTTCAGAATGATTACAATAATGTATCTTTGGCATGCATATAAAGTAATACAAATATCATCTCAAAACCTGATCTTTTGCAAATCTGGAATGGCTCTCGGGTTGCTGTGTCAACAACACAGTCACCGACATCGATTATCCTACTGTCATCGATCGATATACTTCTGACGTCGGTCTCTATTGGTTGGCTACTCTATCGACGTCGGTCTTCAGTCGGTCAATGTCGGTCACTGGGCTGCCGATGTCAGTTCTTGTGTCCCTTGTGGCATTGTCTGGCCTGTGGCAGAATGATACGAAATTGCATGAATCTATACAGATTTTGTATAGAAGCAAAATATATGTTGCGGCTTGTATTCTAGATCCCTGATCTCAAGATCTCTATCTGGAAAATTTATTAAATCAAAACATAATGAAATAAATACCTGAAATACCTGTGATAACTTTTGTGTGAAGTTATCTCCCAAACCTGTAAACCTCTATGATAACTTTTGTATGAAGCTATCTCCCAAATCGGCAATAGATTGGCTGATATCTCACAACCTCTGAATCACACACACTGAAGAGTGGACGTTCTCCAATGCAAATGGAATCCTGGAACCCTTGGCTCAGTCTTCTCAGAAGAATTCTTAGCAAAAATCAATAATCATAATCTCATAATCATCATCATAATAATTCCAACTCTCTCCCATGAGAAACCCTTATACCCTCAAAAAGATATGCTTACCCTAATTAGGGTTTCATAATTAAGAATTAGGGTTTCTTAATTAAAAATAGGCTAAATAATTAATATTTAATTGAAATAATCAAATATTAATATGTTCCTCAATACATGTCAGATCCTCGAACTGTTTGAAGTTGGTGAACCAGGGAGTGATTCTGCACATGACCATACCAAAATAAGGGTGCTCCGCTGCATGTCAAATATCCCTAAATAATAGGAGCTCAGGCAAACATGTCTAAAAGAGCCTGAATGAAAACCAACTATAGAAATTCTGCTAATCGAAGCCAAGCCAAGCTCCATTATGACCCTCTATCCATCCTATTAGCCTACAAGGGTTGCATAATAGGCTAACCATCAACTCTGATGATGTCCACTAAAAAAGGGGACATGACATAATATGTCCCCATGGTGCTGAAATACATTAAGAAAGTGTCTTGGAGAAGAGGAATTGAATAGGAAGTAGGCATTCAATCACCAGGGGATTTCTTTTTCACCTTAGTGGATGGATTATAAAATACCAAAAAATATTTTTCCAGTTGTGTCTATTTTTGGAGAAAATGTGATAATAAGTAGATAAGGATTTTAAAGGAGGTGCACTAACTTTAATTTTCATAGGTGAATTGTATGTGGGTGGTATACTAGCAAGTACATATTTGAGAAGGACCATGGGTGGTGATGTGCTAGCTACCATATTGTTTAGAGCATCATATGAAAAAGGAACACCAATGAGAATGCGAGTTGGAGGTTGATTGGGTAGAAGCATGTTTATTGCTACATGATATGAAAACCAAAAGTAAGAAGGTATCTCAAATTTTGGTTAGGTGTAAAACTAGATATAAGATAAGTGGGTTGATAAAAGTTTGGTAAGATGTCACTAGAATTGAAATGGGAAAGGAATGAGTTTAATTATTAAAGTTTGGGGGTCATTTCGTCATTATAAGGACCAGATTGATCAGAGGCTTAGTATCTCTCTAGTTTCGTCATTTTGTAATTAGGGGTCCCCTCTCATGGGAGGCTCTGAGGGAGGAGGATGATAGCCTAATATGAACCAATTTTTGTTTGATGTTTTATGAGGAGTCACCATATGTTGTTCAAGTGGTGTAAAAATATATTGCTTAGTACTAGGAAGTGGTGGGGTCAGTTTTAGTTTATTTAAATCATCTTCTATAATATAAATTATCTTCTAATTGTATTAATTGAATCTTTCCATTTTAGGGGTCCCCTCTCATGGGAGGCTCTGAGGGAGGAGGATGATAGCCTAATATGAACCAATTTTTGTTTGATGTTTTATGAGGAGTCACCATATGTTGTTCAAGTGGTGTAAAAATATATTGCTTAGTACTAGGAAGTGGTGGGGTCAGTTTTAGTTTATTTAAATCATCTTATATAATATAAATTATCTTCTAATTGTATTAATTGAATCTTTCCATTCTTTCAATATGAGGATTTTGTAAGTTGAATTGAATTCTAGTTATAACCTATGGATACAATCCACCTCCACTAGTTAGGTTATTATCTTTGAAGTCAAAATAGATACTCATAGTGTTTGAGTGATGCCATAACCCTTGTTACCACACAAGACTTGGTTCATAGTATGGAGGTGGAAGAGTTGTAAGATGGAGACTATTTTCATTGTTTTAACTTTGCATCATAGTCAAACTAAATAAAGAAGGTTCATTTTGAGCTTGAATGCTTCTTATAAAATCATCAAGGAAAAAAATGGTACCAAATTCCTCCCTAGATATATATTAAGAGTGTTTAAACACCTGAAAGATAAATGCAAGAGGAAAAAATATGGATGAAATTTTAAAAAATGGTAATTTCAAAATGACATGTCTTTTACTTAGGGTTCACTAGATTTTTCCACATGAAAATTAACATGTTAACCTTGTACACTCTACCTCATGAGGTCAAATAAAGATTATCAAATATGAATGATATGATAGTTTGGATATTGATCTAGTTAGTTTGGTTGACATGGTTGAATAAGTTTAGCTAGAAGGCCTGGTTGATTTGAACAAGCTACCCACACATGATTTTGAGTGATGTGTGGTAGTAAGTGATCATGATTATTAAAAAATTCCATTGGGTCAAAGTGTTTATTAAGGGTATAAAATTATTTTTTCATAGATCCCAAGAATATACTAACTTTATAAGCATTAGACGGTATAATTCTTGGTTTATGTTAATCTTGATAAATGAGTTAAATTTAGGCTGGATTAACTGAATAATTTGATCAATTATATTAGGCTAGGCTTGTCCAAGAAATTTAATATAAATTTTAAAAAAAATAAAAAATAGATGAGGTTAGACTCAAGGATGAAATAATAAATAAAATTTGTAAGTTCATGGATTGATATGCTAATAGGTGAATTTTCCTAGCTAGATGGGCTTCAAACAACCTAGTTTTTGTGTCTAGAACATTTAGTTGAATAATGATTAGATTGGGTAAAGGTGTGGAGTGGAATAGTTTTAGTTAAAGCTCAGATTCTATATCACTCTATATATTTTTTATTAGGATAGGGTTATGTGCTCAAGGAAATATTCCTACCTTATGTAGATGTGCTTGTTTAGGAAGCATCATCCAAGGGATAGAATTTTTTTTATAAGATTTGATGTCTTATTTTACTTGTAATTGTTTTTATGAAAGGTTATAAGGTTTTTTTGTTTTATTTTCATATTTTATTATTAGAATGACTAAATGTTTAGCTAAATATAAATTTGTTATTTGTTTTGATATATATATATATATATATATATATATATATATATATATATATATATATATATATATATATATATATATATATACTTATAGAAATATATAATATACAAATGCTAATGAATTCAAATTGAAATTAAACTATACAAGTGTTGATTTTTTTAGTTTCTTGGTTTTATAAGGGTGCATAAATTTATTTTTATTTGTTGAAAACACATGTTTTGATTTCTATTTTTAAATGAATACAACTAAACATGAAATAATAGTTTAAAATTTAGATGCATTGATGAAAACCAAATCTATAGTTTTCATATTTGAATACATACAAATAAATGCCTAAATTTTATAAACCATGATTAAATGCAAGTTTTTTTGGTTCTTGATTTGATTTGTTTTCAACTAATTGTAACATGCAAATAGAAAATTTTGATCTAATTATGACTAGGTTTTGAATTTTCAAAAATATGCAAGGGTTAGATATAGAATATTTCTAATGAAATTCTTTATTTTTCGTTTCTTGAATTTATATGCAAGTGGGTGTGAAAATCAATGATTGTTTTCCATGTATGTATATATGTTTGAAAATATAAATATAATGATGTGGGTGGTTAAAAATGAAACAAGGTTTTTCTTTTAATTCTAAAATAACTACATGAAAACTATTATTTTTATTTTTTTGGTATGCAAGTAAATCTCTAAGATTGATTAAGTGATTTTTAATGAAAATGAATGTAGAGAGTATTTTATTTTTTATTTTATTTATTATTTTCTAATATGCAATTAAAACTACTTAACAAGATCTAATGTAATTAAAAAAATTAAATGAAAACAAGAAGGAAAATAAAATCCTCTAATCTAGACAAAGTAGAGGATGGGTATAAAATAAAAACTTGATTGGGATTGAAAGTATTTGTAATCTTAGGCTAATATCTCATTGGTTTTTATTTAGTGATGACTAGGGAATCTCCAATAAGAGGAATGTAAGAGGAAATGAAATTATAAGTAAAAAATGAATAGAAAAGGTAGTTAAATTATGGCTAATTTTAAAAAATAGCAGACTGTGGTGCTAAAATTGTGAGCTTATTCTTCTAGTTTGTTATGATGACCAAAAGGTTGTTGGAAGATTTAGGGTAGTTTCTCAAAGAAGTTATAGAATGAATATTATATATCTTTCAAAACTTGTATACTCAATTCTCTATACAATTTTTGGGTCTAACTTTGATTTTAAAAGGAGTTATATGTAATAAATAATGGTTGTTACATGTAAGAGTTAACAAAAGTTGGATGAGAGCATATTAGAGTTGACTTGGAGTTATCTAAACTCACTTGAGCATTACCTTGAGTGAACTAGAACATTGGGGAACATATTATATGAAAATAACAAACAAACTGAAGGGTCAAACATATAAAACATGTGCCACGAGAATAAAATTAAAAGTGCATGCAATAGTGGTGAAACTGCCACTATATGTAGGAAAAAAATATGAAACCATTGGGAAACTTGCATGAATCATCAAGGAGATTACATGAACTGCCATGGTGGTTGTGTCTTGCACTTTGAAGACCCTAGATTTGAAAGGGTTAAGTTTAGTTTTTGCAAGTTTAGGACTTGGGAGAGGCCTAGAAATAGAAAAAAGATGGAAAAAGAGGAGAATACTAGATTTGAGTATGTTATTCATTGTGTATGTCATTGCATCATAATTAGATATCGTAATAATTTTCACCGTGCAAAATTTGGGTGCATACGATACTCTAATTACTATTGATTCTTAGTGCTAGAAATATTATATATGATAATGGGGATTGAATACCTGATACAAATATGGTACCTCACTTCAATTCATGATGAATCTAGGATATGTCATGTTTATGCTTAGATATGCTTAGATTGTTACATTAATTTCAATATCTCATATTTATCTAACATTTATTATTATTAAGAGTTGACATGTGCTCATGTAAATAAAAATATAGTGTTTTTACAAAATTTGGCATAATTTCAAATACAAGAAAATCTATAGAGGCTCCCTCACATTTATATAAAAACTAAATCTATAATTTTAAGTTTCTCCTTTCTATATTTTAGCAGATTAGTGTTATGGGCACTTATCGATGTCTAATTATCCTTGTAAGTTTCATATAAGAATTAGAGTTTACTATCAAAGCTTTATGGTCACAAAAAATTGTATTTAATTTATGTTTATTTTAATTTGATAGGTATGCACACATATTCACACATGCACATCAAAGTGGGGCATTATGTGGACACCTAAAAAAAGTCCCTAGGATTTTTTTAGTCATAAAATTGCAGTATTTAGGGTACATGTGTACTTGTCAAATATTGGTCTAAAATATGATTTACATGCATATTTTTTAAAGTTTTTTATTATTTTATGTTATGTTTAACCCCTTTCTTTTATCTCCCACTATTTCTTTCTCTTCCCCTTCCCCTCCATGTGTTTTTTTTGGTCCCCTTAGAAATGTACAATATATGTTTATGGGGGAGTGTATTTTATGGGTTTACATGGGTCTAATTGTGTCATTTGGTTCCATATATTTAATTTTTTTCCCATGTTATGTTTGGATTTCATGTCAATAGGGTCCTAATTTGTATTCAATAGGTCCATAAATACATAGGTACATTAGTGAATTAGAACAATGATGAAAATGAAATGAAGAGACAAAAGTAATCTATGCAAGCATATAAATAAGGTATCCAATAATTTAAGGCTATTTGGATAGAATCTATAATTTAATTTCACTACATTCTAGAAGAGATCAAACATCTACAAAGCATTCATTAGAATTGAAGCTATTTACAATGACACTTGCATCACACTAGACTACTTCAGTGAATTCCATTTTAATTGGTATGTTGGGGTTAATATTTTATATTTTAAAGGGGTTTAATAAGTATCTAGTACTTAAAAACCATGTCAAACCTAAGTGTAAACCCAAAATAAATTCATTACCTCATCCTCTATAATTTTAGATACCCTATTAGGGTTTAAATAAGAAGATCATTTTCATAAATATTAGCTTAAAGATTATGGATTGTAAGCAAATTTTTTTAGAGTCTCAAATATGGTGAATGCATTCATCAACTCATATTTTTCATGGCTATTATTTTTCAAAAATCTAAGGTTCACCTATAACTACCTTGAGGCCATGTATCTTGAGTGATCAAGCTTCGAAATCAGTACATACGGTTAGGTCAAGACTCTAAAAATAATTATATATATATTTGAGATCCCTCCAACTTCTAAGAATTAGGATTAATCAAAGAAGGAATGATTGCATTGCCTTGTGATAATAGAGGTCTTCAATGGAAATTAGATATAGAGTGATCCCAAGGTAATCCTCCTTTTTCTAATTTATCCTGATTCCTATAAGTGGAAACATCGATTCCAAGGTTTTGTGTGCTATAAATGTGGAGTGTATTGTTCTTGGAAGATGCTCTAGTAATTGCAAGTTTTATGGGTTATCACTATATTACCATAAACCCTTACTTCTACTATCTGATTATGACTATTATTTCTAAATTCCACAAAAATTAAGATGTTTCTCTAACCCATCTCTTTTTCAATTATTAATTTATAATTGGAATAAAAATAAAGTATTACTATAATGATTTACCTTTTATTAGGGTTAATGTCATGTTTATGATTAAATTATACCACATTTTGATGTAAACCCATTTTCCCATACAATATATAGAGCCATATATTTCTCTTATTCAAATCACCTCTCTTTGCTGTGATATCCAAAACCCCAATCCTTTATGTTTTCAATGGAAGAAAGAAAATTATTAAAAAAATAAAATTCAATAACTTATTCCTCAAAATGATGTATATGTAGTGTTTTGGTTAATATATGCAAGTGCAAGATGATGGTAGCCTTCAATGTTGGTGAGTTTCCATAAACTCATCCATGTCATACTCCCATACAAATTCTATGCCATACATGCATATAATAAAAAAAAATCAATTTAACACATCATTAGATAGGTAACATTAATTGAAAGGGATTGGCTATGAGATGTTTTGGTTGTCCCATAGCTTACCCCATCCAAAAGAAGGCATTATCCATATATACCATTAATCATTGTATCCTTTGGGTTTTTATACAATGGAATATCCGAAGAATCCACCCTTGTAATGTCATTAACCTATAATGTATCTAGGGATATTTGTGGATGACTTGTGGCTTACATATTATCATATTGTATTTCTTGATGTTCTTAGTATGGTTGGCCTATTAAATAACCATGGCTAAGTAGAGTATATATAGGAAGTAATGGTTAATTTTTTATCATGATATTGTGAATTATTATTTGATTTTATTATTGTGTGGTTTACCCTCTCGAAGTGGATTAGTTATATTTATCAAAAATTCTACTCTTTTATTAATTATTGTGTGGATATATTATCTCTGCTCTCATTTTTGTGATATATTATTCTATTTTCTAAACATATAAGTAATTTAATTAAAATTGGTATCAGAGCTTTGATTTAGGCAAGTTTATATAGTAGAAGTTTATTCAGATCTAGTGTTGCACGTCTCCTATGAGCTGAAGGATTGAAAAAACATAACTTATGATATGGAAAGAATTTCATTTCATCATCACTATAGTATTATTCAAAGTGATTTTTTTAAAAATAAATAGTAAAAAAAAGAGTGTAGAAATTTTTAACATTATGCAAATTAAAATTCATTAGATTTATTTCCACTAGATAATTGCAATAATCTAATCTACCAGTACACTTTTTTAGACTAAAAATTTTCACCCCTTGTGCACATTAGCAATCATTAAATTCATCTTGATGAGGTTATCACAATGGTCTAATCTATCGATACACTTTTTTAAGTGTTGAAACCCTCTTAGGGTTTGTGCATTATTGGTCCTAACACTCACGAATGTGGGAAAGGGAAGTAAACTCCTAAAACTACTCACATGGATGACACGGAGTTTGGAAGGTGGTTCAATAACTTTAGTCATAGTATCATGGCATGGTGCAAAAATATGATCTTGATGTGGTTAAAGGGAACATCACAGGGTGAGAGGGGACCTAAATGGATTTTGAGATCAATTACAACAAATAACTAGGAAATTAGCCAGCTTTCTAGCTCATCCGTTGAAAATAACCCTCTACCACTCCATTTTGGTTTTCCTCCTTCAAACAATCACAACAACAATCTTAGTTTGAAGCTAATGTTACAAAAAATAGACTTGTGCAAGTTTGATGGTAATGATCCACTCACATAGATCACTCAAATTGAAAATTTATTTGATTTACATTAAAATCCATGTTCGTAAATAGTGGTCATGACCTCTCTGTATCTAGAACCTGAGCAGTTCATTTGTATCAATGTTTGTGTCATCAAAATCAAAAGAAGGGTCTCTCAGTTTCCTAGTTTTTTTTCTAAAGATCTGCAGCTCCATTATTGTAATAATGTCTCATAAAACTAGTTTAACCAACTAGCTAAACTATGCCAAATAAGGAATATAAAGGATTATATTCATTAATTTTAGAATTTCTTCTTACATGTGGCAGACATCATTGAATAAAATATGACCAACCTATTTTTAGGTGGCCTCAAGGATAGCATCCAATTAGAGGTTCACATGTTTAGTCCTAGTTTAGTATCTAAAGCCATCCCAAGGGCACGCATGGTAGAGGAAAAAAGAGATGCTCAAATGAAGATCTTTCACTAATTTATATGAATTCATTTTCCTAGCACCATTATTTCCTTGGCCTACCTGATTGACCCCTCAAAAAATTAAGAAGTATGAAAAAGGTATGTGTTTTAATTGTGATAGCAAATGGAGCAAAGGACATCACTATACTAAAAAGAAGTTATTTTACATTAAAGGTGACAATGAGGATGATGAATATGATGAAGCCTCAAGTGTAGATTTGGATAAACCCCAGGATGAATCTAAAGATTTTAAACCTATTATTTCCTATCATGCACTTTCTACTATTATTACTACTCAAAATTTTAAGGTGGTGGGTTTCCTTAAGAAACATAAGGTGACTTTATTGATTGAATCTAGAAATACACATAATTTCATCAACAGTAAGTTGGATACTTATTTGAATTGTTTCATTTACCTATCTCTAGAATTTCATGCCATGATTGTAAATGGTGGTACCATCAAATTTTCTAGAAAATGCCATGGTATTAATCTTGTTATGGGAGACTACTTGTTAGATTCTCCTATGTTTTTTATTCCCATGAGAGGGGATGACATTATTCTGGGAGTGTAATGGCTCATCATTTTGGGCACTATTAAGATAAATTTTTAGGCACTATTCATGTGCTTCCGTTCAAAAGGCATGAAATTTGAACTACATGGATTATAAGATAAATCTACACAACTGGTTAGTTCCCATTAGATGATGAAGATTATCAGAAAAGGTGTTGAAAGATTTGTGGTGTGCTTTTTTTCCATAAAAGTTCAACCAACCAAGGATTCTACCCATCTTGATTCACAAGTGGTGTTGGATGACCATTCTATTATTTTTAGTGACATGCCAAAAGGACTTCCACCAAGCTGATCACATGATCATGCCATCAAACTACTCCCTAGAAGTACACCACCAAACATCAAAACCTACAGTTATCCCTATTCCCAAAGTAGTGAAATTGAAATAATGGTATATGAGATGTTAGAGGCATGAATCATCTGACATAGCAAAATCAAATTTTCCTCCCCTGTGGTCATGGTCTGGAATAAGGATGACACTTAGAATATGTGCCCATAATACAAAGAACTTAACAAGTAAACCATCAAAGATAAGTTTCTTATTCTAGTAATTGATGATTTACTCGATGAATTGCATGGTGCAATTTTTTTACCAAGTTAGATCTTTGTTATGGGTATCATCATATTTGAATCTAATAAGAAGAAATGCCTAACAAAAATTTAGAACTCATGAAGGCCATTATGAATTTATGGTCATGCCTTTTGGCCTCACAAATGCACCATATACATTTCAAAGTTTGATGAATACTATTTTCAGGATATTTATGAGAAAGTTTGTGTTGGTGTTTTTGATGACATCCTCATTTACAAAAAAAAAGTGAAGACCATTTAAATCATGTAAAATAGGTACTCTTAGTTTTATAATAATTATTATCTTCTAAATAACAACATAAATGGGTGATTAAAATGTTAGGCTATGATTTTGAAATAGTCTATAAGAAATGAAAAGAGAATGTGGTCGCAGATGCACTGTCTTGGAGGGATGAATTAGTTGAGCCATTGTTATGCACTATGAATATTTGGTAGGTAGATTGGCTAGAGGAAACAAGATCAAAATGGGATAATGATAGTGTTACCCATGATTTGATTTAAAATGTTTAGCAGGATAAAGATAGATTATACCTTTGTAAGCATTCTCTCCTCAAACATAAAATCCTTCAAGAAATTCATGCATATCCACTGGGAGGTCACTCGAGATTTTTGAAAACATCATATAATTAAACAAGACTTTTTTGGGAATGGATCAAGGGGGATGTCTAAAAATATGTGGTTGAATGCATGGTATTTCAACAAAACAAGGGTAAAACCATTAAGACCTCAAGTCTTTTGTAGCCTTTATCCATCCCTAGCCAATGTTGGGAGGAGGTTTCCATGGATTTAATTACTAGGCTACTATGATCTGAGGGTAAAAATGTTATCATGGTAGTTGTGGATCAACTAAATAAGTATGCTCATTTTTTTTCCTTGTCACAACCATTTGTTGCCAGTACAGTAGTTTTTTCTTTTTTCAATATATTTTAGAAATTGCATGGTACTCTAAAGATCATTGTAAGTGATCGAGATCTCATATTTACTAGTAATTTATGGACTAAATTGTTTACATATTTGGGAACCCAGTTGGCTCATAACTTGTTCTATGATCCTCAATCTGATGGACAAACAAAGGTAGTCAACAAATGTATAGAAAGGTATATTAACTATTTTTTTCTAACAAATAGGACAAATGGGTTCATTGGCTGCAACTTGTTGAATGGTGGTATAACAATTATGTTCATACTTATTCCAAAATATCTCCCTTTGTGGCATTATATAAGTATCACCTCCCATCCATCACTTCAGCGTAGATAGTGTATCCCAAGGTTTGAGCTATTAAGGAGCACATTCACTATCAATAGGAGGTACTACTTAGTTTGCAAGAGAATTTAGTAATGAAACAAAAATATAATGAAGCAGCTCAAGTAGATCAACACCGTAGTGAGATAAATTTTGACATAGGTGATCAGGTCTTTGTGCATTTGTAGCCATATAATCAAATGTCTCTAAAGTAATAAAAAAAGGATAACAATATATCCCCTAAGTATTATGGCCCTTATCAAATCTTGCATAAAATTGGTAGTTTGTCCTATAAGATGGAATTACCCCCATCCACTCGCATACATCTTATATTCCATGTATTTTACATAAAGAATGTAATTAGACATAATATTTTCACTCAGACTGAGTTACCTGAATTGGATGAAGAAGGCCGAGTCATTCTAGAGCCTGAAGAGATTCTTCAAATGTGCACTAAGTAACTATAGACTAAAAATATTAAGGAGTATTTGATAAAATAGAAGAATATGCATTATAAAGATGCAATATGGGAAGATAAAACATTCTTTCAATAATATCTTGGTTTGATTTGACATTGAGGACAATGTTGTTCTGAAGGGAAAAGGCATGTTATGCCCTTCATATTATCTTATTGTATATCTTGATGTTCTTAGTGTGGTTGGCCTATAGAATAACCATGGTTAAGTAGAGTATATATGGGAGGTAGTGGTTAGTATTTTGTCATGATATTGTAAATTCTGCTCTTATTGCATTATTGTGGAGGTTGCGCCCTCGAATTGGCTCAGTTATATTTATCAAGCATTTTGCTCTTCTATCTATTATTGGGTGGATATATTATCTCTGATCTCATTTTTATGATATATTATTCTACTATGTGAACACATAAGTAATTAAATTACAACACCTTTTTAAAATTAATCTACCATGTGTTTATTTTTATTAAAATGAAAAAAAGTAAGTTGTATTCCTGACAAATCAAATTACAATTTTTTTTTTATGAATCACTTCCATCGTAATTTTTACCAAGGATATTAGCTATCCCAACTAATTTATATGCCACCAATGATCAAAATTGAACATGTCCCATCCTTTCCAAAGGATTCAAACCCATCAAAGAATAGTAATTAAAAATTAAATGATTGAAAAAATCATAATCTATAAACTAGTTGACTAGGTAAAAGTATAAATTTTTGTTAAGATTGACAAAAGAAGGGCTATATTAAAAAAAACCCATTATCACCAGTTTATTGTCAATATCAATGTAAGATATGAATCCAAAAAACATTGAAGTGTCTAACTCTATATTCAAATGTGTCATCCTAACATAAGACCCAATAATGAGGGGTAACATGTTTCAATTGAGCCTTGAAATTTGGGGGCATATTGATTGGGTAATGTAAATATTTATAAATCTTTATTCGTGGCATAATATAGTAGCACAATGACACTGACACTTGTTATTAATTTGGGCAGTGAGTTTAACTTATGAAAATTCCAACACTTAAAATTTTAGTTTAAATTAAGTTGAACTTTTACCGTAAGCCCACATAAATACTCTTTTTATAAGGTAGCTAATTTAGATCATTACTAGATATTAGCTTAACTATTTATTTTATGCATACATATTACAATGAAATTTAACTGCACAAAAATGATGAAGTAGGCATGGGATTCTTGAATCTTCTCCATAAAATATTATTTTAAGTATTTAAACTTTTTTTAGACGTTGATCTATTATCTTGTGTGGCATGACATTGGCCTTTGTTTTATCAAAATTTGGAATAGAGGTTAATCTAATTAAAATTAACTACTGAGTAAATTAGAATGCATAATATATACAACAATCACACATAAATTTATTGGAACTTACTATTTTTAAAAATGTGTTAACATAGGAAAGTAATAAGAAATAAATGACTTAGCTGAAACTTGAGTCTATAGGACTCCAATAGTGATTGTAAATTTAAACGACACGATGTTGTTATGAAGATCAAGGCCCTACATTATCTTGGGATAAGGTTGTTTTATCTAGACCACGTCGACCTACATGAATGTATCTAACGAATGACTTCATCCTTTAGGGTTTTTTTAACTCTAAGTAAATTATTGTAAATGCACCTTCACTTGTATGACCTATGTGTTTATTCAGATGCCTTTGCTTCACTATGGGAATCACGGTCTGCCTTCTTCTTCACTCAAACCCTAACTCAATGAGAAGAGGGAATAAATACTATAAAATAGGGGAAATGAGAATGGGGTAGGGGAAATGAGAAGAGTAAATAAATTATGCACACCATAATTTACTAGCGAAATGTTATATGATGGTGTAATTTTGGTGATTATGTGCTTGACCAAATGACTTGTGCTCTTGCTATTGTATTCAAACTTAACATAGGTTTTCTTGGGTTATAGCACTCAAAATTGGAAAAAATAGGTCCTTTCCTCTGAATGTATAATTATATATTCTAGTGATTGCAATGATAGAATCATATTGTCATCTGGTGAAAAAATGGGTAGAAAATGTACTTATATAATCGACTTTAGGGATTCCTAGAATAGGGCTTGTAAAACATGTGGAATGACATGTTGGAATGAATTTAAATTTGGGAAACTAGCCGATAATTGGTGGGAGAACAAAACTAGTGGCTTCAAAAATGACAAGCCTATGGGATTGTCCTAAAAGAGCAATCTCGTTTGAAGAATAAAGACAATCAAATTGGAAGTATATATCAATCAATAAATGAGTATAGGCTTCTTGGAATGAGAAATATGAACATTTAGTATCAAAGTTGGCTTAATATAGAGGGTCATTCATATATATGTAGAGGAATAAGGGTTTGAAACCATGGAATTGAACATATGTTAAGTGTGTATAAGGGGTGGTCACAAGTGCATTGTTTTAGTATTATATGCTAATTTTAGTGCCTACAACCTCAAATGAGATAATAAATTCAAATTTTCACATTGATTCATTCATAATTTCACATTTTCTTTGTGATTGTGATTCTCTAGTATTGGTTTGAGTAGATACTACTATTACTAGTTAGCTCTTTGTTGGCTTCCTCCACCCTTCCACCTCTTCTCATTCTTGCAAAAATAAATGTAATCGATTCCTTTTACTCTCCATATTCCCAACAAGATGTGAATGTTGTTATTTATTACAATAATTTTATAAGGTTCAGGGAACATGCAGTCTTGAATCCCTTTTCATTTTTTATTATCTATTGGAGTCTTTTACGACCATAACACCATATCATTTCAAGTTTTTGTGATCCATACACATGCATTTCTTTTGGAATTTATTTTATGAAATGACAATTTTTGTGTCAAATATTGAAAGTTATTTCTTGTTGGTTTTGAGGAGTTACCTATTACATGATTTCTCCTATATGGTTAAATGAAAAATAAGGAAGAATTAGATATCACAATATTTTTTGAAAAATAATTTTGTAGTATAAGTGATATCTATTGAGTAAATTACCCAAAATATTTGGTATTTAAATAGTATATCCACATGAAGGGGTAGCTATATTTTTTAAATTATCACTAATAAGCATTTTGCATAAAGAAACTACAAAGTCAGTGTGATTATTGTAGCCCAAAAACATTGCCAGAATGCAAATTAAAAAATATTGTGGATATGCTTATAGAAAATATTTCAGTGGGTTACACTGTTAATATTGACATGTGCTTGAAGAGGCATTACAAGAAAGAACTATTGTTGTGCCATTAGTTTCATGGTGTTAGCATAAAAATGCAAACTCTTTGTTTCGTACTCTTCATTTTGAACTAATACTTATTTCCTATTTAAACCTCACATTCATTGTTCATGTAGTTTTTCATTTTATGTTTTTTTTTTTTTTGCAAATCAATATCACTACTATAGTTTATTCTAATCCACCTAGTTCATGCGTGTTTCCCCTGCTTCCACTGTTGTTTGGATGAGTATGGAACACAAATCCATGGTAAGGCCAAGCAATAGAGTCTTGTAGTAAACAAGGCTTTTGGATAGGAAAAGAATTCAGACACTAATTAGGGTAAAACTTTTGAATATCACTACAATAAAAATGGATAACACACACACACACACACAAATATATATATATATATATATATATATATATATATATATATATATATATATATATATATATATATATGGGAGGCATTAAATAACTAATCACCTACAACAACCATAGTACAATAACCATCAAGAACAACATGAATAGTTGATAAAATGGACAAAATTTGTCTCATGTGCTACCCAAACTCCACTTGTCTCTTCTAGCATTTTTTTTTGGTTGCATGAAATACCACTTGGGCATATCATTTGCAATTAACTTTGAAGATCAACTCAGGCTTCAAGATATTTTTAATATGAAAGGCCCTATATTCCTAATAGTGTACTAAAATAATTATTTTGCCATGCTCGATAACATAAATGATTGTTAAAATTTTCAAAAAGAACCAAAATACTCGAGAAATTGATCCATAAAAGTGTGTTGTTTCCAACAAATCTATCAAGCAAGAAGTCTTTGAAGAATTAGCTATGTTTTGTATGTGTATTGATGCTTGCATTTTGAAACTCCTTTCATTTAATCACAATGTAGATTGATATTAGTTAATTATATTTATTTGCGATTCTATTTTTGGTTAAAATTAAGAGTAATCACGAAATTCAAAACAGTGTCATCTATTTTAATAGATATGATAACTATTGTCAACATCAAAATAAAATATTATTAAATATGATCAAAATTTACAGAGTTCAATATTATTTTATAATTTTTTATGTTTTAAATATTTAATTGTATAATCCTAATAATAATCTAAATTTAATTAGGATGATGCCACATAATATCTCATAAAAAAATAATAATAAAATATATATTTTTTTAATTTATCAAGATGAATAACTTCTTTTTAACTTGAAATTAATTTAGTAATGATTGTTGGGTCACTTTATTTGTGGCGGATAAATGACTTATGGTTTAGCGAGCATTAATCTAATAAGAGCTTTTATCTTTTAACAATTTAAAAGAATGAACGGAATGATTTTTGAACCCAATGATGTTTGAGAAATAATTGTGTGTGAGTAGTAATCGAATAAGAACTTTTATATTTTCACAATATAAAAGATTGAACAGAATAATTTTTGAAAAATAATTTAGACGTATTGAATCACTCTCTGTGATTCATCATCAATATCTTTTTGTAAGGTAGAGGTCACAATTCAAGGGCGTATATGGAATGTAGGAGAAACGGCTTCATCATATGACCATACAGTCATTTCACTTCTTTTTCTCTTTGGAGGAGGAATCTCCTTCTGGTCGGCGTATTTGGCAAACGTCTGCAATCGTGTGGAGATTGATTTGGCATGAGAGGGAGATGGCTTGTCATTTCTGTGCACAAATCGGTAAGGTAGGCGACACAAGTGGTAGAGGAGGGAGAGTGATGATACACACCCTGTGATCACAAATAAACCCCAAAAGTTATGCAGGCTTAATCTGTTGGCTTCTACTCCTCCAGGCTCCATGTTGGTTTTGCATTTTTTTTCCCCTGTATTGAACCACCTCTTCCTGATATCTTCCATCTCTATGCTCTCTGAAAGATTCAATATAGCTTTGGAAACGTCTGACACCAAGGGAGACCCCTTTGGGAACACCTGCACACCCAATTTATGAGTCATATGAGTTTGTGCAATTCCAGTGGATGAGTTAGAAGCAAGTTTAAGGACTTACGAATGCGAATCCTCCAGTTCTGTAAGTAGGACCAACTTTTGTGTAGGCATTGCATCCTGATGACAGAAATGAGTTTTGGACAACGCTTTGCTCCTCAAATATAGCCGCTACCCCTCCATTGTTGGGTCCCTTCGACAGTGCAATGGCGTACTCTTCTACAGATGAATATTCACGAAGCAGGTTTTTGTTCACTCCGAGCTGTTGTTCCAAATACTTGCCTATGAAAGTCCCGTGCGGATACCCAATGGGCAAATTTTTACTGATGAGGGTTTCAACACTCTCAACTTCTGGTACTATTTGTTTCACTGTTAGCATCGAGGACAAGCTGGCTGTGTAACTTGACACTAATATCAGTACCACAAAAAGCCAAATTATCACCACTGCTTTACCCATACTGCTTACAACCCTCTCTCCTGCGCATCGCACCAAAAAAATATCAGGGTTTGTTTGAAACACTTGTAAGCTGCTGTATTGTTTGACTGCCAGAAATGGATAAAACCCTAAAACCTAAACCCTAAACCATACTGCTTTCGACCCTCTCCCCTGAGCATTGCACAAAAAGATATCAGATTTTTTTTGAAACCTTTGTGAGATGCGGTACAGAAATGGATAAAATATTCTTACTGTGAGTATAGAAAAGTGTCGAAAAGGAAAACCTGCAAAACAAAGATCAATGCATTTGTTGAATGAGAGAAATAATCTGATATGTTAAATTTAACTCACTCCTATGTCACACATTGATTTTCAAGTTTTCTAAGCATAGAAGAAAAAATGTGTAAGTGGAAGTTGCCATTATCAATTTTCTGGAGTCCAGAGCACCAATTTAAGGTCACAACTTAATGATGCCATAAAAATGAAGAGAAATATGAGAAGTACCAGAGCAATGTCAAGAATTGTTTTCGAGGCTCCCCTCTGAATTGTTTATTTTTTCTGTGCTCCAGAAACCAAACTACGGCTCCCGTGAACAAGAAGAATGTAAGAGTGGTTATCCACATAGCCAGGGTAAAGGGGCGCAGGAAGGCCCACGGATCCCTTGATCCATCGCCGTCAATTCTGACAGTCATTACCAGTCCGGTCTCTGTATAAGGCTGCGTGAAGTCCACATATTTGCTTCGATTTGCCATCACCGCTACATCTCCCACAACAGCATCAAATTTCTGCTTGCTTTTCACAATTTATTCCAGTGAGTTAGTTCGAAATGTGGATTAACAATACAGAGATGAATTGAAAGAGTCGGACAACTCACCTGCAGATAGACCTGATACACGAGGTCATCGTAGTAGCCCGGCGTGACATTGCCAGTTCCATAAGGTATCAGCTCATGCCGCAGTTCATATCCCAATCTCTTTAGAACCGCCTCGAACACGTCAATACAGAACCCCCTGATTTCAAAGGTTTGTTTTTGGACAGCTGACTGAACTGGTTTTACGCTGATGAATTGTGTAAATCCTGGGTCCCAAGGCACCGCTATTTTAAGTTTCTTGCCGGGTGCAGGTATGACCCACCCACGAGGCGCCTTTTCCGATCCACCAGGCCAATTAACTCCATTCCCCATAACCAGGCCCTGTGCTTCTGTACTCCACGACCCAACGACCCTATAGCTATTTCCTACCACATTGACTATATCATATGAATAGTCCAGGGGTTCTCCCTTTTCATGACTCAATCGAACAGGGCCGCTCAATCCGGAAAATTTGGTGCCAAGAATCTTTTCTTTCAATTGTTTTCCACCTTCAAAAACCCTGAAATCTAAAATTTTAGCCCCGTTAGAGGACAATGAGAAATTATCATTAAACAATCCCACAGTGACGAGATGATCTATGGCATGAGCAATTGCCCATACTGTATCATATGCAATAAGCGCATGGGAATTTAATTCCAAGCTGTCTATCGAGGGATTCTGGGCTCTAAATCGGTGCTTCCATCTTTCAGAAAATTCCTTAAGCGTTGGCTGGTTGACTTGTGGGATTTTACTTTTCACTCCCAACACACCGTGCATGGACATGAGAGCAGTAGCGTTGAAGGAGTCCAACAGGCTGGCAAACCCGTCGGTGATGATCCAGATATACTCACTGCTTATCATTCCTAACTTGTCGGCCTCGGAGAAGAAACTGATTCCAGAATCAGGGTGCATGTGCACAATGAATACTCGTGACTCCAACTTCATGAGTTCATCCTCAAGAACATTTCGCATGACAGAAATATTTGCTTGGGGAGGTATTGCAGCTCTGTGAACGATTTCTACCTCAATATCTCTTAAGGCATCGGTTAAGGCGGGGATGGCCCCTGTCCCCAAATCGTCATCTACATAAACAAGCACCACATGCCTCCACCTGTAGTTGTGTATCAGTTGTGCTATTGCTTTCATTTGCATTGAATCGCTGTGTGCCATACGAATGAAGAAGGGGAATCGATGCATGGACAGAGAGGGACTTGTGGCAGCAAATGTTACCATTGGAACTTGTGCTCTACACCCCAAGTATGCCACAAACTCGGCCACCACTGATGTTTGTGGCCCAACTATGCTTACGCATTCTTTTCTTAGCAGGTCCAACGCTGCAATGTTCATTCCAAACGCATATTCTGTTTTTATTCATGGATGAATTGAAAGAGCGGGGAATATGAAAGAAAAAAAAAGAACAGATACTAAGCATCCTATTTACATTATGTGATATGAATCCTTCTGTTTGTTTTTCTTTTCTGAGATTCAGCTGCGAATTTATATTGATCCATATTTCATGAACCTATCTCTGACAAACATTAATACTTGATGCATCTAGGTGATGTTCACAGTTGTTGAAGGCTTTTAACAATTCTGGTGCTTCGTCTTTGTGAACATCATACAGATGCAATGAATACCATTTCACTTGGCACTCATTCATGCATCAAAGTGATGCTCACAGTTGTTGAAGGCTTTTAACAATTCTGGTGTTTCATCTTTGTGAACATCATACAGAGGTAATGAATACTATTTCACTTGGCACTTACTTGTGCATCTAGGTGATGCTCACAATTGTTGAAGGCTTTTAACAATTCTGATGCTTCATCTTTGTGAACATCATACAAATGTAATGAATGCTATTTCACTTGGCACTCACTCATGCATCTAGGTGATGCTCACAGTTGTTGAAGACTTTTAACAATTCTGCTGCTTCATCTTTGTGAACATCATACAGATGTAATGAATACTATTTTACTTAGCACTCACTCGTGCATCTAGGTGATGCTCACAGTTGTTGAAGGCTTTTAACAGTTCTGGTGCTTCATCTTTGTGAACGTCATGCAGATGTAATGAATGCCAAGTAGATTAATTATGTCTATAAGAGAGATTTTTTTTAACCATTACTCATATTTTATGGATCAGTTTGAATTAGCTTAAAATTAAATCCAAGTCAATCTAAATTGGCTGGAAACTATAATTCAACTGAGTCCCAAAAAATGATATCACATAATTTAATGCAGGGCAGAAAGTACTTGTATAAATCCTGTATGTGAATATCTGATTGCCTATTTCTTTTGTATTGCAGAACATGTGACTGCGACCGCAGTTAAACATGGAAGATAAACCTTTTGTATGCAAAATCTACATCCCTAATTGTTTGATTTCTGCTATGAAATTTATGAAAGATGGTGAATAGAGCAGGTGTTACCTCCAGAAGCTCCTTCAAGTGCATCTTGCGTGGAGTCCCGGATATGAAGGTTGAGCCGAGTGGCATTTAGAACGCTGGGATTTCTGTTCACGTCTTCTACCGCCAATTCAATAGCAGGTTTAGTTATTTTTCCAATAATTGTGTCCAATGCCATTATGGCACCTATATTCAGTCCCTCCTTCGATGGGCCATCCAATTCTCCTAATGAAGCCGCACATAACAAAAGAGCACCCAAACCAATCTGCAGCACTGCAGCACCAAAAAAATTGCCACTGCCACCCATATCTACACTCTATTGAATGGGAATAGAGTTTCAACAATCGCTACAATTTTTTCATTTGTACTATCAAGAAACGGACCGTAGTCTGGAATTTGGAGAAAGTTTCCATAAGACCGAAGTAAGGGTATTATCAAGGAACAGAGGGTATAATCAAGGAACAAGTCTTGATCGAGATTTGGTGGAAGTTTTTATATAGACCAAGGTAAGAGCTTTACAATTTTTTCATTTGTATTATCGAGAAATTGGCCTTCACTGAGATTTAGCAAAAAAATTTATATAAATTGAAGGGCTCTACAATTTCTTCATTTGTAATATTAAAGAACAGGGCTTGACTGAGATTTGACAAATTTTTTAATATAAATCAAAGTAAGCGATTTATAATTTCTTAATATGTACTACGAGCCTTGACAGGAATTTAGAGAAATTGTCTATATAAACTAAAGTAAGGGCTCTATAATTTCTTGAATAAAAAAATGAATCTTTGACTGAAATTTGCTAGAAAAGTTTCAATAAGACCAACGTGAAGGCTCTACAATTTCTTCATTTACAGGAAACGGCCATTGACTGGGATTTCAGCCCTTGACCGGGATTTGGAAAAAAGTTAGTATATACTATTCTTTCCCCTTCGGGCTTGTCATCCATCCCTCTCGACGTATATTCCTATTATTTAGGAATATCAATCAACAAATACAAAATACAAATGGGAACAGCTCGTATTTGACACCCAAAATCAAGACGAACATGGAGAGATTTAAAATCAAGTTTTTTTTGGATTTCCGTTTCTTTGGCTAACGGTGTGTAGCATTTCTCTGTTACGATTTATGGCATTGAAGTAACATTATGAAAGACTAACAAATTTAAAATTTATAAAGTTTGGAGTGAATTAAAATTTAAATTGTTGACAATTTTGGTGTATTTTTATATTTAATGGAGAAATAAAATAGTGTAGGTATATAAAATTGATCACGGAGTATTTATTAGTTTTATAATTATATTATTTGAGAGTGTTTGTATGTTTTTTAATGATTGGTTTAAGTTATATTTTATTAGTATATTTTTTTTTATGTTTATGGATGTTTACTATTTTTCTATTTATTTTAAATTAATGTGATCTAAATAAAATAGAACTAGAATAAATATTTTAAATGTTTATTTGAAAAACAATGATATATCAATTTAAAGATAGACTCTTATCTTAAATTTTTTAGATATTACAATTATTAATAAGTTTATTAATTTTTCGTGTCAATTTAACTACACCAACATGTCAAACTTGAAAAAAAAAAAAAAAAAAAAGGAGGCCTTTGAACTCCACCGTATGGCCCGATATTACAATTTTTTGATTGAATTTTTTAAGAAAAAATGATTTTTTTTAAAATGACGATGAAATGGACATCAAATTTAGGATCATAATCAAAATTGAACACACTCATGGACATTGCATCCTACAACTCCTCTTTTGATTGTCATTGTAGAATGCCTCTCGACATAATTAGGGTAAATTTAGATTGTATAAAGTATTGCAAGAATATCTTAATTTGAATGGAGAAATGAATAAATTGATATTAAACTAGAATATTGTAAATTGACAAAGAAAGTGGGGAGAGAGGTACCTAGCTTATTTATGTATTATGTTACTCATAACAATCATCTTTAATCTTGAAAATATTCTATAAATGCTTCATCACTGCTCTGATGAAGAAACTACAATTCAAATTCTGCCTCAACCCTATTGGTAATAGTGAGATCCCTGTGGCAATTAGTATAATCATGCCTTTGCCAATTATGACCTTGTAGACTATGCAAGTTTATGACACCTCTGATTGTTGCACTTGCACATGTAGATGCTACCTATGCATGCCCTTTCCTTCAGTCGTATGCAACATTGATATCTATTTTCCTTCTCTTTCTTTTAAAACCTTAATCTCTTTTTTTTTTTTTTTCCAAAAGCTGCCCCCTTAAAAATGGGCTAGTATGTTGAGTTGGACAACCCCAACTGTCAGGAATCTAGAACAACAAACAACTCTGATTCCACTATCAGGATTAGGAGCACAATTGATTACCTTGTATAAGCAACTAAACACGGAATTTAACCAAAAGTAATAAGTAACTAGAAATCAGAAACAACACAGAATATGAGAGACAATATCCAATTGTATTAATACTCTTCTAGAAGGAATTACAATAAAGAAGATGCCACACTCTTCTTCCCACACCTCTAGGGCTCCCAGTAATTCTCCTTCAAGAGTTCTCTCTCTCAACTACGGTCACAACAAACAACTCAAACACAGAGTTGTTCACCGCCACCAGTTAGTAACAATACTGCCAGTACACAAGTACTCAAAGTACTCCAAGTAGATCTCCCTTGAACTTGCAACAACCTACAAATCAAATGATCTTACTTACCATGTAGATCTAACCAAATATTGCACAACCTACAAATCAACCTGGCCTTGCACACCTGCAAACCTAGATCTTACAATCGGAAGGATCTTTTCCTTGTCCTTAATTACAATATAGCCCCATGAGTCTATTATATAGATCCCATGCAAACAATAATTAGACCTCCTAATTACAATAATTAGACACGTAGCTCCAAGACTAAAATTAGTCTTTACATGCAAACAACCGGTTCGTTAAACAAACTGTTCGTAAAACTAGCAGTTCTGGAACCGCACAGGTGACCAACGTCGATCGCTGTCTATTTGGAGATGACTAACGTTGGCTGATTCATGACCGATGTCGGCAGCTTCCTATCCACCCCTGACCGACATCGGTTGGCCTGACCGATGCCGGTGACTGTGACACTCAGCAACCTCCTCCATGTTTACATACAGTGAAGCTTTTAGCTCCACAACCTAACACCAACCACTCCCCACTTAGTGACTAAGCAATGCATATGTTCCAATACTCTAAATATGACTCAAATCACACGTAGCTATCCCGCTTAGATGTGTGTGTGTGTGTGTGTGTGTGTGTGTGTGTGTGTGTGCAACATGTTGATCAATTTAGAATGCATTGCAATGTTTGGCTTTTGACAATTGACACCATGCAAATTTGAATAACATATATATTTAGACTCGGATCTAGGGCTCCTCCTTTGAGGGGTTTTTAGATGTGTATGCCTATGTGATAATTTATTAAGTGCTAATTGATTATTTCAATATGATTGCTTAGTCCTGACCCAATAAATATAACCTTAGGATTGATTTGTATTTATAGCTGATTCTTTAATATTTTCCACTATGATTGACCCATGAAATATGTTTAAGATGACCTAGTGGATTCTCAATTTTAAAAGTAGTTTTTGAGTGTTAGCATACATTTTCGATAGAAGGCAAACGTTTGTGGTAATCATAATTGTCTGGCTATTATTGGTATTGTCCTTGGAGTGAAAATCAATGATCTAGAATATGGCAAAGGTATGTTTAGGATTATGCAATGTTACTATAGAGATAACTAATCTTAAATAGTATATCTAGTGGATAAGGTTAGCAAAGACAACAGATGGGAAGACGGATAGGGGAAAGTGTGCACAAGAGTCACATATGTATGTAATGTCTAATTATGTCCAAATTGATGTTTTCAAAGTGTCTAATACAAAATTTAGGTGTTTATAGATTCTCGCTTTTAATCTAGCATGAAAATACTAAAATAAAATGATAAAAAGAAAAAATTTGGTATTTACAGGATAAATTTTAACGACAAATATTCATTGATTCATGAACATTCTAATTTTTGAAATTTTTTTTTGGCAAAATTTTAGGGTCATTACATAGGTTTGGATTGCTTAAAATTTAAGAATGTAAATTATTTGGGGGTCGGTTCATCAACTATGTACAATAATTTCTTAGTTAATTGTTCACTTTGCCACATATGTATAGTACATAAGTTATCATGGGTAACCATTAAAATATGCTTTCAATAACCGCCATGCAATATCAAACAAGGACTCAATAGGGAAGAAGCCAAAACATAACAGAAGAATCTACATTACAATTGAACGACTATAACCAAACGGTAGCATCTAAGCTGCGACTGATCAATAGAACCAAATGCCAAAACTAATTGGTAGAGCCAACCAGTAGAACTAAACGATACAACTGAATGATATAACTGAATGGAAAAATTGACCAACAGAATTGAACAATATTGATGCTTCAAACCAACTGGCTACAACAGGATCACACCATCTTGGCTATAATTGAATGGTGTGGAACTGGATGGTGGCATTTTAGGCTATAGCTTAAATTGAATTGTACCATCCTTACTCATCATGGCATCTGGGAGAAATGGTAAAAGAACATGCCAATTATTAATAAAATCAAGCTTATTAACTTATTTTAAAGAGCCAATAAAAAATCCCACACAACCACAATGCACTCACAATACAAGGACTTATTTTTTTAGTTTGTATTGAATTTGATTTTAATTGTTGATAATATTAAAATAATTTTACATGTAGAAATCTCCATTGATTATGATTATATCTCACAAGAAAGAATTAATTAGAATAACATGTCAC
The DNA here is from genome assembly GCA_037957365.1 of Torreya grandis. Taxonomy (NCBI): domain Eukaryota; kingdom Viridiplantae; phylum Streptophyta; class Pinopsida; order Cupressales; family Taxaceae; genus Torreya; species Torreya grandis. The sequence goes on from JARHVA010000266.1 coordinate 1,644,682, forward strand.
CCTCTAAATATTATATTGATGATGACATGCCACCACTAGAAGATGCTCCTCTAGTTCTCGATGACAATGATCATGAAACTCAACTGGTAGAAGAGATTGTTGGTTCTCATCAAACACCAAGTTCAACTGAAAATTTCACTTAGACATATTTATGAAAGAAGCGAAGTAGATGGATAATTGAAAGGTCCTTTAAGATGGACTGTGTAATAAAATTTACTTTTATTGAACCTGTACAACCTAAAAATGGTAATGATACTCCAAGAGAATGCAAATGTATAATATGTAGCTAGAAACTAAGAAATAAACACATAATGCAAGTGACAGTGAATCACATAGATGGACAGATAACAAGAACATAGATGAAAAAATGCAAAAAAATACATGCATATAAGATATGCATGTGAGTATAAAAATGATAAGAAATAATAAAAACATCTTGTTAAAAAAAAGGAACAATCGAAGTTTAATTTGAAAAAGTTATGTAGTCATATCTAAAGGCCAAACATATACAATTCTCTACCGTATACCACATTTTTAAAAAGGGTAGATCTATTTCCGATTTTTTAGATTATAATCTATTTTATTTCAACACAATAGATTTCTTAATATTTTAAAATCATATTGGTCAGATAACAATACTTAAAAAATAATAAAATGTCTAGCAATGGTTAAGAAGGAGGATTTGATACAAAAAGTTCAAAATTCACTAGTCATCTCACTATACATTGATGAGGTCACAACAATAAAAAACACATCTCAGGTTTGCATACATATTTATACTTTTAAGAACTATTCAAGGCAACCTTATTTATCAGTAGTTCATAAAATGATATAAAATTGTAATGTTGAAAATCTTCATAAATTGGTTGTATCTAATTTGAAAGATAAAGATGGGATGAATGAGTATGCAATAGCTACAAAGCTGGTGTGTGTTGGGGATGATGGTGCATCAGTTATGTATGGGCTTATAAATAGTCTATGTGCTCGACTGCAAACAACAATTTTCCTATATATGATTCCAATTCATTGCATGGCTCATAGGATGAATCTTGCATATAAAATAGTTAGCAAATTTGTTAATGTCAGAAAAGTGGAAGAGCTTATCCATGATTTGCATGCTTATATATCAAGCGGTCTAACAATATTTTTAGAGTTCCAAAAATTTATAATAGGAGTGACCAATGGTAAAAAATTGCTGAAAGATGTTGATACAAAATAGATTTCTATGTATGCACTTGTATGCATAATTTTTGAGAATAAATATCATAAATAAGTTGACAAGGTAAAAGATTTGTTGTACCATTTAGTAGATTTGAAAACATTGCTGACATTATGTATAATTCTCTAAATTAAGGAAATAAATTATTTAATGAAACATGCTCATAAGAGATCCATTTATATTGTTGACTTCATATGGTTGAGAAAATAAGTATGTCAATCTCTTGATATATTATACACTTCAATTTCAGGGCACTGGTTTTAGAAGTTGATAGATTTTAAGAATTTGAAATATATTTGCAATTGAATGTCAATGATCATTTTTGTGTTATTGTTAATGGCAAGGAGATACCTATGCACACTTTGTATAGAAGACATGAACTTATGAGAGCTTAAACTAAAGAACTGCATGCAATAGGTATTTTATATGATATTGTTATATTTGAAATGCAAATGAAATTGAATATAATTTTGCAAAACTTATCTTCCAAAATTGGAGTTCGTTTTCAAAGGGATGAATTTTTGGAGGTTGTGGTAGTTGTGAATCCCATATTTTGGAACAATAATAACAGTCAAACATTGATTAGCAATTTATTTCAGAAATACATAGGTTCTCTTGTTAAGTATTTTAGTATATCTATAGAGGTCAATGGAGTTGAAATAAAAGGTACTTTGGGAAAGAATTTATTGACATCTGAGTCAACACATTTCAAAATTACAATGTTTGAATAATATCACCTTCTAAGCAAACCAATAGAAAATGGGGCAATTACACAACTATGATTTTTTAAAAAATCTTAGTAGCATCCTAAAGGAAGGTATTAATGAATATTTATGATTATATGAACATTTTTAAACAATGATTCTAGGCTCAGTGGAAGATGAAAAAATATTCAGTGCATTATCTTTCATTAAGTCAAAACTTCAAAATAAATTGGATAGAAATTTAGAAACTTATTTGAGATTGTATGTTTCACATTATGATGTTGACATGTTTTCTTATGAAATAGCTCTATCAACATAGAGTTCTCTAACTGAAAGAAGATGTATCGGTAATACAACGAGCGATAAAGAGGATGTAAATATTAACATTGAATATGCCACTGACATGGCATATGCAAATGTCACTTGTGATGAACAAGTTTGTGTAGGATTATTTCAACTACTCGAGTTTTAGTTATATATTTATTACACTTATCATATTCTAAAATCCAATTTCATATAATTTTGGATATTGTAACACATTTCAAATACTATATTAGATATTTGTTTGATAGAATGTCTCAATAAACCCTCTACCCTACATTACAAACCCTCTACAAGTCTTGTAAAACTTATAACGATTTTTGTATAAGTTTAATTTGTTTAGTATTTATTGTCAGTGTCTTTTGCTAAGGAAAAAAGTATGCCCTAAAATTTTGATCCATGGTAAATATGTATTTAGTCGATCATGTTCCCTATTGTTTTGTGGAATAAATGTTGTTTTTAGAGCTTACCCCTATAGTTAATGAATTTCAAGGATAGTTGTCATTCTAGAGAGCATAAAACTTCTAGTGATGTGAACATAGTTTGTTTTAATGGGTCATGGGAATCTAAACTGTTTTTTTTAGAATTGATATCCAACTTCCTAGTTTTGACTTGTGAATGTTGTGGTATTTTTTGAAATTATTTCATTTAAAAAATAGAGATTTAGAATAGGGTAGAACGAGGTGTTGCTTTTCTCCCAAAAGATGTTTCGTCATATATATTCATGCTTATACACCTAAAAGACTGTTAAAAAAACCAAAATTTCTAAAATCCAAAATTTGAAACCTACATTGATAGCAAAGTATAGTTTGAAACCTACTCTACTAGTATAGATGAATCTCAATGGTGATAAAAAAATTTCACTCGGCCAAACCTCAGGCATACCATATTGAGTTTGATAATATCCCTATGAATATCTAAATGTGTTTAACTATTACTTTCAATTTTTTCATACACCATGATATTTGAACTTATCAAAATCTCAATGCAAACACCCCATTATTTTTTGATCTACGAGATCCAACCATGTTGTTTTATACTTATTTTTATATACACCATGTTTTTGTTACTTTGCTCAATTTCTCTTTGTTACATCATACTCATTTGCTTTTATAAAGTAGTATTATATTAATAATTACAACTTTTTCATTATCTAAAATAATGATAATAATTAAACAAGATGAAAGCACTTCAAATTCAAATCCATTCTCAATCCAAATCTACAGAAAAAATAATTGCAATCCACATCACCATGTTGTTTAAACTACATCATCTCAAAATATGCATGTATGATGATAAATGAACCATAACTCAGTAAAACAAAAGTAATTGAAATTAATAAATTGATCTTTGTAAATTCAAACTTAGCATTGTCATTTATTAAAAAAAAAACTAACATTATCTTTTCAAATACAATAATGAGTTTACAACATCATAAAATTTAAATTCATGCTCAGTCCTAATCCATAAAAAAAAAATACAATCCACATCACCATGTTCATTGAACTACATCAACATATAATATGCATCTAAGATGGTAAATGAACTGGAACTCAGTAAAACAAAAGTAATTGAAACTTAATAAACTGATATTTGCAAATTCAAACTTAAAATTGTCATTTCAAATTATTTAAAAAAAAAAAGATTATGTTTTAAAATATAGTAATGAGTTTGCAACATTAAAAAAAAAAAAAAAAAAATCAATTTTATTGTAAAGACACCTTATTGCTCAGCCACTTTGTCACTCCTAATGCCCATTATCCACATTGTTACCACTATCTTTACAAATTCTTACCTCCACTTACACTATGCCATCCTTCAATATCCCTACACTTTCAAGATCCTCTGTAGCATAATTAATATCAACAATATTTTTTTATTATTTCGAAACATATCCTACAAAAAGTAGACTTGGATTGACATCTATTTTCTACTTCAATAAAGTATCAAGGTCCCATCCTTGCTTCTTAATGATTTTTCAGAGTGTGTTGTTCCGTTTATTTAATAGAACAAACTTCTCTTTGATTTAAATGGCATAATATAAAATTTTTCATGCATTTTTCAAATGCACATTGAGGATCTCAGCTTCCTTTTTCAAATTGTTATATTTTTCTTGCAATTACAAATGAAATCTAACTAGATACGAACTACAATAACTATGACATGGTATTTGATAAAAATGATGATACATTACCAAACCCTTTTTCTTCTTGGTTTTTTTAATAATAAGGTTGGTGTATTTTGCCCATTTATTAAAATGCTTGGTCTTCTGCATTTAAATTATCTAACCTTTTTAGCATAATACTCAAAACATTATCATTGTAACTGTTAGAAATAAAAATGGATCCATATTTAGCTTAACCAAAAAAGCATAAATCTTTGTGGGTTCATGTTGAACTAATAAAAATAAATTTTCTCTTTGAAAGTGGTTATGATAGCGGGCATTTATTTCTTTTATCAATGTTTTTTCTTGAAACTCACAAACTAATACATTTTTTTAGCTCATCTATAACTCCCTCTTTAAGACTTGAAATAATATTTTTTGATAATAAATTATTTAATGGAAAAGTATTCATTCCATCATCAGACAAGTCAACATTAGTTGATAGAGTGGGGGTGAAGAGGTAAAAAGTTCCTCCTAGGTAGTTACATCTGAACCATGCATAAAATAATGAGAATTGAAAGTAGCACCACTGAGTTCTATACTTTCAATCTCTAAATATTCCTTATCAAGGTCAATCTGTTGCAAACAGGTTAATGCATGTGCACTAGAGAGACATCCAATAGAGAAATTTGGAAGTTGAAACTAAATAATTGCAGTGTTTCTCTACTAGGTGTTGTCCTTACTGGGAATGAAAGATTATCCCCCTTTGTGTGAACTATGTTTAGTGGCAGCGGTGGTGCCGTACTTTTCCTTGGAGATTGAGGGTGCCCTACAACAATAAATTATATTAGAAAAATGGTAAATTTAAAAAACAAAATCTAATGCTAATTTAAAATTAAAGATTTAATACTTGTAGTTGGAGAGAGTATATCCTCTAATCTACGTGTCATATTCTGAGTGACGGGGGCCATTTGAACTATAATAGGCAATCTTCTAGTCAAAAAATCTATAATCTAAGAAACTTCAACTAAAAAATTTAAACATGGAATGTAAAATACCTTGATTAGAGGGTTGATAGGACACTAACAGATAAAATTTTGAGGTTTATTGAAGTTGTCTAAGGCCAACCTCAGTCGATTCTGAGTCAACTAAAAAAATCAAATAAATAAATAAGATAATGCAAACTTGAAAGTTAAAATTTCATTATGCAATTATTATTAAAAGTTGTAAATATGAAACTTGCATGTGGAGATGATCCATAATAAACTCTTGGACATTTTGAAATATAAAAAGAATGCAAGGATGATTACGTAGACTTGAAATCTCCAGATCCTTCAACTACATGATGCGCTTTTGAAGCAACTTGTTTTTGTGTCATAAAGGCATGAAATCTTACCTACAACAAACAAAGAAATATTAAGCTTTAAATTTTTAATAGTTAATAAATAAATTCATACAGGTGATTTCTTTGAATGGTAAATTAATCTCCTACCCATCAATAGATAAAGTATTTGTGCTCATTTTTGGATGCAACATAGTTGAAATCATAGTTTTTTGAAGGTCATTTAAGGCCTCATAGTACAAGACTAAAATAAAATTGAAACATGAAATTATGGAATTGGGATTGGTATAATCATAATTTAATTCTAACTTAATCTTAGAAGAAATAAAAATATACCAATCATATCTCAACCCTGAAAGAGTATGAAGAATGATAACAACCCAAAAGGTAATGTTTGTTAGTCTTCCCTATAATACTATTCTTGTAAAGAAAAATTAAACCATTGATTTAAGAAATGGGTCAAAAATGTCATCAACATGGAGGCCCCTCTTTTGACTATTTGAAATGAAAGTGAAAAAATATGAATGAGTCAAAAGGATGAAAAATTACAAAAAATGAATTTTAAATATGAAAAATAAATTTACATACTAGTTGAACTGATCTGCAAAATTGAAAAATGACTCCAAATATTTCTTGTCATCATCTGTCAATATTGCTTTTAGAGTTACAGGGTTAGCATTGTGGAATAAAATCCCTATCAAATTATGAATGTATACAACCAAGGTACCAAAGGAGATTAATCTAGAGTCGATGTTCACTTTGAACCTCATCTTGCCAGTATCATAACAAGACATTAGCAATTTTAGTAAGTTATTATCTATTTTGTATTGGTACATGTACAACAGAACGCTAAAGCTACATTTGAAAATCCAATTATTGAATGCATCTAGCTATTGTACCATCTTCAAAATATTTGGACATAAAAAATTATTAAAAATATATTTTCTTGTTGATTCTATGGCATTGGACTCTAGAGTAGGTGGATCGTGGATGTGGTTAATTGTGGGAGTAGGTGAATCATTATGGTTGGTATGCCTATGGGAGTAGGTGAATTGTTGTGGTTGATATGCCTATGGGAGTAGGTTAATCACTGTAAAAAATTAGGGGGATGAGAAAAATATTCTATAAAATGGTAAAAATGAGGTTAAAGGGGGTATTTATAAACTAAAGGTGGAAATTGGAACATCGACTTGCATACCAATTGCATAGGTTAACCAGAAGCACTAAACAAGCAACATGTAGCCAAATAGACTCCATGCTAGCTAGCCACACTGGATGGTAGCTTTAGGATGGAAATATCATATAACAACATTGATTGGGTGTGTCACTCAACAACACCATCTAGCACAATGGTCTGACACCACCGTATGGTAGTGTCGTTCATTAGTACCCTTCGATTGAACTATTTGATAGTGTCATTTGACAATGTTGTTCAGCACTACCATTCAACAACACTGTTCAAAAATACCATTTGGTAACACCATTCACCCCAGCTATTTAGTGCCACCATTAGATAACATTATTTGGTATCTCTGTTTGGTGTTCCCTTTTTAGTGTAGCTAAATGATAGTACAAAAAAAACTAGAATCTTTTGTGTCCTTACACTTATCTTGAATCCTAATGGATTCATCACCATGCATATAAGATTCAACATGCCTAAATTTTTTTTATAGATTTTCCAAAGAATTCTAAGAGGTTTTCCTATAGGGGCTCTTAAAATTTACCCTAGGTACTTATGATAACTGTACTTAGTATTGATAGATATGCTTTGAATGTCCTATTTTCACCATATGAAAGCTATAAGTGAAAATGTATAGATCAATGTCTTTTCAAGATAATTAATTTAAAATAATCTATATCATTGAATCACATGAAATTGAAAAGCCAAGGAATGAATACACTTAAGTGTATGTAAACCAAGCTTCAATTTGTTGAATTTATTTGGAAATTGCCATGGGGTGATTATGTCCTAAAGAGATGAAACTACTAAAACCACATGTTGAGGAATGTTAATGCCTCAACCACAATTAGAGAAAAGAGTGTTAAAAGTTTAGTGTCATAGAAACTTCAATTACATTACTTTGAATGTCATTATAATTCTTTGTGGAACCCTGAAATCAAGTTCATAATGTAAAGGTGGAACCTTAAAATAGGTTTGTACGTAAAAGTGTCATCCACTAGAAAATGAATATATATCCAAAGTGATTATGTAGTATCATAATTCCCTACTGATCCAAAATATAGAAATAGAAAAGGGTTTTCATCATCAACATTCATGTCCCAAGTATAATCCATTTATGTGGTAGGACCCCTTCATCCTAATTATTTATTTATAATTATTAACTTTAATAAAAAAACAAATGAATATGCTTTGTAAGTCATCGTTTGAGCTAATTATAATAATCCCACCTACATAAGAATTGGTATTTAATTAAGATAAAAATAATATAAATTATAGGTAGATACAAGGTAATGGGGGACAAAAAGGGGAGTTTAAAGTGATACTTTTTTCTTCGAATAAAAATAATTGAATTTGGAGAGAATGTTAGAGACACTTTGAAAAAGAATTTTAAAATGACATAAGAACATGAATTGTAGTATTTTGAATATAGTTTCAATTTTTTTTAATACCCAGATGATAAAAATATGCAAAATAGATGTATTTATGATAATAGGTTGGTCATTTTTTATGAAAAGATAAGGAGATTGCATGTGTACAAACACACTTTACTAAAGAATTTTTATATGAAACTTTATATATGGATAGGTGAAATGTCAAATATTGTTGATTTTTTTTTTTAATCAATTTTATAATAATAATAATAATAATAATAATAATAATAATAATAATAATAATAATAATACAAGTTAAAATGGTTGAAAATTTAAAACTGCAAGTGTATGAACACAATTTTTTTACCTTAACTTCATGAAAATCATTTTTTTTTGTTTTTAAAGCATAGTTGACAATGTGTAAATTATCGAGATAGAAGTTTTATAAATGTTTGATTAATATTCATAAATTTATAAAGGTATTTATAAAGATATGCATATAGTCCATAATGAGGTATGTTGTATAGAAATTAAGTAATAATTATAAATAATAGTTTAACATTGAAAAATTATATATTTAAAAACTACAATTTTCTCTTTATATGTATGTATGTATTAAATAATAAAATCTGAGTGATAAAATGGGTCGTGAAAGATGAAAAAGATATAGTTTTTCACAAAATCAAATGGGCTGGTTCAAGACAGGGTTTGTAGTAGGTCCCCCCCCATGCCTAAAAATGAACAAAATTTGAAGGAAAAATGGCAAAACAATTTTTTTTTAAACTAAAAAAGATGTATGCCATTTGTAAAGGGCATACACCATTTTGGAGCCTACCATCCTCAAAATAAATAATTTGCTTGTGTGATTTTTGAACAAAGGGTGTCTGTGTTTTTTAAAAGCACACACGCCCTTTACGATACACAAATTTCTCTTCATTCCCAAAAAAATTTCTAATTTTTTTTTACAAACTTCAAACTAGTTTTTACTGTTATAACTACATAAAGTCTACAAATTTTGCATTCACTTTATCTCAATCACTACAAATTAATTAAATTTTATTCTACTATTGAATTATTTTAGTAAAGATAAACAATGGGGTCAGAAAGTCGTCGTAAAAGACCAATTAAAGAGTTAACAAATGAAGAAATTGAAGAGAAGAGAGAGAAAAAGAAAAAGATAAGAAAATATAAGAGCATCCATTAGAGCTTCTAGGCAAGGTAAAGGTACTTCATTCACACCAGATAATATTTCAAATGAAAATAACATGCCCAATTCCATGGCATTTAATTTAGATATGTATTTAAATAAGATAAGAGAATTAAATCAATCCTTGTTGACTAATGAAATTCAAAATGTAGAACATATAAGTAATGATTTTTTAATGAGTGATGAAACATATGGAGAAATATATTATAATGAAACATCCATCTGCAATGAAGTTTTTGAGTATGATGATAATCAACATCAAGTAATGACTTCAGTTCATGTCTCCCCTAATAAAGATCAATTCACTTCCCCTATAAGGTCTAATGTACTTAACGAACCCTCTAATATCCCTTGTATGGTTGAAGTGGTAATACCACCCAATTTAATATGAAATATAGCTCTACACCCACACCTCTAAGGATAATGAAATGAATACCAAGTTATTTGGTTAAAATAGATGAAAAAATAATAAAACCTATAGAAATTAAAATGTCAAAAAGATCAATTCAATATTATACTCAACATATATGAGACTATGCATTTGAAAATAAAATCCATATAAAATGATGTCAACGATTAGTTTGATTAATGAAAATGCAAAAAATGTGCCATGTGATGCATATTTTAGCTTTAAGAGAAAGTAATATAGATGTAATAAATAATGCAATAGTAAATAATATATCTAATGCATTTAAGACAATAGGCAATAGAAGTTGAAAAAAGATAGTATTATGGCAAGATGAGTAATAATTGAATTTATAGTCAATAAGCAAACATCTAAAGCTTAAAATCTAACTGAAATAAGTAAATCCATGAACATGAATAGAAAAAACTTGATAAATACCAGAAAAAAAGGAACAAGGCTTGATGACCCTTTATTCATAAATTGTTGGGTGTTTAGTGGTAGACTCACAAAAAGATAAGGTATTAGTTGAATGAAAAAGGCATTTGATTAAAAAATTTTGGCACGAGAACACAAGGGTCTCATCTAATGTAAAATATGTTGTTAAAAGAAGAAAAATTTCAAAAAACCATGAACACATGCAAATTATTTTTTGGACATGACCCAAATAAAATTTTATAAAATGTTTATTAAAAAATTTAATGGTCAATTGATAATTAGCCAAATGTCATTTTAGATGTGCATGCCTTTCTATGTTAAAACCAACCAAGTCTACACCACATGTTGTTGTAGGGTACATATTGAATTTGTTATGTATTTTGATGTTTTTCATCATATACATTATGCTTTACACATTGATGGTATTATAAAAGAATTTATGGTGGCTTCCCCACCTAAAACATAAAGAGAATTAATCTAGTCTTTTCTATCAAAGATCTAAGGGGCAATTTTTTTACCAAACAATGTTTAGATGGATTATGTAATAGTTGTCATGGTTTGTCAAATTTGACTAGTTTTATACACGAAGAATTTTCACATGAATTTAAAAAGCAACTAGTTGATTATAAGAAGTACAAATCTATAGATTATGTGTTAAAATATGAAAAAGAGTCATCAATATCTACATGAATTATGATCAAATTTTTTATATATAATTTCATGTTTGAATTCAAGAAGAATATTATCTACCAATATGGAAGATACATACACAAATCAAAATGGTTAGATAATCAATTTAATCTATGCAAAGACAACTTTCCAGTTGACACCATTGTATCGGTTGCAGACATTACTAAGATATACATATTAAAACCACAAAATGAGGTTCAACCCCAATATTATAATTTAGTTTAAGTTGGAATTTTTGTGCATATTATATTCAGAAATATACCTAATAGCACAAATAACAACAAAAAGATTATGAATGAGTACTAATTTTATATGAGTGATGATAGATTTCATTGTCCATAGATTGTCCAAAGTTGTTTTGAGATACTTATAAGAATATGAATTCAATAGAAATCATATTTGATACACACTACATTTGGTTAGATAATTATGTAGAATAATTTAAGAATTCCTGAATGTTTAACTATTTAAATAGTGTTTTATTATCTTTGGGAAACCAGGGTCTACTTACTAAATAATAAAGGGTCTGGAGTAAGGGTAAAAATCCTATCAAATACAGTCAAAGATAGTTATTTACTAATTTAATCAAATTAATTACATAGAGAGAGAAATGAACTTGTTTGGAAATTTAGGCTGAGAACTACTACACAGGGTTGGGAAGATATTTGAAACCTAAATCTAGCATTTATTTGGTGAAAGGATAGGAGCGCCATAAATAAACACCCTAGGGTTTGATGCTATAGTCCTTTCCTACCACTATTTTCTTAGAAGTCTGAGGTTTCTAAGTTCTGTTTGTTGCCTCTGTGTGAACCTATATATGAAATTTTGGAGTCTGAATGTTGACAAAGCTTGTTATAGGTATTTTTCAATCCCCAAACCTTGGATCTATCTACACACATGAAATAGTTAAATACATCAAAAGTAAAAGGGGGAAAAATGGGGTTAGGAGAAATATGATCGCATGTTCTAGAACCCACGCTGTCATGATTTTTGCTTATATTAACCCTCAAACTAGGGTCTCAAATCAAATGTAGTTCTTACTTAGAGAACATGCATAATCAACATGCACAATAGATGCAAGAATGAACTTTTATCTAGGCCCTTCCTTGATAAAGCATGCAAGTCTATGTGTGAAGCAGAATACTGAGATATACTCTTGACTAATTTTTATTATGTAATGTGCCAAAGTAGTAAGTGCTAGATATAAAATGCCTTATGTAGTATTTTATATAAGAGACTCTTTATTTTGAATTTGGGAGCTTTATTTGTATTTGGTTGAGATTGGAAAACTTAAGGATGAAGCTAAGAGAGGGATTGGAACTCATTAAGTGAGGGAAACTAACCATTGGAGCTCAAAATGACCTTAGACAAGAGTGATGGAAATAGACATCCTAGGGTCCAACACTATAGTCCAATCTTAGTGCTCTTGTCTTATAGGCTTGGGACCTAGGGGGATGGAATGAACATGAAAAAATTGACCTGGTTGAGGTGGAATGAGGTTTCAGAAGTCTAAAAATGATTGATAATAAAAAAAGGTGACTCAAACATGGAACAAGACCCAAATGAGTAAAATGAAAGACATGGCTAAATTTGAACAAGGTTCATATTCTCTAGTCAGAGTCTCCTATGAAAGGACCATGAAAAGACATGATATGTGTGGTTGTTTGACCAATTTAGGGTTTATATATTTTACCCCTTTTATTCTATTGATGTAATGAAATGAATTACTCGAGTAAAAGAAGAAAAGAAAATGCATACCTAAACCTACCTATGTGGAAATAAATGTCATATAAAGGGTCCAACTCACTCCCTATCTAGGGAAGTGGATGAGAGCCAAATAGTTCATGGGGAAAGAAGGTATCCCTGAAATGGATGGCCCCTATACTAAATTTAGAAGTGGAATCCATGTAACATGGAGAAAGAGGGTAATGTTTGACCCCTATGTTGAATCTAACCAGAATGAGAAATGCTCAAAGGCATAAAACCAATGTCTACCCTCTATCCCACATAAACTCATGTAATCTAGAATGTGTGTAGAATCTATATGTTGTGAAAAGCAAAATCTATCATGCCCCCACTCTGAATATCTGAATTGGAACTGAGAAATGCTTAGAGACCCAAAACCAATGTCAGTCCTCTATCTCACACAAACTTGTGTAATCTAGAAGGTGTGTATAGAATCTATATGCTCGTGAAAAGCAAAATCTATCATGCCCCCACTCTAAATATCTAAACTGGAACTGAGAAATGCTCAGAGGCCCAAAATCAATGTCTATTGTATATCCTACACAAACTCATGTAGTCTAGGTCTCGGCAATGTAGTGAACCAACCACTACAAATGATCATATGATCTAACCTAGTGACAACTCAGGTATAACTAGGTGTAATCTAAAATTTTTGGTAAATGTGCAAGAAAGAATGGTATGTCTTGCCATTCCAATGTGTATAGTCTTGGATGGTGAAAAACATGAACATCTATGCCATGCCCTCAAATATGGTATGTGAGTGATGCATATGTATAATATGGAAATCTATATAACCACATGTGATATGACCTATCATGCCATGTCCTATGTGCAAAACTAGAGATCAAAACACTGTGCTCTGCACTATGTCTATAATCTTCTATCTGGTCCTATAACTGTGTCATGTTATATGTAGATGTATGTGTGAGATGCGTAGTAATGTACATGCCCTTAAATCTAGTATCTGATTCTGAATCTATATCAAAGTCACTATGAATCTATATAATTTGAACCACTGTATCCAAATAGTCTATGTATCTGTAAACTAAAATCACTATGGGTCCATATGATCTGAACCATTATATCTACTAATTAAAGGTATATTATCTTAAATGTCTTGAGTAATGCTGAGTGACTCATGTAATATGAATCACTATTTATTTTGACCAATCTGAGCTAAATCTAATAATTTGATTATGGAAGGTGTAAGAACCATGCTGAGTGACCCATGTAATCTGAATCACTATATATTTTGACTAATCTGAGTTGAATATGATCATCTAAATATTGGAGGTGTAAGAACCATGTTGAGTAACCTATGTAATCTAAATCACTATATAATTTGACTAATCTGAGCTGAATCTCATAATCTGAATACTAGAGGTATGAGAACCATGTGCATCCACCTATGAGAGTGGATGGGTGTGTTGGGTAAGTGTAAGAATAAGAATAGGAGGAATGATACCCCATTTAGGGATAGAGATGAGATCTCATGATAGAGGAGTTTGAGCCAAAAGTGATGACTAGTGGTGTAGGAATAGATACAAGGTTGGTATAGTTTGAATTGTTTGATTGATTAGACTGAGTTGTTAGAATTGGAATGAGTTTTTGATTGGTGATGATCAAGGTGTATGTCTAGGTATAATAAAAATTTAGAGATATGCATGCCATAATATAAATTTGAAGTAGTAAGAGATCAAGGATTGCATGATGTCGAAGGCATTGTTGTTATGATTTTGTGGAACAAAATGGTTTATAAAATGGAGTTATGAGGTTCTAGTTATAAGTAAAATAATGTGTTGCTTTGAATGAAAAAGTTGTTTGATATAAGAAGATTGGATTGATTCTCAATTCATTACACATGGACTAGGTTGAGGTTTGGAGCTCTAGATTGAGTGATATGCTAAGGAGATGAGCACTTTCCATGACCCAATTTGAGCAATTGATAACCCAGGTGGAGGTGATGCTATCCTAGTGAGTAAGCTTAATGCTTGATTTTTTCCTATTTGGAAGCTTGTTTTTGATGTTTTTGATCCATTTAAAGTAGCCTAGGAAAATTTTGACTAGTTCTAGTGATCCTATCCAGAAGTCAGCATTCTTATCTAGGCTGAGCATTGCTACCCAGGTTTCAATGCTCATATTCAGTGCTAGTGTCTTTTTTGTAGCATTGTTGTCCACTGGGCTTGATTTTTTGGGATTTTGATCTATTACCTATTGTTGTATAGCTTGGTTATTTTTTTTTGGCATGGTTGACTAATATATGTGTTATTTTTTGGTGTTTTTCAAGGCAAGTTATGGATCAAAGAGTTTTGTAGAGGTCAGGTTATGGAGACATTGAGGTTGCTACATTTGTCAGTTAATGAGAGAGCTATGATGGATATGGTAGGGTTGGGTCATGTGTGTAACCTCGACACTATGTAGTGGGATAGATATCTGATTAACACCTTATGTGAGAGGTGGAATGTAGACACATGTACTTTTGGTTTCTTATGGGGAAGATTACCATGACTCTAGAGGATGTGTACCATATTTTGCATTTGTTAGTTAGTGGACAACATGCGACACTATAAGATGACATGGGTGATGATGCTATTGATCGTGTATCTTTGTATTTTGTGGGTGTGCCCTTAGGAATACATCAAAGAGGTAGTGATAGTGATGTGTTGCTATTAATTATAATGCAATTGAGTGTTTCATGCCTATATAAGTGGTTGGCCATGTTTTTGGCCTCATTTATTATTATATATGGGAGTAAGGTGTTGATTGCATATAAGATGCATAGGATCATTTTTAGTGTAGAGGTATATGGCACTATGTTCTCATGGGGTAAGACTATGCTTAACCACTTATATAGGGATCTTTATAGGTTTACTTAGGAGGCTTTCAATGGTGGTGTGAGTGTAGCTACTTTATTGCATTATTGGGCTTATGAGAACATTGTAGTTTGCGTCTGGTTAGGTTACCTAGGCTAGAATGGGCACATCCATGGCCATTTGGGGAGTGATGAATGAGTACATTGGCTATTAGGTCTCCTAGGATAGATCACTATTGATGAGTTTTACATAGATTGATGGCTCATGATATCATATGGAGGCCCTATAAAGTATTTTTTGGGTAGGCCAAGGATGGAGTACAATTATGGTATATGAGGGTTAGCTATTGGTTACATGACCGATGGGTTAGAGTGCGTGAGCACTTTTAGTATGAGCATGTGACTAGACAGTTTGGGGTACCACATGATGCACCCCTTAAAACATGGGTATGGGTGAGGAGTGCACATGCACCAACAAGGGTAAGAGCTTGTGCGAGGCTTATCGAGGCTGAGTTAGCACTATTATCATTAGATGCAAAGGACATAGCTATAAATATTCCTATTATAGATGATGTTGGATATACAAAGGCATATGTTACATGGTGGATGAGGCATTAGCGGGATCCATTGTATCCTGTTGATGGAGGGAATGTTCTCAAGTATGAGGATCCTACACCAATCTAGATGATGGGAGGTAAGTAGTAATTAAATTTGAATTGTGTATAAGTTTATGCTTTAGTTTGATTTGAAAGCACATATCTTATGTAGTGTTGTACTTTGTGTGTAGGCAAAGTAGGAGGTGCTCATGATGAAGCACAAGCTGGGGCAAGAAGTAGAGATGATGGGTTTTGGGAGACCATCATCGAGTCTACACTCTAAGATCTCACATGGCATGTTCCTAATGATGCAATGGAGGAGGGTTTGATAGAGTGAGTGACTATTATATCCAGTATTTATGCTCATTTATTTGATAGCATTACCACAAATACAACTACATATTTTATGGAAATAGGAGAGAGATGAGTTGAGGGATAACCTAAATAGGCATAGGATGCTTTCACCTGATTATGGATTAGTGAGTACATAGATTATGGATGAGTACATAGAGCTTCAAAGGTGATATGCAAACTTGAGTGAGGAGCATGATCAGCTATTGGAGTGAGATAGTCATCTTAAGAATAATTTGGGAGCTCGAAGATGTGTGGGGTCATTGAGTACAAGAGTGGATTATGGGATTAATACTAGTGGGGAGAGTGAGGGCATGACACCCCTTCACGATTGATTGTATTTGATATGATGTATACATTTTGAAAACATTGATATATATATATATATATATATATGGAAATTGGTTTTTGGTTTTGACTCATGCATACTATGTTATAGGATTTGAAATATATTATTATACTTATTATGTTGAGTTAGAAGTAGTTGATTTTGAGGTTGCGTATGTTTTGGCAAAATGTTGTTTGGGATGTGATTCAATTGTTTATGATATGTTGATAAGTGTGATAGTAGGTTTGATTTGTAATCATATGTGAGTAAAACATTTGTTGGTTTTGTAATTTGGAAATTGATTTGAGATAATAAGTTGGTTTTAAGACTGGTAAAATAGGATATTGATAAGGTCTAGATTAAGATAATTGGCTAGGTTGGGGATGGGTGTTTGGAACTAGGAATGTTAGTTGTTAGTAGGAGGGGATGTAAGAGAGTGTTCTATGCTCAATTTCCTAAGAGTGGCTCAAGAATATAAAAGATGGACCTTTGGCTCCATTGTTTCCCTATTAAGTGAAGTTATAAACTGATATTAGTATGAATATGTGTTATATCACACTATACCATATCACTATCTAAACATTGATATCCAACTAAACAAATGCCCATACTACTCATGCTATGTCAGAACATACATTGTATTTGATATTATCTGTTGTGCACTAACTATAACTATGCATGGAGACTCTACCAAATGTAACTTTACTAGATGTAAAATTGAAGTTGTATGATATGAAGAAGGCTCATCTATCTATAATCATAGTGGATTATTTCATGAAATAGTACCCTTCGACCTCTGTTGTGAAGCATATGACTGAGTGAGAGATCGAGATGGAGATAAAACCTATGATGGGGTCTCATCTAATCTCAATCATAGTGGGTTATTATGTGAGATAAAACCCTAAAAATCCAATCATAGTGAATATATCTCTAGAGCAATACTCTATGATGTGGGTTCATTTAATCTTAACTAAAATGGATTGTTATGTCAGATACAGCCTTAAAAATCTAGCCATACTGAATATATTTTTGGAGCAATACTCTATTGTAGTGTCTGTGACTATGCTAGATATGTATATGGAACTGTACTATGTACTCCTTAGACTGTAGTGCTATATGTAGGCTACTCTCATTGAACTAGTTTCCAAACCTTCTAAATAGGTGGAATATGAGATCTCCTATGAGGCTCTATCCTAGAAATTTCATTACTCTCATGATGAGTGATCCATGATTCCTGTAAAGGAATGTCCTAGGATGGCTGATGGCTTAGTCATGGATGAATGAGGTTTATGGTTCCATGATGGAGGATATCTTAGTTCCCCCTATGTAAATGTTATGATGCCATTATCAACACATCTATTAATGCAATATCTAAGTCCATAACAATTATTATCTCTTTGTCCATAGATATGATGATAATTACAAAAGGGTCAATGTGGCTGTCTATGTAAGAAATGTGGATCTTGTCATTGAGTAGAAGGTAATGTGATTAACCTCCTATCTAATAGTGATGATAATATGACACATGGGCTATCCCATTCTGAATCAAACTGTAGTGGTGCCTTATTGCTATTTTGTATAGAGAGTTTGTACTCTAGAGACTAGCTCTTTATTCTTAACTAGTTGCTTTTTTGATTGTGGTATCTTATCTTATTGGGACAGGGTGGATGCTGTGTGTTAAGAGCTATAGATGTAGGTACTACTATGAAATTTAGAGTAATCTGATCAACTGAATCTAACTCAATCAATCCGAATTTATTTTCTAAAGCTAGAACTTTATAGCATAAGTTCCTAAAAGAGGACTTTGTTTGATATAATAGATGTTTGAGGAGAGGTTGATGAAGCCCATTAATAAAAATATGTTGAATTTATAAATCTACTAGTTTATAAATCAATCTTAACATGTGCATCTTGAATCGTAAGATGTAATCACTAACTGGCTCTAAAGTATTTTGATGTAATGTGGAAAGTTTCTCATCATAACATGAGGGCCCATGTTTGCTATGTAATTTTTGAGAAATTCATCATCTAAGTCATCATATGTGTGCAAGGAGCCAATGAGGAGTAGATGAAAGAACCAATTCTATGCTTCCCCCACTAATGTATGTTGGAATAATTTTAGTAGAATCAAAGGACTTGCATGAGATTGCATAGCCTTTTGAAAATCTTGAAGGTGTACGAATGGATCTTCAGTTCCATCAAAGTGAGGCAATGATGGTATCTAGAAATGCATAGGCAATGAACCTTTTAAAAATGTCTTGAGAAGAGGGTTACCATGTAAATAATTGGCATCCATCCAAGACTTATAAGCCTTATTTTCCAAGGTGAGGAAATGTACTTGGTGTTGTAATTCACTTACTACATGCATCAAATAAATAATCTCCTAGGATGGTATATTAGCAGCTTGAAGTGGTTCATTTAATCATTGAATTTGATCATTAATTTTAGCCATGGGAATGCTATATTTAGTAATTAGATCATAAAGAGGGGGTGTGGTCACTTGAACCTTTGGAGGAATGGTAACTTGGCCTTGTATAGAGGGATGTGGGCTACCATTCTCCTTAGGTGAAGAGTGAGAACTGGGTTCTACTGTATTGAGGGGTGGCTTGGGAGATTCATTGGTATATTTATGTTTTAGTGAATCACATTCTAATTGAGTAGAAGATGTGATGTTATCATTAACATGTGCATTATTTTAAATAGAATCATACATAGAAGTATACACAATATTTGGTAATGCATTATGTTTGAGAGGAGGAGTGAGAGAAGAGTTAGAAACATGAGATGCATATTTTTCTTCACTACGTGCATAATAATCATCATTGTTCCATGCATTTTAATAATCACTCTCATTTTCATATTCATTTGCATGTTCACTATCATACTCATTATCACTTCCATCATCACTAGGGAGAGGTGTAAGAGAAGAATTTAATTCTTTTCTAATATGCAATAAATTATCATGTGAAATTGGAATATTATGTGCATCTATATTATCCATGGATGGAGTGTATGCATTATTTTCATTTGTAACATGAGAAGTAAGAGAAGAAGAGTTTTCATTTAAACATTCTTTTTGATATAGTAGAGTTGAGAGCATCAAATGCATCATTTGAACTATGCATTAACAATTTGATTCTATTGCATTTATATTGTTGTATTTTTAACATAAAAGTAGAGAGAGAGAGAGAGAGAGAGAGAGAGAGAGAGAGAGAGAGGAGAGAGAGAGATCACCAAATTATGATTCTATTGATTGTTGAGAGAGAGAGAGAGAGAGGAGAGAGAGAGAGGAGGAGAGAGAGAGAGAGGAGAGAGAGAGAGAGAGAGAGAGAGAGAGAGAGATTAGGTTCAGATGGAAAGAAATTATCACCAGAGAGAGAAGTTCACTTGGAAGTGCATGAATAATTTTTTCATTTGGTGCATTATGCATATGAGAATGAGGTGAAAATTACCTTTCCCATTTATCAAAATTATTTTCTTTAGAAGAAGAGAATAGAAAGAGATAGGTTTGAGAGAAGAAGATGCATCTACAAAGGGAATAAAAGATATCATAATCCTCATTACAATAATATTAATTATCTTCATTGTAAATGAAATCATTTTCCACATTTTTAATTGAAGTGCAATTTTGCAAATTTGTCCATTCATTATCATAATTATGAGAAAAAATTAGAAATTGATCTATGGGATGAGATGGAAGAAGTGTCTTAGTGGCCATTTTATTTCTTTCACAAAAGAGAATATGTAAAAGTACTATTAAGAAAATAAATTCAATAATGACTAATAACATAGAGATTTTAAAAATATTTTTGACATTTTAAATGATTTGCAAAAATTCCAAAATATTTTTCTAAAAATTGCAATGAAGGATGTCTTGGGGTTTGAGGACCTAGTTTGGAAATCTAGGGTTTTAGGTTAGAGTTTTATAAATTTTGAAAATTATGACAATAATTTATATTGTAAAACAATATTTGAATAGAATTAATGCACAAAAATTTATACAAAAATCAAAAATTTAGAATTTAATTTTTTGCACAAAAGAACTACCAACATAGGAATTTTGAAAATATTTTTGACACTCTAAACAATTTGTAAAAATTCCAAAATATTTTTCTAAAAATTGTAAAGGAGGTAGGCTTAGGGTTTGAGGACCTAGTTTTGAAATCTAGGGTTTTGGGCTAGGGTTTTAGAATTTTTGAAAATTAATGCTATAATTTAAATTATAAATAAATTTGAATAAGATAAATGTACAAAAATTGATACAAAATTAAAAAATTTGTAATTGAATTTTTTCACATAAAAAATACTAATTTTGAGATTTTAAAAATATTTCTGGCACTCTAAAAAATTTGCAAAAATTACAAAATATTTTTCTAAAAATTGCTAGGAAGGAAGGCTTTGAGGTTTTAGGACCTAGGTTAGGAATCTAGGGTTTTGGGCTAGGGTTTTAATTTTTAAAAAAATTAATACTATAATTTAAATTCTAAAATGATATTTGAATAGAACCAATGCACAAAAATTTATATAAAAATTAGAAATTTGAAATTAAATTTGTGCATAAAATTTGAAAGAAAAACCCTAAGTGTACTTAGGGTTTTAGATTTATTTGAAGTAAGTCAGGTTCACCAAATGTTTTATTATTTTTTGGAACTAGGGTCTAGTTATTAAATAATAAAGGGTCTATAATAAGGTAAAAAACCCTATCAAATGTAGTAAAAGATAGGTATTTACCAACTTAATAAAATTAATTGCATAGGGAAAGAAATGAACTTATCTAGTAAAATAGGTTTAGAGAAAGGATCCAGACGCTGAGAACTACTACACAAGGTTGAGAAGATGTCTGGAACTTGAATCTGACATTTATTTGGTGAAAGGATAGGAGCATCAAAAATGGATAGCCTAGTGTTTGACATTATAGTATTTTCTTGCCATTATTATCCTAGAGGTTTGAGCTTTCTAGGTTATATCTGCTGCATTTGTGTGAACATATATATGAAATTTTGGAGTCTGAATGTCGATAGAGCTCACTGTAGGTCCATGTCAATCCCCAAATCTTGGATCTATCTATAAACACAAAATAGTCAAATACATCAAAAGAAAAAGGGGGAAAATTGGGTTAGGGGAAGTATGATCTCACGATCTATAACCCTTTCTATCCTGATCCCAGTCTATATTAACCCTCAAACCAGGGTCTCAGATCAAATGTAGTTCTCCCTCAGGGAACGTGCATAATAAAAGTGCATGGTAGATTTAAGAATGAAATTTTGTCTAGGCCCTTCTTTAATCAAGCATGCAAGTCTATGTGTGATGTAGAATATGTAGCTATACTATTAACTAATTTTTATAATATAATGTGCCAAAGTAGTAAGTGCTAGATATAAAATGCCTTATGTAGTCCTTTCTATTGGAGACTCTTTATTTCAAATTTGGGAGTTTTATTCACATTTGGCCGACCTTGGAAAACTTAAGGATGAAGCTAAGAAAGGGGTTGGGACTCATTAAGTGAGGTAAACTAATCGTTAGAGCTCAAAATTACCTTGGATAAGAGCACTAGAAATGGACACCCTAGGGTCTAGTGTTGTAGTCCAATCCCAATGCTCCTATCCTATAGGATTGGGACATGAGGGAATGGAATTAGCATGAGAAAACTAACCTAGCTAAAGTGGAATGAGGTTTTGAAAGACTACAGATGATTGGTAATAAGCAAAAAGGTAAATTAAGCATGGAATAAGACCAATATGAGTAAAATGAAAGACATGGCTGAATGTGAATAAGGCTCATATTCTCCAGTCAAATTTTCCTAAGAAAAGACCATGAAAAGACATGATATGTGTGGTTGCTTGACCAATTTAGGGTGTATACAAATAGAATGCATAATAAGAATGGGGTTTAACATTTTTGGAGATTATTTAAGGCTAGGCATGTAAAATGGGAACATAATGGTGTAGGTGCATGTGTAAAAAGAACCCTCCAAAAAGAGTAGGGAAATCATAAGGATAATGTTAATTTGATTGATGTTTCAAGTATTGTGACTTGGTGTAATGAATTATTTTTTTCATGGATTAGATAAATATTCTCATGTGTAAAGACTATTTTGGTTAATAGAAAAAAGATAAGGTAGTGTATGAGCATATCAATACAGTACCTAGATCAAGTGTTTTTCACTCCATCCAAAGCTCAAATTCTAGTTCATGAACTATTTATATGAGGGATATAACATGATTTTTTTCAGATATATATAATTTAATTAAAATGAATGTTAATCAAAATAATACATTGAATAATGGTATTATAGACCCACAACACCTATAAAGAGTATCCATTCATTCCAAAAATTGATGGATCATGAAATGACATCATCAATTGACTTTGACCACATCTTAGATCTTATGCAACTAGGTATAATTTATTTCTAATTTAAATGTAGCCTTAGTTTTATTAGTGATATCTTTATTTTTTTCCTATATGTTCTTTTAGATTGATTATTTTTTTGGATAAATACTAGGGTTGAATGCATCCCCTACTCATAGATAAAAAAGCACAAAAAAGTAGTCAACTTAATTACTAGTAGTTGCTAATGAAAGTTATACACTAGAACCAAGGCAAGACTAGTCTAGCTAGTGTGACATATAACTACCACATACTAAAAAAAAAACATACTAAAAAACTTGAAAATGCCCAAAAAGGCTACAAACCTGCCATCTGATACAAAAGGAAAAAACCAAAATGTTTACTAGTGAATAGAAAAATCAACCCCATAACAATCAGACTGTGTCTTCCTTATCATCCAATAATACCACCTCATCATTGGAGACTCTAGCCATTGAATAACTCTCAACCACTTTATTTCTCATCCCCTAAAGCCTAAGTTTGATACCATCCACTGAAATCTCCACATGGTTACTATCAAGGTGCCCTTGTATAGCTATAGTGGCCACTCATCTAGGAGTCATTGCTAATTAGGGAGGGGTTTTAGTCATACCTCAAATTACCATTTTTGCTAGAAGTTTCACAACATCCACATGAATTTGATTGTGTCTGGCTTCCTTCTACCATGATAATTTTGGAATGGGGCTCTTGAGTTGAGCCATAAGTGTTATGGTTAGGAACTGGCCTTCTATAGACTCATTATCACAAACCTTCTTCTAAATATCCTCCATAAAACTAGATTGTATCATAAACCTAGTTTTCAATGCTCTAAAAGCTAAAAATGGCACCAAACTATTACCATCCAAGCCAAAAATGGTAATTTGGGTAATGGACCCAAAACCACCCTTCCAACATCATCCATAATCCCATGATAGTGTTTAGGTCTCATAAAAAATTCCATGAGTTTACAAACCACATCTTTTTCCACCATTTAAGTCATAATATTGGTCGTAAATATGGCTGTTAACTCATAATTGACTCTATTATGGATACATTATACCAAGTACTATTCTCTTAGGACCACCAAGATGGCCTATAAAATCTTTTCTATAGAGACCCAAAAGATGTGTTTGATCTAATCCCTATAAATACTATCATCAAACACCATTTCTCTTGTAAAACTACTACCAAAGATCACCGATGTCCCAAGATCCAATGCCACCTCACACTCCATGGTGTTAACTAACTAGACGAAGCTGAATGCCAAAGCTCCACCCAAGAAGCAAATGAAATGTGTAAACAAGGATGAGATACATCAATACACCCATAGTGACATTAATCAAACTAGCCAACACCTTGGTTCACATGAGTTAAACCATTATGAAATAATGACACAACCCATAAACCAATGATGGGAAATAAAAAACAATTAAGGCTATTGCCAACCATAATTGAAAAATAATTAATAGTTTATTATTATTATTTTTAAATGCCCAAATTAATGACATCAATCTTGAGAAAATATTTCCAAGAAGATGTATGGTTTTCCACACATAAATCCTCTCTTTCATCAATCCCACAATTGGCTAAAAAATCGGCTATAGAATTGGCTTCTCTATAACAATGCTTGCACTCTAAAGAACAAAAATTATCCAAGATATCCCAAACATTAGAAAAAATATTTTTTAATTTCCAAGAGATGATTGGCTTTTTTTGAGACCAGAGATCAAGATTTGGAGTCACATTCAATGATAAGTTTGTCAATTTTACACTACAAAGCTAGATCAATCCCAATTGAAAGAGCATGAGCCTCAGCTTTATTGTTTATGCCATCCATTAATTTTATCTAAACAAATTTGATCAATGAATCACTATAGTCTTGTATGATCCATCATGCTTTGGAAGCACCCAGATTTCCCCTCAAGGCTCCATCAATTTTTTTTTGAAACCACCTTGGAGGAGGAGGAATCTAGGGTGTATTATTTTTTAACACTTTTACCTAAGCGTACTAATGCCCCATTAATGGGTGGATGACCAATAAGCCTCTATTTTGAGCCCATTTTCATATCCTAAAATGAAATACAACCATTCCTACATTTGATCTAGGAAGAGATCACCTCTGAAATTATAACCTCTAAATCTTTTAAAATTATAGCAAGAGGTTTTTCTTTCCCTTCAAATATTCATTGGTTTATTTCCTTCCAAATCATCCACACCAGAATGGAAGGACTAACTCTCCAAATACCATAAAGATAATTATTACAATCACCAATAGACCATGAAGAGAATGCATTAGACAAGGAGGAGGGCTAGTCCCAAAACCATTCTAGTTTACATCACAACCAAGCCCAACACCAAGCAGTAAAGGGGCACATATAAAGAGGTTGATTGGGAGTTTATTCTTTTGATTTACAAATAATGCAAAAATAAGGACCATGAAAACCAAATTTAGCCAACCTATCTTATGTGAGGAAATGGTTATGGACTATAAGCCATGTGAATGCCCCTACTTTTTGGAGCCCAATCTTGTCTCAACATAAGAATATTTCCCAATTCAAAAAATCATTAGTGACCTCTACCACATTATAACCAAGACTCACTATATAAAAACATAATTTAGATCTAATCTAGTGAAGTGAGTCCTCTTTAAAGTATAATAAGACCTTACGATTCCTTAAGCAATTTGACAAATACAAACATTGATCAACTAGGATTGTTAGGTTGTGGAGCTAAAAGCTTCACCAGGTGCAAACAAGAGAAGTTATGAAGGATGTAGAGTTGCGGGGAGTTGCAGAATCAGTTGCAAGGAAACCAGCATCGATCTGATCAACCGACGTTGGTCAGATGGTAGTGAGGAAGCAACTGGCGTCGATTACCAGTCGGCTGACATCGATCATGGAGGAGCCGATGTCGGCAGCCTGTGCGTGAACATGCAGTTTGCATGTTGATCTCAGAGAGTCTATTTTTGGACTATTTGTTTGCATGTCAAAGGCTAGTCTTAGTCTTGAGTTGTGTGTCTAATTATTGTAATTATGATAGTCTAATTATTGTAAGCATGAGATCTATATATGGACTCATGGGATGTATTGTAAACTTGTGCTAGAAAGCCATTGGGCTTGTAGAGAGAGCTAGAGTAGTTCCTCCTAGTTCCATAGTACCAAGGTGGGTACTGGTTTGGAGAATCAGAAGGGTTCTTCATGTTTGTATGATCTTAGTTAGCAGGTGTGCATGGCTTCTTTCAGAGATCTATAATGGTGAGTAAGGTCTAGTTATTTGCAGGTAGTAGCAGAGAGCAGGATATCTACTTGGAGTACGGTTGTGTAATTGGTGTAATGGCAGCATGTTACTGACTGGTTGGAGAGGTGAACATCAATTCTATATTAGAGTTGATTGTTGTGACCAAGAGAGAGAGGGAAGAAGGTCTTGAGGTGTGGCGAACCTTTGAGGTGGAAGAAGAAGTGGCATCTTCTTTATTGTATATTCTTTTGAGTGATTATTAATACAATTGTGTATTGTCTCTCAATTCCTGTGTTGTTTCATATTTCTAGTTACTTATTGATTCTGGTTAAATTCTGTGTTTAGTTGCTAATACAAGAAGTAATCATATGTGCTCTGTTGGTAGAGCAAGATCCTGACTAAGTAGGCATCAAAGCATGTTTATTGTTCTAGGTTCCTGACAAGTGGTATCAGAGCCTTGGTTATAGGTTCAAGAGCTGATACCATCAAGTGGTATCAGAGCTTTTGGTTGGGTTGACTAACAGGTGGTTTTAGATCTGGTAGTGTTTTTTGATTATAGGTCACTTGCAGATGTTTTAGATTGAGTGGGAGTATAGCAATGGCAGAAGATAGTAAGCTACGAATGGAGAAACTGAATAGCACGAATGGTCTGATTGATGGAAAGAAAGAGCAGGGAAAAGGAGATTGTTGGTTGGTAGAAGATCAGTGCGTAGAAGCATATGTTGCAAGTGATGTTGCACAAGATGTTTTGGATAAAGTAGAATCTTTGTTTATAGATTATTTTGCCTCTTTCCATGTAGCCCGAAATAGAGCATCTTTTCATGGGTATGTCTTTGGAGACTTTGGAGAGATTTATTTAGGGGTTGGAGAGCCTTGTCAGATTATTGACAAAGGGGAAGTGAAGCTGAAATTGCAGATGGATGACACACAGTGGTTGAAGCAAGTCATGTAGGTACCAGTCTTGGAGATGAGTCTAATTTCTTCAGGAAATTTAGGTGATGAGAGATGCACTGTAACTCTCACAGTGGATACACTTGAATTAGATGGTGGTAAGAAAGTAGGTATCCTTTATCTATCTACGTATATTGCTGATTCACCTTCTGTTGTAGAGATGTGGCTTCGTAGGCTTAGTCACATATGTAGAAGGAGAATGCAGGTTTTGAAGCAGAAGTTAGATGTCTTTGACAAGCTAAAGAACTGGAAAGGCTTGGTGTTCATGGAGGAGATGACGGGTAGAGATCAGGTGAGGGAACTGAATTATTTTGAGCAGGGCTGTGTTGATTTGAATAGGATTTTGATCCATGGAGAGCTCGCGGGTAAAAAATTATCACTCACAGATGAACATAGGTACCGACGTCAGTCAAACAGTAGTCGACATCAGCAATAGGAAGACCGATGTCGGTCATGAAGGAACTGACGTCGGTAGAAAGGGCACCAGCATCGACTAGGGAAACAACGTCAGCAGTCAGGGTCAGTGTAGGGAACCGACATCAATCGGGAGTAGATTGGGAGATGGCTGAGATCGGTCACTGGTACGGATGGTGGGCAGACAGCAAGCTGTCAACAAGTCTCAAATGCTCATGTCGAGGTCAAAAAGGGTAAGTGAACCTCATATTCATTGTTCACCTTATTTATATTGCTTATTGATGGTTAAGAACCAGGAAGATGTGAAAAGGCAATGCAGGTAGAATCTAGATACAGTGGGAGCTTGGCATGGATGAGGAGTGTGAGTCCTTGGAGAAGAACCAAATAGGTATTTGCTGGTAGAGTTGTCAGCTAGAAGTATGCACTGAGAGATGGAATGGATTCCCAAGTTAAAGAAGAGAGTGGATGGATATGTGAGACAGAAGGCCAAGGCATATGGTCTTGAGGAAGCTGCAGGATAGTGGTATAGGTTTTGACAGGTGGATGACTAAGCATGGCTTCAGTCAATGCCAGTGTAACTATTATGGTTTTTGTCTTACTAGGTGGATGATGAGTCGCGACATTATCCAGTTACTGTATATGAATGGTATACTAGTTATAGGTTCAGAGATACATGGTTTTGCTGAGCTAAGGGTAAGGTTAGTTCAGAGGTATGTTAAGAAGAATTTAGAGCAACAAAATTCTTTGGCATAAGAGACATGGAGATTTTATCTCTAGTGGGAGCTGATGTGAAGATGGTGTTGGCAGGGTTCATGATGCAGGATGCAAAATCAGAAAGCACACCAAAGGCTGGACAATTCAAGCTTAGCTTAGAACAAGTGTTCGAAATCACATGAGGTCTTGTGTAGACCTAAGTTTTCCCAAGCAGTGGGGGTTGTCAGAAAGTATAGAGCCAATTCGGGGAAGGAGTACTAGAGGGCAGTTCAGTGGGACTAGCAGCAGGGATTCTTATTATGCAAGGTCAAGGTCTTCACTACATGGATATGTAGGTTTGGATGTGGCAGGGTACTTGAATGGTAGGTATAGCATCAAAGGTTGTGTGGTGGTTGGTCTTCAAGATTGATCTTGAAGAGGGATACAAGCTAAGGAATAATTTAGATGGTGTATAGGTACAGGTACAGGTGCAGCTATTTATCTCCAAGTGGGAGATTATTGGGTTGTGGAGCTAAAAGCTTCACCAAGATGCAAACAAGAGAAGTTATAGAGGATGTAGAGTTGTAGGGAGTTGCAGAATCAGTTGCAGGGAAATCGGCGTTAGTCTGATCAACCGACATCAGTCAGATGGTAGTGAGGAAGCAACCGGCATCGGTTACCAGTTAGCCGACATTGGTCATGGAGGAGCCGATGTCGGTAGCCTGTGCGTGAACATGCAGTTTGCATGTTGATCCTGGAGAGTCTATTTTTGGACTATTTATTTGCATATCAAAGGCTAGTCTTAGTCTTGAGTTACATATCTAATTATTGTAATTATGATAGTCTAATTATTGTAAGCATGAGATCTATATATGGACTCATGGGCTGTATTGTAAACTTGTGCTAGAAAGCCATTGGGCTTGTAGAGAGAGCTAGAGTAGTTTCTCCTAGTTCCATAGTACCAAGGTGGGTACTGGTTTGGAGAATCAGAAGGGTTCTTCATGTTTGTATGATCTTAGTCAGCAGGTGTGCATGGCTTCTTTCAGAGATCTACAATGGTGAGTAAGGTCTAGTTATTTGCAGGTAGCAGCAGAGAGCAGGAGATCTACTTGGAGTACGGTTTTGTACTTGGTGTACTGGCAACGTGTTACTGACTGGTTGGAGAGGTGAACATCAATTTTGTATTGGAGTTGATTGTTGTGACCAAGAGAGAGAGGGAAGAATGTCTTGAGGTGTGGCGAACCTTTGAGGTGGAAGAAGAAGTGGCATCTTCTTTATTGTATATTCTTCTGAGTGATTATTAATACAATTATGTACTGTCTCTCAATTCTTGTGTTGTTTCATATTTATAGTTACTTATTGATTTTGGTTAAATTTCATGTTTATTTGCTAATACAAGAAGTAATCATATGTGCTCTATTGGTAGAGCAAGATCCTGACTAAGTAGGCATTAGAGCATGTTTATTGTTCTAGGTTCCTGACAAGGATCTCCAAAGCCTTGAAATTCTTCCAAACCAAGAGGACAAACCATTATTCTGATGAAGTTTCAAATAATTCTAAACTAAAAAACCCCATGTATTAGTAAGAAACTATTTATCCTACTCCAAATGTGAAATATCATAAAGAGGCTTATGCCCATTCTAAGAGTCCTCCTAGAACTTCGTTGTCTGACCATTATTGATGGTCCACGAAACATGATCTAAAATTAAAGACCTAAAATTAAACAAAAAATTCCAAAAGTGTGAACCTTTTAGGGGATTATTAATATAAATCATGCTCAAGGGGTTATTTAAATCAAGGTATTTGCATATCAAAATCCTAAACCACAAAGAATTGGGTTTTGGGGTCATTCCCCAAACTAGTTTAGCTCCAAGGGAATTATTTTGGAGACTCAGATTTTTCACACCAGATCATCCCATATTATTAACTTTGAAAACCCTTTCCCATTTCATTATAGGGATTTTATTACCTTTCCATAAAAAATCCTTCATGATTTGATTCAAAAGCTTAACCACATGGCTTAGTGGTTGAAGAACTGAGAGACAATAACTGGGAAGGAAGCTCAAAACTAAATTTATGAGAGTGATTCAACCAACCAAGGATAGCCATCTTACTTTCCAATAAGCCAAATGATCTTTAAAAGAGTTTATCAATCCTTCCTAGTGAATGATTTTGGCCATTCTAAAAAAAGAGGGACTCCTAGGTATTTGGATTGTGATTTTCTATTATTAAAACCCAAAACCAAAGAGATAGCCTATTGTTCTTATTTAGAAAAATTATTATTATTTTTTTAAATTTTATAACATTCACCATTTGACTAGAGGAAGACTCATAGCTAGAAATAATAGATTTCAAAACTTGAGCTTTACACATGGAAGCTTGACAAAAAGAAAAGTGTCATCAACAAATTATTAATGAGTAAGATTTTTCAATCCTTATAAAACATGAATACCCTATAAATTTGAGTCTTAGATTTATTCATCGTACAAACCAAGGCCTTACCCAATAGAATAAAAATAAAAGGAGAAAAAGGATCTCCTTGCCTAATACCCCTTGAAGATTTTAAAAAACCAATCAAACTTCCATTGATCAAAATATAATATTTAGGTTTAGAGATACAGTTCAAACCCCAATCACACCAATCTTTTCCAAATCCAAATTTATCTATAACTTTGATAAGAAATCACCAATCAACCCTATCATAATATTTACTAATATCTAGCTTAAACGACATACCCTTCTTATGAGTAACATTTAAAGAATGAACAATTTCATGGGAAATGATTATACCCTCCTAAATATTCCTTTCCAAAATAAAACTAGCTTGCTCTTTTAAGACTAAGGAATCCAGAATGGGTTTGAGTCTAACTATCATTACTTTATAAATGATACTGTATACCATATTTAAAAGATAAATAAACCTTAAATCAGTAAAGTTCTCCTAAAGGTCACCTTTTAGGAGAAGAGATATAAATTAACATTTAGATATAGTATTAATTTTCTTCTCCTTCTTGATTATTCAACCATTTGAATCACCTCTTCACCCACGATCTCCCAAAAATATTGAAAAAATATATAGGAAACCCATCTACACCCAGAGCTTTATCCTTATCCATAGCAAAAATCATAGATCGAATGTCCTCCAAATTGAAGGGTGTTAATAGTTTCTCATTATGTTCAAGAGAAACCAATCTAGGAATGTACTTGAGGTTGTCACTCTGAGCTTGAAGATCAGATGCCTTGTCAACATTAAGAAGGTTATTGAAGAAGTTAAAAACCTCACTCTGAACCTGAAATTACATATCCAACACCTTTCCCTCATAAGAATGAATCTTTGAAATTTGAGAGGAATTACACTTGATTCTAAAATAATTGTGAAAAAAATAGAGTTTCAATCACCTTCTTTTAGCCAATCTATTCTTGATTTTTTTTTCCAAATTTTTCTCTCTAGAGCAATTCCTCATACTTAGCCAACAATTGATTTTATATATATTAAGAGTTTTGATCCATTTGTACTCTAGAGATCATCTAATTAAGATTTTTAAGGTCTGCTTCAACACAAATTTTTTCATGAAAAATGTTTTTGAAATAATTGAGGTTCCAATATCAAAGATGCCCTTAATAAATTGAAGCTTTTTGGCCAACTTGAACACCAGAGAGCTTAAATGAATATGGTAATTCTTCTACAAAACTTCCATTAGAACTAGAAGAGAATGATTCTAAAGCCACCTTTTTTTAAATTTAAAAGGACTAAGATTAGGATGGTGATCCACATTAATACAAAAATCCATAAGAAAGTGATCAGATCTAGAGAAACGAAGGATGAAACTTTCTAAGATCCAATTTTGAGACAATTAATTAAATGAAATAAAAAACTAATCAAAACACTCCATAATATTCTGCTCGCCACTTCTTTTATTATTCCAAGTAAACAACCCATGCTTTGGTTGGATATCAAGAAGCTCATTTTTAGAAATAAGTTGAATACAATCAATATTAACAAAAGTCATAGATGTCCTACCACCCCAGTTTGCCAAAGAAGATAGAAGGGCATTGAAATCTCCACCCCACACAATCTTCAAACTAGTAAAGTGAGACAACATGGTAGATAATTAATTCCATAATAAAATCTTACTATTAGACTTATTTGGACCATACAAATTACATATCAAGAATGTCAAATCCATCTTGAGACAAGTGATTCTACAAAATTATGAATTAGTTCTAGCATCCAACATTTCCACTTGGACTTTGTAGGTAACCTAGAGAATAAATAACCCCCCTAAAGCCCCAACAACTTATATAAAAGGGCTAATCCATCTTTTCCAACCAATTTCCATTGTACTAGAGGCTTTATCCAAACTTAATTTAATTTCTGTTAGGTTGTGGAGCTAAAAGCTTCACTGATGCAAACATGGAGGAGGAGGTAGCTGAGTTGCAGTGCAACTGACATTGGTCAGGCCAACCGACGTCAGCCATATCCAATGTGCAGAGCTACCAACATCGGTCAGTATCGGCCAACGTCGATCACCTCTAGACTAACAACAATCGATGTTGGTTGCTTGTGCATTTTTGGAACTATCAGTTTCACGAATAATTTGTTAACGAACTGGTTGTTTGCATGTTAAGGACTAATTTTAGTCTTGAGCTACGGTTTCTAATTATTGTAATTGGATGTCTAATTATTGTTTGGCATGGGATCTATATAATAGACTCATGGGTTGTATTGTAAAGTGTGCTAGATAGAGTTGAGCAAGGTTAGCTCCTTCAGAAGAAAGAGAGCAAGGATAGCTCCTCCTAGTTCCATAGGGGTGTCGAGTGTGTATGATCAGGTAGATCTGTGGGATAGCAAGATCTGGTAGAAGATCCACTAGAGTACTAGTTTGGAGAATCATAAGGACTTAGTGAGGCAAGGACAAGGGTTCTTCAGGTGTAAAAGAGCTACACGGGTGTGTAATATCTAGGTCGGCAGGTGTGCAAGGCCAGGTTGATCTGCAGTATAGCAAGATCAAGTGAGATCTACATGTGTAAGTAAGATCAGTTGTGTTGTAGGTTGTGAAAAGGTGATCTACTTGGAGTACTTTAAGTACTTGGACTGGCATTATTGTTACTGACTGGTGGAGGTGAACAATAACTCTATGTTTGAGTTGTTTGTTATGACCGTGATTGAGAGAGAAAACTCTTGAAGAGATTTACTGTTTACGCCCTAGAGGTGTGGGAGCCCTAGAGGAGTGTAAAGAAGATTGTGGCATCTTCTTTGTTGTATTTCCTTCTAGAAGAGTATTAATACAATTGGGTATTGTCTCTCATATTCTATGTTATTTTTGAATTTTAGTTACTTGTTACTTCTAGTTAAATTTTGTGTTTAGTTGTTCATACAAAGGTAATCAATTGTGCACCTAATCTTGACAAAGTGGTATCAGAGTGAGGTTGCAGGGAGCAAGTTTGTGTTTGATTATAGGTCACTCTCAGGGGTTTCTGATTGAGTGGGAGTATAGCAATGGCAAAAGAAAGTACACTAAGAATGGAGGAATTCAAAAGCAAGAATGGTCAATTACGGTGTTATGGAAAGAAAGAGCAGGTAAAGAAGGATTGCTGGTTGGTAGAAGATCAGCATGAAGGAGCATGTGTTGCAAGTATTATTACACTAGTTGTTATTATATGTTCCTTGGATAAAGTAGAATCTTGGTTTATAGATTCTGTTGCCTTTTTCCATACAGCCCCAAATAGAGTATTTTTCCATGTTAAGGTCCATGGAGACTTTGGAAAGATTTATTTAGGGGTTGGTGAGCCTTGTCAAAGTATTGGCAAAGGGGAAGTGCGGCTGAAATTGCAGACGGCCAACACATGGGTGTTGAAGGATGTCATGCAGGTCCTAGTTCTGAAGATGAGGCTAATTTCTTTAGGAAAGTTGGGTGATGAGAGATGCACATGAACGCTCACAGTGGATGCACTTGAATTAGCTGGTGGTAAGAAAGCAAGTACTCTTTATCTACCTACTTGTATTACTGATTCTTCTTCTGTTGTGAAGACATGGCTTTGTAGGCTTGGTCACATGAGAAAGAAGGAGATGCATGTTCTTAAGAGGAAGTCAGATGTGTTTGATAGACTTAAGAATTGGAAAGCCTTGGTGTTTATGGAGGAGATGATGGACACAGATCAGTGGATGGGACTGAATAACTCTGAGTAGGGTAGTTTGGATAGGGTTTTGATTCAAAGTAAGCTCACGAGAAAAAAGTCATCACTCACAAGAAAACACAGTTACTGGCATCGGTCAAGAGGAACTGACATCGATCAGACAGGTACCGACATCGATCATGTGCAGACAGGCAAAGTTGGTAATGTCAGGTAGGTGGACACCGACATTGATCGAGTGGACACCGACGTCGGTTAGGGAATCGACGTCGGCAGTCAGGTCAGCCGTAGGGAACTGATGTTATTCGAGTGCAGACTGGGAGGTGATCGATGTTGGTCACTGGTAGAATGGATTTTGGGAAGACAACAAGCTATCA
The DNA here is from genome assembly GCA_037957365.1 of Torreya grandis. Classification (NCBI taxonomy): domain Eukaryota; kingdom Viridiplantae; phylum Streptophyta; class Pinopsida; order Cupressales; family Taxaceae; genus Torreya; species Torreya grandis. Next base: position 1,679,672 of record JARHVA010000266.1, read on the forward strand.
AGGAGTCTCAAATGCCCATGTGGAGGACTAAAAGTGTAAGCCTCAAATTCATTATTCCCCTTTCCTTATACTTGTTTCTCACTACAGAGCAGGTAGGATCTAGGAAACAGTGGAAGCATGGCATGAATTCTTTGGAAGAGAACCAAATGAGAGATTTGGTAGAGTTGCCAGCTGGGATGAAAGCACTGAGAGATGAATGGATTCCTTGGTTAAAGGAGAGAGGGAATGGACACATGAGATGGAAGGCCATGGTATATGGTCTTGAGGAAGCTGCAGGACAATGGTATAGGTTTGACAGGTGTATGACAAAGCATGGCTTTAGTTAGTGTCATTATAACCATTGTGTTTTCTTTACCAGCTTGGATGATGATTGCAACATTATCTTGTTACTGTATGTAGTGTGTATGCTTGTTACAGGGTCACACATGTAGGGTTTTACTGAGCTAAAGGTAAAGTTAGTTCAGTGGTATGTCATGAAGAATTTGGGAGCAGCAAAATTATTTGGCATGAGTATTCCTAGAGACAGGGAAGGTCACAGGTTGATGTTGTCTTAAGATGATTATGTGAATAAGGTTTTGGCATGGTTCAAGATGCAGGATGTAGAATCGGTAAGCACACCTATGGATGAACAGTTCATAGAATAGGGTCCCAATTCACATGATGAGGTTAAGTACATGTGTACTAGACCTATTTTTGCCCTAGTAGCGGGTGTTGTCAGCAAGTTTGTAGCCAATTTGGGAAAGAAGCACTAGAGATCAGTTCAGTGGGTTCTCAGGTATCTGAGAGGGACCAGCAGTAGGTCGACATGCTATGCAGGGTCAAGCACTTCTCTACATGGGTTTGTAGATGTGAATACGGTAGGTTACTTGGATGACAGGTGGAGCACCATAGGATGTGTGGTGGTTAGTCTTCAAGATTGAGCTTGAAGAGGGATACAAGCTAGGAAACAAATTAGATGATGTACAGGTACAGGTGCAGCTGTTTATCTCCAAGTGGGAGATTATTAGGTTATGGAGCTAAAAGATTCATTGATGCAAACATGGAAGAGGAGGTAGCTGAGTTGTAGTGCAATCGACGTTGATCAGGCCAATCGATGTCGGTCATATCCAGTGTGTAGAGCTGCCAACATTGGTCAGTATCAGTCGACGTCGGTCACCTCCAGACTAACAGTGATTGATGTCAGTCACCTATGCAGTTTCAAAACTTTCAGTTTCATGAATAGTTTGTTAAGGAACTGGTTGTTTGCATGTTAAGGACTAATTTTAGTATTGAGCTGCGGTTTCTAATTATAGTAATTGGATGTCTAATTATTGTTTGGCATGGTATCTATATAATAGACTCATGGGCTATATTTTAAAGTGTGCTAGATAGAGTTGAGCAAGGTTAGCTCCTTCAGAAGAAAGAGAGCAAGGAGAGCTCCTCCTAGTTCCATATGGGTGCCAAGTGTGTATGATCAGGTAGATCTGTGGGATAGCAAGATCTGGTAGAAGATCTATCAGGGTACTGGTTTGGAGAATCATAAGGACTTGGTGAGGCAAGGACAAGAGTTCTTTAGGTGTAGAAGAACTACATGGGTGTGGAAGATCTGGGTCAACAGGTGTGCAAGGCCAAGTTGATCTACGGTATAGCAAGATCAGGTGAGATCTACATGTGTAAGTAAGATTAGTTGTGTTGCAAGTTGTGCAAAGGTGATCTACTTGGAGTACTTTGAGTACTTGGACTGGCAGTATTATTATTGACTGGTGGAGGTGAACAACAACTCTATGTTTGAGTTGTTTATTGTGACCATGATTGAGAGAGAGAACTCTTGAAGAGATTTACTGTTTATGCCCTAGAGGTGTGGGAGCCCTAGAGGAGTGTAAAGAAGATTGTGGCATCTTCTTTGTTGTATTTCCTTCTGGAAGAGTATTAATACAATTGGGTATTGTCTCTCATAGTCTGTGTTATTTCTAAATTCTAGTTACTTGTTACTTATGGTTCAATTTCGTGTTTAGTTTCTCATACAAAGGTAATCAATTGTGCTCCTAATCCTGACAATTTCTTGGATCAATAGAACATCATGATTTTTGAAAAAGAATGATGCTTAACCTAGCATATTTTGTTAGGGGCATTAAGACCCCTAACATTATAATAAATTAGCTTCATGTAGATTAAGGAAGTATTTAAACCTCCTGCTTATTAGGTCCAAATAATTTGGAAAGAGTTTCTTACCCACTAAGACTTCCCCTACTACACACTCAACAAATTTTCTATCTCATTTCCTAGATTTACCACAATTAGGATTATGAAGGGATCTTTGAGATTGATAGATGGAAAGAAATTATCTAGAATTCAATTATTCCTATGAATCATAATCCTCCAAATATGAATTGATATCAAAAGCCTCAATCATTGGATTATCCTCCAGCTTATCTAAGCAATCCTTTAATCCCCCAATATTAACCTTAGTTTTTTTTTTTCTAAATTATGAAGAATGGCTCTGACAGTCTGAGACTATTCTAAAATAAATTCACAACCTTTTATCAATGAGTTAAGAGATAACTCATCTCCCTTATCTAATTTATCTCCAAACCTTCAAGAGTTTCCCCAAACTAGAAGAAGAAATCGTCAAAGCTTTCATATATAACTTATGAGTGTGACCGGTACATCTACAATTGAAACACCTAAAAGGAGGGTTTTCAATATCAATTGACTGAGAACAGGAACACCCTTGGGTTTTGATGAGAATGTTTTTAGGAATAACAACATTTGGATTCATTAAAACTCTAATCCTTACATAATAAACCAAAATTCCTTTCTCTATTACCGGATTAATCTCTAAAAAGGAACCTAATAAATTTCATAGTGCTGATAAGCAATTAAAGTCCCACTATTACAAAGGAAGATCATAAAGCCTTATCCATACTGGATAACTACCCTATTACAACAAAAATTATCAAAATTTGGTTACCATATTTAAATCCAGAGGCCAACACCTCTCATGGACCAAAAAGGGTTATTCAAAACCCTATTTTTGAGTTTAAATTGGGGAAGATGATGATGAAGAAAAACTTTGACATAAATTTTACCTCAATATCCTTGCTCCAAATTTCCTCCACCCAAGACTCAATTTCACCAATCATCAGTTATATCCCTTTAAATTTACCTATAAGAGCCTACTCTTCCATGAATAAATTAGCTTGAGAGTGTTCAATAGATTCCCAAAAAAAATATTTATCTTCACCAATCTTGAGACCATCCCACACTCTAAAATATGATCCAACAAAACTTTTTAAAACTTTTCCAACTACCTTTTCATCTTCCACAATGTGACCAAGAACTAATGGAGTGGGTTTTGCTCTGTTATTTAAGGCCTCACTAGTTTACAACTCCTTTTCTTGCATTAAAACTTTTGGAACCTCCCAAGTCCTAGCTTGAATCTGATCTTCTAACCTTACCACTCCTTTACTAGAAGAAAACCCTATCCGGTCATTCACCACATGGATTTATTCTTTCATAATTTATCAATTGGTCTTTTATGACTTGTACCCAAACCCTACTATGAGAATTAGGGCTTCTTTCCTCTTTTTACCTCATTCATATGCTATTCCTCTCTTATATATGAATCGATTACAAATTTATTATAAATTAAATGTAGGGCATGTTTTTATAGTCATTTTACCTGAGGAAAATGATGAGAGAACAAATTAATACTTGTGTCATTGTGTAGAGGCAAAAAAAATTAACCACAAATGTCATGGATGGAGTAGAGTTAATTTATCCTACTGGATCTATAGTGGTTATAAGAAGTTGGCTTCATAAGTGCTATTATAACAAAATAAATAAAAAAATATTATGTGAGGACTTTGAAACACATAGGGTGGTGCTTCATTATTCAAATTTAGTTATCACTACAAACATTCAATTGATTAAATATCATGGAAAGCATAATAATAAAATTTTGTGGAAAGTTTATGAATCTGAGTATGAAGTGATTCTTGAAACACTTAAAAGCATATATCTTCCTGAAGGTACATTGGATTGACTTGGTAATGTTAGTATGAATAATTCATCTTGAATTTTAAATTAATATAGTTATCTTATTTGATTTATATATTTTAGTTTTGAATTATTTTAACATTAAGTGTTTATTTCTATTTAAATTTTTACTAACAATTTTAATGTAGGTTAATGGAACCAAATGAGCTTCCACCTTCACGTGGTTAGTTTCATGAGTATAGAATATAATCTTCTTTAAAAAAAGAAGCAAAAAAATAATACATTTCTCTCTATGATCTAGTCATTACTCATCTAATTTAACAAACACATTGGACAAGATTTTATCCCTTGTTCTCATGGTCTGTCACCTTACTTAGTGAATATTTCACACAAAAAATATAATCTTTATGCCTTCTAAAGGTTATTGATCTTATACTAATGTTATCTCATTCAAAAAACAAGTTGACACCTTTTTTTATGCTTAATTTTAATAAGAAGTTAGAAAAATTATGTTATAGCCCTTATTCTAACATTGTAGGCCTAAGATTATTAAATAACTTCAACTACAGGTTCCCTCAAACCTTGAAATCACTTTCAATACTTTAATTTATTCATAATTCACCTTTATAAAAAAATTTAGGCAATTTACATGGTTATTTTTATCATTATAAAGGATGATTAAATCCATGACTTGTCTTAAATAGTCATGAAACCTTGGTTACTCTATTGATCTATTCATTACTCATCTAGAAACATGAAACATGGGAGGATCATGTAACTTTGTCTTGGACTTGTAACATCCATTTTATGCATTTCATTTTCTTACAAACTTGTTTCTTGCTCTTTAAAATCTATATAAACATGATTAGATCTTATTTGATGTCCATGAATGATGAAAACATGTGAATTTCCTTATGAAAATCATCTTTCTTCTTTCATCATGCTTAAATCCTTTATTGTGGCCTTACAAACCTATTTAAGATTATGGAAACTTATATCTCTGAAGTATAACTATTAACAATGTTCTTGTACTTCATGTAATTCTCCAAGAAGTATTGAAACTCATTTGGATCTATTACCAAGGTTTGAATTAATTTATTTTACCCTTCAGACTTGCAACTATAAAAAACGTGCTCTATTCTTACTCATAACCCTGTGTACTTAATTAGAGGCCCTTGGGAACTTGCATACATGATTGAAACTTGGACATTACTCTTGTTTTGTGCTTGAAAAAGGTCTAAAAATCTATTGAACATGTAAAAACCCTATCTAGAACCCTACTTTTCCTCTAAATGTGATAGATCATGATTGGAAATTATTGTTATAAAGGGATTTTAGTATGTTATGAAAGTGTTGATACATTGGTAAAGGATCACTAGAGTCTAGTAACAAGTTATTTAACCCAATATAATGTAAAATAACCCTAATACCTATCTAAAAGTCTCCAACATAGATGGAAGCCTAAACAAATCATATTTAACATTGTTAGAGAGATTCTTGTATACAAACAAGACTCATCTAAATTTTGAACTCATGTAAAAAATTGATAAAGCTTCAAACTACTTTGGAAATAATTTAATAAAGTTATAAAAGATGAGGAAGAGGTTGAAAATTTTGTTGGTAGAGGTCTAAATAGGTGAGGAAGAGCCAAGAAAGCTCATAAAATGTGTATTTAATCAAGAAAGTTCAAGTGAATGTATATAATCTATGAAATCAAGCTTCGTAATCTATATTGATATGAGAAATAAAGGAATTTAGTCCAATGTTATTGTATTTATCTAAATATATGAATTATTTGACCATGTTGAACTAATATGATTGTGTATGACATTATGATCTTGATAGTAGGTCTAATCTCTATTTGACGAGACAAGATAATATATGTCTATGTGAGAAATCTTTCTTACTTTAGTGACAAACTCTATTTTGTTGTGTTTTCAAATGAATAAAATATTTTAAAATAATGTGAAGGTGTTACCTAGGAGAGAGATTGTCATAAAATGTCATAGATCATTTAGAAGTCATAGATATTTTATTCATTGGGAGGTAAATTATTATGAAGGTATTTCATGTAATTCTTATACAGTTTGATGAATGGAAATGTATTGTAAATATCTTATTGGAAATTATGGACATAGAGTCATGTGAAATGAGTGTTCAAGAAGAATATATATGAGTATTCAGATGTTAAAGGGTGTCTATCCTAATGGTTTAGCATGAAGTGTTTAGGAATTTATATACATAATATAATATAGTCCTGTAACTTGTCATTTTGAAGAGTTTGGGGAATATTTGTGGATTAATGCATTCAAAAGAGTGTTGGGGGAAATTTTAATATATCATATAACAAGTTTGAAGTGTTATTTTGGAGTTTAGAGGTTGAAATTAAAAACAAAACAAAAAATAGTGTTCACTACCTTAAAAACCTAGACTAGGGTTTAGTGAGTCAAAAAGTTCCATATCTTAAGTTTGTACCATGGAAAGTTTATGAAAATTTGAGGATAGTTTTAGAGGTATTAAATTAAGGTTCTTGTAAAGTTTGGTACCTTGGGAAGGTATTTTAAATGTTTGAACAAGTTTGGGACCTTGATAAGATTAGGGATCTTTGGACAAGTTGTGGACTAACTCAAAAGGGTTAGAAGTTTATCGATTGGGATAATGATCTAGAAGATATGCCATAATAATAAGATTTTGGTCCTTTAAGAGAAATTTAGATATGAGAGAAAAAATGTTTTTGTGTCTTTATCATGTTGAGTGAGAGATAATCCTTCAAGGGTTGTTTATAAGGCTCATTCATGCAAGTTTAGGAGTAGATGGTTCATCTAAATCCCTCATGGTTCTCCTATAATGTGTAACAAAATTTCACTTAGTTTTATCACTTTGGGATGATAATATTCTCTTAGGGGATGCATCTGCAAATGTAAATTTTGGTCTTGGGACCCACTGAGATCAAATAATGACTATTTTAGCCTTAAAATTCCCATCTAGATGTGTTTTTATAGATGGCTAGTTGATTGGGATAATGAGCTAAAATATATGCACCCCATTGACAATATTTTGTTCTCTTAAGAGACATTTAGTTGTGAGAGAAAAATCATTATCATGTCTCACTCATGTCGAGAGAGAGAGATTACTATAGGGGTTATTTAGAGGATTCATCCATGCAAGTGTAGGAGTAGATTATTCTATGTAGTTCTCATAGATATTATACAACAAATAATGGAATTTATCTTAATTTTATCACTTTGGGACATTAAGATTTGCTTAATAGATGTGTTTGATCAACTAAAAATTTCAATTTTGAGGCCTGATTGAGACTAGATAATGACCATTATAGCCTTAAAATGCCCATCTAGATTTGTCTACATAAACAATTTGCTTATTACGCTAATGAGCCAAAATATATGCCCCCATTAACAAACTTTTCATCCTTTAAGATAAATTTGGATGCAAGAGAAAACTCATTGATAGTTCTCACTTGTGTTGAGTGAGAAATAATCCTATGGGGTTGATTAGAGGACTCATCCATGTAAGTATATGAGAAAATAGTTTATCTCTATCCCTCATGATTCTCTTAAAGAATGTGATCAAAGTATATTCAATTTTATCACTTTAAGACAATAAGATTATCCTAAGGGATGCATCTGGTCAACTAAAAATTTCATTCTTGGGGCCTGACTAAGATTGGATAATGGTTTGTCTAGCCTTAAGACACCCATATAGATGGTTCATCAATTTGGATAATGAGCTAGAATATATACCCCCATTAGACAAATTTTAATCATTTAAGAGGAATTTCGATACAAGATAAAACTCATTTCCATGTCTAACTTATGTCGAGTGAGAGATAATCCTTTAGGTGTTGATTATAAGACTCATACTTGTCAGTGTAGGATTAGATAGTTCATCTCTATCCCTCACAATTATCTTGTAACATATGATGGATCTCACTTTGGGATGATAAGATTTTAGTAAGGGATGCATCTAGTCAACTATAACTTTTGGTCCCAAGGCTCAATAAAGATTAGATAGTGGTTGTTCTAGAATTAAAACAACTATCCAGATATGTCCATATAGATGGTTCATTGACTGGGTTAACAAGCCACAAAATATGCCCCTTATTGAATATTTTTTTGTCTTTTAAGAGACATTAAGCTATGGGATAAAACTCATTACCATGTGTTTCTCATGTTGAATGAAAAAAATCCTCTGGGGGTTTCTCAGAGGACTCATCTATACAAGTGTAGGAGTAGACGGGTTTATCTTTAACTCTCACAGTTATTCTATAGAACATGATCAAAGTATACTAAATTTTCTCACTTTGAATGGATAACATTCTCTTAAGGGATGCATCTAGTCAACTATAAATTTTGGTCTTAGGGTTTGATGGAGACTGGATAACTACCATTCTAACCTTAAAATGCCCATCTAAATGTGTTCACATAGATAGTTCATTGATTCAACTAATGAGCCAAAAGATATGACCCTAATGATAAGATCTTGGTCCCTTAAGAAACATTTATCTATGAGATAAAACTCATTATCATGTATTACTCATGTTGAGTGAGAGAGAATCCTCTTGGGGTTGTTTATAGGACTCATCCAAACAAGTATATGAGCATACAATTTATCTCTATCCATCATGGTTTTCCTATAATAAATGACCAAAGTTCACTTAGTTTTTTCACTTTGTGACGATAAGATTCTCTTAAGGGATGCATCTAGTCAACTACAAATTTTATTATTAGGGGCCTAACCAAGATTGGATAATAATTTTTATATCCTTAAACACCCATCTAGATGTGGCTACAATATGGTTCATTAATTAGGCTAATGAGCTAAAATATATTCCCCCACTGATAAGTTTTTGGTCCTTTAAGTAATATTTGGCTATGAGAGAAAACTAATTTCTATATCTCACTCATGCCAAGTGAGATAATCCTTAGGGTGTTATTTATAGGACTTGTACATGTAAGTGTAGGATTAAATGGTTCATCTCTAGCCCTCAAGGCTCTCTTGTAATGCATGATAAAATTTTGCTCAATTTTCTCACTTTAGAATGATAAGATTATCTTAAGGGATGCGTATGACCAGATTTAATTTTTAGTACTAGGGCCAAACTGAGACTAGATAATGGTTGTTATATCCTTAAAAAACTCATCCAGATGTGTCCACATAGATAGTTCATTAATTGGGACAATAAGCCAAAATATATGCCCCCACTAACAAGATTTTAGTCCTTTAAGGGACATTTAGATAAGATATGAATCTTTTTTGTGTCTAACTCATGTCAATAGAGAGATAATACTTTAAATTTTTCTTAGAGGAATCATTCACACAAGTGTAAGAGTATATGGTTTGTCTCTAGCCCTCATAGTTTTCTTGTAATGCAAGATTGAAGATCACTCATTTTTTCACTTTGGGATGATAAGATTATCTTAAGGGATGAATTTGGTCAACCATAAATTTTGGTCCTGGGGCTTGATCAAGACCATATAATAGTTGTTATATCCTTAAAATTTCCATCCAAACATGTTCATGTAGATTGTTTGTTGATTGGGCTAATAAGCTAGAAGATATGCCCCTACTAATTTTTTTTGGTCCTTTAAGAGATAGTCAATGAGAAGAGAAAACTAATCGATGTGTATTGATCATGTAGAGTGATAGAGAATCCTCTATGGGTTGCTTAGAATAATCATCCATGTAAGTGGAGTATACAATTCATCTCTAATCCTCATAGTTATCCTAAAATGCATGATTAAACTTCACTCAATTTTATCACTTTGGGATGATAAGATTATCTTAAGGGATGCATCTAACTAACTATAATTTTTAGTCTTAGGGCTTGACCAAGATTATAACATCTATTCTAGCCTTAAAATTCCCATTTAGGCATTTTTACATAAATATTTCATCGATTGGGATAATGAGCCAAAAGAGATACCCACACTGATAAGTTTTTAATCCTTTAAGAGAAATTTGGATGTGATAGAAATTTTTTTGTCATGTCTTACTTGTGTTAATTGAGATAAAATAATCTAAGGGTTTCTTAGAGGACTCATCTATGCAAGTTTAGGAAGAGAAAGTTCATCTCTAGCCTTCACAGTTCTCCTTCAATGTGTGACTAAAGTTTGCTTAATTGTCTCACTTTAGGACGATAAGATTGTCTTAAAGAATGCATTTGTTTAACTATTTTTTTTCTTTGGGCCCAACCAAGACTAAATAATAGCCATTCTATCCATAAAACACACATCTAGATGTGTCTATATAGAGGGTTCATTAATTGGGATAATGAGCTATAAGATATGACCCCAATAACAAATGTTTTGTCCTTTAAGAGACATTTATATAAAATAAAAAACTCATTACCATGTATCATTCATGTCAAGTGAGAGAAAATCCTCCAAGGGTTGCTTAGAGGACTCATATGTGCAAGTGTAATAGTAGACACTTCATCTCTAGTCCTGTCCTCGTGGTTCTCCTATAATGTGCAATGAAAGTTCACTCAGTTTTCTTACTTTAGGACAATAAAATTCTCATAAGGGATGCATTCGGTCAAATGTAAATTTTGGTCTTGAGGCATGATCAAGATTAAACAATGGTTATTCTAGCCTTAAAATTCCCATCTAGGTGTGTTTGTGTAGATGGTTTATTGATTGAGCTAATGATCCAAAAGATATACCCCCTTTTGACCAATTTTTCATCCTTTAAGAGACATTGTACTACAAAAATACTCATTACTATGTCTCTCCCATGTAGAGTGAAAGATAATCTTCTGAGGTGTTTCTAGAGGACTTGCCCATAAAAGTGTAGGAGCTGATGTATTATTTATATCCCTCATGGTTATCCTAGAACATGCAATTGAAGTTTGCTCAGTTTTCTCACTTTGTAGAACATAAAAAAAGTTTTAGACTCTCAAGAGACCATAAAAAAGTTATAGACTCCCAAAGAAAGGTCTTCAAATAATTAAAACAAAGATGAAGGCCAAAACAAGATCAAGAAAACAAGTTTTATAGGAGTGAAGTTGAATATTATAGGATTTAGTTTATGTTTTCAAGCTTTTAAAAGGCTTCATAAGCATCCTAAAGACTTTCAATCACCTACAGGGTCTCAAGGTCATTGAGCTAGGGTCTAAAGGAAACCTAACAAAGAAAAAATGAAGAGTTTTAGGTGTGTTTAAGGTCTGTAGAGCCTCATCAAGGGTTAAAAATCATGGTAATAGAGATTGAAAGGTCCTCAAGACCATAAAAGATGAGTTATAATTTTTGTGAGATATGACAAGTCTGCAATTAAAAATAAGTAGTAGAGATCTCCTTTTGCCTTTCTCCTTGTGCATAGTAAGAAGGAAGTCTTGAAGGGATTTTAGCAAGCCTCAAGGCATCTCATGATGATCCATAGACTTGTCATGAGATATAAATTACGTAAATCTTTCTAAACTTATAAACTTAGTCTAAAAACTATGTAAAACCCTAAAACCCATAACACCTCATTTTTTACAGTCTTCTTCACATTGCAAGGCTTAAAGCATATGTTTATAAGTGTTTTAAGCTTATTTTTGAAGTTTACAGGCTCATAAAGTCAAGAGTGAGGGTTTCAAGCAAGAAATAGGTTTGAAGGTAGCTTTTATGGGTTCTTAGCATAGCTTTATGACACAACCTATAGGGTTACAATGGGGTTTCATAATGGAGAATGCCAATAAAAAGGATTTCATGACATTAACACTCCATAAGACCTCCATATAGGTCTAAAAATAAAAATAATGAAGGTGTTCAAACATCTTTTAGTTATAATCAGGTATTATCAAGATGATTTCAATTCTAGTAAGCAAAATACATAGGTTTTAAGCCCAAAACAAAGAATTATAGGTCTTGAGAAGTCTACAGTGACACATAACAAGTTTTTATTTCCTTAAAAGGCATATAAACTAGATTTTATCCCCCTTAAAGCATATTCAAACTATAATCAAGGTTTTTAACAAGGGTTTCCATGGTCTCAATATCTTCACCACAAGGTTTCAATGGTTTGCACGGGGTCAAGACAAGGATTCAAAGATGATTAATAGGTAGAGGACAATGTTATAAATCTTCAAAAAGTTTCAATGATTAGAATAATTTAAAAGTGAGAATATGAATTCATTATCATGGATGCATGATTCATGTGATGACAATAACTAACTTATAATCTATTAGAGAATTGAACAACCTATAGGAAAATAATAGAATATCCATAACGACATCACGTTCATAAGAACTCAAACTTCCATTCTATTCACAATAAATTTAACTAGAAAAAGGTACACAACTACATTCAATTAACACCATCTATATTTTAACTAAGATTTAACATCATAAGGAATACACGAATCCATAAAAAAATAATATATTAGTAACACAACTAGGGTAACAATAAACTCATCATAGTGAAATTATCATGTGTATAAATGGTTATAATATTTACAAGATCATTAAAATGAGAATTTTGAATAGTATACATGTGTATATGAAAATTTCTATGTCATAATTACATAAACAATAATACATATCAAGAAATACTGTAGACCATAACATGTATGTATAAACAATTTGCAATATAGGCATACAATGTGGGCCATATTGGCATACAAAATATATAGTGCTTATAAATACATCCCTAACATAACAATTAGTCTCCTACTCCTCATTTCCTCCAAATAAATTGCACTTCCTCTCCATATATGTATAAATAGGAGTGCTACATTTGACTAAGGAATCCAAGAGGGGAGATTAGTATTGTGTTAGTAAGATAAAATCAAATCTAAATAAACACATTAAACACTAACACCTTTAACCTAGACACTAGGGGAGCATAAGTAACAAGCATGCATATGAAACATAACTAAAATAGAAAAGAAAACCTTCTTCTACCTTCCTTGGAGCTCTGAATGGCTTGAAGAAATGGCTTGCTCAGCTTGTGCATCAAGAAATCTTCATCAATAGAGCTTTATTAGATTCACCTTTCCTTGGTACCTTGGTTTGGATACTTAGCTCATGAATTTGGCATGGTAACATTACATTCAAGGCTTATTTTCATTTATTTCTGCATTATAATATTACACCAAGATAGCTTAAGCATCAATGGGTATGGCCTTATATTCATAGCCTCAAGAATTAACTCTCACCCAAGGTGAGTTAAGGTTGAGTTGAGACTAACTCCAGTTGAGTTAAAAGTTATCATGCAATTATGATTTCTAGTTACTAGTCATAGTTATCAAAATAGATATTTTGGGATATTTTGACAACTCATAAAGCTAATAATGAAAGGCTTGATATTTCTTTTTGGAATTTCTATTTTTAGATATTTATTAATTGCAAATGGATAATTCAACTAAGCATTTAATATTGTTTAATAAATTAATAGATTTTGATAAACCTTTTTGCTCTTTTAATATTTGATTAAGTGCCCCATTCAATGGGTCCATAGGCCAAATTTATATTTGTTATGTCACAAAGTGATGAGGGGTGAATCCATGAGATGTTATTATCACATATGGGTTAGTATCCCAAATATGGATGCTTCAACATGATTTTGAGCATTGATGAATGATGCACAACCAAATTCAATATGTTTAATGATTTTTAGGCTTAATTTACAATGGTTGGTAAGAATCAATTTGAAGTTCAGTCGAAAGCCAATTGTGGCTAGAATTAGGTGTCTATAATTTTCTCCTATTTGAGAAGATGTTGCAAGATATAGGCACAATATCATCTTCTCAAAGAATAAAAAGGCCATTAAGAAGGAAAGAAGATATATTATTTGAATAATAAGCTCCAAACTACATTTGGGAATCCTATAATGATGCCACCTTGAGGGAGTGGATGACACATATGATTGATGGATGGTCCCTTGAAAAGAAGAAAAAAAATAATGAAATTAACCCATGGGTGAGATTATTCCAATTGAGATAATGTTTACACACATTTGATTTAAAAAGTACTAATTTACCCAAAGGTAGTTATATCCATTAACAAAGGTTGAGACACTAATTTTCCCAAAGGTGGTTATAATTAGTGGCATAGGCACATGACCCAATAGGGTAGATGAGTAAAAATAATGATTTGCCTATAGGTTGGTATAATCATTAAAATGACCTGGATTGAATAATGATTTTTGGTTTTGCCCTAGTAGGGTAGACTAGTAAGCATAACTCAAGGATATAACCTATTATGTAGATTAACTATGAGCAGGTAAAAATGTAGATGTGATGATCTACTAATTAAAGAAGCCACAAAAAAATTGGCACATGAGGATGCACAAAGTGATGAAAGAGATGTTTAGAAGAATAAAAGTGGCCAAGCTAACCCAAGGTACGTCATGTATCTAAGCACTACCTATATAGTTGAATTAGACCTCAGGCAAATAGTTCACCTAAAGGTAGGAGAAAATAGAATGAGGAATAGAATAATAAGAATTGATCAATGTGAATGATTTGGTTGTGCCCATCAATATGGAGATGCTCATCCTTAGTAGCCTAAATATAACCAAAATGATTGAAATGTTGAGTTGATCAAGGAGGGTCAAAGTATTTTTGAAGGTAAACCATGAGAAGTTTCTATGGCACTATTATTTATAAGATTTCTCGATCTCATTTTTTTTAGCATGTGATGGTATGCATCATGTTATAAAACACCATGATAACTTAGCTATAATGTACATAAGGACTGACATACGATCTAATAAATAATTGAAAATAATGCACCAATGATAAAAACTATGATGATAATGTTGGAATATGAATATGGATAGAATCAATACTAATACACAAGGAATCACCCAATGATTGAATATAGACTAATTCAAGGCACACCAATGAAAACAAATAAATAGGCAAACAAAAAAATAAATGACTAAGAAAATAAACACACAGAAAGATTTAAAGAAAAAGCAACAAAAAACATCCTATCATCAACCAAGTCAATATTTATGTTGGAAGGCTCAATGTAATGAGAAATAAGTGGTGCCCTCATGTAAGGATACATGCAAAGGGAAGATCACACCCCTAATGGTAGTGAAATGGATTTTCCCCAATAGGGTAGATCAAGGATGACTAATTAGGTTTAAATAGGACAAATGTTTATGGATGTTAAGGCTTTATATCACTCAAACATATTATAATCCAATTTTATAATTTTTAGGATTTTGAAATGTTTTTGTAATTTTATAATTATCTCAACTCGATTGAGAATTATAAGACATAAAATGGTCTAACTTAAAAAATTACAAGAGCATATCTTAAGTTGATTTAGGTTTAAATAGGTCAAATGTTTATGGATGTTGATGATTTATATCACTCAAGCATTTTATAAGCCAATTTGATAATTTTTAGGATTTTGAACTGTTTTAAAATGTTTTTGTAATTTTCTAAGTATCTCAACTCGATTGAGAATTACAAGACATAGAATGGTCTAACTCAAAAAATGACAAGAGCATATCTTAGGTTGATTGAAAAATAAAAAGAACATTGGAAATGAGGTGACTAAGTTTAGTTTAATGTAATTAAGCATTGGCTACATAGTCCCATTAGGACCTCAAGTCATGATAGTTCTGCCTACACAAAAGGTGGTGAGATTTGACTAAGTACTAATAAGTTCATGAATTTAGGCAAATGGTAAGGCAAATGATAATAGTAAGGGTGAGGTGATATGGAAATGCATGGTAAAGGTAATTTTACTAATTTTACTATAGGTGGTTATAATTAGAAAATAATGGCATAGGTCAATGATATTAATTTTCCCATAGGTAGTTATAATTAGTATCACAAGGTGAAATACTGATTTACCTAAATGTAGTTATAATTAGTAACACTAGTCAAGCATAAATGAAATAAGTAATTTTCAGATCCACTATCATACTACTTTCATATTTTCATGTAAACATAGAATTCTAAAACTACTAAAATTAGATCAAAATCCATTCACAGAAGGTGCTAGAAGAACCAATGGAACCAAGGGTAAAAGGGTTAGGTAGGTTGTGTAAAAACAATTTTGGTAAATATTGATGGTATGGGAGGATGATATAGGTTATGACATAAAGAAGATGATAAGAGGGCAATTAGATATAATAGTAATAGGGTTTCCCCCAAGTGATAAGGTAAATGGTAGGGTATGAAACAATGACAAGGGCAAGGCAAGGTGAATAGAAAATGAAAATGGCAAGGTAAATGGTAAGGCAAAGGTATGGTTCTGGAAAGGTAAATGTTTTTTATTCCTATTGATGTGGAGATGCACATCTTGATCAACATATGATATACCTAAAGTATTTAATCATGTAAATTGATAGCCAACACCTCTTCTAAATAATTTCTCTATCAATAACTTGATGCATATTTGGAATCCAATAATGTTTTTGTGGTCTTTGTTGGTCTTTGAATCTATTTCCTCCAAACTTTACTACAAGATATCTTCATATCCTCTATAAAGGAAAGTGAGGCCATGGATGGTACATGGATAAATATTGGATGATAGGTCTACTTAGGTAATGGAGAGATGGAATGTATAATGGTTGGGAAACAAATGAAGATTAGTATTTTCAACCACACACACTGTTGTTGATTTCATATTCAACATAATTTTGGTTATGGTGGGGTCGAAGACTTCTAAATATACTCTAAATAAGATCATCCAATTTTTTTGTTATTTGTCCTTGAGAGTAGCTATCATGTGATTATGATTTAGATGGGAAGTTGTATTGATGTTATCTTTAATAATGCCTTCATCAAGTAGTGAAAAACTATTGTGTTCAGCTATTGGCACCTCAAAGAGAATTTCAAAAATAAAGTTGTCTTGATTTTTCCATAGCACCTCTAAGAAGGTTTCACTAAGGAACATTTAATTTTAACTCTGATTGTCTTCTAGCACCTCCAAAAATGTTTCACTATAAGATGTTGAGTTTGGACTTTGATTGTCTCTTAAAGCCTCCAGAAAGGTTTCACTAAGAGATTTTTCTTCTTCTGCATGAATATGGTCTTAGTTACCATGACATGATTCAATTTATATGTTTACATGGATGTAGTTCAATAAGGTATGATCCTATCAGTCCTAAATGACACTTATGGAGGTGGAAGGTCAATATAATGGCTAGGTTGGTTGGTGTTAATGGCATGTGGAATGGTAATGGAATGAAAAGAGGTAGAAAAATCCTCATAGAATATACTAGGAGAACTTATGTGGATGCTAAATTAATCATCCTAAAAAATTATGGAAATATCACAAATATATTCAAATTGATTTTTAAGGCATGCATAACTAATATTATAAAAACCATAAACATATTTTGATTTTGAAGCTGAGTTTGACTTAAGGGACTCTGAATTTGATGTTAAGACTAATGTTGATTTTATTTATGATGCTAAATATGATATCGATTCAAGAATAAAACCTAACTTTAATTCTAATTCTTCATCTAGTGTGAATGATGCTATAATGATGTCTTGTTGAGTGTTTGGTATTGGAAAAGTAATGGCTTGTGATGGAATAATGGGATCTGTAAAGATTGGTTTGTCAAAGTGAGACTCCTCAGTGAGGGGAAAAAGGTCAAGATACAACTCCATAAATACTATCTTGCCAAAAGAAGGCTCTTTAAAAATAGGACAATGATCGAGATAATGATTTGCCCATATGCATTTATAATCATTAAGAAGTGACTTAACAAAGATTGGCTTGTCAGAGTGAGATTCCTTGACAACAGGGATAATATCAAAAGGTGATTCATCATAGGTTGACTCATCACAAATATGTGTTTCAATAAAAACATCATGGATTAGTTGTTTCTCTTGGTCTTGGTATACAAGTAGTTATAAAATACCAATTTTTAACACATTTTGGTCTTTGAATGATTGATATTAAGGAGATAAATATTGGCTCCATTGTGGATCAAAGAATATCATCAACTTTATAAAATGGGGAATGGTTGGAAGTGGATAAATAATGATCAACAGTTGGATAATGGTCTCTTTGTAAATAGGCTCATCTAAGATAGGCTTAACAAAGATTGGTTTTTAGTCTAGGATGGTAACTATGACCCATCTAGTTTTAATTGCACAACCTTGTTGTGATAATGAGATACCATACTTATAAGGTTTTGGGATGGAAATGGTAGGGTGTTGTGAAGCTTGATTTCTCACACAAGACAAAAGACTAGGTCTTGGAATAGTAATGGTAGGGTATTGTAAAGCTTAGTTTCTATTGCAAGCCAAAGGATGAGGTCTTGAAATAGTAATGGTAGGGCATTGAAAAGTTTGGTTGATGTTGTGAGCCAAAAGATGAGGTCCTAGAATGGTAATGGTAGGGCATTGTGAATCTTGGTTGCTATCGTGAGACAAATATGAAGACCTATAATGGTAATGGTAGGGCATGGTGAAGCTTGGTTGTTATCATGAGCTAAAGGATGAGGTCCTAAAATAGTAATGGTAGGGAGTTTCAAAGCTTAATTACTATCACAAACCAAAATATGAGGTCCTGGAGTGGTAATGGTATGGAATTATGAATCTTGGTTACTATCATGAGCCAAAGGATGAGGTCCTAATATAGTAATGGTAGGGCATTTTGAATCTTAGTTGCTTGCACAAGATAAAGGAATAGGGCCTATAATGGTAATACTTGGACACCATGGATCTTGGTTACTCACACAATATGAAAGAGAGTTAATGATATAGGTAGGGGATTATGTACCATTAGAATTGAAAGGGTGAACTTGGTATGTTAATCACCCTAAAGAAGGTATCACCAAATACTATGCTTGAGGATCTTAGATTTGTTCTCCAAATTGATTATTGTAAGGGGGATAAGGATCCATCTCAAAAATTATATCATTACCATAAGGGTGTTGAATAAATTCATCTTATGTGAACACATTATCATAACCGAGATTGTACATGGCTCCACTACGAATGTAATGAGATAAATCTAAGTCAATGGTTGATGTTTCATGAAAAGGCTTAGAGTTCTACAAAATCTTAAAAACAAGGTCCAAAAGGACAATGGTTTCGAACTTGGTCTAAAATTGGAGTTGTATCTCTAAAATGGGCCATGCTAAAACTTGGTCTAAAAAAATCTAACGTCAAATGTCTTACACAAAAAGGTCAAGTGGATGAAATAAAACCAAAATTCCAAACTTAAGTATAAAGTGTTTCAAATAGGTCTAATATAGGTCTAAAGAAATAAAATTTGATAGTTCTTTTGGAAAAATAAGGCACAAAATCTAGACTCAAAATAGGTATTACTAGGTATTTTAAAAAAGACAGAAAAGCTAGACTTTAAACAAAACAAGGTCTAAAAGATAAGAGAGTTGATCTAACAAATTTGAAACACTTTGACACAAACCAGGCATTTAATTTTTAAACAAACACTTGATTATTTGGTAAAAGACATGGAATTTTATTAATATGGAAGATAGATCACTTCCCCAAATCTAGGAACAAAAATAGTCTTTAAATGGAGCAAGAAATTAACCTAAGTTACACAACCCAAAATTGAAATATTGATGTCTAGGAAAAAATTACATGAGGCGTAGGTAAAAATAAATCAATGTTTGGATTTGAACTTGTTAAGGCTAATTTTGAACTAAATTTAGAAGACTAGGATTTTTAAAATAGATAACAAGCTAGACAAGAACAAACATCATGATGGCACTAGGCATATATCCAAAAAGCAAATGTGGTTTAGAATTATAATTTTGGACACAAGGCAACAAGTCTTTGAAACATTTTGAGTGATGTAACTATGTTATCATGCTCTAAAGATAAGGTAAATGGTTTTTTGTAATAATTACAAGGCACAAGATTTGGAATGAAATGGGCAATGTAATGACACCCTTTTCAATCAAGTGACACACACAAACAAAGGTTTTAATAAACCAAAAAGGTGTGATATCAAATGGAGGGTGTAACACCTCTTAAAAAAATGAGTTATGTAAAGACAAGACTCATTTTTTGATGTGGTATGATAAAAAATTAGTTTTTGACTCAATACCATGTAGGTAAGAAGGACAAAAATGACAAAAACAATAAAAACACCTAAGTGTAACGTCCTAAATCCTAAAACTAACAAAGTTGTATTGTATTGTCAAATTCCATCTATTTATCCTGAAAGTATTTTAGTTGTTATTATAAAGAGTAAAAGTTCATGAAAATTAGATTTTTTAGGCCCCCTCTTCTCTCAATAGTTTTCACGATGACATGAAACTTTGAGTTACTTATCCTCCATCAATAATATGTTCGTGAAAAGTGAACTTGTCTAAACTATCAATTTTTGCTCATTTCTAGATGGTCTCATATGTGTGGCAAACACTAGGGAACAATCATGTCATTTGTATCCATATAAAATATATATATTTTAAAAGGTATTATCTTTTTCACAACTAATACATCTGTTAACTACTCAATGTAGTGTAATGTCCGAGTTACCCCTACATTCTGAGGTCAAGTACCACTAACGAAGCTTGATTAACCACTCAAATAAGCATCACCGTGGGTCACCCTAAATTTATATAGCCTACCATGGAGTTGGGTTGGTATGATGCTAAGATATGAATCCCTAGGTTAATGCACCCATAACTAACTTATGTGAGAGAATTGAGCTCCCAGCTACAAGCCAAAATGAATGAAATAAATAAAGTGGAAGGACTTTAGGGTCATTTTGGGGTCACCCAAATTACTTGGATTTTGGGGAGGGACATAGATAATTTAACTACATGATTTTGGATAAAAATGACAAATGTAAAGAGTGGTAATTTTTTATCACCCAAGTTCCTCAAAGGGCACAGGTGGAGAGCATACATGCGACACCTGTTTTGCTAAACAAACACTCAAGTAACAAACATAAAAATGAAAAATATTATGAGTATTTAACTAAATTAAGAGTTAATTTTTATATAACCAAATGAAATATGTCATGAAGCTTATCCCATTGGAAAAATAAAAATAACTCAAGCAAACAGATTTTTAAAACACCAATTTTTAAATGTGAGTTTTGCAACTTTTTAAAAAAGTCTTTTCTTAGTCTTTGGGTCCTGTAAAAAGTGTTAGGATTTTTTTTCTATTTTTAAAAGTGATATTATTGAAAATTATCTCAATTAGACACAAAAATCAATCTTAAACTATCAAAACATACAAGCAACAAATTAGAAGGTAACCTTCAAAATCAATGTTAAAAATAAAACTGAACACACACAAATATAAAAAACATTAGTCACTATTTTGATGATAACTTATAAAATGTGAAACATTTATTAAATAAATATTTTAATTTTTTTCATAGGTCTAAGGTGTACCTCTCTACAAAAATTTAGATCAAAATAGTGAATACCAAAAAAGTTATTGACTTTGTATCAACCATTTTTAGCAAGAAAATAAAAAATGAAAGTGGCAGTCATTAATTTGATTATAAATTATAAAATATGAACCAATTATTCACTAAATTTTTTTATGTTGTTAATATGTCTAAGTCACACCTTTATGAAAAAAATTATATCAAAACAATGAATAAAAAAAAAGTTATTATCTCTGTATCAACTATTTTTAACAAGAAAATAGAAAATGAAAGTAGCAGTCACAAATTGTATTATAATTACTAAAATATAATTAGTTTTTTTTTGAAAATTTCATATCATTTTAATGAAATAATTACATAAATTTATACAAAAATTTAGAAAAAAAAATTTAATAAATAATAATTTATTAATACTTTATGGGCCATTTTTATTTGAGCAAAGCAAAAATAAAAACATAATAAAAGCTTAAGAACACAATAATTTTGTGGGGTGTGTGCTCATAAAGAGTCCCACCAGGCATGTCATTATATGAACAAGGAATATAATATGAAATATTATTATTGTGTTATTAATATAAAATCATATCTAAATAAACACACTAAACACTAACACCTCTAGCCTAAATACTTGGGAGAACATAAGTAACAAGCATGCATATGAAACACAACTAAAACATAAAAGAACAAATTCTTCTACCTTCCTTGGATCTCAAAATGACCTATAAATATGTCTTTCTCAGCTTGTGCATAATAAATATTCATCAATGGAGCTTTATTGGCTTCACCTTTCCTTGGCACCTTGGTTTGGCTGCTTGCTCATGAATTTGGCATGGTAAAATTACATGCAAGGCTTCTTTGCATCTGTTTGTGCATTATAACATTACAATAAGATAGATTAAACATAAATGGATATGTACTTGTATTTATAGCCTCAAGAATTAACTCTCACCCAAGGTGAGTTGAGGTTGAATTGAGACTAACTCTAGTTGAGCTAAAAGTTATCATGTAATTATGATTTTTAGTTACTAGTCATAATTCTCAAATTAGATATTTTAAGATATTTTGAGATATTTTTAAAATTCATAAAGGTAATAATGAAAGGCTTGAATTTTTTTCAGATATGCATTAATTGTAAATGAATAATTTAAATAAGCATTTAATCTTATTTAATTAATTAATTGATTTTGATTGGTATTTTTGCTCTTTTAATATTTGATTAAGTGCCGCATTCAATGGGTCCATAGGAAAAATTGAAATTTGTTATGTCGCAAGGTGATTGAGGGTGAATTCATGAGAGATTATTGTCACATACGGGCTAGTATCCCAAATAGTGATGCCTCAACATGATTCTGAGAATTGATGAATGATGTACAACTAAATTTGGGACATTCAGTGATTCCTAGGTTTAATTTGCAATGGCTAGTAAGAATTAGTCTAAAGTCTAGTCGAAAGCCAGTTATGTCCAAAATTGGGTGTCTACACTATATGGCTCATTATGGGGTGAAACTCTCTTCTCAGCCTATGAAGTAATGCCTATCTCTACCATAACATCAAAAAATTATGGCATCTTCACAACATATGAAATATAAATTGTAATGCATTAAAATGACATATTACAAATGATAGAGCTTATATGAATAAAATTTTACAACAAAGTGATTCTAGACTCACTGTATGCCAACTTAATGACTATTTTGGGTTGTGAGACTATGTATATACCCATGATGAATATTACTATGGAGCATACATGTATCTTTAGATCTGTATGTGCATACAAATATGAAGCTAAAAAATAATTTTACAAATAAAAAACAATATTACTACATGTGTCCTCACTAGTCTCTATCTCTAAACCATGAGTTGTTGTGGAGATAGTAGATCTTCAGATGGAACCACAACATTAGTTAATTTTTTTTCTCATCCATGAGGGGTGTCCATATAATCTCTCATCATCTATAAAACTAGTAAATGAAATAAGTTAATTATGAAATAAATAAAACTAACCTAATTTAAGATAAATAAATAAAAAATAGTAGTAGAGTAAATTAGTGTGTTCTGTAGCTATTTTGGAGTTAATTTTAGGTTGTGATAGAGAAGTATTGTTTTTGAGATTGTGAGTAGTCATGCAACATAGTATTTTTATATGGATATGAATCATGTGTGAATCCAATGAGCATGATAAAAAATCTATGACTATAATATATCTTAAAAGATAGTTTTTTATTCAAGGGATAATAAATACATGAACACATAAAATTTCATTGATGGATTAAATTTAATGAGATAAAACAATGGTTGAGTCCACTAGATGGATACATTAGTCTATTAATATAAATAAAAAATAGGTAATTAGTTTAATATTTTGACTATCATTATTATTAACATCATAGAGATGTGTTTCTATCATTTTAGAATCATCACATGACCTAGCTCATATTTATTTTGGCTTAAGACAAGAATGTGAGATAAAAATGTAAGTTGAGAATGAAACACTTCTTCAGAATGAAAAAAATATGGTACACTTACATGAGAGTGTTTTAAATCTATCTAGGATATTATGCTTTATGTAATTTAACATTAAATAACAAATTTACGTACTTTTTAAGTTTTCATACCTGATATTAAAGTACACTAGTGATACTTGCATCCTCTACAATAAAATCTAAGCCTACTAAGCTACCCCAAATATCATTAATCATTTATAAAAGTAATAAATGAAAAGTTTAGTCAAATATTAGTCAATTAGGTAAACACATACTAGAAAATAAACTTAATATTATCTTACATATATAAACAAAATATGATTAAAATTTAACTTGTGTATCAAATACATATGATGCAGTAGATGAGTCCTACACATCAAGATAATGTGGATTGAGAGGGGGTGGTGAGGTAATTATAAATGTCATAAAGTTGGCATGCTAGCATCATGAGTTGTTGAAGCATTTATAGATGATGTATACTCTAGAATACTAGTCTATTTATGTCTTGAAGAAATAAAATATGGCATACACTCAGGTGTGCTAGTGTCTTGAGGTATTGAAGAAACCATACTAGTGACTTGAGATGCTGAACCAACTATAAGTGGCATAAATTTTTGGGTACTAGTGTCCTATACAAACGTAGGTCTAATCTCCATAGATTTGGTTTGTGTATGTCATACTTGAATATGATGTACAATACACTTTTATACACATGATGTGAAATGATGTATATGAAATTCAAGAGGGATACTAGCACCAATACCACTAGCATCAATACCACTACTAGATGTCCCACCACTTATAGCCTATGTAGAAGTCCTCAGTGTATGAATCTCATGATCAATCATAACCTATGTGAAGCTAGTAACTACCTCAAGGGTGTCCATCTGTGTGGTAGGATGTAAAATTTTAAGGATATAAGCATGTGTTATTTTCCTTCTATTTCTCTGAGCTTGGTTTGGGTGATTTTGGTCCTACTTGACACCATGTTTATCAAATGAGGACCCACCTCCCCTACCTTGGGAGGCTTTAATGTTGAAATAATTTGGGATTTCATGCAACACAAAATTAGAATAAATTTATCTCAAAAAGTATAATGGATTCTCATTATTATTGCATGGAGTCTCATCAAACACTGTCCACCACCTATCCCAAAAGTTGTCTTCTATCTCTACATTAACACACCAATCAATACTAATATGTTTTCAAATTGATGGTGGTGGTTGTTTGGTTTCAGGCTTAATAAACAAAGCACACACATTATTTTTTTATCTTTTTTTTAAAAATATCCTCATATGATAATTTATCAAGATAATATTGTTTCAAGACCTCTCTTTAATGTAACATTGAATCAAGTTATGATGTGATATTTTCTATTTCATTTAAAATAGCCTCCAATGTACTTGCAAGTGAATTTCATCCCTTATGAGTTGAGGATTGATGTAAAACATTAATAATGATTTGTAATTGTTCACATTTTGCATTATACTATTCATATAATTTAGCTTCTTCTTTTATGAAGTCAAACTGTTGAGGGTTTTGATTATAGTTTTTCCCTATGTTTTCTTCAGGCAATGGGTCCAATGAATTTTGTATTTATATTTATAAAAATACATGTTTTTAAAGAAATGTGAGAGAGTTAAATGTAATTTTAGTTTCAAAACTCTACATATAAAACATATAAATTGAAAGCTTGAAATTGAAATTTAGAAATCAACATAGATGTGACCATGATCAAAATATGAAATTATATTGGTGGGTTGCAAACCAAAGTACATATGTCCTCTTTGAATTGAAATATCACTCCTTCAACACACCAAAAATGTAGGTTTCAAATGGGAGGAAGAGGCAAAAAACATTGAAAAAATAAAGGTTTTACACCCTTTTGGCTCAGTGTCAGACCTAATTTAGAAAAAGGGTGTATGCTCTTTGTAAAAAACAACTTTATTTCCCCCTTGGTGTCAAAATTTTTGTCTCCCAACTTTGTGCATCTACCCAAATGAGAGTCTAGACTAGTGGAAATACATCCACAAAATATATTATATTGAGCTTACTCAAAGTAGGTTGCCTCTCTGAATAAGAAATTGATATTATAATACATTTATGCTCCTATTTTTATGAAATTTAGTATTTTTCCATTAATTTATAGTGTTATTTATGGTATTTTCACTATTTTTCTAATATATTAAGGGAAGGATCATAACATCTAGAATTAGAGTTATTTCTAAGGCCATTTTTCTACATAAATTGCTAGTGGTTTAGGGCTCTCTACTTCTATCCACTATATGCACTCACCTTACCCAATTAGGATATTGGTGATCAAAAAGTGGTAATAAGATGGTTGCAATAATTTTTTCATGATATTTTTTCTCCTCTCCTATTTCCTTAGGTTATAAACTGTGTTCTAAATTTTTTAAAACTAACATAGATTTTTCATTTTGAGCTAAACATGTATCATTTTTCCTTTATTTTTTGGAGTGAGGAGTTATAACTAATACACAAGCCATTAAAAATCACTATATACATATTTTTGCTTCTTATTGCCCTTGGGTATATAGGAATACCCCATAGTATTTTTCTGAACCTAGCCATAAGAAGCCTTTGCTTATTTGTTCTTGTAATGCACTACTAAGGGGTTAGTCCTAGAAAGTTAGTTGCATCGTACAATAGAGACAAGATAATGGGATATGAAATGATTATTCATTGTAGTTAGCGCTATGAAATTTTGAACCAAAATAATTTTACAAATGGTATTAGTATATTTTTAAGCTCACAAATCCAAATACACCTTGTATTATTCTTCCCTGTAATCCTAAAATTCCTACATTCATAGATCAAATTCTAATTTCTTAAAAACTACGATAACAATAAATATCATTTTTTGCTAGTTGATAAAAACATAGTAACTATAATTATCTAAAGGATAATCATGTTTTAGAATAGTTACTTGAACTCATTACAATAGTCTGAAGGGTCATAATGTTTTAGAATAGTTACCTGAACTTACAACAACCAATTGTTAGAAAAACTAAGAAAGAATACAGTTTTTTTATGCCCATAAGGGGAATACAATATTGTGTTTTTTGGTTGAGTCTATCATTTTAATGGGTATTTTAATTTTTCAAAAAAAATTCCCATACAAAATAATTTTTCACTTGTAGCCCCTATTTTTTTCACTTTTATGAAAATTATAACATTGTGTTCATCTTGTCAAGCTAATTATTTTAACATACAACTTTGATCAACACTTTATACCACCATCAAACCCCTCTAAACAATGGTTTTAACCCATGTGATTAGCTAATCCATGGCACAAAACATTGAGGAACTCTAAGTTGAATGAATGACTACATGGAATCAAGACCAAAGTAAAGGCTCTATAGTTTCTCAATATACACTCTTAGAAAATGGCCTTTAATCGAGATTTGGAAAAATGTTAATATATAATATTCTCTCACCTTCAGGCTTGCCATCCATCCCTCTCAACTTATATTCCTATTATTTAGGAATATCAATCAACAAATTCAAAATACAAATGCAAATAACTCATATTTTACATTGAAAATTAAGAGGAACAAGGAGAGATTTAGGTTAAATCATGTTTTGGATTTTTATTTATTTTCCTAATGGTGTGTAACATTTTATATTATGTTTTATGGAATTGAGGTAAAATTATGAGATATTTTAACAAAATTTAAGTTTAGAAAATTTGGAGTGAATTAAAAATTCATATTGAAGACAATTTTGGTGTATTTTTATATTTAACAGAGAAATAAGGGTAGTGTAGGCACATACAATTGATCATGAGGAATTTATTAGTCATAACTATATTATTTTAGATTGATTGTATGTTTTTTTATGGTTGGTCTAAATTACATTCTATTTATAAACTTTTCCTTATGTTTATGGATGTTTACCACTCTTTTACTTATTTTGGATTAATGCGATCTAAATAAAGTAAAACTAGTATAGATATCTTAAATATGTCTATTTAAAAAATGTTGAGAGATATCAATTTGAAGGCCATTACAAATTTCCCACAGACTAGTGATATATCATGCCAATATAACTACACCAATGTGGCAAACTAAAAAAAAACTAAAAATAAAAGAGGGTCCCAAACTCCACTTTATGGCCAAGATATTAATTTTTTTTTATTGAATTCTATAAGAAAAAGGGAAAAAAAAATTGACAATGAAATGGACATCAAATTTAAGATTAGAATCAAAAGTGAACACACTCATGGACATTACATCCTACACCCCCTTCTATTTGCCATTGTAAATTGACTCTCAGTGTAACTAGAATAAATTTAGATTGTATAAAGTATAATAATAATACCCTAAATTAAATTAATAATGAATACATTGATATTGCACTTATAATATTTTAAATTGACAAAGAAAAAGGGACGAGAGGTACTTATCTTAGTTATGTATTGTGTTACTCATAATTGTCATCATTGACCTTGAAAATATTCTATAGATGCTTAATCATTATTTTAATCAAGAAACTAAAACTCAAACTCTGCCTCAACCTTATTGGTAATAGTGAGACTCCCATAGCAATCAATATTGTCATGAATTTGCTATATATTTTCCTATAGACGGTGCAAGTCTATGATGCCTTAGTTTTTTTCACCTACACATGTAAATGTTATCTGTGCATGTACTTTCCTTCAATATTATATAACATTGATCTCTACTCCCTTCTCCTTTTTTAGAAACCTTAAACTCATTTTTCTAGAATATGAGCCTTGAAAAAATAGTTAGTATGTTGATTTGGACAATGTTAACCACTCTCTTCTCTATGACTATCAATGCCTATGTTACAATACTCTAAAGAGGGCTGAAATCACATGTAGTTATCCCACTTAGGGGTGTGTGTGTGCAACATCGTAATCAATATAAAATGCAATGAAATGTTCTTGGCACCATGGAAATTTAACTAACATGTGTATTTAGACTTGGATCTATGGCTACTCATTTGAGGGGTTTTTATATGGGTATACCTTTGTGATAATTTCTTAATAAAGTGCCAACTGATTTCTTAATGTGATTGCCTAGTCATGATCCAATATGTATGATATTAGGATTGATTTGTATTTATAGTTGAATCTTTAATGTTTACCGCTATGATTGAATTTTTAAATATGTTTAGGATGAACTAATGGAGACTTATCAATTTCAAAAATAGTTTTTTAGTGTTATTTTACATTTATGATAGAAAATAAATGCTTGTGGTAATCATAATTATCTATTTATTATTAGTATTATCCTTGGAATGAAAATTAGTGATCTAGAATATGGTAAAGGTCTATTTAGAAATATGGAATGTTATTGTAGAGATAAATATGATATTGAATAATTATATCTAGCAAATAAGGTTGGCTAAGATAACATATGGGTAGATAGATAGGAGAAAGTATGTACAAGAATCACATGTGTATGCAATGTTCAAGTATTTCAAATTTTGCACAAAGTGTTTAAAAAAAAAATAGATGTCTATAGATTACCCCTTTAAATATATCATTAAAAATACCTAAAAAGATAAAATAAGAAACTAGTTTTGATAGGTATGCCACGAATGTCCCATTTTCACCATGTGAAATCTACCAATATATGTTGAACTTGTTTGGAGAATGTCATGGATTGACTATGTCCCAAGGAGATGCAACCAATAAAACCACATGTTGA
Source organism: Torreya grandis (assembly GCA_037957365.1). Classification (NCBI taxonomy): domain Eukaryota; kingdom Viridiplantae; phylum Streptophyta; class Pinopsida; order Cupressales; family Taxaceae; genus Torreya; species Torreya grandis. The sequence goes on from JARHVA010000266.1 coordinate 1,709,132, forward strand.
GGAATGCTAATTATTCAACCACCATTATATAAAGGAGTGTTTAAAAGTTTAGCATTGTAAATATCTCAACCACATTACTTTGAATTCCATCATAATTCTTTGTGGAACCTTGAAATCAAGTTCGTATGTAAAGGTGGAAGCCCAAAATAGGTTCGTATATAAAATTATCAACCATTATAGATGGAATATAAATCCAAAGTGATTATTTAGTACCATCATTCCAAATAAATCCAAAATATATAAATAGAAAAGGGTTATCATGAAAATTTTGCATTTCCCAAGTCTGATCCATCAATTTGCTATGACCTCTTCATCCTAACTCTACCTTTATCATTATTATTTTAATAAAAATTATAAACACATATGTTTTATAAATTTTAACCCTAAATTAAGATGGGTCAATATAGTATAGGTTTAAGAATATAGAAATGAATAAGCACAAGGGTGATAAAAATGTCTATAATAGGATAATTAAGTACAAAATCAAATAAATAATATTCTAAATTTATAGTGCTAAGATATACTAAAAATAGAAAATACAACTATTGATTGATATTGCAATAAATTAAAAATAAGAGTATTTAACCAGTTCATTATGCATATGTATATCTTGACTGAAATAGGTTAGAATTGGATAGGTTCTAGATTATGGATCAATTGTCATATTCTATAAATTTTTACTATGTGGACCTAGATGTTTGCATTGGTTCTAGACAGTTTCATTGACATTAGTGTTTGAGTTAGATGTAGGTGTCCTATATACAATATTGATTGGATCTAGATGTGACCACATAGAACCTTTTGGGTTTTTGGTTGCCTTTTATTTAGCGTGTTCAAATCTCATGCACATGCTATCTCTCTTTGTCAAATGATCAAACCTTAGCTTCCTCACCCTTGGAGTGATAATGAAAAAATGGGTTAATGGGCACACGATGTCAAGTTGACCTAAGGACCTCTATGTCAATGTGTGTTTCCTACATAAAAAATAGTATGAAGAGTGCCTCAAACTTATGAATTTTTTCCCTACATGTTAGCTTATGTGTGCATAAATATACAATGTGTGATAAGTAAATACATAAGGTGACCTAACTTGTAACTTGAAAAATTTGGCTCATGGAATGCTCCTTTAGTATTTTAGACCTATAGATGAGTTGTCCTATTGATTGATATTTAAATAGGAAAGAATAGGGAAGATTTTCTCACTTAAATGCTTGATTGAGTGTTTTTGGTTAGTTGTCTTGTGAGTTTATAGGTCTTTTCTAGGTGAAGAATGAATGAGGATTGATCATGCACATATATCAATCATTGTAAAAAATATCTCATATTAAAGCACTTAGGTTAACCATAATGACATGTTATAATTAAAAATTTAATTACTTTAGGGCACTTGACACTTAATTTGGCATAAGCCACTTGCATGAACATAGACGTCTAGTTGGGATGCAAGTGTTCAAGAATCTAGAAAATAGGAACATGTCTAAAACATGTTGAGAATGATAATAATCAAGTTTATAACATTTGGAAAAACATAGAAGACATGGTCATAAAAATAACATATGGTCTGTTGGTTGAATATTTTGTCAATCAGCGTACTGATAAACAAAATAGGTCTGATCATCCAAAGTAGGAAGATTGGTCGTCAAAATGTGTAGGTTTACCACATCAAAAGGGGACTAATCTCTCCTCTCATAAAGGGGAGGTTCCCTCTCTCTCTCTCTATATATATATATATATAGAAAATAATACTCAAGGGTAGGATAAACCATCCATCTCTCTTTTTTCAGAGATGATGCGTGCAAATCAAAGGAAAAATCTCAAGGGAAATGACAGAAAGCACTCCTCTTCTTTCAAAAGTATTATTCATCAAACCACAAGAATACTCTTGGTAGTAATTGAAAAATGTAACCAAGGTCGTAATAACTAGCAAATTGAGATGTAGCACAAAGTCTCCACTTGAATTGCCCAAGAGTGAGATACGAAGGACAATGAGGGCACAAAGTCATCCCAAGGTCCTTTACATAGAATCAAAAAGAAAACACACTAAAAGCAATTGTGGGGGCACAAAGTCTCTCCATAGTTGGCTTCAGGATGCCTTCCTGACTATTTTCACTAATTCTGCTTATTGAATTAAAGGAACAAAAAATATATTAAGGAAAAATACATAAGAACAATTTCCCCAAAAACAAAGATATCACAGCACAAAGTCTGAAAAGTCACTTGCTTTCTTATTCCAATAGCAAAATATGATCAACAATCTGAGCTCAAAGTCTCAGTAATGCCTTTCAATTTGGGTAGAGTTTTTGTTTTTGATAATTAGAGAGAGATCCACAATAACAAGAGAGTCCCTTATATAGCCTCTTCAAGAAGTACTTGGGAATAGTAACACATCATGTTGCATTGAATTTTGTTAAGAAGACATGCTGGAATTTAGGGGCATTTACCCATTTGCTTTTCTCAATGTAGAGAAATGGGTCATGCTATTGAAAGTTTGCATCTTTCAATATCCACCTAGTGATCTACTTCTAGAAACATATCTGATGTGCAAATGTTTTTGGTCCTTCCTCATCATTCCTCCCTTTCTAGTCTTGGCCTTAAAGCCTTTGAATGCATTTGGGTCCATGCTTAAAACTTGCAAGGATCAATGGCTATTTCATTGTTGCAAATTTGACATCTGTGGGCATGTCACTTTCTTCAACAATTCCTTTGGCTTTGTCATTTGATCTTTCCCAGAGGGGACCTGCCCTTCGGGGCCTTGAGAAACAGTCCACTTTGGGTTGAAAAGAGCCCCCCACAAGGGTATCTACCCTTTGAGTGGTCTTCGGATGGCCTTCAAGCTTCTTTTGGTGGGTTGCTAAGTTCTTTGGCTCTTCTTTAAGGCTTTTCAAAATCAACGGCTATTTTACGAACCTTAAAATTGAAGTTCGCGCACCCGTCACTACATTTGAATTTCTAATGTCTAGTTCGTTGTTCTTGACTTTGACATCTTTGAGTGCATCACCCCTTGGAATTTCTTTGGCTTTCTCTTGATTCAACATTTTCTACTACTTGCTTCCTTTAGATTTCTTGTTTTACATCCTCGTGAAGGGAAGGTGACCCTTCGGCTTTAGGGAAGTGTCCTTTAATTTGGCAGTCGAGAGTCCCCCACAAGGGCACCTACCCTTTGGGGTCCTTCAGTGGCCTTTTGTCCTCAGAGTCCTTCGAAGCTTTCCCATATAATTTTTTTGCAGACATTTTCCTGTGGACAAAAAGTTTGCAAGAATTGTTTCGACTGCTTTGTCTTTGGCCTTTGGAAATTCTTTCGAGCTTTTCTCCTGCAGCTTCCCCAAATTTCTTTAGACTTTTTGTCCAAAGGAATTCCTTCAGACAGAAGTCTGAAAGAATTCATTTCTTTCCTTAGTCTTTTCACCAGGCTTTGCTTTGATTTTTGGTCTTTTCTTTCTTTTAGAGGAAAAAGTCTGAAGGAATTCTTTCAAAGGAAAAAGTCTGAAGGAATTTTTTAGAACAATTTCCCTGAAGGAATTGTCTCTTTGCCTTGTTCATTTTCCTGAAGGAATTCACTTTGTCTATATTGCCAGGGGAATTTTTTTAAAGGAAATCCCTTTGCTCTTTTGGCCTTTGAATTGGTCCATTTACCTCCTTCCTACCCTCCGCAAGGGCACTTGTGTCTTTAATGCTTGGGGCACTCCTTTGAACTTGTTGCTTGAACCGACCGATTGAATCAACTTTGGTTCAATAGTTCAATGGTTCATTCCCTTGTTTCTATTGACTGCTTGAACCAAGATTCTTTGAAACAAGCCTCATTGAACCCATTGAACCTTGAACCTTTGAACCTTGAACCTATTGAACCTTTGAACCAAAGTGGTTCAATGGTTCAACGGTTAAATGATTCAAGCATCAAAAAATTGTTCTTTTGATTGAACCTACTTGTAGAAGCCTTTGAACCTATTGAATCATTAGTCTGTCACTTCCTTATTCTTTATAAGCTCTTTGATCTTCATTATACTGGTTGAACCTTTGAACTTATGATCTCGTTGAACCCTTTGATTCAATCAGTTCATTCTATTTGTTTGGCTAAGTCCTTTTGATCTTTTTGAACCAAACACGTTGAACCATTTGGTTGTTAAACCTGTTGAACCATTGAACCCATTGAACCTTTAAACCAAAGTGGTTAAATGGTTCAATGGTTTAATGATTCACACCTTCTTCTTTTTGATAAGTGTTTTGAAGCCATTGAACCTTGAAGCAATTGAACTTTGAACTTTGAAAAATACGCTTGACTCTTGATGCTGATGTTGAACCCTTGAACCCATTAAACTCATTAAACCAAAATGATTCAAGGTTCAACGGTTCAATGGTTTAATCCTTGCTTAGAAGCTTGCCGATGACCTCTTTTGGTTGAGCCTTGTCATTGAACTAACTTTGAAATCGCTTAAGTGTTGAGAGCTTGCTTCTTTCCTGTAGAGTCTGTAGAAATCAACTTGTTGAACCTTGAACTTGGCCTGCAGAGTCCATAGATTTTCTTCTTGCAGAGTTCGTAGATTCATACCTACAGAGTCTGTAGATTCAAGCCTGCAGAGTCCATAGATTCAAGCCTACAGAGTTCATAGATTTCTGAGACACTTGAAAAATGAGGAATTTGAATTTTCAAAAAAAATTTGAAAAGGGAAGAGACAATTTTGGTCTGTAAGACCAAAATAGTTCAAATGTTGTCCCAAAAATGAGTGCTATTTTTGGGGGACAACAACTGGCTCCAATTGGGGAACTTCTATCAATTGTAAAAAAGAATTGAAGGGAGTAGAATCTAGAATCTCCAATGTCTTCATGTGTACCATTGGGCTACAAAGTCATGTTACCCAGAAGTGGAAGGCATAAAAAATGGAAACAAACAAAACAAAATAGTATTAAAAACTATACAAATATACATATGTATAGATGCAATGATCTGATACTTCAAGAGTTGAAGTGTTTTAGATGTTACTTCCTGGGAGGCAGTGAAAATAGTGCTCTATCTTGATGAACTAGCAAGAAGACATTTTGTCCCCAAAAATGATGACGAGCGAATGGAACTCTCCACCTGGAAACCAATTTTTTGCATCTTCCTCTTGGTTTTTTCTTTTTCTTGCCCCATGGTAAGATGTGGTCTTCAATTTGAAAGCCATAACTCTTTGATTTCTTGGTGAAGGGTTCCTTTGCCTATTTTTGATTTGTAGCAGCATGGTCCAATACCATAATTGGTTCTTCTAGTTTAGTCTAGCACATGATTGGATTGTCCACATCAAACTCCTAACAAACTATTAGCTTAGCATCTCCTTTGATGTGAAGGAGTTTGATCTCTTCATCTTGAGCAATCTTCAATCTGAGCAATAGAGATTCACATCCAGCTATGTTGTTAGTGTTGCTGAATTGCAAATCGCATGAAGGAAGAATATCTCCTTGAGGAGATATCAACATAGTCCCGACTCCATCGTTGGTGGAAGAATTGTTGCCATTAGATTCCAGGATCCAAGCATCATCAGAAGCTGATCTCCTATCAAATTTCTCTTCATTGAAGAGGGAAGATCCTTCCTTATTTATACTACACCCTACCAATTCTCTTGATGTCTTGTTTGGATCAATTCCTGGATTGTCAGCTACATGACTTTCATCTATAGAAACATGAACATTCTCTATGGTCAAGAAATAATTACACTTGCCTGAAGACTCAAATAGAATTTGTGCTGTAGGGGCTAACGTTTGGGTGACCACGTATTTTGCCTATTTTTTAGGGAGAAATTTCTTCATTACACCTTGGACAGGGATTCTTGCCTCAGACAGGTCCATGCTTAGTTCTCCTCCCACATCCTTGCAAAAATTTTGTCCAAGAAAAATGCCATAGGATGCCGGGATGTCAGCCACCAAGATAGTCATCTTGATTCTCTTGTCTAGAAATGTTACAAATGCAAATTAGGAATCTTTGATTTGCCCCAATAATGGTACTTTGTTATTTTCCATGGAGAAACATCTCCCAAATGTGTTGGTCAGTGTGAGACTAAGAGATTTAGCTACTTTAGAAGGCATGACATTGTTAGATGCCCCAGTATCAATGATGCAATTGTTGAGTTGATAACCATTTATCAATAAGGAAACATAGAAAGGTTTTATTTTCTCAAGAGCAATTAGAGGGGTAATGACAAGATTATTTGGAATGGGCATGTTCTTTGAGGAATCAAGAATTATTTTCTTAACCTCTTGTTTTGCATGGATGGTTTGGTTCTTGACACATTGGACCAACTTATCCAATTGATGACTGCAAATATTTAAATTCAGACATTTGAATTTTGGTCTCCTTAACATGATCAATTATGTCAAATGGCTAAATTGGACTAGGAACAGAGGAAAGCATTTCAACCTTTTGAGTTTTAGGAGGGATGGGAGGAGGGCTAGTTTGTGAAATTAAAGTAGAAGGTGAAATTATCTTAAGCTAATGCTTTACATTTCTCAACAAGAGGTGGTCTCCATTTTGAAAGATCCTATTCTATTATATTTGGATAAAATAAAATAATTCTCTCATCTAAGGGTAAGTGTAGAGAGTTAGGGGATAATTCCATGGATACTTTTTATAGCACATATGCGCTATTCAAAATTGAGCTTGTTAAAAAGTTGCATGAGTTTATTTAGAATATTGGATAGGTTGAGGGAGGTATTCAAGAATTTTTTCCAAGTGTTATTTCAAATTGATGTACTTATCTTTTGGGTGATCAATGAATCCTTTGACTGGTAAGGCAAAGTGGTTCCACGCTTAGCAATTGTAATTGCTAGTTGAGGTTGCTCCTCTGTCTTCCCTTTATCAATTTGCTAGACTGATTGGTTCTTGGACCTGGTTAACACTACATATGATCCATCAAAAGCTTCTCCTTTGCTTTTGGGTTCATCCTAGTAATTTAAGAAACCAATGTGGGAGTTGCCAGTTGATTCTTCTTAATCCTTCGTGAAGAGATCAACATCATTTTCTTGCTCAAACTTAGGTTGGAAAGAGAAAGCATGTTCTGTTTCCAAATATCCAATTGTTGATTTAGTTGGAGGAGCTTTAAGGGCAAGTTTCCCTTATGGGGGAGGAAGACGATATGGCTGCCCTTGATTCTTGGCAACATTGCCTTGATATGACTAATTTGGAAATGTCCTTCTTGGCATATCTTTATATGAAAGAGCAGAAGACATACCTTGTGCCATTTGTCTTTTCAAGGCTAGCAGTTCATTTGCTAGCTTTTGCACCATTGGATCAGTGGTGCTTGTAGATGAATATTCAAAAGATGATGAGGGTCTATTTCTATTTAGATCTCTTCTTATATTCCCTACTAAGATGAGATCATCTTCTACTTCAGTGGCCAAAAGTTGAGTTGCAGCAATATCTATTTAACTAGCACGTCTCAAAAGAAAACTCTGTTGGGGATCAACCAACAATTTGATTACACTTATGAAAGCAATAAATGTAGAATTAAATCAGAATGATAAGTAACTAGAATCAGATAATAGCAAAGAACAAGAGATACAAGAAATCACCTTGAAAACTTATATTAAACTCTTTACAGAAGGAATACAATTGAAGAAACTTCTTTTCTTCCACACCTCTCTCAGATGTACAAATCTCTCTCTAGATCTCTTTCCCTCAAGAGCTTTCTCTCTCAAGTACAATCAACTCCAACAATCTGGAATGATTCAATTTTGTACTATTCTTCAACATACCAATACTCTACAATAAGATAAGAAGATCTAATCCTACATATAGAATTAGGAAACTTGAGCATGCATTTACAACCAATAGTTATGCCTCTTAAACAAAGGCTCTAAAATAGTCTTACTAATAATAGAGACGCAGACTTAAGACTATGACTTAATCTCATCATGCAAACACTTAGTTCTATCCTCAAAAATAGCTCTCTGGACGCACAGGTAACCAACGCCGGTTCCTTCTTGCTTGCCTGTGACCGATGTCGGCTGATCCCTGCTGACGCTGACGACTCTTGAACTACACCTGACTGATGTCGGTCACTCCTAACTGACACTAATGACTGTGTAAACCTGCAACTATCAAATGTGCTCCTTTGGTGAAGCTTTTAGGCTCCACACCTTAACAATCTCTCACTTGGAGATAAACTGCTACACCAGTACCTGTACAACAACATCTTCTAGCTCCTCTATCTTCAACTCAATCATGAAGACCAACAGAAGTTGAATGAAGATTCAACTTTTCCTTTGTAATCATCTTGGTTAACATATCTATAGGATTCCTATTTGTATGGATCTTCTCCAGCTTCAACTCACCATCCTCCAATACCTGTCTTATGAAGTGGTACCTTAGCTGTATGTGCTTGGTTCTTGAGTGAAACGCTGAATTCTTAGCCAAATGAATTGCACTCTGACTATCACTATACAATATGCAACTCTCATGCTCCTTTCCTAACTCTTCCATGAACTGTGTCATCCATATCATCTCTTTGCTAGCCTCTGTGACTGCAATATACTCTGCTTCTATAGTTGACAAGGCAACAACCTTCTGCAACTTAGATATCTAGCTAACTACCGTTCCACCCACAGTGAAAACATACCCTGTGGTGCTTCTCCTGCCATCCAAATCACCTACCATATCTGAATCTACATAACCATGTAGAGAAGCATCTGAACCTCCATAGCACAAATGCCTACTGCTGGTTCCTCTCAGATATCTAAGGATCCACTGAACTACTTTCCAGTGTTCCTTCCCTAGATTGGCCATATACTTACTTACAACTCCCACTGCTTGGGCAATATCTGGTCTAGTACACACCATTGCATACATCAAACTCCCTACTATGGAAGAATATGGAACTCTACTCATGTATTCTACCTCATCATGTGAATTAGGACATTATTCTTTACTCAAATTAAAATGTCCAGCCAAAGGTGTGCTTACCAGTTTAGCATCCTGCATATTGAACCATTTCAACACCTTGTTCACATAATCCTCTTGAGACAAAATCAACCTGTGATTTTTCCTATCTTTTTTAATGCTCATGCCAAGGATTTTTTTTGCTGCTTCCAAATCCTTCATGGCAAATGTTTGAGCTAATTTCACCTTAAGCTCAGAGATATCCTACATGTGTGATTCTGCAACCAACATATCATCTACATACAACAACAAAATAATATATCTACCATTATTCAATATCTTAAAATACACACAATGGTCAGATTGACACCTACTGTAGCCATGCTCAGTCATAAACCTATCAAATCTCAAGTACCACTGTCTAGGAGCTTGCTTGAGGCCATACAAGCTTTTCTTCAATCTGCACACTAACTTCTCCTTACCTTTGACCTCAAATCCTTCCAACTATTCCATATATATTTCCTCATCCAAATCTCCATGAAGAAATGCTGTCTTAACATCAAGCTGCTCAAGATGCAAATCCTCAATAGCAACTAAAGACAGTACAGTCTGCATAGAAGTCATTTTAACAACAGGAGAAAAAATCTCACCAAAGTCAATACTTGGTTTTTATGCAAATCCTTTCACTACCAATCTGGCCTTATATCTCATCTTACCATTCTCACCTTCCTTCAATCTGTAGGTCCATCTATTCTTCAGTGTCTTCTTACCTGCTAGCAACTCAACCAAATCCCATGTTTGGTTCTCTTTCAAGGACTCCATTTCCTCAACCATGCCATGCTCCCACTGATCCTTAGATTTTACCTATATTGCTTCTTCAAAACTCTCTGGTTCTCCACCATCAGTTAGCAATAAATAGAATAATGAAGGAGAATATCAAATTGGAGGTTTACTTACCCTTTCTAACCTCTTGATGGGCATCTGAGACTCATCCACAACACGCTGTCTGCCCAAATTCTCTGATAGTGACCGACCTCGGTCACTTCCAGGCCTGTAACTGGCCAACGTCGATTCTTCCTGACCAACGTCAATTCCTATCCTATCGACGTCGGTCTTTGTATGACCGACATCAATTTCTATTTTGTCGATGTCGGTTCCTTCCTTGCTGACGTCGATTTCTGTGTTATCCTGCAAGTGATTATGTCTTCTTCTCACGAGCTCATTTTGGACCGTCACCTCATCCAATTCTCCATTGCTCTACCCAGATTGATTTAGCTTCTTCAGCTGATCACTATACATCACTTTTTCATTGAAAAAAATATCATAGCTCCTAATTATCTTGTTAGTTCCTAGATTCCAAAACCTGAAACCAAAATCATCTGAGCCATAGCCAATAAATGTGCACCTCATAGACTTAGCATCTAGCTTCTTTCTATTTTCCTTATCAACGTGCACAAAGGCTTCACAACCAAAAACTTTGAGAAATGAGAGATCTACCTTTTTACCTATCCATGCCTCTTCTAGAATTCCACCATCTAGAGCTAAGAGGGTCCTCTATTAATTAGGTACACTGCAGTGTCAACAGCTTCTACCCAAAACTCTAAGGGCAAGCCAGCATGCAATCTCATACACCTTGCATGCTCCATGATTGTTCTGTTCATCCTTTCAGCAACTCCATTCTGTTGAGGTGTCCTTAGAACCATCCTTTGCCTATAGATTCCATGCATAACTCACCGCCATTATCAGATCTCAGGCACTTCAATCTTTTACCTGTTTCATTCTCAACCATAGCTTTCCAAATCTTAAAAGTCTCAAATACATCATATTTATTCTTAATACAATAGACCCATACCTTTCTTGTAGCATCATATATGAACGTAACATAGTACTGTGATCCTCTAATAGAAGCAACCTGAGCCGGTCCCCACACGTCTGTGTGAACAAGCTACAACTTATGCTTCTTCTTTGTTGACCCAGTCTTGAGAAAACTCACTCTCTTCTATTTCCTAAAAACACAGTGCTCACAAAACTCTAGATCTATGCTTTTTAAATCTGAAAGCATACCTTTGGACTTAAAAATTGACATTCCCTTCTCACTCATGTGGCCAAGCCTTGAGTGCCACAATTTTGCATCCACATCTAAAGTAGATAATACAGAAGGAGAATTGTTAGTAACACAATTACATAAATAGAGAGTACCTACTCTCTTACCTCTGGCCATTACAAGTGCACCCTTGGTCACCTTCCAAGATTCAGCTATGAGAGTTACTGTACAACCCTCATCCCCTAACTTTCCTGTAGAAATCAAATTCCTCTTCAAGCTAGGAACATGCATAACATCTCTCAACACCCATGTGTTGCCATTTTGCATTTTCAGCTGCACTTTACCTTTGCCAATAATTTTACAAGGCTCATCATCCCCTAAATACACTATTCCAAAATCTCCATGGATATAGTCACTAAAATATTCTCTATTAGGGGTAGCATGAAAAAATGCACTAGAATCTAAAACCCAAGATTCTATATTATTATGCAAAGAGAATATTAAAGCATCTTGTGCAATACCTGCAACCTTTGCTTCTTCTTTTCCTTCATGTTGATTGTCCTCCTTAGGTTTTGACCAGCAATCTTTGCTTATGTGCCCTATCTTTCCACAATTCCAGCATTGTGGCTTCCTGTCATTTCTGGATTTGGATCTACCTCTCACCTTTGACTTAGACCTTGATCTTTTTGCCTCCCCCTGCTCTTTTCTTTTTGCCTCCCCCTGCTCTCAAAACTTAAAGCATTCCCAGATGTTTCCTCTGTGCTTTTCCTACGAATTTCCTCATTCAAGATAACACTAACAACATCCTCTACTTTTAAAATATTTGAAGCGGATGTAGTATTACTAACTGCCATTACTAAGCTATGCCAACTTTTAGACAAAGAACATAATATTAAAATAGCTTTAATTTCATCATCAAACACTATTTTGACTGAACTTAATTGATTTACAATTCCATGGAAATCATTTAGGTGATTAGATACAGATCCACCTTCTTGCATACGTAAATTAAATAACTACTTCATAAGATATACCTTATTAGAAGCTGAGGGTTTTTCATACAAATTTACTAAAGTAGTCATTAACTCTATCGTAGACTTTTCTTGTGATAAATTAGATATCACAATAGATGCTAGACTCAGTCTTATAGACCCCAGAGCCTTTCTATCAAGAACTTTCCATTCTTCATCATTCATGTCTGTGGGCTTCTTTGCAATCCCACCTAACGGTAAGTATAGATCTTTCTGATACAAATAATCCTCTATCTACATTCTCCAATGTTGATAATTTTTTCCATTAAACTTTTCCATTCTCAGTTTACTTTCTTCTACCATTGCTTCTCCAACTCAAACAAAAATCCCTGCAGAAACCCTTGCGAGTAACCTGTAATCAATACATACTACACAGATCTGAACCACCTGTTAGTGAACTTGAGCTCTGATACCACTTGTTGGATATCAAGCTTTAAACCTACAACCAAGGCTTTGATACCACTTGTTGGGGATCAACCAACAATTTGATTACACTTATGAAAGCAATAAATGTGGAATTAAATCAGAATGATAAGTAACTAGAATCAGATAATAGCAAAAAACAAGAGATACAAGAAACCACCCTGAAAACTTGTATTAAACTCTTTACAGAAGGAATACAATTGAAGAAACTTCTTTTTTTCCACACCTCTCTCAGATGTACAGATCTCTCTCTAGATCTCTTTCCCTCAAGAGCTCTCTCTCTCAAGTACAATCAACTCCAACAATCTGGAATGATTCAATTCTGTATTGTTCTTCAACATACCAATACTCTACAATAAGCTAAGAAGATCTAATCCTACATATAGAATTAGGAAACTTGAGCATGCATTTACAACCAATAGTTATGCCTCTTAAACAAGGGCTCTAAAATAGTCTTACTAATAATAGAGATGCAGACTTAAGACTATGACTTAATCTCATCATGAAAACACTTGGTTATGTCCTTGAAAATAGCTCTCTGGACGCACAGGTAACCTACGCCGATTCCTTCCTACTTTCCTATGACCGACGTCGGCTGATCCCTGTCAACACCAACATCTCCTGAACTACACCTGACCGACGTCGGTCGCTCCTGACCGACGCCGGTGACTGTGTAAACCTGCAACTATCAAATGCACTCCTTTGGTGAAGCTTTTAGGCTCCACACCTTAATAAACTCACTTTAGGTAACTAAGAATTAATGAAGAAGCATTTGAGATTTTCAACTGTAGGTTGAGCAATTACAAGAATTATGTTCCTCAGTTTGTCAAACTTGGCTATGAAGTCCCTCATTGGTTTATGAGGTTCTTTCTTCATCTGTGTAAGTTGAGCCAAAAGTGCATGTGCATCTTCTGTAGGTTTGAATCTAGCTTCAAACTTAGCTTTGAGGGTATTCCAATTAGTTACTGACCAAGCCTGTAGATGATAAAACCAATCTACTATAGCACCTTGTAATGTTTCTACAAATAGCTTGACTGCTACATCTTCAAATTTTACTCTAATTATGCCACAGGCTGCAATGTGTTCATTAGGATGAACTTTCCCATCACCATAGAATTTAGGGAAATTCTTCCTTGAACTGCATGGAAGCTCATGTAGAGGTGGAGTAAGATTGAGAGGACCAAAATAATTACCCCAGGGGCCTTGAACTACCATTATCTGACTATGAAAAGGAGGAATAACAAATCTCAGAGGGGTAATTATTGGCAAAGATTTATCAACAATAGAAGTGGATACTTCATTTGGCAATGGAGATCTGACTTTAGTAGGAAGAAAGCTCTTGGTTTGTTGGAGGTAAGATGGTGAAGGAAATAGATCAAAATTACTTGCTGTACCAACTCAAATATAGGGTCAACAATACCTTTAGCCCTTTGGCTTCATGTATACCTTGAATTTTCCAGACTGTGAAACAAAAATAGAAAAGAATTGACCTTGCTTCAGTTTGAAGCTTGAGGCTTAAAACTGTGCATTCTTCCCTAGTTGGTGTGGAGGTGAATGGTAAGGTTATAATAATAATGGATAAAACACAAAAATGGAATGGAGTCTATAATGGATAATGGTAGAGACTGATTTCATCTGAAACTTGAGGTTTTAGAATGCACATAACTATATCCCTAGCGGAGTCACTAAAAACTATTGCGCGAGGCTGGGAGGAAAATTTAAAAAATGGAAAAGCACTAGAGCAGTTCATTCTTCCACAACAAATTACAATGGATAGGTTATAACAATAATGGGTCTGATCCCCAACGGAGTCACCAAAAACTATTTGTTGAATATTTTGTCGATCAGCATACTGATAAACAAAATAGGTTTGATCATCCAAAGTAGGAAGATTAGTCATCCAAATGTGTAGGTTTACCACATCAAAAGGGGACTAATCTCTCCTCTCATCAAGGGGAGGTTCCCTATATATATATATACAAATAGAAAATAATACTCAAGGGTAGGATAAACCATCCATCTCTCTTTTTTCAGAGATGATGCGTGCAAATCAAAGGGAAAATCTCAAGGGAAATGACAGAAATCCCTCCTCTTCTTTTAGAAGTACTATTCATCAAACCACAAGAATACTCCTGGTAGTAATTGCAAAATGTAACCAAAGTCATAGTAGCTAGAAAATTGAGATGTAGCACAAAGTCTCCACTTGAATTGCCCAAGAGTGAGATACGAAGGACAATGAGGGCACAAAGTCATCCCAAGGTCCTTTACATAGAATCAAAAAGAAAACACACTAAAAGCAATTATGGGGGCATAAAGTCTCTCCATAGTTGGCTTCAAGATGCCTTCCTGACTATTTCAACTAATTTTTCTTATTGAATTAAAGAAACAAAAATTATATTAAGGAAAAAGACATAAGAACAGTTTCCCCAACAACAAAGATATCACAGCACAAAGTCTGAAAAGTCACTTGCTTTCTTATTCCAATAACAAAATGTGATCAACAATCTGAGCTCAAAGTCTCAGTAATGCCTTTCAATTTGGGCAAAGTTTTGTTTTTGATAATCAGAGAGAGATCCACAATAACAAGAGAGTCCCTTATATAGCCTCTTCAAGGACTTGGGAATAGTAACACATCATGTTGCATTGAATTTTGTTAAGAAGACATGCTAAAATTTAGGTGCATTTATCCATTTGCTTTTCTCAATGAAGAGAAATAGGTCGTGCTATTGAAAGTTTGCATCTTTCAATATCCACCTGGCAGTCTACTTCTAGAAACATATCTGATGTGTAAATGTTTCTAGTCCTTCCTCATCATTCCTCCCTTTCTGGTCTTGGCCTTAAAGCCTTTGAATGCATTCGGGTCCATGCTTAAAACTTGCAAGGATCAATGGCTATTTCATTGTTGTGAATTTGACGTCTACGGGCACATCACTTTCCTTGGCAATTCTTTTGGCTTTGTTGTTTGATCTTTCCCAGAGGGGCCCTTCCCTTCGAGGCCTTGAGAAATGGTTCACTTTGGGTTGAGGAGAGCCCCCCACAAGGGTATCTTCCCTTTGGGTAGTCTTTGGATGGCCTTCAAGCTTCTTTTCATGGGTCACTAAGTTCTTTGTTTCTTCTTTAAGGCTTTTCAAAATTAACATCTATTTTACAAACCTTGAAATTGATGTTCGCGCACCTGTCACTACATTTGAATTTCCAACAGCTAGTTTGCCGTTCTTGACTTTGACATGTTCGGGTGCATCACCCCTTGGAATTTCTTTGGCTTTCTCTTAATTTAGCCTTTTCTACTACTTAATTCCTTCAAATTTCTTGTTTTTCATCCTCTCGAAGGGAAGGTGACCCTTTGGCTTTGGGGAAGTGTCTTTTAATTTGGTAGCTGAGAGTCCCTTGCAAGGGCACCTGCCCTTTGAGGTCCTTTGTCAGCCTTTTGTCCTCAGAGTCCTCTAGAGCTTTCTTATAGACATTTTCCATGGACATTTTCTCATGGACAAGAAGTCTGCAAGAATTGTTTTGGCTACTTTGTCTTTGGCCTTCAGAAATTCTTTCAGGCTTTTCTCCCGTAGCTTCCCCAAATTTCTTCAGACTTTTTGTCCAAAAGAATTCATTTCTTGCCTTAGTCTTTCCACTGAGATTTGCTTTGTTTTTTAGTGTTTTATTTCTTTTAGAGGAAAAAGTCTAGAGGAATTCTTTCAGAGGAAAAAGTCTAAAGGAATTATTTTGGACAATTTCCCCGAAGGAATTATCTCTTTGCCTTGTTCATTTCCTCGAAGGAATTCACTTTATCTATTTTTCCAGGGGAATTTTTTTGAAGGAAATCCCTTTTTTCTTTTTGCCTTTGAATTGGTCCATTTACCTCCTTCCTACTCTTTGCAAGGGCACTTGTGTCTTTGATGCTTGGGGCACTCTTTTGAACTTGTCGCTTGAACCGACCGATTGAACCAACTTTGGTTCAATGGTTCAATGGTTCATTCCCTTGTTTCTATTGACTGCTTGAACCAAGATTCTTTGAAACAAGCCTCATTGAACCTATTGAACCTTGAACCCGTTGAACCTTTGAACCAAAGTGGTTCAATGGTTCAACGATTTAATGATTCAAGCATCAGAAACTTATTTTTTTGATTGAACCTGCCTGTAGAAGCCTTTGAACCTGTTGAACCATTAGTCCATCACTTCCTTGTTGTTTTTAAGCTCTTTTATCTTCATTGTACTAGTTTAACATTTAAACCTGTGAACTTGTTGAACCCTTTGGTTCAAGGTTCAATGGTTTAATCGGTTCATTCTATTTGTTTGGCTAAGTCTTTGAACCAAATGCATTGAACCATTTGGTCATTGAACCTATTGAACCATTGAACCCATTAAACCTTTGAACCAAAGTGGTTCAATGGTTCAACAGTTCAATGATTTAAGCCTTCTTCTTTTTGATAAGTGTTTTGAAGCCATTGAACCTTGAAGCGATTGAACTTTGAACCTTAACAAATGCACTTAACTCTTACTGTTGATGTTGAACCCTTAAACCCATTAAACTCATTGAACCAAAATGATTCAAGGTTCAACAGTTTAATGGTTTAATCCTTACTTAGAAGCTTGCCGATGAACTCTTTTGGTTGAGCCTTGTCATTGAACCAACTTTTAAATCACTTAAGTGTTGAGAGCTTGCTTCTTTCCTACAGAGTCCGTAGATTCAAGCCTGCAGAGTTCATAGATTTCTGAGAAGCTTGAAAAATGAGGAATTTGAATGCTTTGAACAAATTTCGAAAAGGGAAGAGATAATTTTGGTCTGTAGGACCAACATAGTTCAAATGTTGTCCCAAAAATGAGTGATATTTTTGGGGGACAACATGGTCAAACTAAGAGATAAGTAGTAACCATAATAAATAGTGGATGCGAGCCTTTTCATAGAAGAAGGTCCTAAGAACTGAAGGGTACAACCATGAGAAGTACTTTCCAAGTATACAAAATTGAGGTGCCATATAATTCAAATTTAGTGTCTAAATCCCCCCTTTAATCTAGTAATGAAATTGCTAGTTTAAATGAAAATAAATGTGTGTATAACACAAATTGTGTTTGAGTGCTACTTGAGTGCTTTGTTGGTGACTGACCTAAAACCAAGAGCCTGCTATAATATATAATCAATGTATATAATCCAAAATTGAAAGAATTTTAAATGATTGAAAGTAAAAAAGAACAAGTTTAGGAGTACACATGTGTGTCGATGTAACCATATTTCCATTTTTATAATTTTATTTGAAGAGATGCTTCATTATGAAGCCTTTGATCCAAGATTACGACAATTTGTAACCCTGAAAGTATACATATATATAAATATTGGAGGAAAAATTACCCCCAACCTTGGAGAAAGGGTGAGTTGCCACCCAACAATTGAGATTAGCTCAATTGTAAAACCCAATCATACTAATAACCTAGGGAGCATGGGTGATCCAAGTCAACTCACACTATGAATTTGGTAGGGGTGAATGATTTAATAACTCCATCTTATAAATTTGGAAAGATTAAGTGATGTAATCAACATAACCTTTCCAAAATTGAACCAACTACTATAATATTTTGTCTCAATAATAGTTCATAAAATTCCATCTTGATGTATGTTAAAGTCCATAGAAGTATTTAAAATTTGAAAGCTAAATTGATTTTGTAATTTAAGGTGCTCTTTTGCATGGCATATGCACCTCATATATTTATCAAGCTAAAACCTAGGTATAACAATGGTACCAATGTATATAATGTTACCAAAAATGTATATTTGAATCATAAAAGTAAATTGGTCAAATTTAAAATTTTCAAGTGTGGAAGACATGTTCCCATGACAACCCCCCTCTAAATTTGGAGAATTTAAGAATTGGTGTAAGTGTGGAGAGCATTTTTCCATAACATGCCCCTAATGTATTTGAAAAATGATAAGTATTGAACAAGTGTGGAGGTCATGCCCCCCATTTTTATGCATGCCCCATTGAAATATGAAACTATGAAGGTTTTAAATTCATGCCTCTATGACATTGCCCCACTAATATTTCCCCCCATTTTGAGGTGAGGGGAAGTAAAAACTGGTAGTTACCTTACCTCAAAGGGATAGGAAAATTATATAATCTGTGTATAAATCATGTTAAATATATGAGTGGCATTTTTGGGTAGATAGAGTAATAAGGTACATAATATGTGATCACATAAAATCCTAATATGTATAATGCAAATCATGGCAATGTTCAGATGGTAATAATACAAGATCAGAAAGCAATCAAACACACATACAATATCACTCAAAAGCAAATCAAAATATAATGGTCCTAGGAGACCTCAATCATGGGGTATGTTCAAATGTTATACAATATAAGGGACATTACTCAGTAAAATGTCCATAAGATAAATAATGACTTATTCAAATGTCCATAAAATAAGCAATGACATATTCAAATGTATATATAATAAGCAAGGGCATATACAAATGTCAAAGTAGGTAAAAAACGCATGAGGGCCACAAACAATGGAGCATATTCAAATGCTTAAACAAGAAAGGAAATACACTTAATAAAGTGAATAAAAGGAAGGCATAGAACATAAGTAACTAAAATAACCATATTATACTAGTCACTAGATATATATCTATCAAAAAATGTTAAAAAAATATATTAAAAGCTTTACTAATACATATATAACTTAAAGCCACATGTTAGACTTAAACCATTTTTAACAAAAGTGATTAAAGTGATTTTTGTGGAAAGACTAAAGCTAGAAAAGTCCCAAAACAAAACACTTGGCATAAAAAAGGCCAAAATAAAGTTCTGCATCAAGGAATTTTAATAAGAAATATAGTGAATACTTTAAAAAAGATGAGGTGTCATGAACTAAAAACTCTTTGAACCAAAAATAAACTTGGGAATAAAATGTTATAAAAAATGTTATGATA
Organism: Torreya grandis; assembly: GCA_037957365.1. Lineage (NCBI taxonomy): Eukaryota > Viridiplantae > Streptophyta > Pinopsida > Cupressales > Taxaceae > Torreya > Torreya grandis. Next base: position 1,728,397 of record JARHVA010000266.1, read on the forward strand.
AACTAACTACACAATAATACCAAACACCAAACCCAAATGAATAAAAAAAGTGCCACATGTAAAAAAGTATAATGCCTTACATGATCAAAAAATATGTAGACAAAAAATAACCAAAAAGGATAAAAATGTCAGATTAGATTAAAACACATGGAAAAATAATTTATCAAAATGCCAATCTAATAGAAATAGAATGCATTTTAGGATGGCAAGCCACTCTAGAATAGAAGGAAGATAAAAACACTAAAGGAAATGGAACAATCCAACAGTAACAAAGGCAATAAATTTCTTGAAATGAGAGGATTGGTTGAGATTAAAAAAATAGTGGGAGGAATCACAATGAAATGAATAAAAATGTTATGCCTTGATCATGACTGACCAAAGGAAAGGCTTAGAAAAGAAATTGAATTTAAAGTAACACAAAACTACTTAATACTCCCAAAGGAAGGTGATAAGGCTAAGGAAGAACAAAATACATTAGAGGAGGTAACAAATATGTTCCAATAGTTTTTTAAAAAACTACAAGAATGATAAGATAGATATTTGATATTGGAAATTACAAATAGAGAACTATTATGTATAAGACACCAATAAACAAAAAACTAGATAAGGTTCAGATGCAAAAAACATTATCACCCCACAAAAGTAATGCAAAAAATAGATAAAAAAGAACATAAATAGATTACAAGAGGATGATTACCCAATGAAAATATCTTAAACATAGATAATAATCAATGAAAAAAAGTTGGTAATTAGTATATTAAGTAAAATTAGCGACAATCTTATTCATAAGAATAGTGTAGAACTAAAAATGAATAAAAAATAGAACTAAATCAACCAAAATATTAAGGAAATTGAAATGCTTTGGAAAAAATATTCCTTTAAGGAACCTACAAAAAAATGTTAGAGGGCAAAAAATAAAGATGTAAAAAATCAAGTTCTTCCAAGAGAGCCCTACACAACACTCACCAACAATGTTAAAATAACTAAAGATTTGATACCATGAATGAATATTTTCCAATGATTGAATTACAATATGTTGAAAATAAGAAATGAAACAATTCTACCTTTCCAAAGTGAGAAAACCATAAATCTTATACACATAGATTTGACAAGTGGGAAAACCATTGAATGGAGAAAAACCCCACAAAGTTATTAGAAGTTTTTTAACAATGAATCTCCAAGAACATATCAAGAATAAGTTAAGAGTTTGATAGAGAATGGATTTAGGCCAAAAGAGCATCATAAAGATACAAGAGAAATAACAAGTTCAATATTATACCACTCCCAAAATACAAGAAGAGAGGAAGAGAAGAACTCAATAAATAGAGCTAAAGAGAATAAAGAGTTACATGTGCAAGCTTCAACATGTGTTCCAAGTGTCCCTAATCTTATTATAAGTGAGGATGATGTGTGTGCCATGTAAGGGGAGAGGAGTTACACACAAGTAACTCCAAAACTAATAAGTGGACTAGAGAGGTGATTGACACCTCAAAAATCTAAGATAAAGTGTATTTATAAATATAATAAATACATACATAAATAAGACTTAAGTTAATCCTAAAGGACTATAAGAAGGACCCAATTAAGGTTAATTATCCAAAAAATGGTCTTTGAGACATATGACTTTGCATTCCTAGTTGAGGATGAAAATGAACCAGATGATAATACTGATGAGATCTATGTTTTCTATCAGTTTTAGATGAATAATTACAATATGATTCCTCCTTAAATCTAGTTACAACTAATTTAAGGAGTGTTTCAAAATTAGGTTTGTTGATCAACTCTTTAGTAGAGTTAATCACATAAATGACCTTATATGTCTCAAATATTTTTAGGCCACATTATCATAGCTTGAAAAATGTCCTATCAAAGCCTTCATCCATGTATGCTAGTTATGGGTGCCATCCATTTTTGTAATTACATAATTTAGGGACCATGCATCATCTTTGATAGACATCAGGTTTATGTGATTGAATGTAATACTTATTTAACATTGAACCAAAAAAGTAAGCCTCTTCTCAAATTATTTTAACTAGTGCTAGAGTTTAATCATATTTGTCCTTTCAGATTGGCTTCCTCCTTTGGAGACTTGAATATTATTCAAAATATTATACAGTCTAGTGGATACACTCTATACATTATCTATAATCTCTTGAGGGTATATAATAATTTATATTTGTATTAATATTTTTGTGCTTCCTCCTTATTTATACAATGTGAAAAATATAAGCATGGATAAAATTATGTGCAATTATATAAGCTCAAACATGATAATGAAAAATGATCATATAATAATGTAACCTAGGTGTATCATGATAAAATAATATGATGCCCACAATGTATTGATGATGTGAGTAGAGGGAAGGACCAAAATATATTTGTGAATATATCATGTGCATAGGTATCCCTGAATCAAACTCAAAATATGCATGAAATATATGTGTGTATGTAATGTCCCCTTTTTGAGATTATAGTAATATTAATATTTATAATTAAAAGTATTCCTAAATACTTAAAATAATATTATTTATAAGGGAATTTATGCTATCCACTCCTTTTTTATTTTTTATTAGGACTAAAAAGATGATTTTGGAGAATCGGTTAACTTAACCCTTAATGAAGATAAGGAATGTTCTTTTTAAAACTACTCTAACTCTCCCTCCAAGTGGAGTGCCCCTTTTTAGAATGGGCTTGATGAAAAGGAAGAATATAAGAAGGGTAATGATGATAATTTGAGGGATAACCATGTTTATAAACTGAATTTATGAGTTTAAACATGAAAATGCTTAGATTACACCCATTGAAGATGAAAACCTTCATTGAAATTGAATATAAGGACATAACCCTTCAACATTCATATTGAGTAGCTTTATCTAGGAGTTTCAAAGTACTTCATTAATTTAATTTTATAGTATATCATTTATTTTAAGAGTGGTAACATCATATTTTGGGATTGATGACTTGTTTGGAGATTGGCACCTAGGGTTTGGGTTGAATTTGAGGGAAGTGAATAGTTATTAAGGTATTGAAGACCCCTATTCAAGGGCTATGCTGGATTTTAAGGTGTTGAAGACCCAATTTGAGGGTTGCATAGAGTTTTTGGGTAGCATTTCCCCCTTGAAGATCTAGGTGACCCCTTTTAGGGTCTAATTTGAGGGTTTTAAAGGTTGTTAAAGCCTAAATTGTAGATATGAACATTGAATTATATTATATTATTTTTTATTGAATTTTATTGCCATAATTATTCTAAAAAAATAAAAAAAATATGGTATTTATATTTTTTTAAATGTCTAAATATTTTGGTGAGTATTTGACAATGAATAATTGGTATTGGTGCCCTAATTGTTCATCTGTAATATTCTAATTTTATTAGCCAAGGTTTGAAATATTTAAATCAAAAAGTTATGGTTTTTTCACTAGGTTTTGAAGAGGATAAATCATATATATATTTATTGTTGGTTAGGGTTTATTTTTATTCTAGATATGCATAATTTTCCCTAAAATGGGACATTATAGTGGTATACGAGCCTTTTCTTGTCCAGCTATGGGGTTTGTATTGTCTACAATGGATTGGTGACCTAAGTTTTTACAAAAGGAGGAACACATAGATCCAATTCAAAAGGTGGGGATAAAAATACAAATGGAAAAATAAAGGTACCAATTTGAGGCCACCAAAATCATTGACGAGTATCAAGGGATGGTTGATCATCTTAAGTCTCTAGTCTCCTTTGATGAGTTCTTAAAGTTACATGAAATGATGAACCAAAGTTAAAGAGGGTTATGTACTTATATAAGAAGGTTGAGAAAGGAAGAGGATAATAATTCCAAAATTACTATGAGAAAATAAAAATAAAATTGGAAAGAGGGAAAGCCAAATTCTCATAAGAATTCCAAGGAAGGAATCTGAAAATAAGAGAATTCAAACTTAAAAAAATTTAGTGAACAACTCATGGGAGCATCCACCATGAAAAAGGGTAGTGGGAGAAATTTTCCAACCCAAGAGGAAGCACCATTGGCTCCTTGTTATAATATTTAAATGGAAAATAATAGCATAAATGACCCATGTGAGAAAAAACTTAGTGTTTCTCCATCCACAACAAAAAGGGATCCTAGGGTTGGAAGGAACCCAACTACTTTGCAACCTAGAATGAAAGACGTGAGAAGGACCCAAAAAAGGTGTAAGGGTTGGATAAGGAGAGATAATGAGGTTAAATTAATAGATATTCAAGAAAAAAGGAGAAGGGTAGGCTATTTTATTACAACCCAAGATATGAAAAATAAAGTCATACTTCAGATTTATTGTGTTACACCATGCCATTTCAGATTTATTCTTATCACGAAAAACATGTTAAAAAGGATAATAGGGTCAAGGATGTGACTTGAAAAAAAGGGAATACTGATACTTCTATTCAAAATTTGAATTTCATTGAAATATGGGACCTAAGTGAAAATTATAGACTTAGTGCTGATTTCATCATGCAAATTATGAGTTCACTTGCACCCATACAAGCAGGTTGATAAGCACTATTAGTCACAGAAAGGAGAAATATATAATTGGTGAATATTGGTTGAGGATTCGTAGTGTTTACTAAAGTATTTTCAGTCACTACAATGCTCAAAATTCCTATTTTTACATAGAGTATTCAACCTTGCAGCAATTATCCCATTTTCTAGTTGTTAATCTTGGTAAAATCAAATTATAAATTATTATTTTTAGACTTGAAAAACTAAAATTTTGATAAATTTAAGGCCATTAAATAATTGGGGAATGTTGGTGAATGGTTTTATTTGAAAAATCAATAATTCATCCAACATAGTTCATAATTGGGGGGAAAATTAGGTAATTCATGGCTATCATGGTTTATTTCAAACTTGCATACACAATTGGTGTCCTTTCTTGGAAGGAATATATTACAATATGATAAATAAATGTCATATAAAAAATTTAGGTGCATAAGTGATGATTAAATTATTTTTTGAGTTTCCAAAAGGCATAATTTTTAATAAGATTGAGAGTTATACTTGCTAGTTTGACTTGTTTCATATATCAAGTAAGAGATTAAAACTTGAAGGTTGCATGGATATTTTTAAACATGAGGAAGAGGAAATCATTGGATTTAAATTCAATAAATAAAATTTTAAATGTTTTATCATTTTTTGGTTCCAAGTTGTGAAGTTTGTACTAGTAGTATTGCTAGATATGCACATCCTTTTGCTCTTAGCCCATATGAGAACACATTGTTTTTTAGAAAGGTGAACAAATTTGAGGACATACAAAGGTATGAAAATGTTGTAAATTCATTACTTCCTAATATGTAAATTATTATGAGTTTTCATAATGGTCAACATGTGCAAATAAATAACCATTTAGAAAGTATGATGTTTTTGAGTACACCATGGCAAGGATCCCATCATCTTGAGTAACAATAGGAAAGCAATACTAAAATGAGTGGAACTTGGAGTGATAATAGAGGTATGGATACTTTAATTACAAGTATCATGATGGGCCCCATGAATGTTTGTAATGTGAATACTGTATAAGAGTATAAGAATGGTAAAGGAATGTTCAATGTTGCTTGGGTAAAGGAATGTTGTAACACATGCAATTGGATTGAACATGATGGAGTATGATGGAGGTATGATGGAGGTACCAACATAATAGTGGAGAAACACTGAACATTCCTTCAATCCAATTGCAATTAATTTGAAGGAATATTGTATAAAAGTATAAGAAGGTTAAAGGAATGTTCAATGTTGCTTGGATAAAGGAATGTTGTAACACATGCAATTGGATTGAAGGGGTGAAGGAATGTTGTAACACATGCAATAGGATCCCTAAGGAGTATGACGGAGGTACCAACATAATAGTGGAGAAAAAATATTCAAATTATTTATGGGACATTGGATGCCATCCCTTATAAATTGAGTGGAGATCAAGTATTAGGCAAAACATTATTGAATATTTAGCCAAAAGAGGGTTACAGAACACCCCTAGTTCACACTTGTGGCTGAGTTTGGATAAGAATACCTTAAAGGGAAGATATTTTACCATTTTTTATAATAATTATAGAGATAATAACAACCAATTTTACACCTGTAAGATAGATAAAAATGTAATTTTAGTTTCTTTGCCTAAAAGGAGACTCAAAGAGGATGATTTTTTGCACAAAAAATTCATGATTCAGTATGAAACTATTCAAATAATACTAATCACATAATTGAGTAATTTTATATTTTTAGAGGTTTTTGAGTCAATTTTAGTCACTATAGGGTTGTTTCTAGCCCATAATTCACTAACACTTCTAAATGTGGTGACATAATTCAAGTATGTTGGTTGTCATCCTATACATTTTACCCTTGTTTTCAACATAACCAACCCTTTAAAAAATTATTTTACAAACACAAGGGTGTTTTAAGTATAAATGTGGAAGGATATTCTACTTAACATCAATAAGGGGTAGTTTGTAACTATCATTGAGGAATTCCCAACCACTTTAATGCTGATTATTAGAGATAAAATGTAATAGTTCAGCTATAGTCATGTTTGGGGCAGCAAGAATGGAAATTTGGAAGTCCATCACTTGAATGGAAAGCATGAAGAGTATGAAAGCATGGGAGGAGAGTTAAAAAACATGCCAACAAGGCATGGTGAAGGGGATGAAGGAGTGATATGGAGATATTTTGTTTTTATTAACATGTTTGTTCTATGTGAAGATTTAGGAATAACCTATATGAGTGTTGATAAATAGACTCTTATGAATAAAAGAGTGCATAGTTTGCATATGTCTAGGGAGAGTAAAATGATCATGAGACATGAAAACCATGAGTGGGGGTAGTTGAGTTTATTTTTCTCCCATAGTAACAAAATGGGACCCATTGGAGCTCAAAGTTATGTTTGTAAAGATATTATTTAGGGTGAAAAGCCATGAGGATGAATTAGGATCCAAGTATTACAGATATATCTATATGGGTGAGCCTACATTTTCTTGAAGATAAATAAATTTGGGAAAGGTGAACTGTAATGTGCCCCTTTTTGAGATTAGAATAATATATTATTTACAATTAAGAGTATTCCTAAATACTTAAAATAATAATATGTCTAAGGGATTTTATGTCAGCCACCCCCTTTTATTTTTTATTATGATTTAAAAAGGGGTTTTGGATCATGGGTTAACTTAACCCATAATTAAGATAAGGCATGATATTTTTAAAACTACTCTAACTATCCTTCCAAGTGGAGAACCCTTTTTTGGGAAGGGATTGATAAAAAAGAAGAGTATAATAAGGGGAATGATCATCATTTGAAGGAGGACCATGATTATGAATTGAATTTATGATTTTAAGCATGAAAATTCTTGGTTTACACCCTTTGGAAATGAAAACCTTCATTAAGACTGAAGTTGAGGATGGAACCCTTCAACATTTAGATTGGGTAGCTTCATACAGGGGTTGTAAACATTGATTTGTTTTTATAGTATTTTCTTCATTTTGAGAGTGGAAAATTCAAATTTTGGGATTGATGACTTGTTTGGATATTAGCACCTAAGGTTTGGGATATATTTAAGGGTAACAAACAAGTATTGAGGTGTTAAAGACCCCTATTCAAGGGATGCATTAATTTTTAAGGTGTTGAAGACCCGTTTTGAGGGTTACATGGAGTTTGTGGGTAGTGTTTACCCCTTGAGGAGCTGGATGACCCCATTTTAGGGTCTAATTTTAGTATTTTAGGGGATATTTTAGCCTTAATTAAGTATCTAAACATTGAATAATATTCTATTATTTTTATTGAATTTTCTTGACATAATTATTCTAAAAAAATCACAAAAATAAGGAATTTATCTTGTTATAAATGTTTGGATGTTTTCATGAGTATTTGACAATGAATAATTGGTATTGGTCCTCTAATCATTCATATACAACATTCTAAATTTATTTTCTAGGGTTTAAAATATTTAAATTAGAAAGTTTTGGATTTTGCATTAGGATTTGAAGAGGAAACATTAGAAATATTTGTTGTTGGTTAGGGTTTACTATTTATTCTAGATTTGCATAATTTTCCCTAAAAGGGGACATTATACTATATATATAAATAAATCATATGATATATACTAACATGGAACTAACAACATAGATGCCAAGGAACTATAAAAATGGAAATGTTGAATATTTTTTTAGAATTTTGAGTTTTTAATTGTTTTTTGGTATTTTTGGAATATTTGAAAAGAAAAGACTATCCTATGATCTAAAGATGAGGTTGAGAATCTGAGAGAAGTAAATGTGTAACTTTTATTGAACAATATATGTCATATGTGTGCATAATATAACTAGGAATTGTATCATGGTTTTTTGGTAAGTTTGTATTTGGTATCTTTGCATCAAAGATGTTTTTATTCATTGTTAGTAATCATGATTTACCAAGTTTTGCATTATATTTAGCTATAAATAGACTAATATCCAACATATTAGAACATGACTTTGATCCATGTGTGACATTACATTGAATGGACCTAACACAATAATTTGATGCAATAATTTTACTCATGTATTCCATGCCATATCCTAGAGATGTAAAGAATATATTAAATTCACAAGTTGGGTCAACTATAATATTTTGATCTTGATTTCCATCTATGCAAGGTTAAATGGTTTGATGCTTTGATAAATGATAGATAATTACTTCATATGAAGGCACCTATTTTACATTATCCTTTGGATGCATTTCTTGTTCTTTTAGTAAATGATCTTTTTGTATCATGTTTGGTTCCTCTTGGTGTTTATGCAAGAGATATTGTTTTACTTGTTCACTTTCCTTTGAATTTATTCCATTTAGAGGTTCTTGTTATTTTGCATTAATAAAATAGATATGCATCTTTGAATTATTTGCATTGTTATTTCCAATATATCCCAAGCCTTGATGGTCATTCTAATCAAGTGTGGAAATAGGATGAGTGATGCCTTGAGAATATTTTCCCAACCCTTGACCATTAAAACCAAAGTGTTTTAAATATTAAATTACATTACCATATTGTTTTGGAAGATAATCATCATTATTGAGAGGTATATTTGTATCCTTTTATTGGTTTGATTTTACTTTTTGAATATTTTCTTACTCTAGGTTTAGCATTTATAACGATTTTGGCTCTAAATTTTCTTTGGTAACCACATTTTTTATTTTGGTACTTGTGTTTTAGGAGAGGTACTCATAATGTGTGTGGTTTCCTTGAGGGATGTATCAATGATAGTGTCCCATTTTTTTGAGGCCTTGTATTTTATTCTTTAATATAAAACATCAATTTGTATGATGCCCATTCATTCTATGATATGCACAATAGTATTTATATCTCCTTATAGGATGTAGAGGAGGTAATTTGATTGCATTGATATGAAACATTTATCTTAGGATTTCACTTGGTCTCTTAGTAACCTTTGGTATAATATTTGAATAACATGTTTCATATTTATTTGGTTATAGTTTTTCATTTAGTTATGAAACCTTGTTTGGAATAACATTGGTAGATGGGGATGCAAACACATTATTAACACTAACATTTGTTGGATTATGTAGGTATGCGATATACTTTTCCAATGATGTGACCTTGGAACTAAAAGTATTTTACAAGTCTTGTATTGACTTTATCATAAGGATAAGTTGATGTTTTAGGGATTTACATGTAAAAACCTTAGTAACCTTAGATTTAATATACACACATATACTATATAACTTATCTATTTAAGCAATTATAGTATGGACTTGGTTAGAGGGATGGTAGCTATCATACTCCTTATGGTTAGGAGGAATAGGCTCAATGTTATTGCAACAATATTAGTAAAGAGAAGTTTAATTTTTATCTTTGTTAGGATCAATCTATGGTTTTATGGTTTTGGGATTTTTTTTAATGTAAATAAATATAACAAACTATGACCACCATAGAATATTGGAAAAGAAAATTATAAACACATATATCCATATTAGGAATGATTTTTAGGAAAAATAAAGACTTATTTTTAACTCGTGAACACTTTGAAATCAATAATCAAAATTTGTAAAAAATGGTAAATCAAGAAACCCTAGGTCAACTAAGGTTTGGAGACCAAAGGTTAAGGTTTCCATAATGTACCAAAAGAAGAGAAATCAAAATAAATTGATTGGATGATAACTTTTTGAATCTGAAACATATTTTTGAGGAAAATTAGGAAATGAGACAAACCCCCAAAAATAGGGAAACAAAAGTGCAGTGTAGGTCTAAATTTACTAAAAATAGTAAAATACTAAATTAAAAAAATATGTACAATATTTTGGCTAACATTTTTTTTAATATCATCTAGATTATGAAAAACCTTTGAATAATTTTAAAATTGATCTATTATAAACTAAAAATAAGCCAAACAATGTGGAATGCTTCACAAGTAAAACCCTAGAATATTCCCAATAAAGAATCAATAATTAGATAAAACATGAATTTATTTCAAATATTTGGGAGAGGTGTTTGTATAAAATATAATTTATGAAAAAAATAAAAAAATAATTATAAAATAAGTACACCATTCACTTTATATGTTAATATATACTCAAAATAGTACATTATAAAAATCAAAAAATATATATAGAATTTGGGTGAACAAAAAGAGGTTTTTTAATATACCAACCTGATTAGAAAATACCTTGAAGGAATTTTAAAATGGAGATTACTGGGGTATAAATGTTTCAATCAAGGAAAGAGAAAATTGTAAGCATATGAACATGAATACTGGCAATAATAGGAGGGTAAAAACCTCAGGGTAAATTTTCATATCTAAAAATAAATCATAGTAAGATGAAACCTTGGAAAGTTGGAAACCATATATCAGCTTAGTTTGTAAAGTAAGACTTAGAGGTTGGGTTCACCAAATATTTAACCCTAAATTGAGATGGGTCAATATAGTATATGGTTAAGAATATAAAAATGAATAAACACAAGGATGATATACATATATATAATAGGCCAATTAATTGAAAACTCAGATAAATGACATTCTAAATTAATAATGTTGAGATATACTAAAAATAAAAAGTATAACTATTGATCAAAATTGAAATAAAATAGAAACATAAGTATTTAACTAGTTCACCATGCACATGAAGATCTAAACTAAAACATGCTAGAATTAGATTGGGTCTAGATTCTAAATCAATCATCAGATTATATAAATTTACACATTGTGGTCTTAGACATTTACATCAAATCTAGATATTTACATCGATGTTAGTGTTTGAATTAGACACAAAAATTTAGTACAGAGTATTGAATGGATCTAGATGTGACCGCCTGAAACCTTTTGGATTTTTTATCTCCTTTGCTCTAGTGTGTTCAAATCTAACACACATGTTGTCACTCTTTGTCAAATGATCTAATCCTAGCTTACTCACCCTTGGACTGACTATGGGAAAAATAACTTAGTAGAAACATAATGTTGAGCTTTCCCAAGGATCTCTCTATCAATGGTGATTCTTTCATATCCAATATTATGAATATGGTCTCATAATTATATATTTATACCCTATGTGTTGGCTTGTGTGTACTTAAATATGTCATGTGTGATAAGTAAGTATATAAAGTGACCTAGCTTGTAACTCGACAAATGTGGCTCATAAAATGTTCCTTTAGTAATTTATACCTATAGAGAGGCCACCCCTATAACTGATATTGAAATAAGAAATGGTGAATTTTACTCACTTGAATGATTGATTGATTGCTTTTTGTAAGTTTCCTTGTGAGTTTCTAGGTCTTTTCTAGGTGAGGAATGAATGAGGACTGATCATGCATATATAAAAATCCTTTTTGGAAATATCTCACATTAAAGCACTTATGATAACCATAAGGACACATTACAATTGAAAATTTTATGACTTTAGGGAACTTGACATTTAGTTTGGCACATGACACTTGTGTCAACATAGGTGTCTTATTGGGATGCAAGTGCTTGAGAAGCTAAAAAATAGGTACATGCACGAAACTTACAGAAGATGATAATAAACATGTTTATAGAATTTTAAGTATCATAAAAGGCTTGGAAATCAGAATAGCATATGGTCAGACTAAGAGATAAGAAATAGGCACAATAAATATTGTATGGGAGTATTTTGATAGTAGGAAGGTCCTAAGAACTAAAGGGTACATGCATAAGAAGTACTTGCTAAGTATACAAGACTGAGTTACTATATAATTCAGATTTAGTATCTACATGTAAGTTATCCCTTGAGCTAATTTCAATAATTCCACATGCATGGAAAGTAGTATTTAGATAAGACAAAAATAATATAAATAATAACTTAGAGTAATGTAAAGGCATCTAAAAATTATATTATATTTATCTTTCTCAAAAGAGGTTACCTCATTGAATAAGCAATTGATATTGTAATTCAATTTTGATCCTATTTTTTATGTAATTTAGCATTTTCCATTCATTTAAAGTATTATTTATAGTGTTTTCATTATTTTTATTATATATTAAAGGAATGATCATAACATATAGTATCATATCTCTTTTTAAGGCCATTTTTATACAAAAATTTCCAGTGGTTTAGGGATCTCTACTTCTATCCATTATATGCACTCACCTTACCCAATCAGGGTCTTGGTGATTAGAAAATGGTAATAGAATGGTGACACTAAATTAATCATGATTTTTTTCTATTCTCTCTTCTTTCCTTAGGTTATAAAATGCATTTTTATATTTTTACTACTAACAAAGAGTTGTTATTTCTAACTAAACATGTATGAATTTTCCCTAATTCCATGGAGTCATGGGTTATGCCCCAATACAAAAGCTATTAGAAAACACTATATATAAATTTTTGATTCTTTATACCTTCAGGTATTAGGAAGATCCCCTAGTTATTTTTTCCAACTTATCCATAGGAATCCTTTGGTTGTTTATTTTTGTGATGCATTACTAAGGGGCTAGCCCTAGAAAGTTACTTTCACTATACATTAGAGATATGATAGTGTGCTAGTGAAATGCTTATTCATTGTAGTTAGTGATTTTAAATATTGAACCAGAATAAATTATGAATGATATTAGTATATTTACAAGCTCATAAACCTGAAAACACCCTATATTAACCTTCACTATAATCCTAAAAATCCTATAGTCACATATCAAATTCTGATCTATTAAAAACTATAATAACAAAGAATATAGTTAACTCCACCTTTTTGTGTTTGATTCCTAAGAAGATTGGTGCTGATTCTCCTGATCAGTTTAGACCGATTAGCCTTTGTAACTCTTTCTATAAGATTATTTCCAAAGTTCTTACTTCTAGACTTATTCAAGTGATCCCTTCGATAATTGCTGATCAACAAAATGGTTTTATCCTAGGTAGACAAATTCTTAACTCTATTATCACAGCTCATGAGAATATTCACTCATTGTCCTATTCTAACAATCAGGGATTCATAATGAAAGTTGATATTGCTAAATATTATGACAAGGTGGACTAGTTATTCCTTTCAAACAGTCTTTTAGCTTTTGGATTTGACCAAAAGGTGGTTGGTATTATTTATCAGTTGATTTCTACTTCCTCTATTACTGTATTGGTAAATGGAAGTTCATCCCATTTATTCAATCCATCACAGGGATTAAGACAAGGTGATCCTTTATCCCCTATCCTTTTTGTAATTATGACTGATTGCTTGGTAAGATATATAGGGGATTTGGTCTATAAAGGTTTATTTAAGGGTTTAAAACTCTCTTCCCATCCTCTAATTTGTTCTCATGGACAATTTGTTGATGATATTATCTTTATGGGTACAGCTAAAGTCAAGGAAGCAAGAAATTTAAAGAAATCTATTAATTTATATTCTTCTGCCTCTAGTCAATTGATTAACTGGAATAAAAGTGTTGTGTTCTTTATTAACACCCCTATTCAGAGGCAAAATAAAATTGCTAAAATCCTTGGATGCTCTACAGGATATCTACCCTCATCTTATTTGGGTCTTCCTCTTGGGTTGAAAGTCCCTGATGCCTTCTGGGAGGAGCTTATCAAGAAGTTTAGTAAGAAACTTGCGGGATGGAAAGGAAATATTTTAAGTCAGGCAGGAAAGTTAACCCTTGTCAAAGCTAGTCTTCAAAGTATACCCACTTATGCACTAAGTATTTTCAGAATTCTTACTAAATTTGCAGAGTCTATTGAAAAAATTCAAAGAAATTTTCTTTGGACTGGTACTGAGGAAAAAAGGAGGATGCCTTTAATTGCCTAGGATAACATATGCAAACCTTTCAGGGAAGGGGGATTGGGAATAAGGAAAATTAGAAGCATAAACACAGCTCTCTTAGCCAAATTGGGATGGAGAGTTTACCATGAAAACAAAGAGTGGAGTACTATATGGAAACATAAGTATCTCTTCAATGCTAATACCCTTTTTGATTTCTTTTCTTACCTTGATGTAATTCGCCCCTCTTTTATATGGGGTCTGTTCAAGGGACCAAACAAACTTTAGAAAAAGGATGTTCTTGAAAAGTTGGTAATGGACTAAAGGTGAAATTTTGGGATGATGTCTGGTTAAAAGATTATCCTTTGATAGAATATTTTCAAGATAAGGATGTTGTTGATCATTGTAAGTAGAGATATGGTATACTTGTAAGTCAGTATTGGCAGAATAATTCTTGGGTGAATTTAACTGATGTTAATCAAGACTTCAAAAATATTCAATTATCTCTCAATGCTATCTCTTTATCCCCATCTTGAGGATAAGATTATTTGGCATGATGATCCTAGTGGACAATTTAAAGTATCCACTATTTTTATTTCAAAAGAAAATGGTAATCAACCTTTGTGGTCCCTCGCCTGGATGAAGGGGCTCATCCCCAAAATTAATATTTTCTTCTGGACTTTGCTTCAAAATAAAATCTTGACTCTTGACAATTTGCAGCAAAGAGGAATAAATGTGGTTAATAGGTGTATTTTATGCAAAAATGGATTTGAAGATAGAGACCATATGTTTTTGCATTGCTCTTACATGCAACAAGTCTAGACTGAGATCCTTAATTTTTAGGGTATAACATGGGTTCATCAAAAAAGTGTGGATCTATCTTTTAAAAGTTGGTGCTATCCCTCAAAGAATATTGATGTTCATTTTCTCTGGAAACTAACACTTCCTCATATATGGTGGGGCATATGGAAAGAAAGAAACAATAGAATATTTAGAAGTAAAGAACTTCTAGGATGGGTGTTGGACCAGAATATTATTAGAACAATTAAGGAGAATTTTAAATCACAGAGGAATCTTGATCAAACCTTTCAACTTGATAACCCCTTATGATCTGAAAGGCCTAATTTGAAGACTAATAATCTAAGATCAGGTGTAAAATGGAATGTTCCTCCTATTGGATGGATTAAAGGAAATTTTGATGGAGCAGTTAAATGGAATCCTGGAAGATCAGGATGTGGAGGAGTTGTGAGAGATCATGTGGGAAATGTAATTGATGCTATTTCTATCCCTATTGGTAAGTAGAATAGTCATATTGCTGAAGCTACTGTAGCCCTCTATACCATTAAACTAGCTGTTGAGTTGAGATTTTCTAAATTATGGCTGGAAGGTGATTCCTTGAATATCATAAACATCCTAAATAATAAAAACTCAATTTCATGGTCTATTGAGGCTATGGTGGTGGAAATTAAAGCCTTAATTCAAAAATTTGAAAAAGTGACCATATCCCATACTTACTAAGAAGCTAATGGGGTTGCTAACTGGATAGCTAATTATGCAGTTCGAACAGAGCAAAAGGTAAGATGGCACGATGCATTAAATAAGCACATTGATCTCAAAGTGCTTATTAATTATGACACCATTAATTCAAAGGAGGAAAAGATGCCTAGAATAACAAGTTAATGATTCGATGGAGTGGTCTTACGGTGGACATATTACTTACACTAAATAGGTACACTCATGATAATGTAATATGGTTATCACATGTGTCAGTAAATAGGCAATTTTCATTTCAAGTAGAAAATAATTGGCTCCATTTTTTAGTCATTAGTGTGTGGGCGTTGCTAGAATATTGTTTGTTCTGCAAAATGAAGGGTGAACCACGGAAGCAAGAGCCTAAAAATTGTGAAGAATGGAAGGCTAAACAGGATGTTTGGAAGATTCTTCAGAAAGGCAAGGTGGTGAGTTATATGGAGCAGCTGCATGGTTCTAAACCCCACATTACGATGACATTCTTCAAAAATTGGGTCGACGATAGAGTAACTCTCCATGGTGTGATGGTGAAGCTCACTGAGGATTTCATAGCAGAGGTCATGGGGCTTCCAATGGGGGGTATAAAATTCTCTAAGCAGAGCAGTATTTCTAATGAGGCATACAAAAAATTCCCAAAGATGGATGCTGAGGAGAAGAAATTGGAAAAGAGCAGAGATTTTTTTGACTTGGAACAAATAAAAGGAATTTGGAGAGAAGTTTTATGTTGCACCCGTGAGTATTTCATCCTTGATGGTAGAAGCAAAAGAGTACATAAATTCCATTTTGTCTTTCTTAATCATTTTAGGCACAAAGACAAATTTTCCTTTCCTTTCTATTTGCGTTATTCGCTGCTTCAAAGTCTATTTGCTCATAGAAAAAAGGAATCTCGCCCTATCTTGCATGAAGGACTGATTCTAATTATAGAGGGTTTTTGCAAAAACAATGCCATAGCCTCGAATCCTCAATCTAAAAAAAACAAGGATTCTCAGAGTAAGAAGAATGAAAATGTAAAGGGGAAAGAAAAACTCAAACCTAAACCCCCCAATTTTAAAAAACAAATTGTTGATGAGGAAATTGAGTGGGAAACTACAAAAAGTTCTAATAAGGAGAGTTTGGAGGAAGAGGAAGGGAAGGATAGTGGGGATTCTAGTTTTAATTTGGAAGGTAAAGATAAAAGTGAGAATGAAAAAGAAGGGGATACAACAGAGGAAAAAATAGAATAGGAAAATTTTGATCATGAGGATAATCAGGGAGTGTTGGGGGGAAGTGAAAAAGAAATGGACATTTTACTTGATGATCCAGCTTCGAAAATAGACAAGGAACATATGGTTTAGGATTCCAATCATGCTATGGAGATTAGAGAAAAAGAAAAGGATTATCCTATCTAGAATGAAAACCCTGTTACTACCGAAGAACAGAAAACAAAGGAGGATCAAACTAAAAAGGATGAATTCACTCCACAAAAGAATACTAAAGATATTAGTGACGTTGGGCAAAAGGACAGTAGGCTTCCCTTCATAAAATTGGCCAAATGCAAAGCTGATGCCATTCTTTAAGTTGATTCGTGGATGTATAAGGAAATAATGGAGCTAAAGAAGAGAATGGAAATAATGGAACATAATTAGGAAGCTGATCGAAATAAAATCAATAATATGGAAATGCAGATGAGAGATTTTCCTATCAAACTTAAAGATTATGAGAATAATCTCAGAAGGCTTATAAAGGAAAGTAGAATGAAGATGGAGGAGGTTACTTCTAGTATATGTGCAGCTGTAACAAACCTTGGAAAATGAGCTAGTGAGGAAATAAAATCCTTGGAGGGGCCAAGCAAAAGGACCAGACATAGCTCAAGGAAGAAAGCTATGCAAGATGTTGCTACTTCAGCTACAATATCCATACAAGATACTACAATGATTGGAAAGGAGGTGATGAAGATGATCCTGGAATTAGAAGACTAGGGTCTTTTTGTTCATATGGGTTTGGTCCCTTTTGTTGGATGTTATAACTCATTTCTGATATCTGGTTCTTAGATTTTAAAACTTATGTGAGTTTCCAGGTCTCTATAAGACCTGGGATCTTTCTTCTTATGGTCTAGTTTGGTGGTTTCAGGTCCCTGTAAACCCTGATTTTGTTACTGTTCTACAGTAGGCCTTAGGTTTGTTTTTCTTGATGGGCATTTATGATGTATCTTTCTAACTTTGTTTTAGGGTTTCAGGGCCCCTTCAAAACCTGCTTTTACCTTAATCTAAAACAAAGAATATAGTTTTATGCCACTTAATAAAAACATAGTAACTAAAACCATTATAAGGTTTATCATGTTTTAGAATGGTTACATGAATTTGTTGCAGTAGTAAAAAAGGCCATAATGTTTTATAATGATTACCTAAACTTGTTACAATATCCAATCATTAGAAAAATAAAAACAAAATAAAAATATAATTTTTTATGCCCATAACAGGAATCCACTATTGTGATTTTCTCATCGAGTCGATCATTTTAATGAGTATTTCAAATTTTCAAAAAAAAATCTTCAAAATATTTTTTACCTACAGCCTTAATTTTGTTTTCATTTTTAAAAAAATTATACCATTGTGATCATCTTATCGAGCTAATCATTTTAGCATATAAATTTGATCAAAATTTTATATCACCCTTAGAACCCTCTAATCAATGGTTTTCACCCATGTAAGAAGCTAATCCATGGCATAAAACATTGAGGAAATCTAAGTTGAAATACAATCTTAGCTCAACTCCCAACTCATGGAGTTGAATGAGAGACTACATGGAATCAACACACACAATACCATGCTATCTAGTCAAATTAGTGAACACTATTTTAAAAGTGGATTTCTATCTCAAACCACACTACATTTCCCAAAATTAGAAATTTCAAAAATTTATATTACAAAACCATCCAATTGGATAAACTGAGCCAAATATTATTTCAGCTTGTGCAATACATTAGGGGTAGACAAAGTACCCATTGCATATTTTAGTCAGAGAAGTAATTTGTCTAGTGGTATCTATTGTCACTCAATATTAAACCCTAGATATGGTTGTTCAATCCTAATCTAGATTGAGTGAAACATTGGATTAACTCTAGGATTATGGGTTACCTATAGTAGAGGTAAGCCTCTAGGTTAAAGGGATAACTCCCTTAATTTTTCTCTTAAGTTCACACACTATAGTAGATAAGTCACCTGGGGAGTGAAAAGGGAAGAAGGAACCAAAATGTAAACTTATAATAATGAGGTGATACACCAAAATATTATTCCATAAACATACCTAGACACTAGTCCCTCTCACATTGCAAGTACACCTTAACAAACCATACACTCCATGAGACCTGTTAGAATAGATGCCACTCACACAATGCATACAAGGGTAAAATGAAAGCGAGGAGAAACAATCTTCATCACTTGTCAATCAAATACACCACTTGAGATACTTAGGAAAGATGTACAGAGAATAAATAAATTTCATGACTTTATTCAAAGGCAAAACAAGGTGCCAAATCAGTAGGGATTTGCCATACTAAGTGTGTACCATATACAATTGCCAAAATGGCTTGCATTTATAGAGCATGTGAGAGGAGAGAGGAGAAAAGAAGTGGAAGGGTCATAATATGAAGTGTCAAACTATGAGAACTAATTAAAAATTGAGAGAATGAGGTGGAAAATAAGTCAAGAATTGGTCTTGGATAAGTATCCATCATAAATGCATCATTCTCCCTCAAATTGGCATGGAGATTCTTCATCTTCCTTCTTTAAAACTGTCCTTTGGTGATGAGTCATATTGACTACCTAGAATTTAAAAATGGATATTTAACACATATTCACTATCATGAGAAGATGGAATACTTATGATAATAATCATGTATGATTATCCAACTGATAACTCTCTCTTTGCCAATTTTTACTCACTCTTTAGCTTTCGTAAGCTTGTCTTCACATTTGTCACTCAATTGACTACCCGTTTCTCAAATAAAGTTCATGGAAAAGATGTTAGCTAGATAAATAGACCCTTTTTACCTGATATTATATTATATTACCTTTAATGAAACTCAATACAACACATATCATCTTCCTCATACACAATTACTTTGTCTTTTCACTATGTTAGCTTAGACTGCTTGTAATGATTGGAAAGGTAGAGGTGTTTCCTTACATAATTATGGTGAGAATTGAGTTTGAAAAGTTAGGAAAAGTATATAAATACATTCCAAAATGGTTCTCACCTAATTATTATCTTATGTACCTTTAAAACACACCAAAACTTGAAGAAAACTCAGTATTGGACTTGTCTCTACAAGTGATAGTATGAGAAAAGTGGATGGTGAGGAGCCTGAGAGAATGATAATAATGTCTAAACTAGTTTTAAGACCAATTTACTCCATTTAAAATCATTTTACACCATATATTTACCATTATTTTCACACAAGGGTTTTAAGAGGGTTTTTTAGCTATTTTGGTTCTTAGTGATAGTTCATAAAATTTAGTCATCCAATCCTTAAACCAATTCCATTAACATATATTTAAGGACCCTATTCAACTATTCCCAATTGCTTGGGGTACCATGATTAGTGTTTTTAATGATATTAGTAGAATAATATGGCCTTTGATCTCATTACATGCATTCTGAGTAGGCTTTAGAGGAAAATAGGCCTAAAATACCAACTTTGTGTTGTTTCCTACAAACCAATGACTCAAACTAGTCCTATATTCTCCCTTTAAGGTTATCAATGTGATTATAAAGTTTATGTGGTCATACAAATTAATTTTGAAGTCATTAGGGATCATTCCTAGTTCTAAGCCTAATAGGCTTAACTGTGTTGAACTGCATACTTGACCACCTATTCCAATAAAGCCTTTAGTGGGCACAATTTAGTGCAATCAACATATGAGAATGAAATGATGGATATCCTCCATGTTGTTAGTAAGTGGTGACCATATCTAGTGGGTTGTAATTTTAGCATCAAACTTATTTTAAAGCCTAAAATACTTCTTGGAAAAATAAGTATCTTTCCTAGTTCAATAAATGTTGGTTTCAAAATTAATAGGGTATGATTATGATATCACTTATAAGAAAGGCAAGTAAAATCAGATTTTTGACGCACTGTCCTGCTAATATGTAATATATAAATATATGTTTGCCTTATCTATCCCTATTTTATAATGGACAAAAGACATACATAAATATTGGAAAAAAGACAAACACATATGAAAAATCATCTAACCATTTTATGTGGAGCTAGATTCTAAACCCAACTATATTTGGGATGGCCAATCCTTATAATGCAAAGGCCACATTGTCTTGATTTATGGATCCATGTTTTGACATTTTTTTTTCAAAATTTACATGCCTCACCTTATATAGGACACTCAATTTTTTAAAAAACCTATGATGTGTTTTTCAAAGTTTATTTTGGACAAGAATCAAGATAAATATCAACACAATTTATGAGGAATCTAAAGTATGTCAATGCCACAAGGGAGAAATAGTGGTGTTGCCTAACTTACTCGAACCCTTTCCAGGGTCAAAAATAATTCGTAAAAATATATCCATGGATATTATAGAAAGATTAACCAAATAGTGTAAAGTTAGTCATTCTAGTAGTGGTAGATATCCTCTCTAAATATTCTCATTTATGTGCCTTTTCCCATCCTTACACTACTTCCACCATCACCAAAACATTCATTGATCAAATCATCCACTTTCATGGAATCCCCAATTATATTATATCTAATCATAACTCATCTTTCACATATCACTTCTAGTAGTAACTCTTCAGTGTATATGTACCAAACTAAAAATGAGCTCAAGATACCACCCATAGTAATGTCCAAACAAAAATTGTCAATAAATTCATAGAATCACACCTTCATTGATTTTCCTCTAATAAACTATATCAATGGGTAAAATGGTTACAAATTTTAGAATGGTGGTACAATCTCCTATCACAAAACCACTAGGATGGCTCCTTAAAAAATTGTTTATGGTTAGAAACCACCATCCATTTTACTTATATTCCCAACATCCATTCTTACTTATCTTCTTGATAGTTCTCATGTGCAGGAAGTGGACACTACCCTCAAAACCTAGGATAATATTATTCACCTTCTCAAGGAAACTATCCACATGGCATAAAATCAAATGAAGCAACACACATATCAATATTATATTGAATGCACCTTAAAACATGGAGATATGGTTTTCCTCTGATTACAACCTTATCAACAATCCTCTCTCAAGATAAAGGATACTAAAAACTTGCTCTCAGTTTTTATGAACCATATAAGGTTCTTAAACATATTGGTATTGTTTCATACAAGATGGAACTTTCACCCTCTTTATGTGACCATATAGTTTTTAATGTCTCATTTTTTAAGAGAGTTATTGGCCATAATGTCACATCTTAGATAGTAAATTTAGAGCTTAATGCAGATGGCTATATCCTTGTTGAACTTGAATCTATTGTAGAGAGAAACTCTTGTCAACTTTATAATTAGACCATTAGTGAGGTTATAGTCTAATGGTATGGAATGCAGTGAGAAGATGTGACATGGAACCCCTCCTATAAATCGAATAATATTTTCCTCATCTTCATTTTTGAGGAAAAATATTTTGAATGGGTAAGGCATGTTAAGACCCATTCATCCTATTGTATTCAAAATTTCACACAATTTTTTTGGCATGGCATGCCTATAATGAAATTATAGGCACTAGTTATTTAAATTTCATTTTAGAGACTTTGTCAATGTATTTGGTTACCTATTTTATACTAAGACACTTCTATTCACTACTTCAACAAATATTCCCACTGCTATGACACTTCACTCCTTGAGTCATGTTCCATTATTAGGCTTCTCACTTCCCTCATCTGCTTGGTCTCCTGAAAGTTATTAATTTTTTTTAAATAAATAAATAAATAAAGTACTTTTAATTAATTTTCTATTTAGTAATTATTTTAAAAATATTATTATTACAAAAAGAGTGAAAATAAATTATTTTACATGCAAATGTGTATAAATACATAGAATTTCTAAACAAATATAGACTTCTTGAAACTAGTTTTCAAAATGAAAAAAGAAAATTATTCCACATAAATTCATACCTAGAATTTTAAGAAATTTTCTAAAAATTGGAATAAGTTGAAATAATATAAACATAAAATAGAAGCATTAGAAAAAATAGAATGAAGAAGTAGTGAAGAAATACATAAATAAGAATAAATGAAATGAATAAATCTAGAACATCTTTGAGAAGCTGTAAAAAAGCAATGAAGAAGTAATTAAGAAAACATTGAAGAAGTCATAAAATAAGTTTTGTGAAACTTCTAAAAGATCATTCAATACCACAACATTATTCTAATATCTTTCAACATAAGAAAAATATGCATGCATTCATATCTTCAAGAATCTTCAACATCTATACTAGGGTGTCCCATTCCAAGAAGTGCAAATAATTGCAATTGGTTTTCAAAGGAATTCTCGTCTTTTATCACCTCAAAAATATTTCTTCCAATTCCAATGCCATAATTCAAGAAGATATTATTTTCTTGATATTTTCTTCACTTTTTGCATGGAAATGTTTTTAAATATTTCAATGGTTTTTAGTAATATAAGAAATAATAACAATTTGCAAAAACAAGAGGGTTCAAAAAGATCAAGAAAGAAGATATATGAAGTTAAATATCAATAAATCCAAGATAATTTTCAAGATTTACATGCAAAAATATTAACAATTTTAAATAATAAGAAGTTATGTTGTGAAGATTCTTGGCTTTTTTTAAAGTTCCAATAACTCATTCAAGCCTACATAACCATCTTTGAAGCTTTCAAATCAGAAATTAATGCATGCATGAGTGTTTTCAAGAAGCTCCAAATCACCAATTATGGTGTCCCTTTTCAAGAGCTTCAAGTAAATATTAAATTTCTTGAAGAAGCTGCATTTTGGTTTTCAAAGAAACTTGAAAATTCTAATGTAATATTCAAGAACTCCAATGTGATTTTTGAATAACTCTAAGACAACTCTAAAACATTTTAAAAGAAATCTAAGACAATTTTAAAGAACTCAAAAATAATATTCAAGAAAGTAATTATTTTCATGAAAGAAATCCAAGATAATATTCAAGAAAGTAATATTTTTCTTGAAATTCAAGAAATGTTTAAAAAAAAAAAGAAAATAATTATTTTAGGAAACAACTAGTTCAAATCTTTTCAAGAATATTTTAGAATAATTTATCAATAAGTATTTTTCAAGAAATATGTGTTAATTCATAGTTGCAAGAAGAGGTTCAATGGATTTCTTGATTTTTTTTTTTTTTTTTAAGAATTCTAAAATAGTCTTCAAGAGGGTTTTAAAGAAAATCAAGAAAGAAGAAGGATTTTAAGAAAATTAAGAAAGAAGGTTTTCAAGAAAATGAAGAAAGTTACAAAACTTAGATTTACTATATATTCTCCCTTGATTTTTATTTTTAAGAATTTTTAAAATTTTATTTCTAAAAAGGGCTCTAAAAAAAAGGTTAAGGAAGTTTCTAAATTTGACCTTATTTTAGAGCTATTTACATAAAATTTGTCTTTGTAAAAGTTTGACTTAGAGACTTTGACCCAACACCTTGTTTTCCTTATTTAAAAAGTTTGTAGTTGGAGTCATTTCACTTTCTTGTTGTTTTTCACACTCTTTTCAATGTCTATATTAGAATGAATGAGATTAAAATATGAATTTCAAGGCATCACACCAATATTCATGATGGAATCAGAATATGAGTACATCATGGACACAAACCTTGAACATGTCAATATGAAACAATTTTATGATAGAATCAGATTCAAGGGAAAAATCACATTCACTAGGTGAATTTATGACTATGGATTATCTCAAGTTGTAGCCTTTCCTATTGTAGTATAATGAAGATAACTTATGATTGCCTATGTAGAACACTATAATGGTGAAAAGTAAGAAGTGTTCAATTCCAACAAAAATCCTATTTTTTTATTAGTCTTGAATGGATTCAAGACACTTTTGGAATTATAGACTATGAAGAATACATTGAGATAAGTAAAGAGTCTTATTAGAATATATGGGATGTTGATATCCTCAAGTGATATAAATTAATGAATAAGCATTGTATTACTAACAAATGAGCCAATGTCAAAACATTTATTAAATAATTACCAAAGAATGACTTTTGCCAAGAAGTAGCCAACATCATCACTCTCCTTAGTCGAGTATTTAGAATCCCATCGATATGTTACTTCCAATAATGTATGTATGAGTTCACATGCATTATCCTTGATGCAAAATAATTCATTGATTTGTATACAATCATAAGTGATCTTATGCAAAAACAAATATTGAATGTGAGAATGAAAGGTCATTTATACATGATGTCATACCTAGTGTACAATGTAGCTAGGAGAAAAATATTCATAGGCCTAAAGACCAATGGGGTTATGAATTTAAGACCCAACATAGTATATCACTTCTATCCATAGTTAGATATCAAAGCCAATGATTTTTTTTTAGATGAATCAATGATGCATTCCTATTTCACATAATCAGGGTAGTCAAAAATGATCCTAATAAGATAATCTCAGTGTAATAAATACACACAATCACCAAATGGGATAGTTGGTTTATCTAATTCCATACCTTCTCCTACATCAAAGTTGGTAGATTCAATGAAATTCTATATAAATTTATAAAGTACGTAAGTGACAAATGTGGTATACTAGAGTTATATTAGCAACCAGAATCAATGAACTATTTCTTAGGAGAAAAGCATAAGATTGGTGCTCATTTCCCGATTGCAATCAAGAAATATAAATGTCCTTAAACTCATAAAGTTGAATTAATGGATATTGAAATGGTTGTGGTGATCCTTCATCCATTCATCAAAAGATGAAAATTTGACATTAGTGGATTCATTGAAGGCATCATGGGAGAAAAATACAAGCATCAACAATAAATAAAAAACTATTGGGAATATTGTAAAAATGATAGCTAGGTGCATATTAGAGATTATTTAATAATGTTGGTAAGGCAAATAATTATGTTTAATCTGAAAAGTGTACCTAGAAGAGTCATGGATGACAACCATAACTTGGTTGATCCTTCCTACAATGAGATTGCCCCAAAGGCTATTCCTATCATTGATTGATCTAAAAGGGAAGTAATGTTAGTAGAAGATAAAACTCAAAAGATCAAAGAACATAGTCTCTCTTAGATTCAAAAAAAGATACAAGAATTATTTGCAATGGAAAATAATCAACCTCGAAGTCATGGATCCTCTAAAACCATTTTGAAAGAGAAAGTACCTGATCCTATAAGGTGATCAACATATTCTATGAAATTACCTTCATTGATAGTCCAAACCATAGAGTAAATTGATAATATAATTTTTTTGATAAAAAAACCATTCTAGAGGTTATTCAACATTATACCAATATTCAGATAAAAATAGATGATGAGTGAGAAAGAGTGATCATTCTAAAAATCTCACAATCTGGTTTTTCTCCATCTATTCCTACTAGACTTGAGTCTCACAGATTGATTACTAATAATACTATGTAAATACATGGCTTTAGCAAATAATCAAGCCCCAATTATCATCTCAAATTATCCTAAAATATAAAAATAAGCAAAACCTACTCAGTTTGTATCAATTATAGTTAAATCACCTCCTCCAAATTAAACCCAAATTGAAGTTCACTCAATAATACATAATGATCCTCCTATACTGGCACATCAACATGGCTCTATGAAATCATCAAAAAAATAAAAAAAGTTGTCAAACTGATCACTATTTTTTTTTAAGAAAACACATCCTTGTTATCTCCTCCTTATCTGAAGAAGCACAAAATGATTTATAAATTCACCATGAATGAAAAAAGAATCAAATTTATAGATATTGTGACACCTATTATCGATAAAAATAAATAAGACATGGTGATTGATGAATATCAAATTTATAAAGTGATGATGAGAAAACATACAATGGAGGGAGATAAATCAAATGCACAAGAATCATTGAATGTGATCATTCAATACATGGAGAAGTATAAATCTCAAGCAACATGATATAAGGAAGAAAATTAGTAATTAGTGGCATATGTTCAACATCTTATCGATCTAGTAGGATCTTCTGCGATCCTAATACCTATTTTGATTGCATTGAAAGATATAAACATGATTCCAATGTTGAGATAAATTAATAAAATGGGAAATGTGATGAAGACATGGTCAAAAAATATGTTGGTGCATGGATTGAATCTGATTGACAACATCAAAGAGGATATTTGATAAGATTTAAATATGATTGAACACACTAATAGGATTTGAGTTAGAGTTCACTTGGGAGATATCATTCATTGAATTAATATTCCCTAATTTTTACAACATGATTAGTAGGGTTTCTTGTCACTAATGGAATTATCAAGAGTAAATATTATGGTATTCATGTCAAGTGGTCTAATGTTATCAAATTCTAAATTCAAATGCCCAAAATGTAAAAATGAAACTTGATAACATCAAAGAGAGAGGAAATGAAATTATATCCAACATCTAAGAGTTAATTGAATAAATTCCTTATAATTTATTTCATGATGAAAATCAAATTAATTCCACAAAGTGACTCAAAGAACAATTTTCATAATTGATTAAGAATGAATCTTTTGCATCTTCAAGTTTTAATGTTTCTTCTATTATGAAGTTAAAAAAAATATTAAATTATATTTGAATAAATAGGGAGTAAGATGATAGAATACCATCCCATTCCTTAGCTCATTTTTGAAGTATAGATGGTCTATGAAGTATGTTTTTAAACCCAATAATTATTAGAAGAAGAAGACATCAAAAAGACACCCAAGTATTTTAGAAAATTCCAAACCTTAAACAACAAACACATAAATATGTGATTTATCCTAATAATGCATGTTTATTCCCATATGACTAGGATAGGTGAACTAATTATCAATTGGTTGGAGAAGACAGGTATATCCTCCAAATGCTTCTCCAGAAAAAGAAAGCTTTCTATTGGGAAGAACAACATACAGCTACAGTTCAAAAAATCAAAGCCACAGTTGCATCGCTCCTAGAACTGCATAACCCAAAGTCCAACCAGATGAAGGTTTACACTGATGCCTCTGATATAGCATGGGGAGGAGTACTTGTTTGTCTGTATGATAATAAAGAATTTGTGTGTGAGTTTGCGAGTGGTGTGTTTAGCCCTGATGTGTTAAAATGGATTTCTTCTGACAAAGAAATCTACGCTGTAAAGAAATGTCTTGAGAAGTTTATGCTAAAACTTCTTCATTTGCCACATTTTGTAATTGTAACCGACTATACCAGATTCCTGACCTTTAATGAAAAAGATCATGGTCGAAAAGATGGTCACGGAAAATATGTTAGGTGGCAGGCATTTTTCAACCAGTTCAAATTTTTTGTAGAACACATTAAGGGTACTGACAATGTAATTATAGATTGGCTCAGTCAAAATCCTCCAACAACATTGATGCACCAGCCTGCTCCTGGTTTCAATCTCACCAAAATTCTTAATCAAGGATTTGATTCTTTAAATGTCCTTGTGCAAGAACAGATTTTATGAGAAGGCTTGCATCCTTGCTATACTAGGATTTTATATGCAGCAGGGCAAGACCTGCAAATGTCTACAGTGGCCACAATCCAAGCCAACCACCGACAAAATTTGAGAGTCATCATTATTGAAAGGCTCAATAGTGAATTTTTGTACCATCAATTCATTGAGCTTCTGAAGCGACCATTATGGACATGGTGCATAAGGATCAGATCTTCTATTAATGAACATCTGTATCGATGGATTGCGCGGCATGGCCCGCACCACATTCACGAAGAAGAAAATCATGATCAAGACACTGTCGTCCACACAATTATTAGACGACAGCTTGAGTGGGAATCTTATTTCCACTGCACCCCACCACATACTCCATGTGAAGCGGGACCACCTAATTGTCGACATTGGCATCTCCAAAGCACTTTCCAGATCAGATGCCTTTTTGATCCTATATCTGAAGATGACCTCATGACTGAAGCAGAAGACATGTTGGGCCCACAGCCCCAAATATCGTCCTCACCATCATCATCATGTGGATCCAATGCATCAAATAACATATCACTGTAGACCCACTTTAGTGATATAAAGCATGATGGGATTGACACCGCCTTGCCAGCGAGCAGGCAGAACCACCCAAAATTGCTATAAATGAGCCTCTCTGCCTTAGTATTATTATCAAAAGTTTTCTAAGCATTAGAAAATTAGTAGCTTGTTAAAAGAGTATGCTCTTCTCTTGCCCATTTTGACAGATCCTGAGAATCAAAAATTGAGACAAGTAGTTGTAATAGTTTGTAATATTTGAGTTTGAAGTAATAGTGTGAAGTTGTAGCCATTCGGCCCCTGCCTACTATCGCAGGTTTTCTTCAAACAAAGCTATAAGCCAAAGAAAGAAAGGAGTCATCTACTGACATGAAAAAGATTGGTATCAGAGCCATGTTACTGTAAGTTGGGATCATTTTTTCAATTCTGCAAATTGATCTTTTGAGTCCTCTGCTTCGAAAATTTCTTTGGGAAAGTTTATTGCATCGAGTCACAGGTCGTTATTTACATTTGTCATAGGCCGTTTTATCTCTGCATCCTCTATTTCCCTTGCCAGAAATTTCTCGCTTACTAAAACCCAAATCTCCCTGCAATGGAATTTGGAAAATCACAATCCACTTCTACAGTTGAAATCATTAGTGAATCTGAGTTCGAAGGTACTTATGAACTCCCACCTTTCATTCTTGATCAGATATCGGACTGTCCCGATATTGATATTACAGAAGAAAACCTTGAAAAGGAAACAAGCCTATACAAACCTCCGGCTATCAAGGCTTCCCATGTTTATAAGAAATCTGAGTTATTAAAATCCAAATTTGTGTATACTTCTACTTATCTGTCTTTTGTTAAGCCTTGAATCAAGTCTGTAGAATTAACACTCTGTAACAAACCAAAGAAAACCTACCAGACAAATTTACTCTCTCTGTTACCTGAGCAAGAAATCAATTATATCAAGTCACATGAAGATGTGAAATTTGTTCATTTTGGTTTAATCCGAGTACATATCATACCCTTAATTCCTAGGAATATTAAGCCTGTTATATATCTAGCTTTGTGTGACCGCCGCCAAGTCAGTTTCAAGCATTCTTGTCAATTATCCAGCCTTGGCCGCTTAAATGATGATATTATTTGCTTTGAGTTTTGTTGAAACCTCTCTGTCGCAGTCCACAATAAAGGTTGTAAAGAAGTAAAGCATGGATCTCTGGATTGTTGGGGATTGTTCACCTCCTTGTTTGGTTTAGATATGTTTGGTGAGTTTAAGTATGCATCCATAAATATTTATGTTGTCTATAGCATGACAAACACTAACCACCCCAATATCCTCGAAAATCTGCCATATGCCAGAAGATTAAGTGGTACTATTCAACTGAAAAAAGGTCACATTGAGTCAGTTGAAATTCCCTCTGAGTGGAAACTTGACTGGTTAAAGAATGTCTCTCTAAAGATGAAAGGTTAAACCACAGTCCACCATAGTGACGGCAGAACTGTAAATATTTTGCCAAGATCCTTGTCTGTAAGTTCTTCTCGCCTATCTCCATCCAGACCGTCTATGTCTTCCTCGCATAGATCTGTCAAAACCGGTCATATCCTGATTGAAGATGAAGAGGTAAATCAAGGAAATGATTTACCAAGAACTTTCATGAGTCTTCCCAGAGAAGATAGTTTAGAATTCTACACAGAAGATATAGTTACTCTGTATCGAGGAGGAAGATGGCCACTGCCAAAAGGTGTCCACAAGCAACCTGCAGGAACAATGTAGTATTTCTCAGCTGCATATGTTGATCCCTCTAATGAGTTTAAATAGAGAAATTATGTTGCCAAATTTAATTCTCATTTTATTGAAATTTTTTATGATCTGTGTAGAGATGTTTTGTCTATCAAAGACACTGTAGATAAAATACAGCAAAAAGTATCCTCCATTGATACTAAAATAGATATTCTTGATGATAGTCTTAGCTGGCTTTCCAAAGAAGACCAAAAAGTAGAATCTTCTGCCCAAAAGCCCCTTTGCTCAGTCTCTTTTGGCTCCACCTTCAAAACTGTAAAGAAATCACCTAGTCATACCCTTATGCAAAGAACCCATATTCATCTCCAGCCTTGGTATTTGAATATAGATGACTTGCTAAACCCTTTGAATGAAATCACTGCCTAGTGCAATACCATGCGTGTTCTTACTATTCAGGCCCATCTAGATGAAGTCGGTAGTACTTGCTTTGCATCCAAATTTTTTTGGGGTATTGTTAGTCAATGGTGGTAGTCCATGACTGAAGCTCAACAATATGAGCGTGTACATAACCAACCTGATTCTTTAGCCACTTTGTTTCTTTTGTTAATCACTGAGTTTGCACCTCCAGTCGACAATAGAGAACTGGAGTCAAAGAAATGGTTACTTAAAATGGAGCTTTGTGATTTAAAGTAATTTGATGCTTTTGCTAAGCAATTCCAGCAACTTGCATATGACAGTAAGAGTTTTGCCTCTACCGAGATCAAGCTTAAATTCTTACATGCTCTACCCTACAATTTGATAGATAGAGTTATTTCCTATATTGATCTCAAGGGCCTAACAATCAAAGATCTTGCCCTTTCTGATGTCATTGACTTTGCCAAACAACAAGTTATGACTTTAGTCTCTGAGACTAAGTCCATGCAGAAACTCAGCAAGCACCAAGCCACTCAAATCACTCCTGTCTTTCTCGAAACAGCCCCCTTCGGCTGTCGGCCATTTGTTCAACCTCGTCACCAACAGAAGTAGTGCCATAAGCATATTTCTTTTCGACGCCGCTCTTTTCCTAAAAAGCATTATTATGCTCCTCCTCACCACTTCTTGAAGAAATGTCGCACTGCTCATCCTCCTTCCAAGAAGCCGATTTGCTATATTTGCCACAAACCCGACCACATTGCTCCCAATTGCTCCTGCCAAAATCCTGTTGTTAAAGCTGTCTTTTCCTCCAACGCAGCAGCATGGTGGGATATAGTCGATGCCGATGAAGATCTATACCTCCAAAATGATATCTATGAACCTACTCTTGAAGATCTTCCTGATGATGAATCTGAAGATGAAGCAGATGCAACAGCCCTTGAATCACTTGCAGATGAACTAGACCATCCAATGACAAACATGCAACGTGGTGCAAGACATTATAGGCCATGACACCATGACTGGTCTATCCAGTCAAATGAAGAATATGGAGCCTAGTCCCGCCATCATCATGAAGTTCCAGAGTGACCAAAGAAACCACGAGGAAGAGGATATTCTAGAGGAGACTCATCCAGAGGGAGATAGCCCTCACTGTCAAGAATGCCTCCCACAATGCATAGAATGCAGCATCCTCCTGTGCAATACCCAAGCTCTTTCAAGCCTAGTGACTCTTGGATGAAAAACAAGTTCACCAGTAAAGAACCGCCAAGAGAAATCAGAGAACCTGTTACAAAACCAGTGCTTGAGCCTCAGTGGGATGAATTGCTACCTGAAGAAGAAAATGAGGATGATGAAGTCGGAAGCATGTTGTATTTTGACCAAGATTACTGCCCTGGTGAATGCAGTAATCCCCAAGAAGAAGAAGAAGCTAAACCAGAAGAAGACGTCTACCCTGAACTAGCTATTGTTCAGGATCTAGGAAGATAGAAACTGGTATGTACCAGTATTACTTCTTTAGAACTTCTACAACTTGTCTATTTAAATCATTTGATTAATGGCAAATTTGCCCAATTCTTTACTTTAGAAATAAATGGCAGACTGGTGGACACCCAAGTAGACACAGGTGCTTCTCTTTCATTTGCTAAACCACAACTCATCAGTGATTGGAAGACACTTGATGACCACCTAACTTATAAGAGCATTGATGTCCAGGGGAATAGCTTTATCTGTAAAGATTATAAACATTAGCAACCCCTTCGCATCCAAAATAAAATCTTTCATGCAGACTTCTTCACCCTTGAGAAGATGCCCATTGACATCCTCTTAGGAGGATCATTCATTGATAGATATTCTCCCTATGATGCTACTACCAAAAGTATTATGTTCACCATAGATAATGAAAGGCTCAGAATCCCTCACCTCATATATGCCACTGAGCAATTTCCAAGCTCCATGACTCAAAGTCCAAAAATAATCCCTGCTGAGATACAAGAACTAGGAGACCAAATCAAAGCCAATATTTGTTCAAATAATCCCCAAAATTTTTGGTCCAAGTCAATGCCTGAAATGGAAATCAAAATCATTGAAGGCAAGCAGATGAAAATTGGGAAGAAAATCCCAATTCCAGCACAGGACTACAATGATATGGAACTCCAGATCAAGGAACTGGAGACAAATGGGTTTATTGAGAAATCAACCTCTCCTTTCGGTTGCTATGCCTTTATGGTAAATAAACACTCTGAGTAGAAATGAGGTAAGAAAAGAATGGTCATCAATTATAGACCATTAAATGCAATCACCCAACCATTTCCATATCCTATACCTGATAAAAGCTATCTGTTAGAAAAGGTTGCAGACTGTAAATACTTTTCTCAATTTGATTGTAAATCAAGTTTCTATCAGATCCGAGTCAAGGAAGTAGACAGAGAAAAGATAGCCTTCAACTTCCCTTTTGATCACTACCAGTGGACAGTTATGCCTTTCAGCCTCATGAATGCTCCAGCATACTAACAGGCCCACATGGATAAAATCTTCGAAGGCACTTCTCAATTCTTATGTGTGTATATAGATGACATATTAATTTTTAGCAATAGTTTAGCTGATCATTTTGTACATCTCTCCAAATTTTATCAACTCGCCCAAGATGCAGGCATAGTCCTTTCAGAGACTAAGATTTAGTTATGCAAAACTAAATGTAATTTTCTCAGCATGGTGATCCGAGAATCAAAATTGCAGATCCAGCCACACGTTAAAGAAAAGGTCATCAATTTTCCAAAAAAACTGGATAAACTGAAATTACAAGCATTTTTGGGATTATTAAATTATCTAAATAGTTTCTATCCTAACGCTGGTGAAGACAGGTATAAGGCTCATTTATAGCAATTTTGGGCAGTCCTGCCTGCTCGCTGGTAAGGCGGTGTCAATCCCATCATGCTTTACAGTACTAAAGTGGGTCTATAGTGATATGTTATTTGATGCATTGGATCCACATGATGATGATGGTGAGGATGAGATTTGGGGCTGTGGGCCCAACATGTCTTCCACTTCAGTCACGAGGTCATCTTCAGATATAGGATCAAAATGCCATCTGATCTGAAAAGTGCTTTGGAGATGCCAATGTCGACAATTAGGTGGTCTCGCTTCACATGGAGTATGTCATGGGGTGTAGTGGAAATAAGATTTCCACTCAAGCTGTCATCTAATAATTGTGTGGATGACAGTGTCTTGATCACAATTTTCTTCTTCGTGAATGCGGTGCAGGCCATGCCACGCAATCCATCGATACAAATGTTCATTAAAAGAAGATCTGATCCTTATGCACCATGTCCATAATGGTCACTTCAGAAGCTCAGTGAATTGATGGTACAAAAATTCACTATTGAGCCTTTCAATAATGATGACTCCCAAATTTTGTCGGCAGTTGGCTTGGATTGTGGCCGCTGTAGACATTTACAGGTCTTGCCCTGCTGCATATGAAATCCTACAAAAAATTTGAACTGGTTGAAAAATTCCTGCCACCTAACATATTTTCCGCGACCATATTTCTGACCATGATATTTTTCATTAAAGGTCAGGAATCTGGTACAATCGGTTACAATTACAAAATGTGGCAAATGAAGAAGTTTTAGCATAAACTTCATAAGACATTTCTTTATAGCGTAGATTTCTTTGTCAGAAGAAATCCATTTTAACACATCGGGGCTAAACACACCACTCACAAACTCACACACACATTCTTTATTATCATACAGACAAACAAGTACTCCTCCCCATGCTATATCAGAGGCATCAGTGTAAACCTTCATTTGGTTGGACTTTGGGATATGTAGTTTTGGGAGCGATGCAACTATGGCTTTGATTTTTTGAACTGCAGCTGTATGTTGTTCTTCCCAACAAAAAGCTTTCTTTTTCTGGAGAAGCGTTTGGAGGATATACCTATCTTCACCAGCGTTAGGATAGAAACTATTTAGATAATTTAATAATCCCAAAAATGCTTGTAATTT
This sequence comes from Torreya grandis, assembly GCA_037957365.1. Lineage (NCBI taxonomy): Eukaryota > Viridiplantae > Streptophyta > Pinopsida > Cupressales > Taxaceae > Torreya > Torreya grandis. Next base: position 1,763,392 of record JARHVA010000266.1, read on the forward strand.
CAGTTTATCCAGTTTATCTAGAAAATTGATGACCTTTTCTTTAATGTGTGGCTGGATCTGCAGTTTTGATTCTCGGATCACCATGCCAAGAAAATTACATTCAGTTTTGCATAAATGAATCTTAGTCTCTGAAAGGACTATGCCTGCATCTTGGGCCAGTTGATAAAATTTGGAGAGATGTACAAAATGATCAGCTAAACTATTGCTAAAAATTAATATGTCATCTATATACACACATAAGAACTGAGAAGTGCCTTCAAAGATTTTATCCATGTGGGCCTGGTAGTATGCTAGAGCATTCATGAGGCTGAAAGGCATAACTGTCCACTGGTAGTGACCGAAAGGGCAGTTGAAGGCTATCTTTTCTCTGTCTGCTTCCTTGACTCAGATCTGATAGAAACCTGATTTACAATCAAATTGAGAAAAGTATTTACAGTCTGTAACCTTTTCTAACAGATAGCTTTTATCAAGTATAGGATATGGAAATGGTTGGGTGATTGCATTTAATGGTCTGTAATTGATGACCATTCTTTTCTTACCTCATTTCTGCTCAGAGTGTTTATTTACCATAAAGGCGTAGCAGTAGAAAGGAGAGGTTGATTTCTCAATAAACCCATTTGTCTCCAGTTCCTTGATCTAGAGTTCCATATCATTGTAGTCCTGTGCTGGAATTGGGATTTTCTTCCCAATTTTCATCTGCTTACCTTCAATGATTTTGATTTCCATTTCAGGCATTGACTTGGACCAAAACTTTTGGGGATTATCTGAACAGATATTGGCTTTGATTTGGTCTCCTAGTTCTTGTATCTCAGCAGGGATTATTTTTGGACTTTGAGTCATGGAGCTTGGAAATTGCTCAGTGGCATATATGAGGCGAGGGATTCTGAGCCTTTCATTATCTATGGTGAACATAATACTTTTGGTAGTAGTACCATAGGGAGAATATCTATCAATGAATGATCCTCCTAAGAGGATGTCAATGGGCATCTTTTCAAGGGCGAAGAAGTCTACATGGAAGATTTTATTTTGGATGCGAAGGGGTTGCTGATGTTTATAATCTTTATAGGTAAAGATATTCACCTGGACATCAATGCTCTTATAAGCTAGGTGGTCACCAAGTGTCTTCCAATCACTGATGAGCTCTAGTTTAGCAAATAAAAGAGAAGCACCCGTGTCTACTTGGGCATCTACCAGTCTGCCATTTATTTCTAAAGTAAAGAATTGGGCAAATCTGCCATTAATCAAATGATTTAAATAGACAGGCTATGGAGGTTCTAAAGAAGGAAGACTGGTACATACTAGTTTTTGTCTTCCTGGATCCTGAACAATAGCTAGTTCAGGGTAGACGTCTTCTTCTGGTTTAGCTTCTTCTTCTTCTTGGGGATTACTACATTCACTAGGGCAGTAATCTTGGTCAGAATAGAACATGCTTCTGACTTCATCATCCTCATTTTCTTCTTCAGGTAGCAATTCGTCCCACCAAGGCTCAAGCACTGGTTCTGTAACAGGTTCTCTGATTTCTCTTGGCGGTTCTTTACTTGTGAACTTGTTTTTCATCCAAGAGTCACTAGGCTTGAAAGAGCTCGGGTATTGCATAGGAGGATGCTGCATTCTGTGCATTGTGGGAGGCATTCTTGACAGTGAGGGTTGTCTCCCTCTAGATGAGTCTCCTCTAGAATATTTTCTTCCTCGTGATTTCTCTGGTCGCTCTGGAACTTCATGATGATGGCGGGACCAGGCTCCATATGCTTCATTTGACTGGATAGACCAGTCATGGTGTCGTGGCCTATAATGTCTTGCACCACATTGCATGTTTCTCATTGGATGCTCTAGTTCATCTATAAGTGATTCAAGGGCTGTTACATCTGCTTCATCTTTAGATTCATCATCAGGAAGATCTTCAAGAGTAGGTTCATAGATATCATTTTGGAGGTATAGATCTTTGTCGGCGTCGACTATATCCCACCACACTGCTGCGTTGGAGGAAAAGATAGCTTTAACAACATGATTTTGGTAGGAGCAATTAGGAGCAATGTGGCCGGGTTTGTGGCAAATATAGCAAATTGGCTGCTTGGAAGGAGGATGAGCACTGTGATGTTTCTTTAAGAAGCGGTGAGGAGGAGCATAAGAATGCTTTTTAGGAAAAGAGCGGCGTCAGAAAGAAATATGCTTACGACACTGCTTTTATTGGCGACGAGGTTGAACAAATGGCCGACAGTCGAAGGGGGATATTTTGGGAAAGACAGGAGTGATTTGAGCGGCTTGGTGCTTGCTGAGTTTTTGCATGGACTTAGTCTCAGAGACTAAAGTCATAACTTGTTGTTTGGCAAAGTCAATGACATCATAAAGGGAAAGATCTTCGATTGTTAGGCCCTTGAGATCAATATAGGAAATAACTCTATCTATCAAATTGTAGGGTAGAGCATGTAAGAATTTAAGCTTGATCTCGGTAGAGGCAAAAATCTTACTGTCATATGCAAGCTGCCAGAATTGCTTAGCAAAAGCATCAAATTGCTTTAAATTGCAAAGCTCCATTTTAAGTAACCATTTCTTTGACTCTAGTTCTCTATTGCCGACTGGAGGTACAAACTCAGTGATTAACAAAAGAAACAAAGTGGCTAAAGAATCAGGTTGGTTATGTACACGCTCATATTATTGAGCTTCAGTCATGGACTGCCACCATTGACTAACAATACCCCAGAAAAATTTGGATGCAAAGCAAGTACTACCGGCTTGGTCTAGATGGGCCTGAATAGTAAGAACACACATGGTATTGCACCAGGCAATAATTTCATTCAAAGGGTTTAGCAGGTCATCTATATTCAAATACCAAGGCTGGAGATGAATATGGGTTCTTTGCATAAGGGTATGACTAGGTGATTTCTTTATAGTTTTGAAGGTGGAGCCAAAAGAGACTGAGCAAAGGGGCTTTTGGGCAAAAGATTTTGCTTTCTGGTCTTCTTTGGAAAGCCAGCTAAGACTATCATCAAGAATATCTATTTTAGTATCAACGGAGGATACTTTTTGTTGTATTTTATCTACAGTGTCTTTGATAGACAAAACATCTCTACACAGATCATCAAAATTTTCAATAAAATGAGAATTAAATCAGGCAACATAATTTCTCTGTTTAAACTCATTAGAGGGATTAGCATATGCAGCTGAGAAATACTACATTGTTCCTACAGGTTGCTTGTGGACACCTCTTGGTGGTGGCCATCTTCCTCCTTGATACAGAGTAACTGTATCTTCTGTGTAGAATTCTAAACTATCTTCTCTGGGAAGACTCATGAAAGTTCCTGGTAAATCATTTTCTTGATTTACCTCTTCATCTTCGATCAGGATATGACCCGTTTTGACAGATCTACGTGAGGAAGACGTAGACAGTCTGGATGGAGGTAGGCAAGAAGAACTTATAGACAAGGATCTTGGCAAAATATTTACAGTTCTACCATCACTATGGTGGACTATGGCTTGACCTTTCATCTTTGGAGAGACATTCTTTAACTAGTCAAGTTTCCACTCAGAGGGAATTTCAACTGACTCAATGTGACCTTTTTGCAGTTGAATAGTACCACTTAATCTTCTGGCATATGGCAGATTTTTGAGGATCTTGGGGTGGTTGGTGTTTGTCATGCTATAGACAACAGAAATATTTATGGACACATACTTAAACTCACCAAACATATCTAAACCAAACAAGGAGGTGAACAATCCCCAACAATCCAGAGATCCATGCTTTACTTCTTTACAACCTTTATCACGGACTGCGACAGAGAGGTTTGGACAAAACTCAAAGTAGATAATATCATCATTTAAGCGGCCAAGGCTGGATAATTGACAAGAATGCTTGAAACTGACTTGGCGGCGGTCACACAAAGCTAGATATATAATAGGCTTAATATTCCTAGGAATTAAGGGTACGATATGTACTCGGATTAAACCAAAATGAACAAATTTCACATCTTCATGTGACCTGATATAATTGATTTCTTGCTCAAGTAACATAGAGAGTAAATTTGTCTGGTTAAAGAATGTCTCTCCAAAGATGAAAGGTCAAGCCACCGTGCACCATAGTGATGGCAGAACTGTAAATATTTTGCCAAGATCCTTGTCTGTAAGTTCTTCTCGCCTATCTCCATCCAGACCGTCTACATCTTCCTCACGTAGATCTATCAAAATCGGTCATATCCTGATCGAAGATGAAGAGGTAAATCAAGGAAATGATTTACCAGGAACTTTCATGAGTCTTCCCAGAGAAGATAGTTTAGAATTCTACATAGAAGATACAGTTACTCTGTATCGAGGAGGACGATGGCCACCGCCAAAAGGTGTCCACAAGCAACCTGCAGGAACAATGCAATATTTCTCAGCTGCATACGCTGATCCGTCTAATGAGTTTAAACAGAGAAATTATGTTGCCAGATTTAATTCTCATTTTATTGAAAAATTTTGATGATCTGTGTAGAGATGTTTTGTCTATCAAAGACACTGTAGATAAAATACAGCAAAAAGTATCCTCCATTGATACTAAAATAGATATTCTTGATGATAGTCTTAGCTAGCTTTCCAAAGAAGACTAGAAAGCAACTCTTCTGTCCAAAAGCCCCTTTGCTCAGTCTCTTTTGGCTCCACCTTTAAAACTGTAAAGAAATCACCTAGTCATACCCTTATGCAAAGAAACCATATTCATCTCCAGCCTTGGTATTTGAATATAGATGACCTGCTAAACCCTTTGAATGAAATCACTGCCTGGTGCAATACCATGAATGTTCTTACTATTCAGGCCCATCTAGACGAAGTCGGTAGTACTTGCTTTGCATCCAAATTTTTTTGGGGTATTGTTAGTCAATGGTGGCAGTCCATGACTGAAGCTCAACAATATGAGCGTGTACATAACCAACCTGATTCCTTAACCACTTTGTTTCTTTTGTTAATCACTGAGTTTGCATCTCCAATTGTAAATAGAGAACTGGAGTCAAAGAAATGGTTACTTAAAATGGAGCTTTGTGATTTAAAGCAATTTGATGCTTTTGCTAAGCAATTTCAGCAGCTTGCATATGACAATAAGAGTTTTTCCTCTACCGAGATCAAGATTAAATTCTTACATGCTCTACCCTACAATTTGATAGATAGAGTTATTTCCTATATTGATCTCAAGGGCCTAACGATTGAAGATCTTGCCCTTTTTGATGTCATTGACTTTGCCAAACAACAAGTTATGATTTTAGTCTCTGAGACTAAGTCCATGCAGAAACTCATCAAGCACCAAGCCGCTCAAATCACTCCTGTCTTTCCCGAAATAGCCCCCTTCGGCTGTCGGCCATTTGTTCAACCTCATCGCCAATAGAAGCAACGCCGTAAGCATATTTCTTTCTGACGCCACTCTTTTCCTAAAAAGCATTCTTATGCTCCTCCTCACTGCTTCTTGAAGAAACATCGCACTGCTCGTGCTCCTTCCAAGCAGTCGATTTGCTATATTTGCCGTAAACCTGGCCACATTGCTCCCAATTGCTCCTACCAAAATCCTAACGTTAAAGCTATCTTTTCCTCCAACGCAGCAGCATGGTGGGATATAGTCGACGCCGATGAAGATCTATACCTCCAAAATGATATCTATGAACCTACTCTTGAAGATCTTCCTGATGATGAATCTATGAACCTACTCTTGAAGATCTTCCTGATGATGAATCTGAAGATGAAGCAGATGCAACAGCCCTTGAATCACTTGCAGATGAACTAGAGCATCCAATGACAAACATGCAACGTGGTGCAAGACATTATAGGCCACGACACCATGACTGGTCTATCCAGTCAAATGAAGAATATGGAGCCTGGTCCCGCCATCATCATGAAGTTCTAGAGCAACCAGAGAAACCACGAGGAAGAGGATATTCTAGAGGAGACTCATCCAGAGGGAGACAACCCTCACTATCAAGAATGCCTCCCATAATGCACAAAATGCAGCATCCTCCTATGCAATACTCAAGCTCTTTCAAGCCTAGTGACTCTTGGATGAAAAACAAGTTCACCAGTAAAGAACCACCAAGAGAAATCAGAGAACCTGTTACAGAACCAGTGCTTGAGCCTCAGTGGGATGAATTGCTACCTGAAGAAGAAAATGAGGATGACGAAGTCGGAAGCATGTTCTATTTTGACCAAGATTACTGCCCTGGTGAATGCAGTAATCCCCAAGAAGAAGAAGAAGCTGAACCAGAAGAAGACGTCTACCCTGAATCAGCTATTGTTTAGGATCCAGAAAGATAGAAATTGGTATGTACTAGTATTCCTTATTTAGAACTTCTACAGCCTATCTTTTTAAATCATTTGATTAATGGCAGATTGGTAGATGCCCAAGTAGACACAGGTGCTTCTCTTTCATTTGCTAAACCACAGCTCATCAGTGATTGGAAGACACTTGATGACCACCTAGCTTATAAGAGCATTGATGTCCAGGGGAATAGCTTTACTTGTAAATATTATAAACATCAGTAACCCCTTCACATCCAAAATAAAATCTTCCATGCAGACTTCTTCACCCTTGAGAAGATGCCCATTGACATCCTCTTAGGAGGATCATTCATTGATAGATATTCTCCCTATGGTGCTACTACCAAAAGTATTATTTTCACCATAGATAATGAAAGGCTCAGAATCCCTCACCTCATATATGCCACTGAGTAATTTCCAAGATCCATGACTCAAAGTCTAGAAATAATCCCTGCTGAGATACAAGAACTAGGAGACCAAATCAAAGCCAATATTTGTTTAGATAATCCCTAGAAGTTTTGGTCCAAGTCAATGCCTGAAATGGAAATCAAAATCATTGAAGGCAAGCAGATGAAAAGTGGGAAGAAAATCCCAATTCCAGCACAGGACTACAATGATATGGAACTCCAGATCAAGGAACTGGAGACAAATGGGTTTATTGAGAAATCAACCTCTCCTTTCTGCTGCTACACCTTTATGGTAAATAAACACTCTGAGCAAAAATGAGGTAAGAAAAGAATGGTCATCAATTAAAGACCATTAAATGCAATCACCTAACCATTTCCATATCCTATACCTGATAAAAGTGATCTATTAGAAAAGGTTGCAGACTGTAAATACTTTTCTCAATTTGATTGTAAATTAGGTTTCTATCAAATCTAAGTCAAGGAAGCAGACAGAGAAAAGACAACCTTTAGCTGCCCTTTCGGTCACTACCAGTGGACAGTTATGCCTTTCGGCCTCATGAATGCTCCAGCATACTACCAGGCCCACATGGATAAAATCTTTGAAGGCACTTCTCAGTTCTTATGTGTGTATATAGATGACATATTAATTTTTAGCAATAGTTTAGCTGATCATTTTGTACATCTCTCCAAATTTTATCAACTGGCCCAAGATGCAGGCATAGTCATTTCAGAGACTAAGATTCAGTTATGCAAAACTGAATGTAATTTTCTCATCATGGTGATCCGAGAATCAAAACTGCAGATCCAGCCACACATTAAAGAAAAGGTCATCAGTTTTCCAAAAAAACTGGATATACTAAAATTACAAGCATTTTTGGGATTATTAAATTATCTGAATAGTTTCTATCCTAACGCTGGTGAAGACAGGTATATCCTCCAAACGCTTCTCCAAAAAAAGAAAGCTTTTTGTTGGGAAGAACAACATATAGCTGCAGTTCAAAAAATCAAAGCCACAGTTGCATCACTCCCAGAACTGCATATCCCAAAGTCCAACCAGATGAAGGTTTACACTGATGCCTCTGATATAGCATGGGGAGGAGTACTTGTTTGTCTGTATGATAATAAAGAATTTGTGTGTGAGTTTGCGAGTGGTGTGTTTAGCCCCAATGTGTTAAAATGGATTTCTTCTGACAAAGAAATCTACGCTGTAAAGAAATGTCTTGAGAAGTTTATGCTAAAACTTCTTCATTTGCCACATTTTGTAATTGTAACCGACTGTACCAAATTCTTGACCTTTAATGAAAAAGATCATGGTCGGAAAGATGGTCACAAAAAATATGTTAGGTGGCAGGCATTTTTCAACCAGTTCAAATTTTCTATAGAACACATTAAGGGTACTGATAATGTAATTGCAGATTGGCTCAGTCAAAATCCTCCAGCAACATTGATGCACCAGCCTGCTCTTGGTTTCAATCTCACCAGAATTCTTAATCAAGGATTTGATTCTTTAAACATCCTTGTGCAAGAACAAATTTTATGAGAAGGCCTACATCCTCGCTATACTAGGATTTCATATGCAACAGGGCAAGACCTGAAGATGTCTACAGTGGCCACAATCCAAGCCAACCGTTGACAAAATTTGGGAGTCATCATTATTGAAAGGCTCAATAGTGAATTTTTGTACAATCAATTCACTGAGCTTCTAAAGTGACCATTATGGACATGGCGCATAAGGATCAGATCTTCTTTTAATGAACATCTATATCGATGGATTGCACGGCATGGCCCACACCGCATTCACGAAGAAGAAAATCATGATCAAGACACTGTCATCCACACAATTATTAGACGATAGCTTGAGTGGGAATCTTATTTCCACTGCACCCCATGACATACTCCATGTGAAGTGGGACCACCTAATTGTCGACATTGGCATCTCCAAAGCACTTTCCAGATCAGATGCCTTTTTGATCCTATATCCGAAGATGACCTCGTGACTGAAGCAGAAGACATGTTGGGCCCACAGCCCCAAATCTCATCCTCACCATCATCATCATGTGGATCCAATGCATCAAATAGTATATCACTGTAGACCCACTTTAGTGCTGTAAAGCATGATGGGATTGACACTGCCTTGCCAGCGAGTAGGCAGGACCACCCAAAATTGCTATAAATGAGCCTCTCCACCTTAGTATTATTATCAAAAAATTTCTAAGCATTATAAAATTAGTAGCTTGTTAAAAGAATATGCTCTTCTCTTGCCCATTTTGACGGATCTTGAGAATCAGAAATTCAGACAAGTAGTTGTTATAGTTTGTAATATTTGAGTTTGAAGTAATAGTGTGAAGCCGTAGCCATTCGGCCCCTGCCTACTATCACAGGGTTTCTTCAAACAAAGTTGTAAGCCAAAGAAAGAAAGGAGTCATCTACTGACGTGAAAAAGATTGGCAAATTAGATAGAATGTTAGTCGTTAGTAAATCCTAGAGCCTACTCTTGTTTTGGCAATAAATGGATCATGCAAGCAAAGTCTCAAGTTTAAAGGGGTCATAGTTTTCCAACCATGGGAATTTTAATAAATTTTATTTTACTTAATAAAGTTAATTTATTTTATAAATTTACTTTATTTTTATAACATACTTTATTTTATCAAAAAAAGTGATGATGTAAGTAATGAACTTTTTAATTTTTCATAAAGACACTTTTTAGGTCCTATTTTCTTGTAAAACCCTAACTAAATTTTATAACTACCTTGATATGTTATAAAAAGGATTTATTATGTCATTTTAACTCACTTTTTGATAAGTTAAATAAATTTTGGCAAGATGAAAGGAAGGAGTCTGTATGTACAGCCCCACCAAGTATCAATATGAAAATGATTTATAAGACTTTATGCCTTGAATTTTTCTGGATGAGTTATGTGCATGAGTATGTCAATCTATTTTGATTCTTATTCTTTAAACTTGATAAAATATTGTTATTATATATTTAATGAATGCAAAGGATTTAGTGTAAAATTTATTTTGGCTCTACATTAAGAACATTTATCATTCTAAAAACTTGGCTAGATTGAAAATAAAATTTGTGTATGCTTTTATTTGGAAATACAAGGTTGTATATCTTTATTTGTAATGTTATTCAATATCTTTGGTATATGTATCCTATTTTTATGTTCATAATATATCTTTCCCATCTCATTTTTATGATAAAGGTTTTGTTTGTTAAAATCTCAAATTCCTAGATTATTCTAGTGATTTTCTATGTTTAGCTACCTAGAGTGATCCTTTTTCTTCCCTAGGATTATTATAGAAGAATTTTGTGTTTAATTAGCTATAATTTTCCCAATCTTCCTTATTTTCCTCATTTTTATTATTTCTCTTCATTTCTCATTTTCATCACCTTTTCATACTTTTTGGTTAAAAGTATGACCCCCATAAATTGTTTTGCTATAAATGACTATAAATAGATTTATTTCCCACATTCACTTTATTTTACATAAAGGCAGCTTTGCTTGATAATATAAGAGGGAATTTATCCTCATTATTTCAATGGAAATTCCAAATTTTTCCCCTAATTTTTTTAAATCAATAGTTTTTGGTGACTCCACTAGGGATCAAGGTGTTTTGTGCATGCGATTTTTAAACATTTCAAAGAACCTCCCTTGTAATGGAGGTTGGTGATTCCATTGAGATTAAGTACCTATTACCTACATCTTTATAAATGAATAGATGACATTGGTTCATCCCAACCCCAATGTTATCTGTGTCCCATGGAGTAAACATTTTAGGTTGTTGGCTCTAGCCCAATACAATAAATTATCTTCAAGCTCAAGGAAGAGATTCCCAAAGTTTTCAAGAGAAAGTTCTCAATACATAGATAATCATATCTTATATTTCATATTATCATGTAACATCTTTGGATTTATGCATGAAGATGTCATAGTGAGTCTTTTTGTTGAAACTTTTATTGGCCCTATTGTTGAGTGGTTTTGGCATTTAAAAGATGAATGCTTTGTGAATTGGGACTCTTTAAAGAATAAATTTATGAATATATTCAAATTAGTTATTTATGTGTGTGCACTACTATCAAATTTATTCTAAATATAGAAGAAAGAAGATGATCAAATGGGAGAGTTCATAACACACTTCAAAAAAATATTGAGACTAATTCCTTAGGGTGATCAGCTAAGTCAAATAATCAACTATCTTCATGGTTCTCTACATCCAGAAATTAGATTTGCCTTGATGAGAAACAAAGTAAATCATATTGAAGTTATACAATAATATGCTAATGAAATAGAATATGATGTGATTTTGTCTAGGATGTTGAATAAATAAATTTTAAAATATGCTATAACTACCTTAAGTGGTGAATAAGTAGTGTAATTTGATACAATCAAAATCCCTTGATATTCAAAATAAGCTTCAACAAGCAAATCCTAATCAAACATGTCTAAAATTCAATAAAGAAGAAGAGAAAGCTCTTTCCACTCTATATGACTACTTTAGTTTCACAATCATGGAACAAAGTGAATAATTGGAAGAAAAATTGATTGATTAGAAACTAAATAAATAACTTATCTTCCCCTTCAGTGAAGAAGAGACACTTGTGCCTATTTCACAAGATTACTTAAGTCTCATAGTCTTGGGAAAATATTAGTTATCTGAGAGACAATCAATTGAACCACAAATAGAAAGGGATCATTCTGTAGAATGTGATGTTTTGCTTTTTGATGAAGAAGATCACATTGATCTAGTTATCTATAAAGATGAATATCCTTCTTGTATCATAATGGAAAACTCGAAAATCAAAATATAAATTTTTTCTAGATCTTCCTTTTCATGTTCCACTGTAGAAGAGTTATTCAAAGGATTTGAATCCAAAACAATCAATCCTATACAATTTTAATATCATAGTCTTGTTAAGGATGAAATCAAATAAGACATGAATATAGGATAAGAGGAATGGTGCCTAATATTCATTTCAAGTGAAATGGAAACTATTAAGGTAGAATAAATTGGTGAAAATAATGATGATGGCACATTCAAAAATGAATTTTTATCTATGGTATAAAGTAAATTAGATCAAGAAAATATGTGTGACACATTTATCTCTAATTTGGGTTCTATATCTAACACAAAATCATTCAAAACTATTCAAGAAAACTTTAAGAATTCTAATACTACTCCAAAATTCTCATAGAAGATTTTAAAACTTACAATGACTCCATTTCAAAACCTAAAAACACCATTGATCTATTCATTCATGACTATATTAGTATACATGATAATTTTAAGTTTATCCTCATTCCACTTGCTTGGTCACTATTATTAAATGTGTTTGGGCATCATAAGTCAAAGCTATCATTTCAACTAGTTAATGGTTTTATATAGTTTTCTTATTTTCTCTCTCCTATAAATAGTTATACTTTCCCTATTTTTGTTTGTTTGATTTCCCATTATTTTTTCCCTTTCCTTGATTTTGATTTCCCTTTCCTTTTTTCCATTCACTATTTTTTCTTCTCTCTCTCCCTGCTCAAAGTTTTAAGGTCTTTCTTTGTCAAAATTATTCCAAGGAGTGATTTGACTCCGTAACCCAATGGATAAGGCTAGTGATCTAGCTCGAAAGTATGTGTTTATGTCTCATAAAATTGAGATCAATGCATTGACTTTTATTTGGCTGGATGAGATTAAATAAGGCACTTGATCTATAAAAATAAAGATTATAAAGTTTGAACTATGGCCTAAGTAGTCTATGTCCCCAATTGGAGCCAACTATTCTACCCAAATTTTAAAGAACTTTTTTTGGCATACCTATAATGAAAATTTCAGACCGATCATTTGAAGTACCCTTTGGAGACTTTGCCAATGTAATCAGCTACTTGATTTATACTATGACACTTTTCTTCATTGTTGTAACAAATATTTTTGTTGATATGACATTTCACTTCCTGAGTCATGTTCCACTATTAGGCTTCTTGCTTCCCTCAACCTCTTGGTCTCATGAAGGTTATTAAAACATTTTATTTATTCATTTAAAAAAAAGAAAATCAAAAAAATAAATAGAAGAGTTTTAATTAATTTTCCTTTTAATATTTATTTAAAAAAATATTTTTACAAAAAATGGAAAATAAATTATTTTACATGCAAATGTGTATAAATGCATGTAAGTTTTTAAAAAGTATGAACTTTTATAAAAATTGGAAGAAGTTGAAAAAATGACACTTAACTTTTCCTTACTGATTCCTTGTATTTATTTCTCCATTATTTGGAGGCATGAATTTTATTAGAAAAATGGTTATTATATTATTTTATGAAATAATTTATAAGTTAAAATAATTCGTAAGTTGAAATAATATAAACATAAGGAATCAGAACAAATATAAGCAACTGAAGAAATAGAATAAAGAAGCAGTGAACAAATACATGGAAAAGAATATAAGGATTGAATGTTATTATAATATAAACATAAAAAAGAAGAAAATTGAAGAAATAGAATAAAGTAGTGAAGAAATACATGGAAAAGAATAGAAGAATTGAAGGTTATTATAATATAAACATAAAAAAGCATAAGAAATAGAATAAAGAAGCAATGAAATAAATACATGGAAAAGAAGAGAAGAATTGAAGGTTATTATATTATTTCATATATTTAAACAATATAAACATAAATAATTTTAATAATTCATACCTTGAAACAATATAAACGTAAAGAAGAAGAAATATAAATAACAAAAGAAATAGAATAAAGAACCATTGAATAAATATGAAAAGAAGAATAGAAGAATATAAGTTTATTATATTATTTCATACATTAAAATAATATAAACATAAACAAGTAGAAGAAATAAAATCAACATAAGAAATAGAATAAAGAAGTAGTGAAGAAATATATGAAAAATAATAGAATAAGAATAAAGAAGTAGTGAAGAAATATATGGAAAAGAATAGAAGAAATGAATAAATCTAGAACACCTTCAAGACCACACCATTACTCCAAAAGCTTTCAACACAATAAAATATGCATGCATCCATAACTTTAAGAAGATTCAAGATCTCTACTGTGGCATCCCATTCCAAAAAGTGCAAATAATTTCAATTGGTTTTCAAAGGTTTTCTTGTCTTTTATTATCTTAAAAAGAGTGCTTCAAATTTCAACACCTTACTTCTAGAAGATATTTTTTTCTTGACATTTTATTCACCTTTTACATGGAAATGGTTTTAAATATTCAAGTGGTTTTTATAATATCAATAAAGAATAATAAATTTCAAATACAAGAGGGTTTCAAAAAGATCAAGAAAGAAGATATATGAATTTAAAAGTCAAGAACAAGATAGTGGTTTGGTCTCCTCCTCCAAGGTAATTTTCAAGCTTTCCATGCAAAAAGATTAATATTTTTAAATAGCAATCAAAAAGTTATTTTGTAAAATTTTTTGACTATTTTTCAAGCTTAAATAACTCATTCAAGACTACATAACATATGTGAAGCTTCCAAGTCAAAAAATAATGCATGCATCATAATTTTCAAGAAGTTCCAAATCATCAACTATGGCATCCTTTTTCAAGAGCTTCATGTAAATATTAAATTTATTGAAGAATATATATATATATATATATATATATATATATATATATATATAGACACACACACACACACACATATAAAGAAGCTTAAAATTTCCAATGTAGTATTCAAGAACTCCAAGACATTTTTAAAGAACTCCAAGGTAATCTTCAAGTAGGTAATTATTTTCTTGAAATTCAAGAAATGTTTTTCAAAAATAAGAAAAAAATTATTTTCAATAAATAATTATTCAAACATTTTCATTAATATTTTAGAATAATTTATCAAGAAGTATTTTTCAATAAATGTGCGTAACTCATAGTTGTAAGAAGAGGTTAAATCTATTTCTTGAATTTTAAAATAATTTTCAAGAATTCTAAAATAGCCTTCAAGAGGATTTTAAATAAAATTAATAAATAATAAGATTTTCAATAAAATCAAGAAAGAAGAAGGTTTTCAAAAAAATCAAGAAAGCTCTAAAACCCAAAATTACTATATATTATCCCTTCCTTGATTTTTATTTTTGAGAAATTTTCAAAAAAAATTTCTAAAAAAAGATCTAATTTTTTTTAATGTAAAGGTAGTTTCTAAATTTGACCTAATGCCTGAGATATTTACTTAAAATTTGTCTTTGTAAAAGGTGCACTCGGAGTTTTTAACCCAACACCTTGTTTTCCTTCCTTAAAAGGCTTGTAGTTTGGAGTTATTTCACCTTTTTGCTATTGTCCACTCTTTTACAATGTATACATTAGCATGAATTAGATTAACATATAAATTTCAATAAATCACACTTATTTCTATGCTAGAATATGATTACATCATGGACATAAATCTCAGACATGTCAATATGCAACAATTTTATGATAAAATCAGATCTGAGGGAAAAACCATACTCATGAGGTGAATATATAACTGTGGATTGTATCAAGACACAACCTTTCCTATTGTATTACAATTCCCCAAAATTATGATTACTTGTGTGGAACATTATAATGGTGAAAAGTGAAGAGTGTTCAATTACAACAACAACAACAAATTCCCTTGATCAGTCTTAAATACATTGAAGACACTTTTGGAATTCTAGATTATGAATACATTAGGATTAATAAAGAGTATTATTATAATATATGGGATACAAATCCACTCAAGTGATCTAAATTCATGAATAAACATTATATGGTCACCAAATGAGCTAATGCTAAAATATTTAATAAATAATTACCAAGGAGTGACTTTTGCTAAGTAGATAACATCATCACTCTTCTCAACTAACTATTTGAAATCCCCTAAACATGTTACTTCTAATTATAGATTTATGAGTTCATATGATTTATGCTTCATGGAAAAAATTCATTGATTGGTCAATAATCATAAGTGATGTTATGCATAAATAAATCCTAAATGTGAGAATTCCAGGTCATTTCTACATGACCTCATATCTGGTGTATAGCCTAGGTAAGAGAAAAATATTTGTAGGCCTAGAGACCAATGGGTTTATGGATACAAGACTTAATAGAGTATATAAACTATATCCTATCTCAATATTAAATCTAGTGTGAAACATTTCAAGTGAGTCAATAATGCAATCCTCTTTTGCATAATTAGGATGCTAAAAAATGATCCCAATAAGAGATTTGAAGTACAAGCAATGGATATAAATGCCAAATTAGGTAGTTAGTTTATCCAATTTATTACCTTATCATACATCAAAGTTGATAGATGTAAAGCCATTACTTATAAATTATCAAATTATGTAAGTGATAAATGGGCTCTAATGGAGCTATGTTGATAACTGGCATTAGTGAACTGTTTCTTGGGAGAAAAGCATAAGATTGGTGTTTATTTCCTAGTTTCAATCAAGAAATGTAAATATCCCTAATATCAAAAATTTGAATTAACAAATACTAAAATGGCCATGGTGACCCTTCACCCATTCATCAAAAGATGAGAATTTGACATTAGTGGATTCATTAAAGACATCCTAGGAGAAAATTACAAGAATCAACCACAAATTGAAGACTATTAGGTAGATTGTAGAAATGATAGTGAGGTGCTTCTTAGATTTTCTTTAAAAATGAATCTAATGTTAAAAATTTATTTTAATATGAAAAGTGTACCTAGAGAAGTCATGGATGATAAACATAACTTGGTTGATTATTCTTACAACAAGATTGCCTCAAAGCGTATTCCTATCATTGATTGGTATAAAAGGGAAGCAATGCCAGTGGAAGATAGAACTCAAAATATCAAAGAATGTAATTTATCTTAGATATAAAAATTGATATAAGAATGCTATGAAATTAAAAATAATCAACCTCAATGTCATGAATCATCCAAAACTATTCTAGAAGAGAAATTTCCTAATGTTACAAGGTCATAAACATATTATATGAAATGACCTTTACTGGTAGTCAACACCATAGAGGTAATTTATAATATAAATCTATTGATCAAAGAAATAATTTCAGAGGCTACTTGACATTGTATCAATATTCAAATAAACATGGATGATGAAAGAGAAAGAGTGAGCATTATAGAAGTATCAGAATGTAGTTTTTATCCATATACTCTTACCAGACCTAAGTATCATGGATAGATTACTAATAATAATCTACAATACATGGCCTTAGAAAAAAATCAAACCCTAATTATTATCTCCTCAAAATATCATAATAAGTAGAACTTGATCAAATTGTACTAGTTATAATTCAATCACCTCTTTTAGCTCAAACCATTATTGAAGTTCATTCAATAATTCAAAATGATCCTCCCATCACTGACACATCAACATGGTCAAGAAAATAAAAAGAGTTTTCAAATTGATCACTATTGATTTTGAAGAAATCACATCCTTGTTAGCTCCTCTTCCTCTTTTGAAGAAGCCCAAAGTGATTTCTAAAGTCACCAAAAATGAATAAGGAATCCTATTTTTAGATATTGTGACATGCACTACTTATAAAAATAAAGAGGATAGGGTAATTGAAGACTATAAACTTTCTATAGTGATGTTGGGAAAACATACAATGGAGGAAGATAAAACAAATGCACAAGAATCATCAAATGTGATCTTAAACACATGAAGTAAAAATATCAAGAAAAATGATACAAAGAAGTTTATTGATAACATATGTTTAACATCTTGTCAATCCATTAGGATCTTATTTAGTCTTAGTACCTCCATCGATTGCATTGACAAATACATATATGATTCTAATGTCGAGAAAAATTGGGAACATGGACAAAGTGATGAAGAAATGGTAATAAAATATGCTGGTGCATGAATTGAATCCAATTGATGATATCATGAGTATATTTGATAAGATTCAAATAATATTGAATGTAATGATAGGATTTGAGTTAGAGTTAAATCAGGGGATATCAATCGAATCAATCTTCCCCAATTTTTACAACATGATCTAATTAGGTTTATCTTTACTCATCATTAATGGAATTATCAAGAGTCAACATCATGGTCTTTATGTCAAGTGGTTCAATTCTACCAACCTCTGAAGATAGATACTCAAGAATGAAAAAGTTAAACTTGATAGTATTTTTCACTCCAATCTTCTTCTTATAACGAGATGCCCATGAGATTGGGAATTCCTTGAAAAAGGTAAGGTGGTGGAGACAATTATGGAATTTCATCTTCCATTTTAGCACTAATATAGGATAATCCTAGGGCACAACTATAGTTATTATTCTTCACAAATGGAGTCTATATAAATAGTCTTTAAAAGATGCACTATTACCACTAGAATTTCAATACACTATGCTTCACACAGTTTAAATACAACTAGGAATAATTTAAGTGTTGGGATTATTCTTTCTAAACACAAGGGGAAAAGGGGGATTTCAAAATCACTAAATAACCACAAAAGAGAGGGAAGGGTAACACATAAAAGGATGCCTCAAGATATAAAATGAGATTAATGCAATGGTCATTGAACTAAGTGACTCTACCACAATTATACCATTATAGACTAAGTTTCACCAAACTTCTACCTCTAAGAACATACAGTGGGGAGAGACTAAGGGAACTGAGAGGATGCCTTCAATGTGAATTCCTACCAAAGATTATTACTAGAGGTTTATTGTTGAAAACACAAACACCATATGAAAATTTATAGCTAAGCACACAAATGACTAATAATTTACTAAAAGAGAAACAAAATAACTCACATAGAGAATATAATAACTAAGCACATCATAATCACGACACACATAAAGTGACCAAGTGTTAATCTAATTAACATAGCATTATTGACCATTTAAACATAAAGATGGAATAAAACTAAACATAGAAAAGACCCTTTTACAAAAACAAAGATTGTATTCATTTAAAAGAGTGAAAAATACTATAATAATCGATTTGGGTCATTGTTATAGTATAGAGTGCATAGGGAAATGTAGGCGAAATCCTAGTAATAATCCAACAACACTTTAGAGTAATTTTGAATCAACCCTTAAAATATAATATGAATATTCTATATATAGATAAGGATTGGGGCTCACCTCCAAAAAGCAAGAAGATCCCATCTTAGGCCATGATAGCCACTTATTGTAGTTATAACCATATTTCAAAAATTAGACCAAAATAAAATACTAACAAACCTATAACAAATCTATAAGGGACCACTTATAAACATGTGAAGGTGGCTAAGAAGGTCCAAATCCTAACTGATTTGACTTGGCACTTGAATTCTAGCATAGATTCCATAGAGTCAAAATATTTATCTAGATTGGTCAAGTTCATGGGAGGCTCATTAAAGATCACCTCTGCATAGGCCACCAATCTCAAAAAAATTTAGAAAGCTACTTCCATAGAGGCATAGATTCCTAAAACTTGGTTATGGTCATAATAGTCTAAGTCGATAGGTCTAACACTACCCAAGTTCCATATTGGTTCATCTTGGCCACTTTATCCATTATAACTTGGTTGAATTGACCCAAGTGGATTCTAAATTCCCTTTGATATGTAGAGTGCCATTTGGGTAGAATAACATAGAGATATTAACCTCCTAGAAGTAGGTCAACATCTTTTTCTCACCCTATTCCAAGGGTTTTATTAAAGTGTGGGCTAAGACTAGCCACTCATCCATCGCTACTCTCATGTTCCTTACATAAGTTTGGTATAACCCAAAATTTGAGGTTGCATTAGTTTGAGCTCTAGGAACATCCCCTTATTTACCACTACCTACAACTTCTAGCACTTCCTATCAATATCCATGATCCTCACCATGTAGGCATGTATCTATTGTGTAATTGTGTTATTCTCATATTGAGTCCCCATTACTTTCCAAAGGATTGATAAAAGCAATAAGAGGGCATATTTAACTTTCCCAATTAGTCTGACTAGGAAAGTACTTTTCACCTAGGCCTTAAGAGTCTAAAATTGGCTTTGCATATCCTCAAGGAGTTTCTTTGACTTGTCATGGGTGGCTCAGAGGATGGATAATAGGTCCTTAATCATCTTTTCTTCCCTAATAATAGTCTTCACCTTGGTGAGACAAAAAAAATCTTGATGGGTATGTCATAACATCAGGTTTCCCTCTTGGATGAATATTTGAATGAGTATCCTCTTCATGCTCCTGAAGGCTATATCAAAACTACACTACATATATGGGTCATGATATACATCCATATATGGTACATGTGACCATGGGACCATCCTTGGGGTTGTTGGGGGCATAAGAGGTATGGCTGAAATGGTGGAGAAGGGCAGAGGATGAGGTGGAGGGGAGATGGAGGAAGTGAAAAGAGTGAAAGAGGAAATGAGTAGAGGTGGAGGGGGCATTGGGGAAAAAGGGGAGAGAATGAAAGGGGAGGCCCATGGGAACATTTAAACTCACTATTACTCTTGGGTAAGGTTCACCTAAGGTGGGATTACCCTAAAGAATGAGTTATGTAATAATAGGGATGAGATAGGCTGGTTGATGGCAAAGCCAATGTGGATTTGGGTAAGGGAGAGAGGGGGCTAGGGAGCTAATCACCAAGTTATTTATACTAGATTTAAAGGTACCATTGAGACTTATAGATGAGGTTAATATGGAAATGAAAGCCTTTAATCTAGAGCCAAAGGATGGGTTGCCTTCTATTTCTTTTTTAGCCTCTTTCTTGGGGTGATTCCAAATTTTGTGATAGACAATCTAATTGTGATAATACGGGATATAAGGGATGATATTAGATGACTTGGATCCATGGAGGGGAGTGTAAGGATGACTAGAGTGGGGACCTAAGGGTGCCTACTAGAGGAAATAGGTTCCTAAAGGCTATAGTCACACTTATTGTTGAAGGCATGCCCAAAGGAGGCAGTAGGAGGACTCCAAGTTGTGAGATGAGTGAAACAAAATGGAATGGGGAAGTTATGATGCTTGGAAGGACCAAGGATAAGGGTGATTTGGTGAAATATGGTGGTGAATCAATGGTAAATAGAGGGGAAAATAGAGATAAACTAGTGGGTACTGAAATAGAGAATTAAAATGTGATAGGAATAAAGGGTGGAAGGGAAGAAGGAGTAGATAGAGGAGTCAATGGGAAACCTAAATGGGTGCCTAATAGGTGAATCTTTTAGATCTCACTCTCAAGCTACCAATTATATCAAATATTAAAGGCTATGATGTTGATGGTTGAACAATCTACACCTAGGTAGCTTGACATTATGTAGTCTAGGCTCAACTCTTTTAGGGCCTAGCCACTAGTGCTACTAGAGGAGGAAGAGGAATATATTAAGGATATGAGGGATGCATAGGTGGAGTGTTAGGAGAAAATAGAGGAGGTGGAGGAATATCTTGAGGATCTAGGGCTACTAATGGAAGTGAAGTGAGAGCTGTGTCTAGATCTCAAGGAAGAGAAGGTGGTGGGATGCCGTGTAATATTTTATAAGAGATGTCTATAGATGTTGGAGTAAAGTCCTCCACATAATGAGTAGGAGATAGTGATGTCATTAAGGGTCCTTCCTAAGACTTATTTTGTTTATTTTTTCTTAGTTTTTATCTAGGATAATGCCTCCTGATCATCAATGATGTTTAGATAAAGTTAATCATCATCCTCAGCTTGATGTTGAGATGAGTTCAATATTGTGCCAAGTGGGACCAAATCACCCCTTTAGGGTCCTAATATCAAATCCTACATTTTATGAGGGTGAAGGAGTCTTACCCAATCAAGAGGGGAATTTCTTATATATGTGCCCTCATATGGTGATAAGGAGTAGAGGGCACACCTTATATTAATGTTATACATAGAATTTGAAGATGTCACTTACCAATTGATAGGTGATCTCCTACTCTATTACATCATTAGACACATAATAAAATATATGTAGGGGGTCTTGGAGGAATTTTGTGACTTGGATCACTATGTCATCTTTATACAATTAGTCATCCCCAATGGTTGTGATGGAGTATCAATTATTCTTTGAGAGCTAGGGCATGGGAGATTCATTGACCACTTGGTAAACCACTAGGTATAAGTGGTAATATACATCTTGGATATGCTTGTGGAATTGGTGGTCATAAATCTTGAATAAAACCATGTGGACAATTAGGCCATTAGGACCCCATACAAAAAATGTTGATGGCTTGAATGAGAGGATCCCATAGATGAAATTGAGAAAGTATCTCATCATGTAGAAGTCACCCCCATTCCAAGTGTATGCAATAACATGGACCAACTTGAATTTTATCAAGCCTATCATGTCTAAGATGTTAGAGTGAGTCAGGATCATGTATATAAGGGGCACCCACAATGTGTTGACATGCTGGTAGTTTTAGTCCCCAAATAGCTAGTTCATTAAGATCATGCCTAGTCATACCTCCTCTCAAAAGGTGAAAACTATGTAGGCATTAATCTTTTATTTGTTAAACCACTTGGATTTGGCTTCTTGGTCTAGTCATCAATGACATCATAGATATAGTGGGCATTCATCTAGACTAACACTATTATTGCATCATAAGAGAATGAGAAGTTCATGAGGGAATAATATTCCTTGAAGACATGCCAAAACATATCAAAAATTTAGTGCCAAGAGGTGGGTAAACACACCCAATCACTAAAAACATCTAGCATATGGATAGCCTTGTGAAAGATGTCACATAACAAGTTGGCATAGGGAAATGCCTCTGGTTTAATTATAGCTCTATTAAGTCTACTTTATAAGATTGAAGGGAATCCTCATTCTCATCCAGTTAGTCATTAACATTGATAGAATCCTTGGGGACCTACTCAATTACTTTAAATATATCATTAGAATTTTTTTACTTAGTTAAACCAATAGGGAAAGTGGTGTCCTGTAACTCAGGATTGGCCATCAAGTTATAAGATGTAACATCCACTGGAGTAGGATAGAGGGGAAATTAGGAATCCTTGGGCATAGAAGGTGTAGGATATAGGATTTATATGTAAATTTTAAAGTAATAAGTACAATATTTATTCTAAGGTAGTAATGATAACCTTTAAGGGATTCCTTTGGGATTTATAAGTGTATGCACACATCTCCCTACATTAATGACATTTGATGGCTCACTTGCTAAAAAATTGAAATTAGGTTGTTGGATAGATTTTCTCCCTTTATTTCTAAATCTATAATTGAATTTTGATCCAATGATCCTCTACCACAAGTTAGAAACAGCAACAGTGATGGGATGTTTTTAAAATTATCCAATTGGGTCTAGCTTCAAATTCTTTTAATGTCCTACACATGGTAGGCATGTAGTCACATCCCTTAGAGGATCCTTATCCAACACCTACTTTTGACACATGTCATCCATCTATTGGTCCTCCCATTAATGGTCAATACCTAGGCATGATCTGTACTCTAAGTCATTCCCATAGACTAGGTGACATGTCACCTAAGGACACACAACACACCCTAATTATCTTAGGATAATAACTTGTACTTCATTTTAAGCTTCTTGGGTCATAAGTGGTAACTATTTCATCTTCAATATAGATGATATGGTAATTTCCCATTAGGATGGGCTCTCCTAGTCTCTAAATTTTTTGACAGATCTAGGAATCTATCCTTATGACTTCTAATGACATGGTGAGTTCCCATTGGGTCACGGTCTCTTAGACTCTGATATCTCTGAAAAGTTCAAGGGATTGGCCACTTTGACTTTGAATGACATAAAAACTTACCATTGGTTTGAGCTTTCCCAAGCTACAACATCTATGATAGGTCTAGGGGATTGGCCTTTTTGACTCTAAATGACATGGTGATATCTTATTAGGATGGGATCTCATAGGCTTTGACATCTTTGATAGGTTTGAGGATAGGCCTCTTTGAATTTTAATGACATGTGATTTCTTATTGGGTTAGGTTATCTTGGGCTTTCAAATATCTGATAGGTTTGAGGGACTGGCCTTTCTAAATCTAAATGATATGGTGAGTTCCCATTAGGCAACAATTTCTTGGGATCTGACATATCTGATAAGTTTAGAGGACTAGCCTTTCTAACTCCAAATGATATGGTGAGTTCCCATTGGGTTGGGCTCTCCTAGGCTCTAGCATATCTAACAAGTTAAAGGGATTTGACTTTCTAACTCCAAATGATGTGACAATATCTCATTGGGTCAGGATCTATGAGATTAACAAAAAATGAAGTAAAAAAGACAAATAAAATGATTCATTAAAACTTACTTGTTAGACATGGAGAACTTGATTTTCTATAAAGGATAATGAGTTTGTTGCTCTGAGAAGGGAACTAGACTCTAGGAACATCTCCTTATGAAAATCAACTTGTAACGTTAGCACCGTGATATGTTAAAAGAAAATAAACATTACTTATTTTTTAAAAAGTAAAAGAAGGGTTTGTTACTACTTGAAGAAAATCAAGGTTATATATATTCTGAAATTTTGTGTAGGCATTGCCAATGAGAATAAAATGGAGAACTCTAAAGTTTTAGTTCATGAAATTTTTAGAGGGATCCCCTATTTTAGAGAAAAGGGGGTATGTTGGCCATAATAAATGGTGACTTCTATGAGAAAAGTAATGAGAAGCACTTATAACCTAACCAATTTCTTCTCCTTTCCTTGCTCATCACAAAGATTAGATGGGGTGTTTTATCTTCCACAAAAAAGATGAGGCACTAAAGTCTCATAATAACAAGTGTCATACTAATCTTCCACTTGTAGAAGGCCGCCAATGTGTATGAGAAGTGATTTTAATTTTGATTCACTCTTAGATCACCTTTGAGTAATCAATGCTAGATAGGAAATCATACTTCTTCCAGGGCATTGTTGGCTTGATGGATTAAGGGGATGACTAGGGCATTACTTTACTACTAGATGAGCATCCATGGGCTTGATAAAGATGCCACTGGTCCTATTTATGGATTTGATCCACTACCATCTAGGATGAAAAGTTTTTGATGGAAATTTACTGTATAACCCTTTTGAGGTAGACTCAAAATTTAGATTCTACATGTTCTATTTATTTTTTTCCTAGTTTCCCAAGAAGATATCATTAATTATTTGGTCTTATCTATTGGGGGTTTGAGACCAAGCGAAGGGTGAATGGTTAGGGGGAAGTTGTGAATAACCTTCAAATCTTAAATCAACTTGAATAATCCAATATCTTTTAGAGATATTATTTTAAGGGCAACTTGGTGTCCATCCTAGGTGTAGGTTGTTCTAAAATCCACCTATTTCTTTTAGAATCATTGGTGACTCAAATCTAGGATGTTAAGATTACCCTTTTATAGTTTTAGAATCACTTGGATCAAAGGTTTCAATTTAGGCTCTCATATTTCTAGGTGATCCTCCAAAGTTTTCGCTACCATCTAAAGTAGTTACTAATAAAAGGTTGGGCATTAGAGGAACAATTCAAGTAAAGAAGGGGGTAAAGGGGAAAAATGCAACATAATAAAAAACACACAATAGAAACAAACACACAACTACATCAAACACATAAATAAAGAAAATATATTTAATATATACATTATTACCTCCTACTATGATTATTTAGAAGCCACTTTAGAGGGGACAACCAAGAAATAGTGCTTTAGGGACTATCTATTTACTGAAATTGGTAAGTCATTTCCCTTAATATCCTTGAGATAGAAGGCATTTTGGCCCAGTATTTTAGGAATTTAGTACAGACCATTCCAAATGGGATCGATTATTGAATGTTAGCCTTTCTTGTCATGGACCTTGTCCCACATCAAGACTAGGTCTAAGAATCTGAAGGTCTTGACCTTCATCTTCTTATAAAACCACCTCTTTATTATGTCTTGATGCTTGATAAATATCAACAAAACTTCATCTTGAGCTTCCTCTAACTGAATCAATTCTAGGAGTTTAGAAAACACTTTATTATTTGGTTTCATGAATTAGTGCATGAAATTATATGTAAGAATTTTTAGAGTGACGGGCATGATTGGCTCTAATCCATATTAGAAAAGGAAAGAAGATATTTTGAGGGATTGTTTATGCCTAGTGTGGTTTATCCATAAGGAAAATTTTAGTAATGAGTGTTATTCCTAGGGATTCTCTTTGGTGGACTTCTTGATGCAAACTGATCAAGTTTTTGTTAGTGGATCTTGCCAATCCATTCCCTTATAAGTAATGATTGAAGGATAACTTGAGGGTGATTTTTTTATCATATGCCCACTCTATAAATTATGTGGATTTAAAGGTGAGGCCATTATCACATACTAAATAAATAAGGACTCCAAAATGGGTGAATATGGTAGTCTCCAAGAACTTGATAACTTCAGTAGTGGTGATGCTTTTGGCTTCAACTATTACAAATTATCTAGTGTATTAGTATGTGCTCATGAGCATGAATTTATGACCAAATGATGAATTGGGGTTTTTCACTCCCAAAAAATGTATCCACCATTATGCAGATGAAACAAACTCTATAATATGTTGTAGCAACATTACAATGTGCATTTCCATTTTAGCAAAGGTTTGACATTGGTGATAGAAATGAACATAAGTGTGAATATTTGTGAATAATGTTGGCCAATAGTAACCTACTTGGAGAACCTTGCAAATCATGACAGTTATCATAAGATGGCTGGCTCCTTACTTTTCATAGAAACTAGCCATTATGTCCTTGGCCTCTTCTTTTGATACATAATGGAGGTAGATTCCATTATGGTTTCTTTTGAAGATAAATCTTTTCTTCAACATATAATGTACATATTTTAACTGGAGGTCTCTTCTCTACATATAGTTGAGTCCTAGGGGTGCATTTACATAAATTAGAAAGTACATAATTAGGGAATACTAATATGAGTGTTTCACCCTTTGTTGGTCCACCTAGTGTATTATGATTCTTGGGTTTATCTTTGTGATTAGTTAGGTGAGGCCTTGTCCCCTAACTAGTGTGGCTAGATTAATTTCCAAGTCATACTCTTGAAATTTCATCATCCATCAACCTCTCCTCTTTCCTAGTTAATTTTATCCCAACATATAATTTATAGTTTGGTCTAATACAATGGCATGCACTCTATTCTAGAGGATGCAATGCCTGAATTTATTCACTAATTTAACTATTTCATAGACATGATTATCCAGGGTAGAGTATTAGAGTTTAGCATCCTTAATATTAGTGTTCTTTAAAGAGATTAGGTGTTCTTATCCTTCTAACCTCTAGGTGATACAAGTGACAATGGTGTGATTTAAAGTGTAAGGGTAAACATATAAGTATTACATATAGTCTAGGTTGATAAGGATTAAGGTTTGCATGATAATGTATTTGATATCCTAGAAAGCTTTCCTCAATTTTTCTTGCCACTCCACTTTAGCATCCTACTTTAAAATTGCATTCAAGGGATCCACTATCTCAACAAATCTAAAAAATAAACTTATGCACAAAGTTAGTTTTCCAAAAGAAATATTTTAATTCCTTCTTGCTATTAGGTAAAGTTAGTTTATAAATTATATCCACCCTTTCAGGGTTGATACCAATACCTTCCTTTATAACAATGTGACCAAGAATCTTAACTTTAGTGATACTAAATGCACTCTTTTTTGGGTTTAAGGAGATGTCATAACTTATGCATCTTTTAAATGCTCCAAGTGGTGCACATGATCTGACCTATATTTAGAGAACATGTTTAGGTCATTCATATATATTATTATGCACTTAAATATGAGTCTCTCAAAGGAGAATTACATTTCCCTTTGAAAGGTTGTATTGACATTAATTAGCCTAAAAGCCATCTATTTGTAAGCAAAAGTGCTCCACTTAGTTGTGAAGGTGATCTTATTTATATCTCTTGGGTTGACTAGGACCTAGTTATAGCCCAAAAATCCATCCAAAAAGGACATCATCTGGGAAAAACTCACCACTTGGATTACCTCATCTAGTGAGGGAAATAGGTAATTATCTTTATCAGAGGCCCAATTCAAATTCTATAATTTTACATAAAGGAATATTTTATCATTATTATTCTACACTGGTGATCCAAAAATTGAAAGCTTTGGTTGAAAGACAATTCAAGAAACAAGAACAAAACAATTCAAATAATGCTATCTCTGATAAGAGATGTTTTATTGATCAAATTTGTAGACCCAAACATATGCTTATCTCTGAGAAGAGATGTATAATTTTCCATTTTGGGTTACATCTTCATTAATACATGTTTTGAAGGTGTGGGGAGGATGTGGAAGGTCACCAATCTTGAGGGAGATGAATTGGTTCAACTTCCATGATTTACAACAATACAGAATTCAAGGAATTACTATTTTTAGAAACTTACTATTTTTAGATTGCACTACTAAAATTTAAATTTGGGACACTTCCATTGGGTTTTAGGGGGTCAAAATTCATCAAGAAAATCTCATGCCATCTCATGATGTTCCCCTCATTATTAGCTTTCCAACGGTTCAAATGGTGAGTCTATTAGAGCTACGATGCAAAAGTTATGGCTCCCAAAAGTTCTACCATCAATTGGGGTGGACCCATCACCTGAATTGTCATCTGAATTGTTGTCTGGATCATTCCTCCCTCCTTGAGAAGCAATGGTCCCCATTGCATCAATATTTTTCATCAAGTTTGGTAATTTTACTTTGATTTGATTTCAGATGCATACTTGGAAGGGACTGTGATTTATGAAACTGTGTAGGGCCCAATTGTTCACCATTTCTGTCTGACCATTAGTTTATGGATGGAAGGCCATGAACTTATTCAACTTGGTATCTATTTTCTTCTATTGTTGTGTTGTTTATGTAGTCAAGGCTATAACATCAGCCCTTTTAGATTCCTATGGATTGACCACCATGAGAACAAATTTCTTGGCACTAATCAGAGAGATAGATGTAGAAGGTGGTACTTCTGGTACCCTGTAGCGCCATGTTCCAAGAGTGAGAGTGATATTTCTAGTTCTTGATTCATATATACCATGTCAATCATACATGAATGGCTGACCAAAGAGTACATCATAAACATCTAGATTGACCACATCACATAAGACCTCATCTTGGAAAGGTTGTATTGTATATGAGAGAAGACATTGGTGGGTGACACGGAGGTTTCTCCCTGGACTCAACCATCCAATACTATATGGTTTTAGGTGAGGATTCATGGATAGATTTAGGCTTTTCACAACATTAGCAAAGATTAAATTCTTTTGACTTCCACTATCAAGAATGAAATGCAGAGGCTTACCTTTCACCCATAACTTAGAGTGAAACAACCTTTCCTTGTCATTTAGCATCTCATTGTGTGTCTATGATGAAGCAAAAATGGCTTTAGGATCAACATCTATAATTTATTCTTTAACTTCTTCAATTGTAGGGTTTACTATGAGGTAGAGTAGTAGATGTTGAGGATTGTGACTCAGAAAGTAGTGATTTGATAGCTCAACATTCTTCTTTGAAGTGAGTTCTAGATTTGTGATAATCACACCACCTCCCAGTCTTTCGTTCCTTTTGCTTCCAATGTTGGCCTTGTGTTTGACCTTCTTTATCACTTTGCCATTTTGAAGACTGATTCTTTATATTCATTTTTCCATACTTCTACTCAATCTTCACTGCGAACTTGTATACTTCATCGATGGTTTCCAAATTGAAGTGTTCCATTTCTCCCCATACGTACCATTGTAGTCTACCACAATATTTGAGAACCTTGTGTTTCTCACTTTCTTGGATGCCCAATCTCGCAGATAGAGAATGAAAAATGTCAGTGTAATCTTGAATAGATTGTTCCTTACCTTGGCGAAGTTGTTGCCACTCTATATACAAATCGTCATATGCTCCAATGGGGTAGTATTCTTCCTTTACAACATCTATGAAATCATCCCATGTAGGTTCCATCTCAAGGCCGATATCATCTGCACTGAATCTCTTTTTGTACACTTCCCACCAATTTTTGATAGGTAATGATGCTTTTAGAAGAACAAAAGTAATATTCTCTTTATCGATGACTTTATTTACATAAAAATAAGATGACAATTGATCCAACCAATTCTATACTACATCAGTATTTATTTTGCCTTCAAATGTAGGGATATCAAAATTCACTTGAACCTTGAAGGGTGTTGGGGCACTTAAAGGATGTGTGGGTGCAGATGAGGAGCTAGAATTTCCCATTGAGATTTGTTGGAGAATTTGAGTAAATTATTGTAGCATCTATGCTTGTTTCTACTGGAGGGATTCATTCACCATTTCTTTGAAAGGATTGGATGCCTTGGTGTTGTCTACCATTTGGAACAAATAGGTGGGTATTCTACTGGTTCTATTTTCTACCCAAGCTTCCTATAATCTGACCTCATCTTCGGGATCATACACTCTAAAGACAAAATGCTCTGATACCACTGATCCAAAACTTGAAAGATTTGGTTGAAATATAATTCAAGAAATAAGAATAAAACAATTCAAATAATGCTATCTATGATAAGAGATGTTTTATTGATCAAATTTACAGACCTAAACATATGCTTATCTTTGAGAAGAGATGTCTGATTTTTCCATTTCAGGTTACATCTTCATTTATACATGTTTTGAAGGTGTGGGGAGGATGTGGAAGGTCACCAATCTCAAGGGAGATGAATTGGTTTGACTTCCATGATTTACAAAAATACAAAATTCAAGGAATTACTATTTTTAAAAACTCAATCTCGAGGGAGATGAATTGGTTTGACTTCCATGATTTACAACAATACAGAATTCAAGGAATTACTATTTTTAGAAACTTACTATTTTTAGACTGCACTACTAAAAATGAAATTTGGGACACTTCCATTGGGTTTTAGGGGGTCAAAATTCATCAATAAGATATCATGCCATCTCATGATGTTCCCATCATTATTAGCTTTCCAATGGTTCAAATGGTGAGTCCATTGGAGCTACGGTGCAAAAGTTATGACTCCCGGAAGTTCCACCATCAATTGAGGTGGACCCATCACCCGAATTGTCATCTGAATTCTTGTCTGGATCAACTGGGACTAGGTTAGCCACACAAGTGGAGTGGTAGACTTGGAAAATTATCCTTAAAAATATTAATTTATGAACCTCCTTATAAATCAAGGGTTCCAATATTGGGTTAACCAGTCTATACCTTTGTCTAAAGGGTTTTTGGTCAAGATTTAAGGGGATGGTGTGAGTAATTACTCTCAAGTCAAAGACCTTAAGGTCTCAATAGGTTGAGGTAATTATGTCTTTCTACTTTATTAATAATCTATAAAACTATTCTAATTCATGGTCTATCTAATCTGGACACACATTGAATATCTAGGGGTTCTCCATAGGGTCAAGATTAATGAGTCAACACTTTTGGTCCTCAAACTTAGGCATTTTAGCCTATATATTTTGGTTTAATGTATCAAATTATCTTTTGAGAAAAATCATCCCTTAAAGATCTAGTTCTTATGAATGTTTAGGATTCCATCATTAGTTAACTTTGTCTTGGTGTTATGTTTATATTTTTCATCTATGATCTAAGCCTCAAATATCCCCTCATTACCAACGAATTGGATAATTTGATGGTCATATTCAAGGAATTAGAAGTTAGTCACATTGTCTAGGATATAAAGATAAGGGACAAGTTCCACATATAACTCTTATATCTCAGTGTCATCTAGAGGAGTCAAGTTCATCACAAATAAACCTAGCAAGTCTGCTTCTTGGTTTTCCTCTTGAGGAATAGGGATGATATCAAATGCATTGAACATTTCAATCAGGTATGATATTTTACATTTAAAATTAATTTTGATTTGGTTGACTACTAATTCAGAGTCATTGAATACTCTTAGTTTGTTTTCCTCATATCTCAATGCAAATTGTAATCCTAGGATGAGATATTTGTATTTTTCTAATTTATTCATGTAAGGGAATTGTAGCATATAGGATTCTAAATATTTCCTCCCTAAGGGATATGAAATCAAAATAATGGCTCTAATATTATGTTTGGAGTGAGATCCATCTACACAAAGGGACCATAGGCCAATTAGACCTAGGTTGTGATTGGTTTGGTTTTTTAGATACTTGGTGCTTAGTGTGTAGATGCCTAGGTTCAAAGAAGCTAGGTTTATATTTTCATTAATATCATTGTATTTAGTGATCATGTGTTTCATACCTAGTTCTTGGTCCATGTTTATTTAATTGGATACTCCTTTCTAAGACAACCACATTTGGGATAAATCCATGGACGTATACCCATTAAAGGCCTTGGACCTCTCTACTAATAAGCATACCATAGGCTTCTAAGATGTCAACCACTTGAATGTCTATAAAGTTTTGAACCCTAAGTTAAAATTATAATTAGATGTGGAGGTATAACAACTTTAATATCACTTTTAACTCTAATTTGTCCAATTGGACCACTACTTTGTCTGATTTTATGGGGGTAAGACTAAGTTTCTTGCATACACTTACTGGCATCACATTACCTAAGGCTCTAAAATCTTCTAATTAGTTATGTAATTTAATTAAAAATAATTAGATGGTGAAAATTAACATGGGAAACTCCATATTATTCTTTTGGATAATCATATTGGTGTGTGTTGCTCTAGATGTTGGAAGAACCTATGGGGTTGGCTTTTGAGTCAAAGATTTTAACAAAAGGTCCTGCTAATCTATGATTTTGGAAAGATTGTGAATGGTAATATTATCCTTGATTTTATTCATATCCTCCACTATGTTATAACCCCACTTTATTTGGACTAGTGGGGTTTGCATAGGTGTCTTAGTCTCTTGAGGTCTTGGAGGTGGAGTATCATTCCTAGAATTTTGGTCTGGTGGGGTTATACCATTATTTGGGGGGGTCAAGTTAATTAGGGGTTATTGTATTTGGCTACTTTTTAGGGTGTAATTTATCCTTTGGAATTAATTAAATACCTACACTTTACCAATACCTTTCTCCTTCTCATTTTATTCTTGGCTAGGAAAATGTAAGGTTTCCAATACCATGGTAGTATGTAGGGATTTACTTGAGTTGGAGGATTTTGGATGATTAGGAACTACCTCTTATTCTTTCATTTATTTTTATAAGATTTCAAAGGTAGAACCAAACTCCATGAAGTCTAGTTCTCCATGTGCTACTATGTTTTACACTTGACACTAGTTGGGTAAAGCTATCTTGAAGTTATTAATCTTGGGGAGCATATTGGGTGAAGGTTATAAGGGGTTGTGATGGTGGTTGTATCTCTTGTTTGACCTTTGATATGTTAAATCATTATTGGATATTTCTATGCTATATTTTCTCATTTATCTCTACATATATAGGAATTCATTATTGAGATTTTATACCATTCTTTGAATGACATCTAGGTCATTTTTAGTGGACTCTTGAGACATGGTCTAGTTGTTTTTAGCCATAGTAACATCTCTTGATGTTGAGTTTGGGGAATCAGATCTAGACCCCCTAGGCTTAAAAAACCTAGTGGCTGATTTGAATTGGGATGACCTAGAGGGAGTTGATGCATTATAAGGATTAACTAGGGCATAGGTGCATTATAATTAACACTAGGTAAGAAGTTCAATGAAAGAATTAATGGCAACATGTTGAGAGTATGGATTATATTATAGCCCTAAGGATTTAGTTGCCTATCCATTTTGATGCCCCCTATATATGATTATGATAAGAACATATCCATTTAAGGGTCTAGGGCACTTTTATACATTTCAAGTGCCAGCTGAGGGTTGGGTTGGTAAAGTGTGGTTACCTGACTATACATCTTTTGAAACCTAGCATTGGAATTTCCAATGGGATCGTTAAGATCCCTTTTGATAAAAGTGAACTACTGATACAAGATGTTAGGGTATATAATTTGGCCAAATTGGGTGAGGAATGCAAAACTAAAGTGTTCCCAACTCGATATAGATTCTTTAGGAACATTTAGGAACCAATCATAAGTAGGGTTCATTAGAGTAAAAGGGAACAACCTGCATGCCATATCTTCATGTTCTACATTCAAGAATCTTAGGGCACTCTTGTAAGAGGTTACATGTTCCTCTACCATTAATCTTAAATCAAGAGTGAAATGAGGAAGATACATCTCAAGGTTCTTAAGTGGATCATGAATGACTTCCAAGACATTAATGACTAAACCAGATAACTAGGCCATTTTGGATTGTGTGTTTAGGATAGGATATAGAGAGGAGATGATAGGAATCACTATAGGTCTAGGTTGATTGGACCTACATTTTATATGGAAAATTAGGGGGAAATTACCAATCTACCTTAATGGGACCTAGCCCTAGTAATAGGTGAACTAATATCTAGGATGCTATATAAAAAAATAGTTAGCACATTATTGCCAGTGAACCTAACTCAACATATTCATAAAATGAGATGAAATTAGAATAAGAATTAAGTGGCCCTCCTTATAGTACTATCTATTATTCACTCCAATTTTATCCTTACCATGAGATACCCATGAGATTGGGCATTCCTTAAAAAGGGGAAGGTGGAGACAACTATATAATTTTATCCTCTATTTTAAGACTAATATTGGATCAACCCAAGGCATACATATAGGTATTTGATTTTACAAATGGTTTCTACATGAATAGTATCCAAGAGATTCACTATTACCATCAAAATTTCAATACACTATGCTTCACACAGTTTAAATATAGATATGAATACTTTAAGTGTTGGGCTTGTTCTTTCTAAACACAAGAGGAAAAGGTGGGATTTTAAAACCACTAAATAAACACAAAATGGAGGAAAGGGTAAGGTAGAAAAGGATGCCTCAAATTCTAAAATGATATCAATAGGATGGTTATTGAGCTAAGTGACTATGTGATAATTATACCACTGTATACCAAGGTTCACTAAAGTTCTACCTCCAAAAACATATAATGGGGAGAGTCTGAGGGAACTGGGATTATGCCTTCAATGTGAATTCTTACCAAATACTAATATGAGGGTTTATTATTGAAAAAACATAAACACCATATGAAAATTTGTATCTAAGCACACACATGATCAACTCTTTACTAAAAAATAAATGAAATAACTCACACAAAGAATATAATAACTAAGCACATCATAATCACAACACACATAAAGTGACAAAGTGTTAATCTAATTAAAATAGCACTTTTGATCATTTAAACATGAATATGAAAGAAAATTGATCAAATAAAATACCCTTTTATATAAATAGAGATTGTATTCATTTAAAAGAGTGAAAATTACCACAATAATCAATCTAGGTTGCTATTACAGTTTAGAGTGCAAAGGGAAATGTAGGTGAAATCCTGGTGATAATCTAACAACACTTTCAATAAATTTTAGGTTAACTCTTAAAATATAATAAGGCTCATTTATATATATAGATAAGGATTGGGCCTCACCTCCAAGAAATATGAGGATCCCATCTTGGGCTATGATGGCCACTCATTGCAGTTATAATTATATTTAAAAATTGGACTAAAATATAATCCTAACAAACAAGTAACAAATATGTAGGGGACCACTTATAAACACACATAGGTGGATAATATGGGCCATCTTCTAAATAGTTTGACTGATCACTCTTGGATTCTAATATGACTGCCATGAGGTTAAACTCTTTATCCAACTTAGAGAAGTTTAAGGGAGGCTCCCTGAAGATCACCTCTACCTACGCCACTAGTCTCTAATAAATATATAAAGTTACTTACATCAAGGCTTAAACTCCTAAGACTTGATTGATGCTTGTATTAGATTGAGTTGATAGGTATAACACCACCCAAGATCCATCTTGGTTCACCTTGGACACTTTCTCCGTCATACCCTAGTTGAATTGAGATAAGTAGACTCTCAATTCCCCTTGTAAAGTGCCATCAATATGAAATAACAAAAAGATATTGAACTCCTAGAAGTAGGTCAATATCTTAGTATCACCCTCTTATAAGGGTTCTCTTATAAGACTAGCCACTCCTCCATTGATAATCTCAAATTCCCAGCATAAGTTTGGTATAACCCCAAATCCAAGGTTGGTTTTAGTTTGAGCTCTAAGAACATCCCATTATTGACCACTACCTATAGCTACTGGCACTTCCCATCAATCTCTATGATCTTCCCCATGTAGGATTGTATCTACTATATAATTGTATCAATCTCAACCCGAGTCCCCACTACTTTCCCATGGATTGATAAAAGTGGTAGGAAGGTATCCTTGACCTACTCAATTAGTCCAACCAAGAAAGTACTCTTCACATATTCCTTGAGAGTTCAAAATTGGCTCTATATGTCCTTAAGGAGTTTATTGAACATGCCATGGGTAGCTTGGAGGATGGACAGTGGGTCTTTAGCCATATTTTCTTCCCCATTATATTCCTAAACTTGGTTAGAGAAAATAGATCATAATGGGTCTACCATATCAACAAGTTTCCCTCCTAGATGAATCTCTAAGTGAGTATCCTTTTTATGCTCCCATAAGCTCTATCAAAACTCCACTACACATTTGGGTCACCTTGGACATCTGTCTATGGTGCATGTGACCCCAATACATCACTTGGGTTACTAGGGGTGTAGGAGGTGTGTGTGAAATGGTGGATAAGGGTAGAGGATGAGGTGGAGGGGAGATGGAAGAAGTAGGAGTGAAAGAGGAAAGGAGTGGGGTAAAGGGGGTATATGGGTGAAATGGGGGATAATGAAATGGGATGCCCATATGATTATTTGGGCTCATCATTGCTCCTAGGTGAGGTTCACTTGAGGTGGGATTTCCTCAGGGAATGGGTCATATAATAATAAGGATGAGATAGACTGGTTGAAGACAAAGCTAGTGGGGTCTTGGGTAAGGGAGAGAGGGGGCCAATGAGCTAATCATTGAGCTAATAATACTAGGTTTGGAAGTGCCACTGAGACCTACCAAGGATGTGGAGCTAAAATTAAAGACTTAGAGTTGAAGGATGGGTTGCCTTATATTTCTTCTTCAACTTCTTTCCTGAGTTAACTCTAAGTGATGTGGTGGATGATTTGACGGTGACAGTGGGGGATGTAGGGAATGATTGTGGAGGAATTAGAGACATAAATGGGATCACTATGATGAATGAAGTGGGGATTGAGTAGGTACCTAATATAAGTGACATAATCCCAAAGGATGTAGTCACACATGTTATTGAGGGCATGCCCAAGGGAGGCACTAGGAGGACTCTAAGCTGTGAGATGGGTGGAGTGGAAGGAAATGGGGAAGTGTATAAATTAATAAGGACAAATTATAAGGTTAATTTGATGAAATATGGAGAGAAAACAATGAGAAATAGAGGGTGATATAAAGGTGAACTAGTGGGCACTAGAATAGGGAATTGGAATGTGATGAGAGCAAGGGGTGAAATGAAAATGGGAGGATATGGAGGAGTGAGTAGGGGAACATAAATGGGTCCTTGTTAGGTACCTCATTTAGGGATTAATTTTAAGATACCATCCTTATTGAATATCAAAGGCTATGTCATTGATGGTTGTGTGGGTTATGCCTGGGCACCTTAGTATTGTGTAGTCTAGGCTCATATCTACAAGGGCCTAGTCATTTTGTTACTAGAGGAGGTAGAGTTAGAGTTTTAGGAGTTAGGGGAATAATATGTGAAGTGTGAGGAATAAATAGAAGAGGTAGAGGTACATCTTGAGGATATAGGGCCACTGGTGGAATTGAAGTAGGATCTAGTACTAGAGCTCAAGGAGGAGAAAGTAGTGGGACACCCTACAAGATTTTCCAAGAGATGGACAAAGTTGTTAGAGTCAAGACCTCCACAGACTAAGAAGGAGATATAGGGGTCTCTAAGAAGCCTTATTACCTTTCTTCTTCCTCTTATATTTTATCTAAAATAATGCCTCCTAACATTAGTGGAATTTAAATAAATTTCATCATCATGCTTGGCTTGATGGCTATAATTGATGTTGATCTAAGTTGAATATTGTGCCAAGTGGACCCAAATCACCCCTTTAGGATCCTATTACTAAATGGTGCATTTTGTGAGGTTAAATGATCCTCACTTAGCCACCATATTATTTATAGAGGGGAATTTCCTATAGATGTGCCCTTATATAGGGATTGGGAGTGAAGGGCATGCCTTATGATGATGTTATACATAGAAGCCAAAGATGTCATTTACTAGTTGATAGGTGATCTCATACTCTATTAAGTGGTCATGCACATTATATGATATAAAAATGAGTGTAGGATGGATTACAAATGTTGTTAGTCAAGAATTAGCCAATAACACCATGAAAATGTATAAAGAACTAAAGAAACAAAGCCACCCTATTCATGCAAGGGTTGCTAATGATAATGAATAACAAAATGAAATAAATAAATACTAGTTACCTTCCTAAATCAATTCCACCACCCAAGAGTGGTTATAAGCATGTTCTCCTCTTGATCTAATGTTCTTATCTTTGTCAATAATGGCTTCTTTGATCCTACATTGCCCTAAAAACACTATGCATAACCTAGGCTCAAATAGAATAAATATATAATCTAGCTTATCAAATGAAGCTTGTAAATAAGACATAATGATCAACACAAAAGGATGTGAAGATAATTATGCATTATAAGTCTACAATTTTTAGTTTAAGAAATGAAGTTATATACTCTTCTATTTATAGATTTTCTAAATGGGCTAGGATCAACCATGACCATCCATATCAAGATTGAGATGTGTGGACATGAATTATTCTAATATTTAGAATTAAATTCATAAATATCCTCATAATGATTTGGGAGGAAGTGACATTAATTAGGCATGGGTGTCCATAATTAGATATTTTATGCATTTATGGCTTATGGATGCCACCTCATAGATGATGTCACTAGGTGATCAAGATATTCATAATAAATTTCCAATTTTTAAATAATCAATAACCTCCATGGAAAATACACTTAATCTATTGATTATCTTTAAACAAGATTAATCAATATTTGTGCAATTATTTAGAAATTGGCCCTCAATTAATCAAAATGGCCAGAAAGTCATATTATTGGGTTATAATTTGACTCAAAAAGAATTATAAGGTGATTTTAGATGAGTTAGAACCGTATTATTATTTAGGATGTTTCCAACACAAAATAACAAAGGTACATGACGTGTACTAACTAATTATAAAAAAAGAGTGATCTAGAGCACAAAAAGGTGAAATCATCATTTTGAATTGAAATGAATTGATCAAAGTTAGAAATCACATAAAATAAAATACCCCATTTAGGGATACATTGGCCTAAATTAGCACTTGTATAGGACAAGTTTGACCCATTTAGTGCATTTTTAGTGATTTTGTCCTAATTTGAGAATTTGAGTGCAAATCGGGTAAGATTGACAATTTCAACACAAATGGTGTTAGGAATTGGATGTCTATATTTTCCCCCTATTTGAGAAGGCATACTGAGACATTTAGGCCAAACAACATCTTTTCAAAGAAAATAGTGGTCAATAATAAATTGGAAATGACCCATGATGGATTACAAAGATTGTTAGTCAAGTATTAGTTAATAAAACCATGAAAATGATAAAGAACTAAACAAACAAATACAACCTATTCATGGGGGTTTGCTAATGATAATGTAAAATAAAATGAAATAAATTAATACTAGTTACCTTCACAAATAAATTCCACTACCCAAGAGTGGCTCCAAGCATGTTCTCCCCTTGATCTAATGCTCTTCTCTTTGTCAATAATGGATTCTTTGCTCCTCCATTACCTCAAGAACACTATGCATAAACTGGGGTCAATAAAAGAAATATCTAATCTATCTTAGCAATTGAATCTTGTAAAAATGACACAAGGATCAACACAAAAGGATGTGGAGATAATTTTGCATTATAAGTCTACAATTTTTAGCTTAAGAAATGAGGTTATATGCCCTTTTATTTATATATTTTCTAAATGGGTTAGGATCAACCATGATCATCCATCTCAATATTGAGATGTATGTTTATGAATTATCCTAATATTTAGAAATAAATCCATAAATATCCTCATAATTATTTGGGATTAAGGGGCATTAATTAGGCATGGGTTTCCATAATTAGATATTTTATGCATTTATGGCTTATAGATGCCACCCCATAAATGATGTCACTAGGTGATGCAGATATTCATAATAAATTTAAAATTTTAAAATAATAAATAACATCCATGGAAAATCCACTTTATATATTTATCATATTTAAACAATGTTAATCAATATTTATGAAATTATTTTGAAATTGACCCTCAATTAATCAAAATGGTCAGAAAGTCATATTACTAGGTTGTAATTTAACTCGAGAAGAATTGGAAGTGTTGGAAGCACAATCACTAAGGGGTGGGGTTAATAAGTGATGAAAAAAAATCAAATTCAATTCCAATTCTTCAAAATCTTAACCATTCAACAAAATAATTCATGAAGCATATAAACCATTCATTGTAATGAACAAAGAAAATAATGCAAGATCAAATCACATAACACATGAATTATGTGGGAAACCCTCATGGGGGAGAAAAACCACTTAAAACAAGATTTTTAATAATATCCTATAAATTTATTGATTCAATTTATATCAGCACCAACTCATCAAGGAGAACCCACCTCTCAATTTTGTCAAGCACCCACTTGACCTTTAGCTAGCACCAATTAGCAAAGAGGCTATAACCCCTAGATAATCAAGCACCAACTAAATCACATAAAAATTAATATCCACCTATAATTTGATGTATTACACACTTTATTATGGTATTTTATATTTATAACACCTGAAAACCTAACTTTTCATACAAGTGATGGTAGTTCATACAAACACAAATCTGCCTCTTACATAGGCATACAATAATTCTTTCTCTTCTTTACCCCTCATATGCATGATCTTTACCTTAAGGCCATTACTCATTCAAAATTTGATCTTATTATATTCAAATATTATTCATATACAACCTATTCATTAATATTTCGACATATAATCAATGCACTTATTCACTCTAGGTCATCTAGACAAATTAGGCCTAATGATGCCTTGAATCAATACAAAACTTATTGATTACCTTCAACACCACTTTATAATTTTTATTATATTTTCAACATGTTAATATTATTATTTTAATTCCATCACACACTTATAAAAAGTCTCATACCATTTGTTTCATTCCTTAATCATCAAAACCTTTGCACTAGGTCACCAAAGCAAAATAAGCTTAATAGACTTAAAACAAATCTTCTTACTTGCTCATGACCTAAAAAAAATAATTGTAGACCCTTGTCACATCTTAAAAATGGTTTATGATGTTTTAAATGTAATCTTACCCTTTTGAAAATTCATATATAATTCGTTTCACTCTTCCATTGTCTAACTAGCACAATGAGACCAAAATGG
The DNA here is from genome assembly GCA_037957365.1 of Torreya grandis. Taxonomy (NCBI): domain Eukaryota; kingdom Viridiplantae; phylum Streptophyta; class Pinopsida; order Cupressales; family Taxaceae; genus Torreya; species Torreya grandis. Next base: position 1,804,356 of record JARHVA010000266.1, read on the forward strand.
CCTTCTACATATGTGTTATTCTTTCTCCAATCAATCTTAGTTGGCCACAAAACTTTAATTAAAACTTAAGGAATCTATCCCACTTATATTAACATAAATATATGTCTTATGACATGTTAAATATAATTTACTTCAATTCATTAGGTCAGCCATGCTTCAAATGGCTCAAAATAATACACTAGGCTTAAGAAAGACCTAAGCAATTAGCCCTCCATTGGGCCACACATTACACTTAGATGCCAATATCCCTTAAAAAAATATGGAACCATTTTTAAAAATTTAAAATAATTTAATGCATGACATATTTATTTTTAAAATTTCATACAAGCCTTTCAATTCATTCTCCCACCTTATGAAACATCTTTTAACCCTTAAGCCTTCAATAGGTTCCATGGAGACCTATTTCACCTTCATGTAACACTTTAATCCACTATGTTCCATATTTAATTTACCAATGACCCAAAAAAATTAAATAAATTTAAATTAATTCTCTATTATCCTTCCCTATTCTCACTAAACATCAAATCATTCACTCATACTCTAAAACCTTCATTAGGTCTTAATGACATATTAGGCTTGACTAGCCCAAAAACATTGTCTTCACAAATGAGGCTCAAACTACTTAAATATAAACTTTAAATGTAAAATAAACATATGGATGGAAATAAAAAAACCTAATGAACATCATAAAATACATAATACACTTTCATTCAACATCCAATGACTCATAAACACCACTGCAAGAAACTTACTCAGACCTGCAATAATTACAATCAACAAAAGTCAACTTTGACATAAAATAACTTCACCTTTACTGATATTAACAACTCTAAATAAATTTAATTATGATATATATGGATTATAATTCATATTTTATTTTTATACTAATAATATTTGATCAATATTTTTTCTTCTAAAATCATTTCTTTGCACCCTGGTTTATTAAAAAAACACAGTTGACAATAGTCAACTCTCACACAAAATAAATGTAATTGTATGATTAGTCAAAGCTTCTAATAAATTTTAATGGATACACATTTAATTCATATACAAGTTTTATTTTCACACCACCATAAAACTCATTCATTGTCAAAATTTATAAACAAAATACTACTGACTAGTTTTCCTTTGTTCACTTGATATTACAAATTTAGCTAAGTATGGAAAATAGTGAAATTTGCCTGGGAGACCAAATTTTAACCACCATAAATTTTTCTAGACACCATATAAACACCTAATTTTTTAAAAAACATTATATAGTCACAAAAAATAATAAACCCATGTGATAAATTTATTCTGAAACCTTCACACGTGTGAATTTTGATGTCATCAATATGTTTACTCAAGAAGATTTGCCAAGTTGACTAAGAGATGACTAGGATAATCTAGACCTTCACAAGACTATTCAAATGGATTAATTTTAATTCCATAAGTAAATAAAGCACTAATTACCCCTAATTTAACCCATCAAACATGTTAAATCACCTTAAAGGCCCACACACGTGATATGCACTCTCAAATCCACTTGAAATGTATTACTTTGTCATTAATGCATTATATACTAAAATCACCTTGACATCAATGAAAATAAATGAATCTCAATAAAATTATAAAAAATATCCCCCTTTGTCATTTATGCAAAACACATTTTAGAATGCTCTCTCCCAAAGTGAACAAATCCTTCATTTTGAACTTTCTCCCCCTTTGACATCAATGACAAAGGGTCTCTTCCTCAACATGCCAAATTCATCCTTGGAGCTATCAAACTATTCACAAAGCTTAGAAATATCCCCCTAATATCATGATAATATCACATAACCTATTATAAAACAATACATAACCATACAATCTCATTGGAATTGAAACATCTCACATTTGCTTCCCCTCACTATATGCATACCTTGCATATTATCAATTGAAGAGAACATACTTCTATCTGAAATTCTCCTTGATTATTTGATTATAGAAAACATGAATAAACTTCACATACTCCTCAATAAACCTGAGTTATCTCCCCCTAACTCTATATTCCATTTAAAAAAAACTAAAATATTGTAAAAATACACAAGCAAACTCTTTTACAAGAACATACCTTGAATGGAGCCATCTTCATCCACACATAGGCTACCACAACTATCCAACATCCTTTCATGAGACAAATAAATTAAATTCTTATATTATTAGTCTAAAATGACTTATTTTAGTGGTCTAAAAGCCTTCTCATATGGATCAAATAATCACAACTGATCTGAATAATAAGAACATGCTCAACAAACCTTCTCATATGAAAAGCAACTAAATTTACTTGAATCCATGCTTATAAGATCTCTTGAAGATACCAATATGAACAAGATACCTAATTAGGCCATATATGGATGAAATATAATTAAATTAATACATTCATTCTACTAAAATATGAACTTACATTCCCAATATTGGCCCTCTAAGAACCTCTCTCTTGCACAAGAAAAGATACTCCTCTCTTAGGTCACTTAAAGAGAAATATTGCAAACAAAGATACATAACTTGAAAATCTCATACCTTTGTATCAAGTGAATTCATATTGGCATACCATAACCTAATTTAATACTTTAGTATCATAATTTTACACCTTCTCACCAATTTTGGTGACCGAACTCATTGTAAAACCCAAGATACACCATGTCAAGGGTTTCTAGTGTTAAAATCCTTATGCCAACCAAGGATATTCAAAGTGAGATATTTTACCAAAAACAACTTCAGACCTTAAAATACATTTTCACAACTCTTAATAAGTGATATAAATCTTTTAAAAACTTTAAATCAATTGAAATAATCCTTACTCAACTATATGCATATCAAGATAAAGAGCATACCTTGATTTATTGATTAGTTTCTCACTTATCAACCTTGCAACATCATTCCATGATGCTTCAAAAGAATGAATTACAATGCTATGAATACTAATAGAGACACCTCACCTTCAAATTCACTTAGAAAACCCAAAACTTAGGATAATCCCAAGTCTCCATACTCTCACTAGTTTGCTTGTATTTCTTAAGCCTCCTCATAGGCTTTATTGGCTCATCTATCTTCTCTTTGACTCCTTTGTCAACATGCCCTGATAAATAGTATTTGTGTCTTGAATATATATATATATATATATATATATATATATATATATATATATATATATATATATATATATATATATACCAAAAAAAACAAACCATCTCGAATGATATGCTAATTAACCAATTCATTCTTGGTCTCAATCTGATCTCTCTTAATAGTCTCAGGTCTCCATATCTATGTATGATATTTTCCTTGCACACTAGGAGCTCCAAACACCTTGTTTTACCTTAAGAACTCATTCAACTTGTTCTTAAAATATTTTTAAATATGACCAAATCTATGAAATTTTAAATAAAAATATCATTCATACCATTTTATTTATGATGGATATTATCTCCTTTTGACAAGTTACTTCTTTTTTTGTAATCTCTTGCAATGTGACCAAACTGATTGCAAGCATAACATTGTTTATGAGATGAATTGACAAACCTCATGGAATTGGGATACCTTGATGGTATTATTAAAAATTTTAATTCTATCATAATTTTTGACTTTATTTAATTCATTTTGATTAACCTTTCTCATTTTGACCACTAGATTTTCATTGTCAAACTTCAAGGAGCCTAGTTCAATTTTCAATTGATCACACTTGGACTTATTTGACCTAAAAATTGAATTTTAAGCCTATAAATTATTATTAATATTCATATTATATTATTTTATTGTTTCCATCATTATCTCAAATTTGGTTTGAAGATGGCTCACCTTTCCTTCACATTCCATAGAGGACTTGACTTTCTCTCTAAGGTTTTTATGATCTTTTCATATTAAAATTCCTTGGATATAGAGTTAATCAACCTTATATAAAAATAAATAATCTTCTCTTTAATACCTTTTACCATCAATATCAATTCCTAATTCTCTTCCCTTAGCTACTTAGCCATTTTATGCTTCAATGACCACCTTCTAACTATCAAGCCTTCCTGAAGGACATACTCTGATACCAATTGTTAGAAGCATAGTAAATAAGGATTTGGGGGGGGTGAATTAGTGATTTAATAAAATAAAATAGAATTATAATTCTTTAAACTCTTAACCATTCAAAAAAATAATTCATGAAGCATATAAACCATTTGTTATAATGAATAAAGAAAAGAATGCAAGATCAAAGCACATAACACATGAAATATGTGGGAAACCCTCATGAGGGAGGAAAAAAACTTGAAAAAATATTTTTAATACTATCTTATAAATATATTTATTCAATTTATATCATCACCAATTGATCAAGGAGCACCCACTCCTTAATTTAGTCAAGCACCCACTTGACCTTTAGCTAGCACCCACTAGCAAGAAGGTTACAACCCCCTAGATGATAAATCACAAAATAAATCACCTCCAAACTAATATTCACCTATTATATGATATATTACACACTTGATGATGGTATTATCTCTTTATAACACTTGAAAACTTACCTTTCTACCTCATATGAATGATTTTAGTTCATAAAAACACAAATCTACCTCGTACATATGCATGCTCATGACCTTTAGGCCATTCCTAATTCACAATATGATATTATTAGATGTAAATAAAATCTTGAAACATAATAAATATAAATCATACACAACCTATTCATTAATATTTCAACATATAATAAATGCACTTCTTCACTCTAGGTCATCTAGACAAACTAAGCCTAATCATGCCTTTAATCAATACAACACTTATTGATTACCTTAAGCACCACTGTCTGATATTTATGACATGTTAAAAAGGTTATTATTAATATTTAAATTCCCCAACACACTTCTAAAAAATTTTATACCATTCGATTCATTCCTGAATTATCAAAACCTTTGCGCTAGGTCACCAAAGCAAAATAGGCCTAAAAGCCTTGAAATAAATCTTCTTACTTTCTCATGGCCTGAAACAAACAATGTTAGAACCTTGTCACATATTCAAAATTATTTTGTGATTTTTTTCATGGCCTCTAACCATTTTTCAAATTCATATATAATTTATTTCACTCTTCCATTGTCTAACTAGTATAAGAGACCAAAATGGCCTTCTACATATGCATTATTCTTTCTCCAATCAATCTTGGTCAGCAAAAACACTTTAATTAACCATTAAAGAATATACCCCACTTGTATAAGCATAAATATATGTATTATGACACATTACATAAAATTTACATCAACTCATTAGGTCAACCATGCTTCAAATGGCTCAAAATAACATATTAGGCTTAAGCAAGACCTAAGCAATTAGCCCTTCATTAGGCCACAGATTACACTTAAATGCCAATATCCATTAAACAAATATGAAACCATTTTAAACATTTTAAAATAATTTAATACATTCCATATTTATATTACCAAGTCATACAACACTTTCACGTCACTCACTCACCTTTTGAAACCTCTTTTAGCCCTCAAGCCTTCAATAGGTCCCATGGAGGCCTAATTCACCTTCATGTAACACTTTAAGACACTATGTTACATATGGCCCTTAAAAATGACCCAAAGAACTTCAAAAAATTTACATTAATTTTATGTGATCCTTATCCATTCTTAATAGACATTTAATCATTTGTTCATACTCTAAAACCTCTATGAGGTCTTAAAGACCTATTAGGCTTAACCAACCCAAAAAAACTATATTCAAAAATGAGACTCAAAATACCTAAATATAAAATTTACATGTAAAATAAACATATGGATATAAATATAAATGCCTAAGGAACATCATACAATCCATAAGACACCTTCATTCATCCTTCAAAGTTGTATAAACACCATTGCAAGAAGCTTACTCAAACTTGCAATAATTACAGTCAATAAAAGTCAACTTTGACCTAAAATAAATTCACCTTTACTGATATTAAAAACTGAAAATAAATTTTAGGATGATATATATAGATTATAATTCATATTTTATTTTTATACCAAGAATATTTTATCAATACTTTGTCTTTTATAGTCATTTCTTTTCACCCTAGTTTATTTAGAAAAAACACACTCAATAATAATCAACTCTCACATGAAATAAATGTAATTGTATGACCATGAAAACATCCTAATAAATTTCAATTTATATACCTTTAATTACTCTACCACTTTTATTTTTACACCACCATCAAATTCATCCATTATCAAAAGTTATAAACAAAATAATACTAACTAGTTTTCCTTTATTCATTTGATATTGCAAATTTGGCTATGGAAAATAGTGAAATCTACTTGGGAGACAAACTTTTCACCACCATAAATTTTTTTATACATGATATCAAGACTTGAAATTTTAACCACATTATCTATACATAAATATGAACAAATACATGTGACCAATTTCTTCTAAAACCTTCACATGTGTGAATTATGACATCATTAATATGCTTAATTAGGAAGATCTGCCAAGTTGACTAGGAGATGACTAAGATCACCTAGACCTTCACAAGAATATTCCAATGGATTTATTTTAGTTTCATAAGTACACCAATCGCTCTTTACCCCTCATTTGACACCTCAAACATGGTCAATCACCTTAAAGTCCTATACATATGATATGCACACTCAAATCCACTTGGAGCCTATCATTTTGTCATCAATGCATTATGTACTAAGATTACCTTGGCATCAATGAAATTCAATAAATATCAAGAAAATTATCAATAGGAAAGTTATGACATATGTATTAGAACCATATTCCTATTTAAGATGTTTCAAATATAAAATAATAAAGGTATGTGAGATGTACTAATGAATTAGAAGAAAAGAGTGATATAGAGCACAAAAAGCTGAAATCATCATTTTGACTCAAAATGAATTGATCAAAGTTAGGAATCACATAAAATTGATTGACCCATTTAGGGATACATTGGCTTAAATCAACACTTGTATAGGACAAGTTTAAACCATTTAGCACATTTTTAGTGATTTTGACCTAAATTGGGTATTTGAGTGCAAATTGAGTAAGATTGATAATTTCAACACAAATGGTGTTAGGAATTAGATGTCTAAATTTTGATCCTATTTGAGAATACATAGAAAGAAATTTATGTAAAGCAATTTATTTTCAAAGAAAAGTATTTTCAATAATAAATTAAAAATGACACATGATGCCCCCTTGAGAGGACATACTAGGATGAAAGAGAAAGATGGCCTCTCAAAAATAGAGGGAAAGTGAGAGATTAACCCATGGAATAGATCACATATAATATGAGATAATGATTTCATACATGGTTACCATCAATGATAAAAATATAATTTGAGGTATAATGGGCCCAAAAAATGGGGGAATGGGAAGGATTCAATCCAAATATATAAGTGACACACTTTGAATTCACCCAATTTGAGAGTGCAAGCTATGCAAGTATGGCATTGATCAATCTCGAGATAAGTTTCACATTAAAATATTTACATCATGGGTAATAGTTTGGATATCTTGGAATTAGAGGAAAAAGAGTGTGTGTTCTCTAAAAAAGATGATAATAGGAAGTGCCCTAGTAGAGCAGATTTGATCATGATTACATATTTTTACCCTAGCATGGATAATTTTGATTATTGATAAATAATAAAAATGATTTTCCCCTAAAGGGATGATTATATTCTTATAGAAGGCTAAGATGTTATGCCCTAGCATGGGAAAATTGACAAGTAATTAGCTCAAGGATATAACCTAAAGCATAGATTAAAGTGAGTGGGTGTAAATATAAATGTGATGGTGTAATGATTTCAAAAAAACTTTAAAATAACAAGTATACAAAAATGCACAAAGCGATGAAAGGGATAAAAAAGAAGAATGAAAGTAGCCTAGCTAACTCCATATGTGTAAAACAACTGGACATTGCCTAGATAGTTACATGGATGCATGAACCAACATATACTTCAAGCTAATGTATCTCACCCAAAAATGAAATGAGGGATGTGGAAAACTAACCAAATATTTATTAGACTCATGATATATGTGAAGAGATGCATGTATAAGCATATATTTAGGTGTTAATCCTATCGAGCCTAGTTTATGCATAGTGATCTTGAGATCTATTCATCAGAGCTGTGTTAACATTAAGACTTGAACTTAGAGCACAAAATGCTTACTATTGAAAAATAAGTTAGGCATCATAAGTATGAATAAATCATAATGACATGATATTTCAAATGTGTGGAGCCGGTTCAAATGTGAATACCTATAACTAAGGATAATGGTAAAATAATGACCAAAACTAGAGTTACAACTATTTACATTTAAAAAAAATCAAAGACAAAGAAAAAGATAAACATAAATGATCTTGACTTAAAATCAATATATGAATAATCAAGATCCAAGTAGGAATTAAAAATGTTTAAAAATGAAAAGCAAGAAAACAAATAAGCAAGACCAAATAGGAAAACAAAATACCAAACAACACCAACAAAAATTAAATAAACCAAAAATTTCAAGAACAAAATAATAAATTGAGATCAAGATATAAATAATCAAGATCCATTTGGATCACCAATTTCAAAATATTGAGGGAGAATGCACTTGTTTTATCTTTTTCATAATCTATTCTGATAGGCTTACAAGTTTTCTAGGGCAACCAAATGCTTACCATCAAAAAGTTCTAGTTCTTACATCCTTAAGACCCTGTAGTCCTCATCATCTTCAATATGCTCCAATGATACTCACAATGATGTCAATTTAATCTTGATTAGGATAATAACTTTAGTACCATAAATAAGGGAGTATGGAATGACTCTTATTAAGGTTTGATGATTGGTTCTGTAAGCCTAGAGGGAAGGAAAGATTTACAAGTACCAATTATGACTAGCATCATTAACAATCTTCTTTAAAATGGATAAAATGGTCTTGTTTGATGCATAAAATTATCCATTACCTTGTGGATTATATGGAGTTGATTTTTTGTGCTTGATCTTGAATTTTTCACAAAGAGGTTTTACATCTTGGTTTACAAAGGATATACCATTATCGAGTATATAGCAAGTTGGGATGCCATATTGACATATGATATAGTAATGGATGAATTTGGATATCTACTTTTTAGTGACATAAGTGAGAGGAATAGCCTCAATCCACTTATTAAAATACATGGTAGTAGCCAAGATATGCTTATGGCCATATGAAGATGTTGGGTTTATTATCTAGATGAGATCAAGGCCCTATGTTGAGAACAACCATGGTGTTATGATCGACTATAGTGGTAAAGAAGGTACATGTATAAAATTTCCATGTTGATAATAAATAGCACACTCCCTCACATAATTACAAGCATCAATCTCCATTTTTGGCCAATAATAGCCTATTTCAAAGATCTTCTTTACTAAGACTACACCATTGGTGTGGGCCCCACACATTCCATCATGAACCTCCCCTAGTGCTTGTTTAGATTTTCTCAAATATAAACAATGAATAAACATTCAATCATATATTTTACAATAAAGTGTGCTTTCAAGGAGGTTATAACATGATAAATGGTGATGGAAGAGTTTTTGTCGATTTTTGGATAGGTCAGATGGGAAAACATGATCATGGAAGTAGTTATAAAAGTGTTAGAACCAAGGTAATTTAGCTAGAATATTGGGACCAAAAATGATGCATACACTTTCTAAATCTATTATAATATGTATAGGATGAATAAGATTTTTGATAAAAACCTAATACTCTTTGGCACTACCATCAATTTGAATCATGAAACTAATCATTGTCATTGCATCAATGGATCCATTATTTGCTCTTAGAACTTGTTCAAACTATAGAGATATAAAATGAGATTTTAGATTACCCATAATTTTCTTTTAAGGAATAAGCTTTTCATCTTTGATTTGATATTGGTTAGTGGTTTGATTGATGATTAATTAGGAATCACCATAAACTTTAAGCTTTGAATATCTCATTGTATGGTAAGGTAAATCCTTGCAATCAATGCCTCATACTCAACCATATTGTTCATAGAATGAAATTATATATGAAATGCTTTGGGAATTAGAACCCCCTAGGGTGTAATAAATAATATTCTAGCTCTATATCCATGGGATATAAATGATCCATCTAAATATAACTTCCATTATTTAGGTTCCTACAATGTTTGCTCAATTGTCATAATAGAATCATCTGAGAAGTTGAATTTGAGAGGTCAAGTATATATGATAGGGGATTCTACAAGTTGATCAACAATAATCTACACCTTAATTTATTTTTTATTTTGATACTCAATGTCAAATTCACTTAGGATCATAACCCACTTATCCATCCATCCTTGAAGAGCTACTTTGCATAATAAGAATTTGAGAGGGTCCACCTTGGTGATGACAATAATTTTGTTCAACATATAATGTCAAAATTTTTGGGTAGAAAAAAACATAGATAAACACACCTTCTCAATAGGCATATAATTATGCTCATAAGCCACCAAAGTGTGGCTTAAATAATATTTTGTATGTTCTTTACCTTGATCATTATGTTGGGCCAAAAATGCCCTTAGTGCATGCTCTATTGTTGATATGCAAAGAAGCAATGGTTGTCTAGGTGTTGGTGGTCTCAAGACTAGTGGATTAGCCAAATATGTATTGAGATTTGCAAATGATATTTGATAATATTCATCCCATTAAAGCATGATCCCTTTCTTCAAGAGATCGGTAAATGGGTGGTACTTATCTACCAAATGAGAAATGAACTTTCATATATATCAAATCTTTCCTTGTAGGCTTTGTAGCTATTTAATTTTATTTTTTGGAATCATTTTCACAATGGCCTTGACCTTTACAATGTTGAATTTGATCCCTCTTTGTGATATAATGAAACCCAACAATTTCCCTGAAGTGACACCAAAAACACACTTCTTAGGATTCAGGTAAACTTTATATTCATGAAGCCTCTCAAATATTCTTCATATAACATCAAGATATCTAATTTTTATTCTTGATTTTTTTAGTATATCAACAACATTGTCCTCAAAAATATTGTGCATCATGTCATGGAAGATGACAGTCATGGCATGCTAATATGTGGCTCTAGCATTCTTTAATCCAAATGGCATGACTTGGTAATATAATGTTCCCTACGGAGTGGTGAACACAATATTTTGTTGATCTTATTAGGATATTTTAATTTGTTTGTTTCTAAAAAATCTATCCATTAAGGATAACATCTCATACCTAACAGTCGAGTTAATGATCATGTCAATGTTGGGCAGAGAAAAATCATCTTTGGGACACACTTTATTGATATATAAAAAATAAATAAAAATACATATACCCAGGGTATTTTACTCACTAGGATTATGTTGGAAATCCATTCAAAGTAATCTAGTGGTCTAATGAAACCTATTCCTAACAACTTTTCTAGTTTTGATTTAATCAATAGGGTAATGCATAGATGCATCTTCCTCAATTTTTACTTGATTGGTTTGGCTTCAAGATGGATAATAAGGTGATGAACAACCAAATATAGGTTTAAACCTAACATCTCAAACTATGCCCATACAAATATGTTACGATAATCCCTTAAAAGGGATAAAATATGTTCATGTTCTAATTCAGTAAGGGAAGCTCTAAGATAAACAAGTTTAGGATCCTTACAAGTTACCATATTCATTTATGTTGTTTTTCCATAAGGAATGTGGATTCATATTCTATAAATATAGGAAAAGTATGATTGTGATCATCTTATTATACTACATATTATTGTTGTTCCTCTCAAAGTTTTGGATAGTGTGATAAATAAAAATCTACCATCTCAAGTAAAGGCCAAACAATAAAAACCTCTAAAAACTCAAGAGTGAGATGCTCAAACATTCACTATTATTTTGAAGAGATGATTGTACTAGCTATAAAACTTAGGCTAGACGGACCTTCTACATCCTAAGGGGATGATTAAACTTTCCCGCTTGAGAGTGCCTAAAATAGGTTTTCACTCAAAAGCGTGTCTTTTTCTTTACTTTTCCCTAATTGATGAGCACCTCAAAGAGTTTTTCACCTAAATATCTTGATGTTTCATTTTTATTGTGACCAATAAAGTTTGAATACTCTCCAAATTAGGTAGAAGGATCCAATGAAAAATCAAAGCCTTGTTTATGATCACCAATGGGCAATCCATCTTATAGGCCGATCTATTATGTGATTGATTCTTCATTTTAAAACTCATCAAGTCATGTGAACAAAATTTTTTGGTCCTAATAAATGATTTAAGGATGGAAAAGTCATAGGGAATAATGAGAGTTTGCTTTAGGATGGGAAGATCTAATTGTAAAAATATGGTGTTCTACTTCAGGAAGGAAAACACCACTAGAACAGGTTCTCGCTTCATGATGGGAAGCTCCAAGGTGGGATAGGTTTGTTCTTCAAGATGGGAATTTCCAATAGTTAAGGTTAAAATGACATTATAATAAAATATATCCATGTCAGTAAGCTCATCAAAAAGTCTATAATAATATGTTGTGTTGCTGTGAAGAGTCTTATCACTAGTCAATTCAGAAGAATCACTATCAAAAGTTATGAGGTCACCCCTAGGTAGTATAAATCTCATACCATGATTCAAATTAATTACTCCAGATGATAAGGGTTCCAAGATTTCTTTCTCTCATGGGCCAAGGCCTTTTCCTATATAATCAAAATGATCCATGATCCGATTAGGGCTAGGATACTTTGGATTCTAAAAGCAATCAACAAGGTCTTCAGAATATAACCAATTTACCTCAGTAAAAGCCTCTTGATCTTTCTTTGGCATGATAGAATGTAAAAAAACCATAGGTAGCTTTCACTGTTTCTTCTTTGATTTCCAAATCATGTTAGGTCCATCAAGATTCTTTGAAGGTTTATGCTTACTAAATGTTTTTGGATTTTTAGGTAACTTTGTAATATGGAATGCATCTTTAAGACTACACATGGAAATGCCTAGTCTTTAATAAAAACTCTCTTCACAAGATTTGAGAGCAATGGATCAACCAAAATGGAAATGAAATCATCGAGGTTGATATAATTGGGTGGAGGCAGATGTGAAACTATAGCCTTGTTCTTCTTTGTAATAAATTTAGAATTTGGATAATAGTTATAATTACAAAATTTAGCCTTAAGATGTTTGCATTATTCATAAGGATGTTTATTGACAAGAACAGTAACCTCAATCCCATCATGGAGAAACTTAAGGAACTAGTGCAAGGTAGAGGGAATAACCAGTACTTCATGGATCCAATGATGACTAAGAAGTATTTTATAAGGTAGTTTAATGTCCATAATATGAAGAAATGTATGATATGGAATGGATCTAATAATGATTAGCAACAAAATAGTACTAACAGACTCCCTTTGGCATTGTTGTAAGCCTTGATAGTGATTGTCTTTGGTTGAATGTCTTTTGCAATGTAGCCCAATATTTGTACCAACTTAAGAGATATGATGTTTAGCCCTAAACCATTATCTATAAGAACCTACTTGATATTATAATTTTTAATGATTAATTCAATATACAGTGGGTTATTATGGCTTGGTTCAAGTGTAGACATGTCTTTTTGATCAAACATTACTTGTTGAAATGAAGACAAATATCCCACAAGGTTCTAAAACTATTCAAGATTTATGTCATTGGGAATAGTGAATTCTTACAAAAGATTGTTTAGAATAATTCTATGGACTTCATATTTCTACAAGAGATCCAAAATGGAAATCTATGTAGGAGTTTTTCTTAATTGGTCTGATAAACTATAAGACTTTTCAACATTGGGATGAGACAACTTGGCTTTGGATGGTATAATAGTCAGCTTTGTATCCATTATCAAAATATTCACATTGGGTTCTATAAAAGAAGCAGGGAAAGGGCCTTGGAGAGTAACTCAAAAGCATTGAGTTATGAATACACAACCTAGAGGTGGTAGGGATCCAATATATTTAGAAGATGAAGGCAAAGGGCCTTGGAGGGTGACTCATAGGCATCTAGTTTCATCACTATAATTTTGAGTTGGTAAGGAGCCATTATATTTATAATAAAGGTGTTGTATAAAAATAATAACCCATGAAAATGGAGTTATAACACAATTATATGATCTCGATGTGGTATTACTAGATAAAGAGGGTGTTAACCCTATAATAATGGGTCCTATACTACAAAGAGCATGAGATTGTTCACGTGGTCTAACAGTAACAATAGAAATGTGGGTTGCATAAATGCATGCCATGGTGTTGCTATAGTCATAAGGTATGTTATTATAACCCAAATTTTTAGTATGGGTATTATGATCATGATTATGCTCATGCCATTTATTATTTTGACCCTAATTTTAGTTTTGATTCTATCTTTATCCTTGATTTTGGTTGCTCCTTGGTGGTGGTTGATTATGTCAAGGAAAGGGGTCCTTGTAAATTCCCATATACTAATTTGTGTCCTAATTAGGGACCAATTTAATTTCAAATTCACCACTTTAAATGAGATATTAAATAATGTGTCACAATTGGATGCAATGATAGGCACCATCTCCAACAAAATGATGAAAGTTTTAACATTCATCTTCTTTGTACCAATTTGGTCTTAGTTGATCTTGAGGAAATAACCTTGGTACTAGTCATATAATTAGGTTAGTTACTATGAGATTTTGGAACACTATTTTAATTTATCCTCCTAATCAATTTGTCCACCATGTATACGTTCCTTATTTCATTCACCCAATTTTCAACCATATTCTTATTCTTGTTAAATCCCTTAGGCTTATATTGTACAACTATTTGATAAGAATATGTGGTCTGATTTGACATTTGACCCTACACAAAAATATTGACAAGGCCTTTGGCAATAATATCCTTCTCAATCTATACACCTTTATCTATAATATCCTAAAATGAGTTAGTAGAATCTAGACATAGATTGTGCATGGCCTCAAGATGTAAGTTATATACAAATGTATTTGCCAACTATTTATCTAGCAAGCTTTGTTGAAAGTGACCCATTAATGCTCTCCATCTGTATAGATATGCAGTGAAACTTTCTCCATTACATTATTTGGCTTTTCATAAGTCAACAATGGTCAATTCATGCTCTATGTTGTATGATAAATGGTTGATGAAATTTTTTGACAAGTCATTCCAATCAATAAACAATCCCTTGGGTAACTTAAGTATCCAATCTAAAGCTTACCCCGCTAAACTTTGTGGGAAAAATTGAATAAAATACTCACTACTATAAGTAACCTCTTAGAATAATATGAAAA
The DNA here is from genome assembly GCA_037957365.1 of Torreya grandis. NCBI lineage: Eukaryota > Viridiplantae > Streptophyta > Pinopsida > Cupressales > Taxaceae > Torreya > Torreya grandis. The sequence continues at coordinate 1,819,615 of JARHVA010000266.1, forward strand.
ATGTTTGAATGTGTTTATGTGGGTAACCCTTTCCTTTGTATTTATAAAAAAATGGTGCCTTAAAATGAGATGGAAAGGGGTTTTCAAGAATAAATAGATCAAATAGAGATGGGCATATCTCATCGATCTTATATTTCTTAACTCTATTATTCATATCCAATCATGTCAAATCTCCTTCATAGAATTCCACTCTTACATGCTTGCTGCATTTGTGGGTGGTATGTGCCCTTGTTATTGCTATTAGGTGGTATGTGCTCCTATTATTGATATTGGGGTAGAATGTTCCCCTATTGTTGCATGATTTGGTAGATATATACACCCTATGATCCTCAACTTGGTTTTGGTTTACTCCTTGAGTCGATTATGTATGCAATCAATTCTTAGGAATTTATTGCCTTTTATCAACCATGTTTTTTTAGATCTGGGGAGTTCTTTATAAATTTACCATTGTATGTGTTGGTTTAGATGCACTAGCCAAATTATCTTGAGGGATCTTAATTTGAACCAAATGTTTAGGTCTCTACATTTGTAAAGTAACAAAAGGTTCTTAATGGTTAAAGAATATGTGTTTTGTGTCTAGAAAAACATTTTCACAACCTCTTGTGTCTTGTTTTACTCATTTAAGACTCCTTGATCAATTATTATTGCATTATCAAACAATGCTTATTACATAGGTTAATCACATTTCCTTATTCTCTGGAAACATCATTGTGGATTGAAGTAACAACTAGAGAGTCAGTCAAGTCTATGGTAAGCTTATCGACATACTATTGACTTATTTTCTTAATCTTATTGACAAGATCTTGATCAGTTGGTTTTAAATCTACAATTATTTATTTACCTTTGTTAGAGGAAAAAGTTATGTTTGGTTGTGAAAAATCTTGCTCTTTCCATTGTTTTTCTCCTTCTCTAAGGTATGTCATTTCTCCATAAGAAAATCTGAGATAAGTCTAACACTAGATTCTATCAATCTAAGGATTGCTTCATCTTAGTTCTCTTGGTATTTAGTGAAATCCCCTTCGGATCCTACGATTGTAGGAATGTCCTCAAGGACAATGGAATTGTCTTGACCATCAAAATAATGCTCCTCCTCATTACTAGGTCCATAGGGGACCCCACTATGAGTGAATTTTTGAGTAATGTCTAGAAAAGGTTGCTCTATACATTTGACTAGATTTAGATCAATGTTTTACAAATGTTTGAATAAGATATTCAATGTTTTGAAAATGTTTTAATAAGGTATGGATTTTGATATTTCTTCCAAACAAATGACTAAGTCACCAAAGAGAATATAAAAAGGAGGGTGGCTTGGAACCACACACAATTAGAAGAATGTGTTCATGAATTTATTCAACCTTTGGGTAAAGTTGAAATCATATGAATTGGAAGAGGGTATGATAACTCAAAAATCCTAGAGTGTCACGAGTACACTAAAACGTAGATTTTTGAGATATGTTAATACTATAAAATCTAGTTCAAATTCAATGAGTTGCTACTATAAAACTAAAAGAAATACCTTCAAATCAAAAAGGAAACAATGTGAACAAAAAAACTCAAGATGTGAAAACATACAAGAATTCCTAAGTATAAAGCTATAACCAAACAGGCAACACAATGGCACCATATGGTAATAGGAATGGTAGTATAAAATTTGTTCTAGGACTCAAAGCATGAGTGATACATAAGATGACTTGAGTCTACCAAAGATGACAATGTGATGATGAGTCTATAAATGATCTTCAATCCAAATTGGAAATAAAATTCAAGTTACCTCCATTTAAGTGCAAATGGATATCCCAATTTAAAACATCAAACTTATGAACTTAGAAAAGTACAATTTTAAATTTAAAATATCAATGAAGGACTTAATAAAATTTGGCAAATGGTCTAGATTCAAATGGGTAGCATAATTGTTGAAAAATAGATGATATAACACAATGTTTTAGATGATAAATTTGAACAAGGAAAATATTGATTTTCACTTGGACAACATAATGCCTCTTTGTTCAAGAAATTCTAGACAATGGGTTTTGGTTATGATGTTTTGTTAACAAGCAAGTTTTGACTCAAATCAAGACCAATTAATCTAAGACCAAAATAGATAAAAACAACTAAGTAATCATCCTAAGCCCTAAATTGATAAGGTTGTATGATATTGTTGAAGTCCATCTTTATACATGCACTTGAGAGGAAATTACGTGTTCATCCAAAATAAAAGTTCATTATATAATAGGGTTTTTACACCCCTCTTCTCTCAAGTGCAAATATTATGACGTGGACCTTGGGGCACACCTTGCATCAAAATATTTTCATGGTAAGTGGGGTTTATCTAAAACTTATAAGTTTTTGACCGTTTAGATGGATCCCATGTGTACCAACTTTCATGTTAGCACATAAGAGAAGCAACACATCAATTGGGTTGATGTCAAATGGCTTATTATAAAAATGTCTAATCCTTTTCACAACCACTACATCTATCACTTTTTTAGTGTAGTATGATGTCCAAAATGATCATATGTCTCAAGCTTAGCCACTTACTAATAGAGATGGTTTAACTGTTCAAACAATCATCTCAATGGGGTGATCCCAATTCATATACCTTCCCATGGAGAGGGGTTGAAGAAAATGTCAAGAGATGAAGCCCCATGTCAAAGCTTCCCTATAGAACTTATGGAAGGTGATGGAATCCCTCTCATAACCCAAAATTCATGAAAAAAAAAAAAAAAAAAAAAACCAAGTAAAAAAGATTTATGGTTGTTTCTAGATCACCCAAGCCATGTGGGTCTTGGGGAGAGCCTTGAGAATATATTTTTTATACCTTTGGACTAAGGCACAATTTTGCAATGAAAATGGTGCTTTTGATCCCAAAAGTTTCTTATAGGGAACATGGGAGAGCATACATGCACAAATTCCTTTTTTCTCAAATAAATGTAATAAAACAAGAAATGATAAATGAATTATTTAAAACAAAACTTTAAGTGATTTTAGTTTTAAAGCACCAAATTGAAGTGTTTGGTGATGTTCTTTGGCCCTTTGGCCTTAAGTTGTAATTTTTTTTAAAAAACAACTAAGAAAAATTCAATATAAACATGAAATTTTTTCTTTAAGCACCAAATGGAAAGATTATTATTTATTTTTAAGAACCAAAAGGAGGTTAAAAAGACTAATTAGGCTCTAAATGATCTTTTTCCTCACTGATCTTGCATAAAAATTATGAGTCTTATTTAGCTTTGAAGCACTTTTACAAATGAAATAAACAACTTTAGTTTAAGTTTTCTTAGGTTTATATTTTTGAAAAACATAGTGATTATCGATGGTCACCTCTGACTGTTGATGATTACTTCTTGACCGTGGGTGGTTGATTCTTTACCAACCATGTCTAGTTGAAACTAGATCGTCAGTGGTTGCTTGTTGACCTGAAGGCATCAACATTCTTATCAAAAGGCACTTATTAAATGTTAGAATAAAATATCTAAAATAAAACCTTCTAGATCATGAAATAAAATTAGATCAGAGACCTAAGATTCAATTTTAAACAATATAAACCTGAATTTGCTCAAAAATGTTTAGGCAAGAAAGAATTTTCCACAAAAAACTTTGCTAGCCTAAGGTAGAATGAAAACTCTAGAAGACACCACTTGGATCATGATTTGGTTTAGACTAGAGATTTAAGAAATATAATTTGTTAGAAAAAACTTAAATAAAATCTCAAAAATGAAAATTTTTAAACATATTTCCCATGCAACCCAACCATGGGTGATTAACCCTAACCATTAGTGGTCAGTAATAACCATTGGTGGTCACTGTGTAACCTATGAGTGCACAAAAATATGGGAAAACAAGCATAGAAATGTTGTTAAAGGACTTTTTAATGACCAAAATAGAAATTTAAAATTTACATAGCATCATCTTTATTGAATGGACTCCATGATTTCCATCGAGCATGCTAAAATGTAGGATGGATTACAAAGGTTATTAGTCAAGTATTAGTCAATAAAACCATGAAAATACATAAAGAACTAAATAAACAAATCTAACCTATTCATGTGGGGTTTTTTTAATGATAATTAAGAACAAAATGAAATAAACCAATACTAGTTACCTTCCTAAATTGATTCCACCACCCAAGAGCAGCTCCAAGTGTGTTCTCCCCTTGATCTAATGTTTTTGTCTTTATTAATAATGGTTTTTTAACTCCTCCATTACCTCAAGAACACTATGCATAACCTAGGTTCAAATAGAATAAATATCTAATCTAGCCTATCAAATGAAGCTTGTAAATAAGACACAATGATCAACACAAAAGGATGTGGACATAATTTTACATTATAAGTCTATAATTTTTAGTTTAATAAATGAAGTTTTATGCCCTTCTATTTATAGATTTTCCAAATGGGATAGGATTAACCATGACTGTTCAAGATTGAGATGTGTGGTCATGAATTATCCTAATATTTGGAATTATATCCATAAATATCCTCATAATTATTTAGGAGGAAGGGGCATTAACTAGGCATAAATGCCCATAATTAGATATTTTATGCATTTATGGCTTATGGATGCTACCCCATAGATGATGCCACTAAGTGATTCAAATATTCATAATCAATTTTTAATTTTTAAATAATCAATAACATCTATGGAAAATCCACTTAAGATCTTGATTATCTTTAAACAATATTAATCAATATTTGTGTATTTTTTTGGAAATTAGCCTTCAATTAATCAAAATGGTCAAAAAGTCATATTACTGGGTCATAATTTGACTTGGGAAGAATTGGAAGGTGATGTTAGATGCATTGGAACCATATTCCTATTTAGGCTATTGTCAACACAAAATAATAAAGGTACATGATGTGTACTAATAAATTAGAATAAAAGAGTGATCCATCACACAAAAAGGCAAAATCATCATTTTAACTCAAAATGAATTGATCAAAGTTAGGAATTGCATAAAATGAATTACCCCATTTATGGATACATTGGCCTAAATAGACACTTTTATAAGACAAATTCAAACCATATATCATGTTTTTAGTGATTTTGACCTAAATTGGGCATTTGAGTGAAAATAGAGTAAGATTGAAAATTTCAACATAAATGGTGTTAGGAATTAGATATCTACAATGAGTTAATAAAGGAAGATCATGACTCAAATCACTATGCCATCTTTATATAGCCAATAATCCATAATGGCTATGATATATTCATGTATTAACTTTGATAGGTAGGGTATGGGAGATTCATTGAACACTTGGTACACCATTGGGTAGAAGTGGTCATAGATGTCCCAAACATGTTGGTGGACTTGGTGGCCATAGAGCTTGAATAAAACCATGTGGATAGTTGTGCCAGTATGAACCCATGTAGGAAAGATTGATGACATAAATGAGAGCATCCTATAGATGGTGTTGAGCATGTAACTCATCATGTAGAATTTACCCCTATTCTAGGCATCTTTAATGACATGGACCAACTTGAAGTTGATCAAGCTTGTAATGGCTAGGATGTAAGAGTGAGTCAAGATTATGTGTCTAAGGGGCACCCATAATTTATTGACATGTTGATAGTCTAAGTCCCCAAATAGTTATTTTAGTAGGATCTTGTCTACTCAAACATCCTCTTAGAAGGTATAGACTATGTAGGCATTGATATTTTCATTATTGGCACACTTAGAGTTAGGGTTCTCAACCTAGCCATGGAGGATATTTTGGATATGGTGGTAATTCATTTAGATTGACACTATCACTACATTATATGAAAATGATAAGTCTAGGAGGAATTAATATGCATTGAAGGCATGTCTGAATATATCAATAGTTTGGTGTTGAGAGGTGGGTGAACACACCTAGTCATTGACAACATCCTATAGGTGGATAGCCTTATGGAGGATATTTCCTAGTAGGTCAATGTAGGGAAATGCCTCTATTTTAGCTATAGATCTATGAAATTTTCACCTTTTATAGGTCCTAAAGGCTTCCTCATACTCAGATAGTTGGTTAGCAACATTGATATAATCCTTAGGGAACTAATCAATTAATTTGAATATGTCATTACAGTATATGCACCTCATTCAATCAGTAGGGAAAGTGGTGTCCTAATACTTAGGATTGGCCTTTGGGTTAGAGGATTTAGTAGCCATTAGCATAGGATAAAGGGGAAATTAGGAAGCCTTGGGCATTAGAGGCATAGGATACAGGGGTTCTGTGTAACTTTGAAATCAAAAAGTTTGAGATTTCTTCTAAGACAATAATGGTAAGTAACCATTTGTTTCTATCTAATTCTCTTTTATTCTTAAGTGTGAAAAGAAGAATCTAGTTAAGAAGGTTGTGTAAAAGAATACATGTTGAATGTGCACATGTTGAATCCAGAATTTGTGATAACTCATCTTTGGCTAGGGAAAAGTTCCCTGTAATAAGAAATTACTACCACAAAACTTGTTGGTTAGACAAGTAGTTGGGTGGATTGCCTAGCATGAGCTAGATCTTAGAAGTAAAAGCTTTCTAGGAGGCTATCAATCTACCTGATTTTAACATTTAATTTTGTGAATAAAAATGAAATATACTTTAATTTAAAATTTAATAACTAAAATTAAAAAAAAGTAAATAACAACAAATAACTAAATTAAGACAAGAAAGTTAAGTGTTTTTAAAATAATGACTAAATAAAGCAACAAATGCTAGAAATTATTCGAAGCAAGGTTATGGTTTTGGTTTGGAAATTTAACAAGGGATTAAAGAAAGGTGGTTTGGTTGGTTGATAAATGGTTAAGGTAATGAAAAGGTAAAATGTTCAAATTGGATAAATGGGTGAATGGTTGATGAGGTATGAAGGTAAGTAGTTAAGATGGAAAAAGGGGAAGAGGGTAAGGAGGGTAAAAGTGGCAAAGGTGTGAATGGATAAAAGATGGCAAGGGAGAAAATGGATTGAGATAATGAAATGACAAATGGAGAAAATGGATAAGTGGGTATGAAGAGATTAAAAAGTCAAGGCAATGATAAAATGAAATTGAAGAAACAAAATCAAATGTTACCTTCCAAGCTTGAAGAAGAATGTTGTTATTGTTGATAATGTTGTTAAAGATGTCTTGAGGTAATTTTGGTAAATCTTGCTTGCTTTGAATTATTTTTCTCCAAGATGTGGATGACCTCCAAAATGATGACCTCCTTCAAAGACATGAAAAAAAATGTTAATAACCAAAGACTAACTTACCACTTAACCTTAGGTGAAGGAGAGGGGGTATTTATAGCATTCATTGTGAAGAATCATGCCAAAAGAGGGAATAGTAGAATTATGGTGCCATTTTCTATGTGGTGCATGAATGATTCAAAATATGAGGTTGATTGGATTCCCACCTTGTTTATGGGTCTCCCATTTGGGTTAAAAAGTCAAAAATGAGTGCCCTTTGTCTTTTCCAAAGAACTAAAGAGGTAGGTATCTTATTTTGAAGTCCAATTTCATGTGTGAAGTCAAAATACATGTTTAATGATGTCCCCTTAAGGGTAAATTTTACATATTTCAAGGGGGGACTCTTGTGATGCTTAAATAAGATCATTAAGCACCTTGGGAAAGGGTCCCAGGTGGGGTATAATGTCCCACATCAATCCACTTCACTTCTAAGCCATGTCACTTGCCATATCACCTCCAAAATCACCTTCCATGTCACTTACCATGTCACATGCCATGTCACTTGCCATGCTCACATGAATAGTGATAGTGGGTCCCACAGTGAATAGTGATAGTGAATAGTACTTTTGAATAGTAATTTTAAATAGAACTATGTGACTAGAAGAATAGTGATTTGGTTAGGTTAAGAGGATTTGGTTAAGGTTTAAGAAGGTTTAGGGGGTTTTTAGGGGGTCTCAAGGCATTTAGTCATCAAAAACTATAAGTGTGTAATTTTTTAGTGTCTACATTTTGTTCCTTTTTGTTATACAACTTTGAATTAATAGGATGCAAAATAAAAATAAATCACTTGGTCAAAGGTCAGGGTACTTCAAGTATGGGAGGAGGTGAGGAGGTTCTCCCCCTCAAATTGAAAGTTAATAAGGAAAGGTTGAATCGGGTGTAGGTTTGATAAGTAGCTGGTAGGGAGGCACTAGGTGGTGCCACAAGGTAGCTGGGTATGTGAAATGCCAATGGGTACACAAAATGTGACTAATCACACTAATCAAGATTACACAAAGACTAAAGCTACTAATGTTGATAAAAATAAGATCAGGTTCTAGATGGATGTATGATAGGGTAACTGATCCATAATATTAGTCATTATTGATTAGATTAAGCCTATCAAGTCATCTAGACAAGGTTGATGTTGTTCATAGGTATCTAAGGTAAGAAGTGCTCCCATAAAACAACACAAATGGTCTAGTTTCACATGAGGTGGGGCATAAAAAATTAAATAAGGAAAGCATATTCAGTGCAGTCAAAAGGACCAAGGAAAGGTTATCATAAAACATGTGAAGAGGTTGGGTAAAAAATGGATAATGTTGAGGTGGACATGGGAAAGTGGGTTGGTTGGTTGGCATGGGGTGGCTAAGCGGACTCCATATGCACTAGGCAAGTGGATGTTTCCTTCATAGTTTCATGGACATAATGTCCAAAATGAACTTCATGCCTAATGTATTTCTTCTAAGGTGGGGAGTGTTAGTTAACTTGGTTGCCCCAATTTTATGTATCATGTAGTTAGGTCTAGTTAAAGGATGTTGGAGAAAGGGAAGCTCCAAAAGGTGGAAAAGATGGATATAAAATAGTTTTTTGATTGGTTTGGTAGAAATAGTGGATGAGATTACCTAGAATGCAATTAGAGGATTACTTCAACTATGCAAAAAGAATCTACATCCATGGATAAGCAGGTTCAATTGTGAAAGTTCTTCCACCATTTTAAAGGAAAAAAAAGATAAATATGCTTTACCAAGCTTTAGAAAATATGACACTAATTGAATTTCCATAGTGACTCAATGGGTTCTTTCATCACCATCTAAATAAGCTAACATTGTGCACACTCTACAATAATTTTATTAATAGGCCATGGAAGGGTATTATTCAATAATTTAGGGAAACAAAGTAGTAGAGTGGGTAAATGAGAAGTGGAAAAGATTGGAACGCTTGACCTTGGAGTTAGTGGGGGCCCAAATGAAAAACAAGGCAATAAATGGAAGAAAAGGAAATAGGAGGAAAAATGAGTGAAATGAGGACACAAATAGGATGATAAGAGAGTGAAGAAGCAGGTATTATCTTAACCAAGTAAGCATGGATGATGATAGGCAAGGAGAGGAATAATGAATCAAAACATATGGTGGTTTTGGAGATGAGAATGTGATGGAAAATGGGAAAGGGGTGAAGTACAATAAGGGGAAGCAAAGGATGGGTGGATAGAAAGTGAAGAGATAAGGTAGGCATCAATCAACTTGCTAGAAGATATTGACAAGCTAAATGGGTGATTATAAGAGATTGATAAGATGAAGAGGTGATGAGGTGGTGATGAATTAGGGGAACACAATGAAAGGGAATGAGATGAAACTAAGGGATGAAGATTATGGATGATAAGAAGAAGAATGAAGCAAGGATATAAAACATGAACACTCATATATAAAAGATAAGTGAGTATCGAGATGGAAAGAGGAAAAGGGGAATGCAAAGTGCAAAAGGAAAGAAGAGATAAAAAGAAAAGGGAAATTATGGAAGTCTTCTAAAAGGATAATGACCCATTTAGAAGCTAGTTGTTGAGGAAAAAAATTAATAGAGAGTGGTGGCACATGTAAGAAAAAAATGGGATGCTAAATGAAATAAAAGAAATAGAAAACATGCTAGACTGAAAAGACGGGAAAGAGGAAAACAAGAACTGAGAATTGGAATGAAGGTGGTTTAGAATCAATAGAAGAGTAGTAATAAGGTGTTTGCAAAGAAGAGAAGGAGGTAAAAGTGTCTCTTGATGTGCAATGGAATAGGATGATGAGGAATTGGTGAGGAAAAAAGAGTGATATAGAGGGTACAAAAAATAGTCAAGGGCAAGGGGAGATGATGAGGATGGAGAAAGAAGGCAAAGGGGGTAAAGGGAAAGGTTGGTAATAAGGGGAAAGAGAGACAAAAAATGCAAAAGGTGGTTGGGGAAGTGAGCTGTGAAGCACGCACAAGGAAAGGTGATATGGAGGCCAATAAAGTAGAGTAGGTGGTGGATTTATGAGAGATAAGGAGGGCCAATGAGTAAGGCTATCAATAATTGTGTTAAAATAAATTGATAAGATAGATAAGTGGTTAAAAGAGATTGACAAGTTGAAGGGAGGGAGGTGGTGAGGAGATAGGTAGAGAAGTGGAGGAAGATATTTTAGGTGAGAAGGCAAAACAATATAAAGGATTCAATCAAGCTAACCTCAGTAATTGAGCACTACCTACGTAGTCCAAAAAGACCTCAGGATAATGTAGTTATCCCAACAATTGAGGAAAAATAAAGAGGGAGTATTAGTGATGTTAAAGTACAAGGATACCAGGAAAAATACAAAGCTTTCTTGATATAGGATGCCCTAAGCATGAGGGTGTTATTAGCAATAGAAATTAATGAGAAGAAAAAGGGGAGGATAATTATTTTTTAATGGTTGAACTACCCTTAGAAATCAAGTAGTGCCTATATATTCGATGGATATTAGGATAATGTAGTTCAACTAAGGTTGGAAAATGGTGCTCAAATTGGCTTCCCCAATTTAATGGATCACATGGGTTGGTTTGGGCTGATGGAGAAGGTTTTGTAAAACAGAGGTTTTGGGTTTTGGTGAAGGTGACAGTGAAAGTGCATGGTGTATATTGGTGAATAGTTACCATAATGATCTGACATGTAGTAGGATGAGAGACATGGATCAGTAAGGCAGGATAAATAAGAAGGGAACAAAAATGCTAAGCACTGTAAATGACCTTCAATGGAGATAATCCAAGGAAGAGGTTCCTTTGTGAGGAGCTTTCACCTTCTAAAATTATGTGAGGGTAGAAGCTTGGAGATAACATCTATTTCTATGGCCCAAGTTTTAGGAAATGGGCTTTTATCAGGATCTTCATAGTCACTTTGGCCAAGGTTCATCATTGTTACAAGATGAGTTTTAAGGTTAGTAGTGAAGTGACTATCTATAAAGAATTTATTTGATGGCTAAGTAGATTTTATAAGGTAGAAAACTGGTATTGTGATGAGTGATAAAGGATAGACCGTGCATGACCCAAGAGCTGCATGGGTAAGCTAAACAAAAGGTATCCATGTTTGTATCCTCTATCTTAGTACCTCAAAACTAATGATGTATTAGTTCCACTAGGTTGGGCCTAACAAACAAGAAGCTACATGGATGAAGATATTGATTATATAGTTAGAGAAGGTGATCATTCCCCTACTATGGATGAACTTTTAGTTGGCACAAAAGAAAAGATTGCCATGTTCAAGTAGGCACTACCAATGGTTAGGGTCCAACATTTAGAGCTTGTGGAAATGGGATGGTAGTAATAGGAGGGTAGAGGCAACATGAAGGTGAATTTATTTTTGTGAATTCATGACAACCTATCTCTAATGGAAGAGTTTCTATAGCGGAAAGGACTTAGATGCTACCATCACCAACAACAATGATAGTTTTGGAGGCATGACCATTATAGCTGCACATGGTTGGAAGCCAATTTATGTCAACTAAGGTAAAGGTGATAATGTTGAAGCCCACAAGGATCACAAGATGAAAAATAATCAAAGATATTGGATGCGAATTAAATGACAAGGGTGACAAAGGTAAATTATGACAGTGCATGATAACTTTATCAAAATGGTTAGGTAGACCAAGGGGTACATGTCTATATAAAAAGGCAAGTAGACATGACTATTTCAAGTGGGAAGAGTGTTCAAGAGAACCAATGACATCATATGACCTTCCCCATTGGTGTAATGAATAATCACGTCAGTGAGGAAGAATGGTCAATTATTCTATATAAATAATCATGATAAGGACAAATGTATATCATTGAGTTATTTTTTTTTGTAGGTTATAGAGAGTGTAGAGAACTACACAAGGTTGAAGATGGTGATCAATGGGAATAATAGTTGAGACAATCAGCAATCCCAGTGACCCAAGATAATCAATATGGTGAATGTATGGATCTATTAGATACTACAACATGTAATGGTGATAATTAAAATAATGTTAGATAAATAAAAAGAGGAAAGGCAGCCATGACTCGAGATTGAGCCTAAATTCTTGCCTTTTTAGAAATAAATAAGGTGAGAATTTCACTGCATAAGAAGCAATGATGGAGAACATGACCATTGGCTTATTTTTGGAAGGAACACTCACTGTCTAAGGGGATGTGCTGAGGTAACAACTGACAGCACCTATGCAAGTAGAACAACCAAAGTAGAGCGATGTAATGGCTATGATAGGTAAGTAGGGAAAAATACCCAGAGAAAAATATAATTCTCACTCTATGGGGATGAATGCGGAGGAGGATAGCAAAGTACATCCTTTAGCAACTACTAAGATAGGGAATGTTACGGATGTTATTTTAGGGAGCAATCAAGTATAATGATGACTGAACACAAATCTAGAGTCACTAGACAATTAGCCTAGTACTTAGGTAGGAAAATAATGTATGTAGGGGCCTTAAGCAAAGTGTGGATAGTTTGATAAAATTTTATGTGTCGTACGACTTCTCGTACCCTAAATAAAATATTGCATAGTTTGTTGTAAACATGTAAAAAATGTGTTGGATGTCATTGGTTGAATGTTATCATGATTAAGGTTGTGTGGATACTTATGAATGTTATGTTTATGGTTATGGTTATTTTAATCTCACTTAATGCAAAAAAATTATTGTTATTTTTATAACATTGGATAGTAAAAGTCATGATGAAAACATCAACCAAACACATTAAGACAAGAATAGGGCATGATGATTTTTTTTGACAAGGACTAAAAATAGACTTGAAGTGGGATCAACTTAATGAATATAACCTAAAGGGAAGATGGGTGATAGGTGGTGTGAAGGGTAATGGGTGATATGTATGATAACCTCATGTGAATTAGTTTTCCCCTTCTATAGGTGATCTAATAATGGTAAAAGACAAGTCCATGTCATATGCTAGATGTAGACTAATCAATGCAATAAGTCTACATGTGAAAGTTGATTATGGCTTCTAACTTATTATGATTTTTGAGAGCCAATTGTGGCTCTCAATATTTTTTTATAATTTGCTTTGATTTTAATAGTGGGTATTTTTTTTATTTCTATATATGGGAAGTTGATCGATATGAGAAGATTCCAAGGAATTTATCTTCTTTTGAAGAAGTTGATAGTGGGTCTTTTGCTTTATTGTTGTATATGGGAAGTTGATCGATGCAAGAAGCTTCCAAGAAATTTATCTTCTTTTGAAAAAGTTAACCATCCTTCAAGGGAGTGGTCTAAGTTTAGTGGCTTTGATCAATGGTCTTGATATTTGTCCTTTAGGGTAGTAGTCTACCTTATATTTGGAATTTTTTATTTTGTTTTTGGGTAGTTGTCCTTCAAGGGAGCAGTCTAAAATACTTAGGATAATGACCCAAGTAATATTATAGTATTCAAATTGTTTTTGGATGTGATTTTTTTCAACATGGACAAGTATAATTAGGTTTAGAGGTTTACCTTTATGAGGGAAAATTTTTAACACAAGAAGGTTAATGATATGAAAAGGTATGGGTTTTTTTTAGAGATAATGATCATGGGATTCCATCTTGTTAGAGACAAAAATTATCCATAAGAACCATGCTATAGGTAGAGATATGGTAAACACATTTAATATTAGGCTATGACTGTGATGGTTAATAACATGATTCTCTATTATAATCAATTGTCCTCAAAAGGAGAGGAGAAAGATGGGTTAAGGTTAAAATATCATAATCAAGGGATGAGCTTAAGTTAGACAAAAAGAGTGAGTTTGATCCTTATTTAATATAAAAACAAACATAGATACAAAGCATTGAGGGGCTCAAGTTTTGGTTTGACTTTGAGAGAGAATAAATGATAAGCTCTTGATCCATACTTATGGTAATGATGTAGGTTCCAATCTAATTGAAAGCAAACTTGCCTTGTTTACTCTTCTCCATGTTAGTCATGTGTTGGTTTTCCTTTAGGATGAGATCTCCAATATTGAATTCCTATTGTTTGAGGTTCTCTTTATAAGAATGATTGATACACTATTGATAGATATATAGGTGGGTGAGGGCTACCTAATGACACTCATCAAGTAGCTCAAGTTGAGCTAAATGGTGTAGAGAAAAATCTTCCTCACAAATGAGTTCTTGCAAAGATATGCAAAGAGAGGGTGTATGGACTTCAAGAGGTAAGAATAACTATATTATAAAGACTAAAGAGAAAGGGGTAGTACCCATAAAGGTTTGAATTCTAGTACAATAGGACCATAAAGTGAATGGGATGTACAAGTGCCAATCCTGACCTGAAGTAATAACTACTTTGGTTAGCATTTTGTTAAAGAATTTGTTAGAGGCTTCTACTTGTCCATTTTATTATCAATGGTAAAGTGAGGAAAATATTGAATTGATGCCAAATTCATCACATAGCCCTTGAAATTTTTTTTTAAAGATTTATCATTATCAATGATGATCTTATGAGGAACACTGACACGATAGATGATATGATGGTTGATAAAGTCAATAATTTTCTCCACTTTGGTCAAGATAAGAGGAATAGATTCCACCCAATTGGTGAATTATTAGATAGCTATGATGATGGATCTATACCATTATGAATAATGAGGGTTAATTTCCCTAATGAGATCAAGCCCCCATTGAGATAAAGGCTAAAAAATCCTTAGATACCTGGAGGCTATTGGCTAGTGCATGATGTAAATTAGTGTGTTATTGACATTTAACACACATTTTTACATATTTATAATAGTACTGGTTGAGCGTGGGCCAATATTAGCCAAGGAAAAGGATATGTTTAGTGACTGCTAGGCCACTTAAGTGTCCCCCATGGATCCCATCATGTGTTTCCTTGATGGCATGGGAAGCTTTATGGCAACATAAGAAATAAAGAAGGAGACTATAAAAACCATTTTTATAAAGGATTCCCCCTAGTATGGTGTAATGAGAGGTATTTTGAATAAAGGATCTTTAAGCATTTCTAGAGAGGTTGGGAGTAATGATGTCTAGGTTGAGGTAGTTAAGAGTTTGGTCATACCAAATGTCAGGTGGGGATTCCTCCACATTGAAAATGGTAAAGAGGTTGGATTGGATATAAGAGGGTGTGGTAAAATGATGAATGGTGACAAATATTTTGGAATTGGAAGGCTGAGAAGGGATTTGGGAAGTAAGATAGGCTATTTTGTCTATGAATTTATTGGTAGATCAGGGACCAAATTAGACTAGGTAATGTTTGAATGATGTTAAGAGTTTGTAAACTAACAACTTATATTTTTGAAAGACATCATTATTACATTGATATGATCCATTGACCTAGTTGACCACAGCTGAGAATCACCAAAGACATGGATTGTATTAATTCCCAAGGTTAGATTAGTTTAGAGACCTATCACTAGGGCTTCATACTCAACTATATTATTGGTGCATTCAAAGTCAAGTTTGAAGGAGAGAGGAAGGGGTTCACAAATAAAAAGAATGAGAATAACTCTGACACCCCCTTCTTGTTGACACTTTGAGCCATCAAAGAACATGTCATTTGGTAGGTTATGCCATCTTGAAAAAGAGTCATGATAGACTCATCTAGAAAGGCAAGAGGAGGTGGTTGGTTGTTTGATATAGGAGCTTCAACCAATTGGTCGATAATGACTTGACCTTTAATCAACTTCTACTAGAGGAATTCAAGGTTGAATTTAGTTAAGAGAATGAGCCACTTAGCCATACATTGATTTTGGTATGGTTTATATTGCATGTATTTGAGTGGGGTCGATATTAGTGATGACATAGGTTTTATGGTTAAGAAGGTAGTGGTGGAATTTGGTGGCCATGAAGGTCAATTCTAAGTAGAATTTATTAGTATGTGTATATCTAGTCTCATATTATATAAGCATATGACTAATGTTGTATATGGCTTAATCTTTGTGTTGTTCATCTTGGTGAGCCAACATTGCTCCTAGGGAATGGTTAGTGGCAGAGATATATTGTTAAAAGGGGTGGACATACTTAAGAGGGGTGAGGACATGTGGTGACAAAAGGTACTATCTGAGAGAATCAAAGGCCTTTTGACAATCATTATTCCATTTGAAAGAGACATCCTTCTTCAAAAGGTGATAGATAGGTTGGCACAGATATAAAAGTTGGGAAATGAAATGGTGAATGGATCAAAGTTTTCCCTACAGGCTATGGAGCTACTTAAGGTTGGTTGGAGGAGGCATGCCTAAAATTTCTCTAAATTTAGTAGGGTCTACTTTGATTCCATGAAGAGAGATGATAAAGCCAAGAAGCTTTCCTAAAAGGACCCCCAAAATGCATTTCTTGGGACTAAGGAAAACATGATAATGGATGAGGTGTTCAAATATGATCATAAGAATAGTCAAGTGATCTTTTTAGAGTTTGGATTTCCCAAGAAGGTCATCCACATAGTCTTCTATAATTTGATGGATGATATCATTGAAGATATAATTCATGGCATGTTGTTAGGTTGCACCAGTGTTCTTTAACTTGAAAGGCATGGCTCTATAGCAAAAAGTTCCCCAAGGGGTGGTAAAGGTGGTTTTATGCTAATCTTCAAGAGCAATCAAGATCTGATTATAACCTAAAAACCCATCTATGAGAGATACTATCTCATGGCCATCTATAAGATCAAGAAGTTGGTCAATTCTAGGTAGAGCAAAGTCATCTTTGGGGTAGGTGAGGTTCACGTCATGAAAGTCCACACAAATGCATAGACCCCTAGTGACTTTGGTGATAGGTATGATATTTGAGATCCATTGGGGGTAGTCAATGGGTTAAATGAAGTTATAGATAGGAGAAAATAAATCTCTTCTTTGATGAGAAGGGATATGCAAGGATGCAAGCATCAAAATTTCTATTTAACAAGCTTGACATCATGATGAGTGACTATCTTATGGGTAGAAATGGTGGAGTCAATCCAAGGCATATCACTATAAGACCAAGTGAATGCTGTCTTATAGTCTTGGAGGAAAGAAGAGAAGTTTTGAAGTTCCTTAGCATTTAGTGATTAGCCTAATTTGACAATGTGGTGGTTGTATAGAGTGCCCAAATTAATACCTATGGTGGATTCATTTGACATGGTCAAGGCCTCAAGAGGAAGGGATTTGTGGATAGAAGAATCCCTTATGCTAAGGTAGATAAGAATTGAATCATCATCTTAATGTTGGATGGTGTTGATGGTAGAAGAATCATTCTCTACCATTTAGGGTGTATGAGTGGAAGGACTTTGGTTTGGTCACCCTTTTGGTAGATGAGAGGGCCCAAACTAATAGTATTGACTATAATTTTTTTTAGGGGGGATGATGTCAGGATCTTTAGGTGGGGAAAGTGGTTGGGTTGGTGAGGATTAGATATCTTCCCCCATGGTGGTAATGAGTTTGGGTGAATTGGTGGGTTCTTTAGATGGTTCATACCCAAGGCCAAATGACTCATGAAGTTTCAAATTTTTAATATGGGCTAACTCATGAGGCCCTTGTTCATAGAGACCAAGGCAAAATCCTTTCCAAGTGTATCTATGAAGATACAACTTAGAAAACTCTAGTTTGCTAAGATAGGAAAAGTTAGAGGTAAATTGTTGGATGTATGAAGTAGTCGTAGGGGCTAAAAGTGTCTGATCAAGTCCCTCATAAATGAAATTTGTTTGATGGTTAGGGAGCCAAAAGGGGATGATGGTTCCAATGTTAGCATCGTAATAAGGGTCTTGTCTAAGATTCCTATATTCTTGGGGAGTAGAGAAGGAATCTAGGGTTAAGAGTCTATATTCCCTAAGGGAAAGATGTTGGAATATGGTTGCCAAGGGGTTCTCTATAGGAATCTAGGAAGAAGGGATAGATGAGCTAGTAGAAGCATCATCAACATCTAGTGTAGAAGTGTCATGGTGTTTGGTTGGTGGGGTTGTTTCATTAGCATATGGTTGTGAGGTGGATGAAAGAGGAAGAAGGATGTCATTAGGTTGATATGTCATATTGCAAGATGTGAAAGGACTAAGGTCAGCCTAGATAGTCAAAACTTGCCCTTTGTGTTCAAATTTGACACATTGATGTAAGGCAGAAGGGACACAACTCATGGCATAAATCCAAGGGTGCTTGAGTAAAACATTGTATTGGAATTCTCCTTCTACAACATAAAAAAGTTTGGGAACTATATGAGGCCCTACATAGATATGGAGGATAACTATGCCCAAGGTAGTAACCATGGTAACATTGAAAGAATGAAGGACCATTGTGTTTTCAAACATGATGTTCATGGATAAGTTCATCTGGTCATAGGCATGGGAGGAGACAATATTGATGTTGGCTCCTCCATCAATCATCACCCTTTTGATGTAGGTTTCATTAATTTATGTCATAATGAAGAGGGGGGATCAAGATCCTCTAGATGAGTATTTTTGAACTTTTGAAGGTGACAAGGTTGGAAGTTTGAAGGGCACCAACAAAGGAGGCTAGAGGTTGAGGGTAATTGGGTTGGAATTCAACGTATTTCAAGGATTTTATGAGTGCTTGGTGGTGATGGGGAGAGGTAGAGACTAACTCATACAAGCTAATTTTTACTAGTGTTTGGTGAATCTACTTGAGGATAGTGTTGATGCTTCTAATTACCTCATAGGTGATCTTCAATATTGATAAACACTTCTCATTTTAGGATTCAAATAATCCAAGGCATAAGTTGAAGTTTGTGATAATTTTTTGATGTCTTTTGTGGAATAGAAGTAGAGTATGGGAACTATCCATAATATTTATTTAATTTGGTGGTTGGGAGCCACTAGGGTCTAGATTTTTGTGATAATTCAAGCTAATAGGTTAATCTAAATGGATATTAATAATGATCTTTAAACTAGGTGAGATTTGATAAAAAATAGAAAAAGGAAGGGTAAGGCAAAAAAGAGAATGCGGTTTCAAATTCTCTTGTCAAATATTATGAAAAAGTTATAATTACTTTGAGCATACATGAGTCAATTTGTGGTGTAAAATAGTATAAACTTAGATTGCATCACAAACTAGATAAGCTTCAAAGGAGATATATAAACCATAAGTAAGAACCAAGTTTACTTTAAAATTTTGCTACTATAACTTGAATATCATATGCACATCCAAATCCAGAGTAAATAAATTGAAGTATACCTAAGATATTTTTAGTTAATCTAGCATTAGAAAAAATTAATAGCCTTATGACAAAAAATGTAGCTAAAAATGTAGAGAAACATTCAAATTTAATATAATAATATGAAATTGAGAGACATCATTGGCTTATAACAAACTATTCAGACAATCTTTTTAGAATTCTTTAATTGTATCAAATGCTCTTTTGTATACAAATTTCTCAGAGTCTCTCTCTCTTTACAAAATGGTAACCTTTTCCTATTTATAAGAAACGTAGGTGGTATACTAGTTATCTTTTCAAAGTATCCATGGTATGATAAAGATAATTTTCTAAAATACAAAGATTACAATGCAAAAGGCTTTCTATGCCAATTTTGACAAAAGGAATAATATATGATAATATAATAGCATATATATTACAAAAGAATATTCTTTATGTTACATTGGTGGGTCCCCTAGGTTATTACTTGAGGATGTTCTTCACCTTAGCATATTGTTCTCTGATTAACTCAAAATCTACTGCAGGCTTCATCAAACAATCCTCTTCTTGACCTGGCAATGTATTAAATTCTTTGTCACTCTTGGCTTTAAATTATTGAATGCATTAGGCCTCTACAATATGCTTCCCTAATGTAATGATGATATCAAGGACCTTCTGATTATCCTTGACAGGCTAGCCTTGGTTGTCCTTGATGTTTTGGATGAAGGTATTGACCCTTTGCTTGAACTCTTCATCATCCATCAAGCCCATGACATTGAACTTAGAAGGGTTTACTAATAGTGCCTTTAAGAGCTTCTCCATTATTTCTATAAATCCTTTGTCCTCTTCCATGAATATTTTGACACTGTCACACTAGTTGCTCAGGTCTAGTATGTTATCTTCAATGACTCATAGGAGGGCATATAGATGCTTCAACTTGAGGATCTTGATGCATTGAACCTACTTGGTGTAATGGACATTAATAAATTTATTTGCTTGATCTATAGAGTTATACCACTAAGTGATTAATGACTATGTTTTTCTAATTTTATGGGCCAACGTATTTGATCTAAGCTTCATAGCCTTTAATCCTTCAAAGGTGTCAAATAAGGACTTATCTAGTAGTTTCATTATATCCTTTGGGGACTAAAAATGTAACATGTGATTCCAAGTATTTTTTATCCTTTTATAGATTAGTGATCATCCACTACATTCCCTAGATTATAGCCAAGGTCATTGATGATTAGGTTACTACCAAACTTGCCACATCCTCTTGATGGATGGGATGTTCCCTTGCTACCTGCCCTTATATAGGAGTTATGCCTACAAAAGTATCTACCTTTTGAAAGGTGAACTCCTCAATACCAATGGTAGTTTTCTTGGTTGTCACCATTTCAAACCCTAATGTATCTAGATTATACATGGTAGTGGTCACTTGTTCAGAGGGTTTGGGTGTCTTTAGGGTTTTAATCCTAGTTTTAATCGATTCTCTTGGGTCTTTTATTTTCTTGTCACTTTCTCCGACTGCTTGAATAATTCTTCTTTCTTTTTGATCCTTCATGAGCTCCTTGATGCATGGTTTGACATTTTCAAGGGGATCTCCACCTACAAAGCTATTAATTTACAATGAGTGTAATTGAGAAGGAACCTTTTAGAGTTTCCCATATATGAACTAGTCAAGAATAATAGGTCCATGTATGGGGAACTCATCACTGAATAAATTTACTTCATTGGTAGGATGGGTCCATGTCACCTTTGGTATTTTATAGGACTTAGGGATAAGGGCTAACTTAGCTTCCCTCTTCTTTTGTGTGACACAGACCAATTCTAATGCTATTTATTTTCCTTTTTCTTGCTCACCTATTTGAGGTCCTTCAATTTGTGCCACCCTAGCTATGGATCCCTCATCTTCTTGATCAAAACCATAGGTCTTTAAAAGTTACTTGAACAATTCATCCACCATCTCATATGGTTGTAAGGAAACCATATCAAAGTGTTCCACTAGAGAAGATGGTTTTGAAGGTTGGGTTGATGATGAAGGGCCTTCTCTTGGTCTTTATTCTAGTTTCTTCTCACTAGGTCCTCGAATTTGAAGTGCTTGTTTTTATGACTAACTTGGAGGTGCATTATAAGTGGAAGACAATAGATGATATTGTAATGGGTTCATTTTCCATCTCTCCCTAGTTGGTTTCTTCTCTCTTTATAGTCTGTGTTTAAGCTTGAAACCCTACTGTCTGCACCTAGCAGGGACTTCCTCAAAGTTTGTAGCTTTGGTGTAAATATGGTCATATAGACCAACCTTATGATCATAGGTGACTTTGGTTATCTAATTTGACTACAAATGAGGGACAACCTTATTATTGGGGTCTCATTCCTTTAGGTCATCCTTTTAAAAGTAGAAGACATCCCTATGTCTGGATATGATGTCTAATTATTTCTAGTTTTGGATCAAATTTCTCCCAATCAAGAATGGGAAAGGATGAATGAGCTTCCTCTTATTCCCACAAACATTATAAATTCCTTAGAACATTTGGTGAGCAATTTCATGCTCAGCCAACTTGAGGGGGACATAGATAGGAAACTTGAATGGTTGGGTCATGATCCCTTCTATTATGATAATAGTGTAGTCTGGATAGTTCCAAATATCTCCCATGAGTTCAACATACTTCTTGGAAAGAGGGTGCATCCTAGACATGGGGTTCCTTGTGATATTCTTGACCAAAGTAAGGTATATACAATCACAAATGAACTGCATATGAACTTTGTGCTTGAAGATGTGCAACTTCACATAGTGATGGGAAATGGTAATTTTGATATGGGAGGACCAATTATTGACACCAAGAATATGAGTGGATGTCATTAATGATTACAATAGATAGGACATCATGGTGAATTATTAGATTATCCTTTTCTTAATGCCATAAAATTATCTCCCTAAGTGGATGCTAATCAACTCTCTGATAGGTGGAGTTAGCTTCTCTTCCACCATGAAATATATGTAGGAAACCCATCTGGGGTCAACATAAGTTATAGTGGCTACCCTTGAAGCTCCTCATAATAGGTTCATAATTATCCTAATCCCTTCTATAATTGAATGATAGGGATTTTACCATCATGGTTCCTAGTTATATGAGCTCTTTGGATTAACCATAGTCTCAAGATAACATCTAGATTATGCTGGATAGTCCATTCTTTGATGGAAGGGAGGTCTATGTGAGATCTAAGGAGATTGTAGTAGCCTTCAAAAGCTACTGAGGCAATATAGGTAATCCTATTTTACCCTCCTTTGATGATCTAGTCATTTTCTATTCTACAATCAATAAACATGGGTACAAGGATGTCAATGCAATGTAATACCTTAGGTTTATCAGTAGCTTGATGAAGATACATCATTTGGATTGAAACCAAGTCCTCAAACTTTCTCTTGGTGACTACCATCCTTTTATCATTGGATGATAGAGGTTGTAGCTCCTTAATTGTGAAGAAAATCTTGAACTAATTTTTCATGCCATTGGCCAATGCTCCTATATCTAATTTAGTATCTCTAGAACACCTCCCTTCATGGTTTGTAGATAGATACATATATACATCTTCTTTATATTGTTGCCTTACCACTATCATGATCTCAATTTCCTTGGAATATGACTAGTCTTGATGCTCAAGATGACACTTTGAGCTTGCTTAATGTAGTTATGTCCTTAATAGTCAAGTTTTGAGTCTTTAAGTCAAGGTTTATGGATTTAAGCTATTATGGTAGGGTTTTTGAGGCTTCAATGGTGAAGGTGATAGCTTTCATAAATGTATTTATGCCTTAGATCTTATGGATGGCACCACTTATGCAAATCCTATCTTTTCGAGCATGCCAAATCTTAGGATTGTCCTTTAGTGCTTACATGGCATTTATGTGGACCTCCTTAATCTTATTCCATGGCACTCCTATGGGAATCCCTTTGAAAATTAGCCATTGGATTTTAAATAAAGCCTTTTATGTCACTCTATTAGATTAGGATTCTAAGATGAATGTGAGCCTTTGATTAAGATCTATAGGTCCTTTCTGATTGGTCACTTAGATCTTGGATGACCCAGTTATGCCAAGTGGAAAATTCTAGCTTCCTTAGGTAATAACTAGATATGGTTCATCTATATGTTAATATATTGAGCTCTAGGGTCCTTGGTTGAAAAATCCACCTTCACTTCACACAGTTGGATCAAGATCAATGATGGAGTGAGAACCATAAATTATGATTCATGAGGTTAAAGTTGATTGGTTGAGAGGTTAGCTACAATTAAATTTTATGATCTCAGTAATGTCAAAGATGTATTTGTGAATGTCAAATGATGGGAGCATGACTATTAAATTTAAGCTTTTGAGGTTACTTTGGTTGAATGACAACATGCCACATATCATGTTCTCAGTGCTCTTAGGACTTCAGGGTTGACACAATCCACTAGATCAAGCTAGGTGATGAATGTGAATCGTTAATCATGATCTGAGAGGTCTTCTTTGATTGGCCTAGCTTTGAGGGCTATTTGATCTCACACCATTGGATCAATGTCACCAGGTGAATGTAAATAATCAGATATTTTAAGATGCATAAACATTAAGTTAGTTTGTGATGCACATAGGCTTAAGCCAAGGGGTTAACCTTAGATTAATAGCATTAAAAAAACACTACGATCTAAGTTTTAATGTGATAAGCCTAAGGTTTAAATGTTTATAAGGTCCAATTTTGGACTAAGGATAAAAGTTTGGATGGGTTTTATTTTGAAGGCCTCGCTAACATCAAAGACATCCTCATGAACATCAAATGATGGGAGTGAGGTCATCAATGTAAATTCCATAATTTTTTTTATAGTGAGTGGGGTTCAGTGTGTAGCTCATCCTAGGATGATCTCAATCTAATGGATCAAGACTCTAGGAAAGTGAGCATCATTAGATCTGCATCCAAGTTAAAAAATCAAATTAGAGCATGATACATGTAGTGATTCAGACTAAAGTTTAGGATCCTCAAGGCATCGTTTGTGTTGAACAAACACCAAGACATTTCAAGATTAAAATTTAGGTAGATGTTGATAAGATCTAAGTCTAGGATGAAAAGCAACTTATGGACATAATATTTAATGAGGTTGGGAGGGCTTTAAAAGGGGAAAGGAACATAAAAGGGGACTTAAGTATAATTTTATGTCAAGGTTCAGGCATGTTTAAAAACATAACCAAGACTTAGTGTAAAATTAAACTTAGGGCCTTTTTAAGAGGACCAATTATCAATAAATTTTCTCCCACAAAAAATTGAATTTTAACCCTTAGGATTTTTTTATCAAGAACCCTACCTTCCTCCATGAAACCTACACTTAGCCATCCAAGGGTAATAATTAGTAGGGTTAGCTCATAAATCATAATTAAACACATAAGGACCTATCCATTTTTAGGTGGATGATCTTTAAATTCTAAAAACAAAAACTCATGAAATCCATACTAGGATATAGATGTTTTAAAACATTTACAAGGGTCCCTATTTTGCAAAACAAAAAAAATGGGGTATGTTAGTCCCAACAATAGATAGATTTATAGATGGATATTGCATATGGGTTAGGGTATAAGGGGGTTAGATGGGGAGGCACCTAAGATAGAAACCTTGGGTTTGTTTGATGATGGAGATGGTTGGGTATTTTTGACTTAACCTTTCCTTTATCCTTCTATTATGATCTTTTGATCACATTGATTGTATGGATAACAAGAGAGGTTGAGGTAGTGGAGTTGTCTGACTCACCTTTGTTCTTAGGTGAAGGTGGAGGAGTGGGTAGGTATGGTTATTATTTGGATTAGTAGAATTGGTATAGGAGGTTCATCTATTAGCAACTCATCCTCATCATAAAGTTGATAAACAAGAGTTGTAGACACCTAAATCTGGCCACCAATGACCTCCAACTAGGCTTTTGAAAAATTTTCACCAAAGTGTACAATTTTACCTAAAAACACTAAAGCACATTAAATGAGTTGAAATTGACATATTTAAGTGCTAATTTTGGCTAGGGTATCACTAAATGGGGCAATTCAATTTAAGGGCCAACTAACTTTGATCAGATCATTATGAGTCAAAATGTCAATTTACACCTGGGTGCTTTGGATTGCTCTTTTCCATCAAATTTGTTGTATGAGATGCATGTCTTTGTTATTTTGTGTTTCTAATATCCTAAATGGGATAATGGATCTAATGCATCTGACATTGACTTCCAATTATAATATAGTCAGATTTTGGATCAATAACAAGGCATTCTGATCAATTTGTGTAATTTATGCACAAAGTGCTTAATCATTATTAAGAGCTAATTAATCCAAATCAACGCCTAATTAATAATTTCATAGAAACTTGTTGAAAAACTTGTTTTTAGAAATGAATATTGAATATCTACATCATCAAGTGACCTCATTTCTTGAGAAGACATCCCTAGGCCATAAATGCCACAAATATTAGGATTATGGGTCTCCCATGCCTCATTAATGTCCATTATTCCAAAGTCATGATGAGGATAATTATGGATTTTAATTACATAATTATATTAATCCTTAGCAACACATATCAATCTTGAGATGGATGGTTCAGGTTGATTCTATCCATTTTTCAAAATCTATAAATAAGAGGCCTTGCCACATGAATTTTAAGATTGATTTGTGCAAATTTACCATGTCAAATTGATTCCAAGAGATCTCACATGCCAAAGCTATGATTCCAAAATATTTAGCCAAGCCAAACCAAAGCCACAAGGTGCTAAGGAGAAGAGGAGATAACTAAGCCTCCTTTGATAAAGACTTCATAAGCACAAGTCAAGCAAGCCACTACAACAAGCATTTGGAGCATCCAAGGAAGGTGAAATATTCTTATTTTTATTTACTTTTTAGTTGTGATTTTCATTTTTTTTGTTATTAAGCTCACCCTAGTAACTAGGCCTAGAGATGTATGTTAATTAGTGTGTTTTTATCAATTTGTTTGCATTTTTAGACTAACATAATACTGATAAACTCTCTTGAGTTAAATTTATAGCTCACATAATGACACACTCAATGGGATTACACCCCAAAAATTTAATCAAATAATACCTACAAGTAACATACTAACCATTATCATGCAGGATCTTGGAATGTGGAAGCAAAAAAGGTGAAAATTTGAGCAAAAAGCTTATTTCTTGGAGCTCATGGTTTTGTTCTCAGAGCCTAGCTCACCATGACTCATATCCCAACTCACCTCAACTCAAATCCCAACTCACCCCAACTTAGATCCCAACTTGGATCCCAAATCACCCTGACTTGGATCCCAACTCAAATCCCAACTCGAATCCGAACTCACCCTGACTCAGATCCTAACTCACCTTGATTCAGATCCCAATTTACCCTGACTTAGATCCCAACTCAACTGTGTCAACTTGAGAGTTAATTTTCATAATTCAATTATTTAATCTTTAAAATGCTTCAATGTTAAACCACTTACTAACATTTTTCTTGCAGGACCAACTTGGAAAATTGCTAAAATGTGTTTAAATCATCTTTTGTATGCTTTAAAATGCACTAAGAACATTATTTTGGTGCTTAATATAACATTTAGTTGCTTAAGTAAGTTTTATACATTAGTTTTCAAAGTTTACAATTTTATGACCAAGGGGTCAAATAAACACCACCAAATCTTTCATTTGAGCTTAAAATTGAACACATTTGTCAATTTTGTTTTTATTATTTCAATTATCACTTTGTTTTCAAAAAATACAAAGATGTTGCATGTATGCTCTTCCATTTGTCCCCATTAGGGAACCCTTGGAATCAAAAACACTTTCCTTATATGCAAATTGCCTAGTCTGAGGTATAAAAAGAACATCATCTAAATCACTCTGCAAAAACTCACAAAAGTATTAGGTGACCTTGATAATGACCCTAAAGTTTTTCTATTTTATGCTTTCTTTATTTCATGTAAACTTGTCTTGCGAGGGGGATGTCATTACCTCTCATGAGATCTTTAGGGAAGCTTTGACCTAGGGTTTCATCTCCCAGCATTGAATTCACTTACTCCTTCTAAGTTTCACATGAGACATGTCTATATTTAGACATCATACTACACTAAGAAAATAGTAGGATGTAGTGGTTCTAAAAAGGACTAGACCTTTTTATAACTAGCCAATGCTATGGTCACCAAATTTTTGTGCTTGTCTTTTGCATCATTTGACATGAGCTTACTAGTTTAGTTAACCCCACATTGCCATACCCTTGGTAGGATTTAGATCATTATACTTAGTGTATTTTGGTCATTTTTGCTTGGTATGTTTTGAGACTAAACCTTGTTTTTTGTTCATAAGCCATGTCAAAACAATGTATTTGAGTTTAAGAGGGTTGTGTTATGCTACCCAAATCATGTCAAAACATTTTGAGCCTTTTGAGTCTTTGAAACATAACATAGATCACATAATTTGAGCATGCTTACACTGTTAGGCTTCTCAATTTATTTTAAGACTAGTTTACCTTGTATCAGAAACCATTATTTCAAACCATTTTATGTATACCATTTAGACCTTTGTCTTGTGTTGTCATGTTGTCCAATCTTGTCTAGATTATTTGGTCAAATCCTAGTTTTCACCATTGAGTTTTTAATTACCCTTGTCAAGTTTGGATTCAAACATTGATTGATTTCTTTTTAGGCCTTAATTAATGGGGTTGATACATAGATATTTCTCTTTTGGGTTGCATAACTTTGGTTAATCAATTACTCAAATTTGAAAAATATTGATGGTTTGTTTGTTTAGTACTTATCATTATTTGTGCCTTTATTTAGGAAAACACAGTCTTTATTCAAAGAGCCTTTTGTCTTATGCCTTATACCAAATGATCATGTTATGGTTGATTATGTATGTTGGGTTTATGTCAAAGTTCTTTCGAAACTTATTAGATTAAATAAAATCAAATGATACCTTTATTTTAAGTCTAGATTTTTATGTCATTTGGCCAAAAGTCCTAACATATGCCTATTTGTTTGAGCCTAGATTTTGACTCCACATTTGATCCAAAACTCAAGAGCTTTAGTTGAAAGATAATTCAAAAAATAAGAATAACATAATTGTAATAATGCTATCTCTAAGAAGAGATGTTTTATTGATCAAATTTGCAGATCCAAACATATGCCTATCTCTGAGAAGAGATGTCTGATTGCCTTTTCAGGATACATCTATTTTTATACATACTTTGAAGGTAGGAGGAGGATTTGGAAGGTCACCAATCTTGAGGGAGATGAAGTGGTTAAAATTTTATGATTTACAACATTACAAAATTTAAGAAATTACTATTTTTAGACTACACTATTAAAATTAAAATTTACGACACTTCTATTAGACTTTTAGGGGCTAAAATCCATAAAGCATAGCTCATGTCATTTCATCACATTATCCTCATTCTTATATTTCCAACGGTTCAAATGGGGAGTTAAACAAAGTTATGGTGCAAAAGTTATGGCTCCTAAAAGTTTTACCACCAATTGAGGTAGAACCGTCACCCGAATTGTCACCTGAAATATTGCTTGGATCAACATTTGGACAAAATACCTAGTAACTCAACTTTTTTGTTTCCTAGTTTAGACCTTGTTTGGAATAATTTGACCTAGACCTTTGACATGCTAGTTTTTATTTAGATTCTTAAACTTTTATGCGTATGAAATTTGACATTAGACATTTGATGTTAAACTATTTTATGCCAAGTCTTAACACAAATCATTTTGGAGATACAACTCCACTTTTAGACCATATTGGAGATACAGCTCCACCCCTTTGACCAAGTTAGACCAAGTTTTAACCATTTGTTCTTTGAACAATTTTTTAGACATTGTATAACTCTAAGCCTTTTTATTTCAAAGCTTTCATCATTTATGCAGATATGTCTAGCTACACTTATGGTGGATTCATATACAATCCAACTTATGATAGAATGGATACACAAAATCCCACTAGGAACCCCTATAGAGAAATATTTTCGAAGGAGTTCTATTATTCTCCCTACAATACTCCATATGGGGAACATGGTCAAAATCCACAAAATCCAAATCGAGATCTTGATTGGCATGAAGAGGCTTTTGAGAAGGACTTTGAAGACCCAGCTATAGATAATATTGTTTGGGATATGGATCCATACCCTATTTATAATAATCAATACATGGAACATAGTCAAGAACTAGCTTATGAGCCAACTCAAAATTGAGATGATATGGTTTATAAGGAATACTTGGATGCTTTGGCTTATGTAAGTAATCAAGATCCACCACATCATATCATTTATTTTTGAGGACCATAATGTCATGCCATTCTTATACCAAGACCTCATCTTTTTAGTTTGTGCAAGTAATCAGGTTTCACAATGCCAAACCATTTCTATACTAGGACCTCATCTTTTGGCTTGTGTGAGCAATCAAGCTCCATAATGCCCTTTCATCATTCCAAGACCTAGTCCTTTAACTTATGCAAGCAATCAAACTCCAAATCATCCTATCATTACTATTTTAGGACTTCATTCTTTGGATCATGCAAGCAATCATGCTCGTCAATGCCCTACCATTATCTAACTACAAGCCATTCCTCATCCAAAGCCAATCCCATCCAAACCTCAATTGATCCAATCTTTTGAAGACCAAGTTGTATTCAAAACTAGTATTTTTCAACTCATTGGAAACTAAATCCTAGACAACCAACCAATCCAAGATATTTTTGTTAAACTAACCACTTGTGATAAGTCAGCCTGTGATGAATCACCTATTGATCCTATACTAGCTATTGAGGGGTCTCACACTAATGAACCAGTCTTTGTCAAGTCACTTCTTAATGATTATAACCACCTTTGGTCAAATAATTACCTTGACCATGTGCCTATTTTTCAAGAGCCTCCTATTGTCAAGTTAGTCTTTAAGGAGTTGTCTCTTGACATTTTTTCCATCTTAGAGGAGGCCCACTCTGAAAAACTAGTTTTTATGGAGCCTATTATGCCATCACAGGCTGTTACTTGTCCAAAATAAAATATTCAACAAGATATCATTATAACAGAGTACCCATTAGATGAATAATTAGATTTAGAGCCAGGTTTTATTCTTGAACTAACATTGGATTTACCATTAGAATCTAAATCAACATCAATCTTAACATTAGATTTAGAGTCCCTTGAGTTAAAATTAGATTCAAAAAAAGAATGTGTTCATGGCTATTAAAACATTGGTTATGTATGCCTTGTAGATCAATTTGAATACATTTATGATCCTACTATGATTTTTGAGGATGAGTACTTTAGCTTCAACATAAGTAATCCTAGTATCTTCTACGAGGATTGTGCAGCCTCTCCCTATTATATTATCATTCCATAGGGCATTACCATCAACCAAAATAGCCATATCATTGACATTCCATCTCCCACAAGTGTTGATTAGGATCTATAGAATTACACTTTATTGAATTTCATACATGGTTAAATACCAATTGAAGAAGAGTAAGGAGGCCAATACCACATTCATATAGCAGAAGAACACTCTCTTATTGAAACTTTTTTGGAGGTGCTAGGGGACAATCAAAGTCAGAACTCACATCTTCTAGTGAAACTTTTTTAGAAGTGCTAGAAGATAATCAAAGTCAAAAGTCAACATTCCTTAGTGAAACCTTCTTAGAGGTGCTATGAGACAATCAAGACAACTTCATTGGTGAAAACCTCATCGAAGCACTTATAGCTAAGAATAAAAGTTCTTCACTACTTGATGAAGAAAAAATCAAAGATCAAATTAAAATAACTTCCTACCTATAGATTAATCAAATGGTAGCTACTCTCAGGCCCAAATAATAATAAAATTTGATTGTCTTATCAAGAGAACAAGTCTTTGGCCCTCCCAAAACCAAAATTATGTTGAATCTGACATCAACAACATTACGTGTGATTAAACATCTTGATCTTCATTTATTTCTCAACCATTCCACATTCTATTATCATCTATCATTCCATTTCATAGTCAAACCTACCATCCATTATTTGTCCTTATTTACCATACATGGATGAACTTTCATTGCAAAGGATACAAAGATACCTTGTCTTGATGTTTGAAGGAATCAAAATCAATGACCAACAAAGATCACAAAAGCATTCTTGAAATCCAAATCTGCATTGAGTTCTTGAGAGAGCATATTTTTAGATGAGGTGTGGGCTAGAAATTAACATGATCAAGTATTATATTTGTATCATTTATTGATTAGGGTGTGCATCTCCCCATTAGTAGGAACAACATAATTAAATAGCACACCTAGGCCAAAAACATGTACCCTACCATTTCATTCCCATGCCATTGTCATTGTTACATATCCTTTGACCATTGTTGTATATCCCAACCAATCACCTTCTCACTTGGGGGAAACCCTCTTAACATTTTTTTAATCTATCAAAAACCGTCATTATCCTTAGAAATACCATACCATCCTATCATTTAATTCCTTTCTAGACCAAAGCCTATTTGTAGTCATCCTACCTAATTCTATTTTGATCTTAGCTACTTTGGTTCTTCTTATACTTTTTATGAGAGGATTCTGATCAAGTTTCAATAATCAATCCAATCCATGTTTCAATGATAGTCTATGAAAGTAGTGTGATAGTTGGTCTAGCAAGATATATTTCATTTTCCATCCTGTATAAAGCTTGTTTATGTGAGCCTGATTATAACCACTTATAGGCAAATCAATGTCTCACTAGTCTTGTTACTAATTATAACTATTTATGGGAAAATTAGTATCATTGACCTATTCTATCTTATCCTAGTTATAACCACTTGTGTGAAAACTAAGGGCAACACTTTTCTACCATGCATTGTTGCATCACCTTGCCATCACTATTTTCATTTGACTAGCCATTTTCTAGATTTGAGAACTTGTTGGGACTTAGTTGGTTTTTCCTCACCTTTTGTGTGGACATAATTATTGTGAGTTGAGGTCATTTTAGGACTATGTGGGTCATGCTCAATTAATTTTGAGGTCACTTTAGTCCCCCTTTTCATATGCTCTTTTTGTTTTATGAGCAACCTAAGCCAAATGCTCTTGCCATTTTGCAAGTACGTATCTTGTCATTCTCTAACAAGTCAAGATACCTCAAAATGCCAAAAACATTTGTAATATTTCAAAATCTAATTTTTTTTGTCCTATCTAAGCCTAATCAATTATCATTAATCCACTTTATTGGGCCATTGCCATTATTAGGATGCTTTCTTTTGATTTGTTTTTAGGCTTCTTATTTATTTATTTCAAGTTGTTTGTTTATTTATTTATTTGTTTGTTTGTTTATTTATTTGTTTACCTATTTATTTTCTTTCAACATTGTTGCCTCTATTCAGTCTATATGCATTCATGGGTGATTCCTCAAACACATTATTCTTGAGTCTATCCATATTCATACATCAATATTATCCTCATTATTTTTATCATTGGTGTATTATTTTTGAGTGTTTATTGGATCAAGAGTTAGTCCTTATGCATATTTTGAGATAGTCTTCATGGTATTCTATCATGAAGCCTACCATCACATGCTATAAAAAAATTATCTTCAAAAAGGTATAGAATAAATGAAGACTCAACATTTTCTCCTTGGCACCTTGGGAAATCCTTCCATCCCATCCTTGATCAAATTAATCTATTGGCCATTCTAGTTGTATCATTACTAATAAGGATGAGCATCTCCTCATTGGTAGGTACAACTAAATCATTCAAACTAATTAATCTTATTCTTCTATTCATCTATTTCATCACTTTGCACACACTCATCATTAATATATATTCTAGGTTATATCCTTGATTTATGTTTGATAATCAACCCTAACCAGGGCATAATCATCTTTATCCAATCCAAGTCTACTTAATGATTATAATTGCTTGGGGGCAAAT
Source organism: Torreya grandis (assembly GCA_037957365.1). Lineage (NCBI taxonomy): Eukaryota > Viridiplantae > Streptophyta > Pinopsida > Cupressales > Taxaceae > Torreya > Torreya grandis. Next base: position 1,852,785 of record JARHVA010000266.1, read on the forward strand.
CATTATTTTAACTTTTATTCCTGATTATAACCACTCTTGGGAAAATCAACATCTTTTTTACATCAATACATGAAAGAATTTTCTTATTTGAATTAATCTCAACCATGGGTTAACTCCACCTTTCTTATTTTTTCTTTTTGAGGGACCACCCATCAACAAATGTGATGACCACTCCCTTGAGGGGGCATCATCATAGGCTTCCCAAAACCATTTGGAGCTTTGTTCTTCAACCATCAACTTCTTTTTGGCATATAGGCCATCTCTCATTTTTTGAGAAGACATTGTAGTGCTTATAACTTGTAATGCCTTTCCAAATAGGGGTAAACTATAGACACCTAAATCTGGCCACCAATGACCTCCAACTAGGGTTTTGACCAATTTCTACCAAAGTGCATAATTTGGCCTAAAAACACTAAAGCACATTAAATGAGTTGAAATTGACATATTCAAATTCCAATTTTGGCTAGGGTATCACTAAATGGGGTAATGCAATTTATGGGCCAACTAACTTTGATCAGATTATTTTGAGTCAAAATGCCAATTTTACACCTGGGTGCTCTAGATTGCTCTTTTCTATCAAATTTCTTGTACAATATGCATGTATTTTTTATTTGGTGTTGGCAAAATCCTAAATAAGATAAAAAATCTAACACATCTGACATTGATTTCCAATTCTAAACCAATCAAATTTTGGACCAATAACAAGGCATTCTAATCAATTTGAGTAATTTGTGCACAAAGTGCTTAATCATGCATAAGAGATAATTAATCCAAATTAGGGCATAATTAATAATTCTATGAAAACTTGTTGAAAATTTGTTTTTAGAAATGAATATTGAATATCTACATCATTAGGTGACTTTATTTTTTGGGAAGACATCCCTAAGCCATAAATGCCATAAATATCAAGATTATGGATCTCTCATACCTCTTTATTACCTCCCATGCTTCATTAATGTCCCTTATTCCAAAGTCATGATAAGGATAATTATGGATTTTAATTATATAATTGGATTAATCCTTATCCATACATCTCAATCTTGAGATGGATGGTCAGGTTGATTCTAGCCATTTTCCAAAATCTATAAATAAGAGGCCTTGCCACATGAATTTTAAGCTTAATTTATGAAAAATTACCATGTCAAATTGATTCCAAGATCTCTCACATGCCAAAGATATGATGTCAAAATATTGATCCAAGCCAAGCCAAAGTCACAAGGTGCTAAGGAGAAGAGGAGATAACCAAGCCTCCTTTGATGAAGACTTCATGAGCACAAGCCAAGAAAGCCACTACAACAAGCATTTAAAGCATCCAAAGAAGGTGAAGGATTATTATTTTTATTTACTTTTTATTTCTTCTTTTCATTTTTTTTTGTTATTAAGCTCACCCTAGTAAATAGGCCTAGAGACGTATGTGAATTAGTGTGTTCTTATCAATTTATTTATATTTTTGTACTAACACAATACTAATCACTTCTTTTGAGTCAAATTCTTAGTTCACAAGAGTTTGGAGAGATTTACAGTTCTCTATGTCATTATCAAGTGTCCTATGATATAGGCAAATCAAATTATCATTAAACCATGACAATTTAGGATGTGAAGGGTCAAAAGGTTTTATGGGTGGTAAGGCCAAAGAAGAGGTTCACAAAAACCTTTGTAGAATGGTTGAATAGGACTTAACTAAAAGGTGGTAAAAATTTAGTTGTTTTTTCTTTGTGTGTTGAGGTAGAAGTTTTTTTATACATGGGTTTGGTGATAGGTGTCTTAGGTAAGGTGGTATGCTTTGATGGTTTTGGTTTAGGCAAGATGGTTTACATGTTGGAGGTAGAGGATGGAAAGATAGGTAACTTAAGAATCATCAGTATAGTGAGGAGAGGTGTCTTATAAAGAAAGTATGAATTTTTGACCAACAAAGGTGGTGGGATTATCGTAAAATAATGGGCTTCATGCTCAAGGTAGAGGGATGAAGACCCAAAATGGAGAGCAAGTTTGAGGGAGGTAAAATTTAAGGTTTTGGGTCTTTGTTGGTTTTACCTTTTTAGTTGTTTTGGTTACAAATTTTTAAGGGGGTTTGGTTACTTAGGTCTGATTTTTAATGAATAAGCACTTAGGTAAAGGAGAATGAATGATTCCTTTACCTTTGTCTTGGTTTTCAATAGAAGGTTCTGAAATCAAAGGTTAGGTGGATGAAATTATCTTCTCTTATGAGCTAGCTTCTAAAGAGGGAGTGGATGGTTCTATGATAGGGGAGGTAGGTGTAGTATCCTTTAATGGAGGTGTGGGTATGGTGGCTCCCTGTATTTGGGTGTTCAAAGGAATCAAAGGTAGTTTCTCTTCTTCTATTAGGGGGATGGGGAAAGAGGTAGTTGAGGTGATGTTTTTTCAATAATGGTCTCATTAGTAACCATATTAATAGTATGCGCCTCATGGGATATTTATAGTTTATTATCTTGATAAGGGGTAGAAGGAGCATGATTAAGAAAAGGCTTGTAGAATATATCAAGGGCCTGGTTCGATGGTGCATTAGGATTGTCCAATGTAAGCTTCCCATTATCAATGAGGGATTAGACAAGGTATTTGAAGGTGTTTCACCTATTGATGTCATGTCCTATGACTTGGTGAAAGGCACAATGGTCATTATCATATAAAAACCTATTATGGGGTGAGAATCATCAAACTATTGGGGTGGTTTAATTGGTAGGAGTTGGATGATATTGGATTTTAGTAACTTTCACAAAATAGAAAAATAGGGATCCCCAAGTGGAGTTAAGTTCTCATGATTATTCTAAGGTTGGTTCCTTTGGTTTTAGTTTGAATAATTAGAGGAGTTGGAGGTTTGGTTCCTTGGGTTCTATTGGTTGGTAAATGGTGGTGGTATAGCTTTGAGGATAACAACATTGGTAGTTGATTTGTTTTTAGTGTTGGCATTGATTTGGTTGTTTGGTTTGGAAGAAAAGGGCTCATTGGGTTTGTAAGTTGAGTTTTTGCTCTTCAACTTTAACCTTCCTTCATCAATGGCTCTATTATTTAGTTTGAGAGCCATGGTAAAAGCTTCATCAAAGGTTCGAAATCTTTGAACATGTAATGTGGATGAAATATATTTTACACATGCATGGGTGAAGATCTTTATAAGCTCAAGTTGAGGCACTAAAATGGAAATTTGGTTGATTAAGTTCCTCTAATGAGCCACAAAATTGGTAATATATTCATCTTCGAATTGTCAAATGGAGTAGAGGTTGGTAATAGAAACTTTCTTAGATATATTGATCTAAAAGTGATCCAAGAAGTTTTGGGGTGATTGGGTGAAAGAGAGGATGGAATGTTTGGGTATAACACTATACCAATCCAATACTAGTCTGGATAATGACATAGGAAAGGTATGGAGGAGAAGAGTACCATCATGGACAATCAAGTGTCATGAATGCCTAAATGATCTTAAATGTTGTTGAGGGTCCTCTTTAATATTAAACTTGGTAAATTTTAGAAGTTCTCACTAGGCTGGATAAAGTTTGATGGGGACCGAAGGATGAATAAGCTCATTACAAATTTGATCATAAGATAAAATATTATGAGATTTAGATATGGATGACTCAAAAGTAGTCATCTTGTCCATGATTAACTTCATAAAGTCTGCTTGAGGTTATTGGGATGCATAGTTATATGGTATGTTTTGTTGAGGATGGATAATGTGTGAATAGCTAGTATATGGTTAAGATGACTCCACATATTGATATGTGGTCTTTTGAGGTTGGATGGAAGATATATATTGGTATGTGGATGTTAATGGTTGGGTAGAGGTGGGTGTTTGGATAGTGGGTATATGCCCTTGTGGGTTATAAATATATCTAAAGGTTACATGTTGGGTCAAAGTGGTGGTTGGGTTAGTAGCTAATATAAGGGTAATGACTCTTATGTTGATTGGTCATAACATGGAGGGTATAGACACCACAAGGCTTAGACATGGAGTAGTGTTTGATAGATTGGAGGTAACTAGAGGAAGATGGGTAACACTGGAGGTAGGCATTCTTATTATGGGGGAGTGATTAGTAAGAGGTATAAGAGTAGTGGTAGTTTGGGTTGGTGGATTAGTTTCAAGGGAGTTGTTGGATGATGATAAAATTTGGAAAACTAAAGGTCAAGTAGTTCCCATGGTAGTGGAAGTATTCCCCATGATGTGAAGAGGTATGCTAAAAGGTAGATCTATGGGTGGGGTCAAAATTAGAATTTGGTAAGATGTGGTTCTTAGGTAGTGTTGTAAGGCTGCATGATTATTATTTAAGAAAGTGACATAATATTCATCTCTTAAGACTGCCTAAGTAGGACTTCTCAGAGAGTGAGGGGAGTCTGTAGGTTCATAAATGTGTTCTATGGATGAAGAGGTGGAAGTTGGTGATGGGTTTTGTTCCTCAAGGTCCTTTTGCTATTGACGAGTGAGAACCATACAAGAAGATAAGAAAAATATGATGCATTCTCACACCTCAAACAAATAGAAATAAAAAAATACTCGAGATAAATAATTCATTCACTAAGAGAGTGTTAAATCCTAGGATTTTTTTAATCTCTCTTTTTCCTTATGCCTTAGAAAAGTGTGAAGAGGAAATTGGTTTGAATAGGTCCTAAACAAGGTAGTCTACGTTTGGTTTTAGGTTATGTTTAGGCACTCAATAGAAGTTTGTATTGGTATGAGTATGTGGCCTAGTGATTAGAGCTTTCTCCCCTCACGTCATAATCTTGTAGCTAGTGCGGGTGCTTAGCTAACATGTACTAATTTCTAGAATTTATACTCAGTTAGATAATTGAGTTGGTTTTCCCCTTAGTTATTAAATCCAAGTAAGATAACTGTGAAAGAGTAAGGTGATCCACTAGGTGATAAAATAATATTTGGTCCTTGTCTCAAGTGTGTTTTAATTTTTTGTTTTGCAAGTGGTTTGGTTTATGTAACATTTGTGAACTATGATTAATTCATAACAATTTTAATTAAACTAAGTGAGCTAAAATCAATCAAGTAGACAATGGATGCACTCAATTTTAACCATTTTTTTTATTTCTTTGAATGAAGACAAGAAAAACTAATAAAATTTAATTTTTTCTAAAAAATATAACTAAAACTTTTTTTTCTATTTTTTTGTAAATAAATAAGCTTAATTTTATAATAATTCAACTAAATAAATTTCACTAATGAAATTATAAATGTCCTAAAACATATAATAACCCAAGAAAACTCAAGGGTCCCACTGGGCGTGCCAAAATGTTTATATCTAGTTCTCACTTTTTCTTAAGTGTAAAATTATAAAAAGGGTGTGTAGAAGAATAATTATTGAATTCAAAGGTATTGAATCAAAAATTTGTGAGAAATCCTTTTTGGCTAGGGAATAATGACCTAAAATAATAAATCACTACCAAAAAACTTGTTGGTTAGACAAGTAGTTGGGTAGATTTCCTAGTGTGAGCTACATCCTAGAAGCAAAAGCTTTCTAAGAGGTTGTCAATCTACCCATTTTTAACAGTTAAGTTTTTGAATAAAAATGAAATATACTTACATTTAAAAAATAAAAAAATAAAATTAAAAACAATTAAATAACACCAAATAACTGAATTAAGACAAGAAAGTTACGTGCTTTTAAAACAATGACTAAATAAAGTAATTAATGCTGTAAATTAGTCAAAGCAAGGTTATGATTTTGGTTTGAATTTAACAAGGGATTAAACAAAGGTGGCTTGATTGGTTGATAAATGGTTAAGGTAATCAAAAGGTAAAATTTTCAAATGGGATAAAGGGGTGAATGGTTGATGAGGTAAGAAGCTAAGTAGTTAAGATGGAAAAAGGGGAAGTGGATAAGGAGGGTAAAAGTGGCAAAGGTGTGAATGGCTAAAAGATGGCCAAGGAGAAAATGGATTGAGATAATGAAATGACAAAGAGATAAAATGGATAATTGGGGATGAATATATTAAAAATCCAAGGGGATGATAAAATGAAATTAAGGAAACAAAATCAAATGTTACTCTCCAACCTTGAAGAAGAATGTTGTTGTTGATGATGTTATTCAAGATGTCTTGAGGCAATTTTGATATAGCTTTATTGCTTTGAATTATTTTCCTCCAAGATGTGGATGACCTCTAAAATGATGACCTCCTTAAAATACCTTCAACAAGATGTTAATAACCAAAGACTAACTTGCCACTTAACCTTGGGTGAAGGAGAGGGGGTATTTATAGCATTTGTTGTGAAGATTCATGCTAACGAGGGAATAGTAGAAGTGTGGTGTCATTTTCCATGTGGTGAATGAATGGGTCAAAATATGAGGTTGGTGAGATTCCCACCTTGATCATTGGTCTCCTATTTGGGTTATAAACTCAAAAATGGGTGCCCTTTATCTTTTCCAAAGCACTAAAGAGGTAGGTATCTCATTTTGAAGGCCACTTTCATGTGTGAAGTCAAAATACATGTTGGATGGCCCCTTAAGGGTAAATTCATCGTATTTCAAGGGGGGGCCTTGTTATTCTTAAATGAGGTCATTAAGCACCTTGGAAAAGGGTTTTAGGTGGGGTATGATGTACCACATCAATCCACCTCACTTCTAAGCCATGTCACTTGACATATCACTTCACAAATCATCTTCTATGTCACTTTCCATGTCACTTGCCATGTCACTTACCATATCATCATGAATAGTGATAGTGGGTCCCATAATGAATAGTACTTTCAAATAGTAATTTTAAATAGTACTATGTGACTAGAAGAATAGTGATTTGGTTAGGTTAAGAGGGATTGGTTAAGGGTTAATAAGTTTTAGGGGGTCTCAAGGCTTTTATTCATCAAAAACTATAAGTGTGTAGTTTTCTAGTGTCTACACCATTAATGGGATTCCTTTAGGCTTTATAAGTGTATACACACATTTTCATACATTAATGGAATTTGGAAGCTCAATTGATGTGAATTTTAAATTAGGTTAGTGGTTGGATTTTCTCCCTTTATTTCTAAATCTAGAATTGACTTTAAAGCCCATGATTTTATAGTGCCAATAAAAAACAATATCGATGGGATGTTTTCAAAACTATCCAATCAGGTCTAGATTCCCATTCTATTGATGCCTATTTCATGGTAGGAATGTAATCACATCCTATATAGGCCCCTCATCTAACTCCTAATTTATAATATGTGTTATCCATCTATTAATATTTCCATTAATAGTTGGCACCTAGGTATGATCCATACTCCATGTTGTTTTCATAGATCTAGTGACATGTCACTTGGGGACATGTGGCACTACCCAATTATCCTAGTTTAACCACTCATACTTCATTCTAATATTTCTAGGTCAAAAGTGGAAACTAGTTTATCTTCACTCCAACTAATGTGGCCATTTACCATTGGGATAGGCTCTCCAAATCTTTGACATATCTAACAAGTCTAATGGACTAGCCTTTTTGAATCTAAATACAAGGAGAGTTCCCATTGGTTGGGCTATCCCATGCTATGAGATATCTAATAGGTCTAGGGGATTTGATAATCTAACTCTAAATGACATAGTAACTTCTCATTGGGTCAGGGTTGCCTAGGTTTTGACATATATGATAAGTCTAAAGGACTATCTTTTTTGACTCTGAATAACATGGTGATCTCCCATTAGGATAGGATATCTCAGTTTATGACATCTCTGGCAAGTCTAGTGACTAACCTTTTTGATTATGAATGATGTGGAGATTTCCCTTTAAACTGGGATCTCGTGGGCTCTAACATCTTTGATAATTCTTGGGGACTAGCCTTCTAAATACAAATGATGTAGTGAGTTCCCATTGGGTCAAGATTTCTTGGGCTCTAACATCTTTAATAGGTATAAGGGACTAGCCTTTCTAATTCCCTTTGACATGGTGAATTTTCATTTAGTTAGGATCTCTTAGGATCTAACATCTCTGATAAGTCTAAGGGACTAGTCTTTTTGAATCTAAATGATGTGGAAATCTCCCATTGGGCCAGGATCTTTGAGATTCACAAAATTATGAAGTAAGAAAGATAGAAAGAAAACAATTCATTAAATATTTCTTGTCAAACATGGAGAACTCAATTTTCCATAGAGGATAATGAGTTTGTTGATTTGGGAATGGAAATAGACTCCAAGAACATATCCTTGTGAAAATTAAACTACAACATTAGTACCATGATATGCTAAAATAGAAAAAACATTACCTAATTTTTTTATAAAATTTAAAAGAAGGGGCTATTACTGATTGAAGAAAATCAAGGTGATGTATATTTATAATTTTTGAGCAAGCGTCATCGATGAGAACAAAAGGGAGAACTCTGAAGCTTTGGTTCATGAAATTTTCAAAGGGGTCCCCCATTTCATAGAAAATGGGGCATGTTGGATATAATATATAGTATAAAAGAGAGAGGAAACATAATTATATCCAACATCCAAGAGTTCATTTAATAAATTCCTTGTGATTTTTTCATGAAAAAAATCAAGTTAATTCCATAATGTGACTCAAATAACAACTATCATAATTGATCAAGAATTAATATTATACATCTTTAGGTTTAAATTTTTCCTCTATTATGAAGTAAAAAAAAATTAAATTTTATTTTAATAAAAAAAAATAAGTTGATTGAATACCATCTCATTCCTAAGCTCATTTTTGAAGTGCATACAATTTGTGAAGTCTGTTTCAAAACCCAAGAATTCTTAGAAATATAAGACATCAAGAAGGCACTTGAGAGTTTCACAAAATTATAAAACTCAAGGAATAAACATGAAAAAATATTATCTAGACCAAAAACACGTGTTCATTCTCATATGACTAGGATAGGTGAATTGGATGTTAGTTGGTCAGATCAAATGGGATATAATTCCAGTCATCAACAAAGCCTAGATCCTACTCTTGTTCTACCAATAATGGATCATGAAATAAAAAATTTAAGTTTTAAAGGGTCCCACTTTGTCCAACCTTTGGTCTTCTAAAAAAATTGAGTTTATTTAATAAGGTCACTTTCTTTTATAAAATTACTTTATTTTTATAAATTGGTTTATTTTATCAATACAATTGATGATGTAATAAATGAAATTTTATTTTTTTATAGTCCTTTTCTAGGTCCTATTTTATTGTAAAACCTTAATAGAATTTTATAAATACTTTAAAAATTTATAGAAAGAGTTATTGGGTTATTTTAAAGCACATTTTGATAAGAGAAAGAAATTTTGGCAAGATGGAATGGAGTCTGTATGTATAACCCCATGAAGGATAAATATGAAAATGATTTATAGGACTTTATGCCATGAATTTTAATGGATGAGTGATGTGTATGAATATTCCAATATATTTTGATTTTTATTATTTAAATTTTCTAAAATAATATTTTTAGATAGTCAATGAATGCAAATGAGTTAGTGTAGAATTTATTTTGACTCTAAACTAGGAACTTTGGTCATTGTGAAACTTTGGTGAGATTGAAAATATAATTTGTGTATGTTTTTATTGGGAAATATGAGGTTATTGTATATATTTATTTTTAATATTATTCAATATACTTGGTGTATGTTCATAATATGTCTTTCCCCTCTCATTTTCATGACAATAGTTTATTTTGTTAAAATCTCAAGTTCTTAGACTATTCTAAAGAGTTTGTGTGTTTAGCCACCTAGAGTTATCCTTTTTCTTCCCTAGGATTATTATATTAGGTTTATGTGTTTAACTGGCTATAATTTTTGTATTCTCCCTCACTTTCCTCCTTTATATTATTCTACTTCATTTCTCATTTCTATAACATTTTCATACTTTTTGGTTAAAATTATAACTCCCCATAGAAAATATTTTTACTATAAATAGCTTTATTTCCTACATTCCTTTTGATTTCAATAAGGTAGCTCCTCTTGATAATAGGCAAATTTTGCCACCTTGTTGACTAAATTTCCACCTTTTGTCCCCCTAACATTTTTTTCAGCAAACACATTCCAAATCTTTATTTATAATTATTATCTTTAATAAAATATATAGACTCATATCCTTTATAAGTTGTCACTTGAGATAGTTATAATAATTCCACAGCATGGGAGGTAGTAGTTACCTAAGATATAAATAATATAAATAAGAGCATAAACTAGTGGAAATGAATTAATGAATTATATTATATCAAGTTTGTTCAAAGGAGGTTTCCCCATAAAATAGGCCAGTGATACTATAATATAATTCTACTCATATTTTTTATGCAATTTAATCTTTTTCCTTTCATCTTTAGTGTCATGAGAGGTAATTTACTATTATTCTAATCTATTGTAAGAAGGATCATAATAGATGAAATATAGATGTAAAGTGATTATATAGTACCATCATTCCTCAGTGACCCAAAATATATAAATATAAAAGGGTTTTCATGGAAACAATTCATGCCACAAACCTTATCCATCTATACAATTCAAAGTGATATACAATGCCAAAATATAATTTTCATAATTCCATAGAATCCCATTTCAATTTTCTTAATTTCCTCAATCTGACACACTATATAGCTTATAATTTTATATAATGTCCAAACTATTCCTTATAATCATGTAAAAATAACCAATCTATATCCCACATATCTTTTAATATACTCAATTTATTCCATCTAAATCATATAATCCAACCCAAAATATGACTAATTTGTCTATCATGGCTTGAATATCAAATAAAATACCACTATATGCTCCCTATTTAATATTAAAGATGAATACTATGAATCACTCATCTCAAAATAAAGACTTATGTGCACCATATGTTATATAGTTTATATGCATAAATTTGGTATTAGATACTTGACAATGTCAATTTTGACAATTTCTTAACATACATGACTTTTGCATACACAATTTAATTTTACTCATATTTTCTCCTATCCATTTTTATACCAATGGGATTGAACTTATTAATTCACCATAATTGAAATATAGGATCTCCCTATTATTTTCCTAAATATTATATTATCCTAATCAAAATGTCACCTTTCTCCAAATCACTATCTTCTCCATTATAAACAATTTTGACAACAATTAGATGATATTGGTTCCCAATATTGTCTTCTTTTGCCAAAGGTGTCCTAGGTCATCTAACCATATATTTTTAAAATTCAAACCCTTCCCTTAGGTTGATCCACATTTTTCACATGTTATTTATATAGGGAAATCAACCAAAAAGTCGATTATATATATATATATGTGTGTGTGTGTGTATATATATATATATATATGTATATATATATATATATATATATATATATATATATTTATATATATATATGTATGTATATATATATATATATATATGTATGTATATATATATATATGTATATATATATATATGATATATATATGTATATGATATATATATGCATATGATATATATATGCATATGATATATATATGTATATCATATATATATATATATATATATATATATATATACATACATATACATATACATACATACATACATATATATATGATATATATATGTATATGATATATATATGTATATCATATATACATACATACATACATACATACATATATATCTATCTATATATATATATATATATATATATATATATATATATATATATATATATATATATCCTAAGGCTGATCATATCTAACACCTATCTACCATTGCACTTGCACATTGAGGAATACATCTTCACATACTAAAGGCACTCCCTTAAATCATAAAAATCTAAAAAACCTCAAAGGAAAAATAACTAATCCAATTTTCAACACCAAAAACAAATTCAAATTTCTATATTGTCAAGTGTCAAATTCCAAATAGGATGCATACATTCTAGTGGATCACTATTGAGCACACATCCACATAGATGGGAGAATTACATGAAGTTTGAGTCCGCTTATGAATATTGGAATGTAGGAAATGTTAATAAATAAAACATGGTGTGTTCTAGGTTATCCAACCCATATTTTTAACCCCTTTTTACAAATTATTCAATTGTTAAAATTGGATCTAGGGTTTAAGTCTAAGGAAGATAATTTTGAATACATGTACATGATCAAAAATATAAATCATCACATGAAATATCATGATAGGAATTCACAATTATCTATTATACAACATACTAACAAAAAAATAGAGAAAAAATATAGTATACATCAAACATATTTGATGGCCACACAAGTCTAAGCATTAGTGGATGCCTCTAGTTATATTCTAAAAGTCATAGTCTTGATTTGAGTGATCACAAATCCATTTTAGGGAAGTTATAACACTTTACATAGGCACACATTAGAACATAATAGAAACAAGATACGTAACCTATCCTAGAGTAATTAAATATTCTCAACTTCTTGTCACATTCATATGTGCATAATTTAGGGCATATCTTATACAATATAAATTATCAAAGATTTTAACTTGTTAAGATAATTGGATTCAAAATAAGTTAAAAATATGGGTGAACCTAATCATTATTTTGAGTATGATTAACACTATGCTTTATATAAAAGGAAATTGACTCAATATCATTAAAAAATTCACACATGTTTGATGCATTTTTACATATAACTAGAATTGAAATGGAAAATAATACTAAATTTGTCCCATATGAGGAAAAACATGAGCCATTCAATGATACTAATATGCATTTTAGAGGTACTGATTATAAAATAGGTGTTCATAACACTACTCTTATTATTAATATCCCTATTTCTACACCTATGGTTACATATGTTATTCCCACTAATAGTGCAAGGGAAACACAATGTTTCCCTCATATTTTTATGGTTATCTATACAAAACATAATTTTGTGCCTCTTAAAATGGCTACTCATGTGATATCATCTATTACTACACATTTTTCTATGCATGATACTCCAATATATATCCAAATGATCCTTCACTATAAAGATAAGGTTTTAAAAATCAAATAAGGTTATTATAGAGTGGGTCATTCAATTGATTAAAACTAATTGTTACACAATCCATTGACACTAGATATTTTGGCATACCCATTACCTACAAGATTTATGACACCTATGCTTCACTATATGATGGAAAAAGTGATCCAGACAACACCTTAGATATTTTCATGTAGCATATTTTGACTATGCATCTAATAAAAAATTATTGGCGATGTTACTTTTGTGGAGACTTAAGGACTATGCTTTATGATGGTTCTTTGACCTCTCCTTCCAACTAGTGCATGCCTTCAATCCTTTGGATGATAAATTATTAACACACTTTTATATCAACATTAGTGTGAATTTTTATTATGCTCAAATTGAAAAAAAATAATCAAGAACCCAATGAACTACAATATGATTGTGTGCTTTGCTATAATACTATATTATATAAAATGAAAAATCCTATGACTGAAAATGAGTACAAGAAGTATTCAATAAAATCTTACTTGATCCACTATATGAGTGAATTATGTATAAATGATTTGAATATTTTGATGACTTGTGCCATAGAGTTAAAGATCATGAATTTAAGCTCTGTTGTATGAAAAAACTAAAGTATGGGTCCAATCTACAACTATCTCTAATGTGAATTTTTAGATCAAGCTAAAATTATATTTCATAGTAAACAATATTAAGAATGAATGTAGAGTAATATTTAATGTAATGTCACAACCTACTAATAGGCTCATCCTATTAGGTTTATAATATAGTATTTTTTCATGATTATTGAAACCTCCTCATAAGATAGTACTAAAGTTACTTGGGTGAAAACCCATATCTATTTCTCCCCCAAAAGAGGATAATACAAATAGGGAACCATCTAAGACATTCAACGTGAATGCATATTGTGATTATTTTAGATGCACAAGACAGTCTACAAACAAACGTTTTGGATTAAGGCATATGATTTAAGATATAATTAATGACAACATTATTCAACTCAATTATATTACAAAATCCATGAGTGGTTCATATGCACAACCTAATGGGAATGCAAAGTTTAAATTATATTCAAGATCCCTTAATAAATCATGGGGAAAAATAAACTAAGACTAATCTTGAAGTGTGTATGGAATACAAAACATACCCTCCTCCCACTTATTATACTTCAAATATTAAAGAGTAGAATCTTGTTGATGGTCTCATTGGTATACTTAAGTATACACAAGTACATATACCTACTATCATGTTTAATGAGCATGATATTATTGATGATGATTATATTAATGTGACATTATTTGTGCACCTACATTGAATCACACCTACATATAATGCCATGGTGGATAATTTGTTAAGTGAAAATGTTTACACTATGACACTACTTACTAGTCTTGGATACACACATGATGTCTTGACTGGAATAATACATATAATGCAAGGTGTTGTAGTGAATTTGATCTTATATTTTGTAAAAAGAAGAAGAAACTAAATGTGGGTATGGTTAAAAAACCTATTTGATTATGTGTGTGTTAAATTAGATGATTGTGAAGAAATCCTCTTTAGCCTATGAGGATGCCCTAGAAATAAGATAATACTAAAGCAAATCCTTGGTTAAATAGATAGTTAAGTGGATTGCCTAACCTTAGATAATCCTAGAAGCAAGAGCTTCTTTGGGGGCTATCAATCCAAATGTTTTAAATAATTAAATTTATAAACAGAATAGAAAGTACTTTCATCAATAATCAAAAGGTACTAAAATTGAACACAAGAAATACTTGTTAAAGAAATAGACTAGAAATGACTAATATAGTAATAAGAAAATCAATACTAATACTAAATGGCTTAGGTCTAATTTAAAAAATTAGGTAGGGGTCTATGAATAGGCAAGGACACAAAAAAATAGATTTGGTTGGGAGTAGGTAGGCGAAAGTAGCTTGTTGAAATTTATTACCATAGTAACCATCAATAGTTAAGGTGACTATCGATGGTTAGACAGAACATTAGCAGTTGAGATAACCATCGATGGTTATTATGAGTGGGTTTGGGTTGGTAAATGGATAATTAAAAAGATCATAAAGTTGGATTTTGAGAGATGGATGGGCTTTAGGATGAGTTTTAAAGGAAAATAAACTAATTTAATATTGAAAAGTAAATACTTATCTTGCAAAAAGCTGATTAGGTGGGTGCTTGAGATGGTTGACCCATTGGTGAAGTTTGATGTGATTTCATTAGAGTAATGGTACTTGATGCTTTGGTGGAGAAATGATAAAAATTTATCCCTCTAACATGATGGTTGGATCATTAGATTGCTGATGATGATTGAATTGTAAAATAAAGTAACTCTAGATGCACAAGCTCTTGATAACAATTGTAGATAGATTTCACGTCCTTGATCTTCTCTTATTATAGGTAAGGCAAGAGAGTTGTAAAAAGAAATTAATTGAGCTTTCTAATTTTAAATTTTTCATATAATGGATTACACATGGATCAAGATAAGTTATTTTTATAAAATCAAGGTAGATGGTTTGCATGTTACTAGGTAAGGAGGTATACCCTAATTATCGACAATCAAGGTGACCGTTGGTAGTCATCCTAACCATCGATTGTTGAAAGCTAAGGCAAAGAGTGGGTAAAAGGGTAGGTTAAGGTTTAATGGGTCAAACTAACTTTGGTTAGGCTTGGTTAGGGGTTGAAGGGTTAGATTGGTCTTAAGGGGGTCCTAATGTGGTCTAGAAGAATTTTGACATTTGAGATCATGCTGTATGGATTTATAGTGTCTATATTTTGACCATTTTATTATGATACTTTAAATCACCAAGATGCAAAACAAAAATCAATTTTTGGTTTGAGGTCATGGTTTCCCTGAGTATGGGAGGAGGTGTTCCCCCTCAAACTAGGAGTTGATGAGGTAAGATAGAATTAGGTGTAAGTTTGATAAGGTAGAAAAAGATGATGATGAAGGTGGAAGTCATGAAGGTGGGTGATAGGTTGGGCCCTTGAAGTGCAAACAATTGCATAATGTGTGACAAAAAGTGTGATAGCCAAGATAATACATTAATGAGGTTGTCATAGTTGGAAAAAATAATGGTCAGTGCTAAGAAGGACAAGTGACAAGTGGAGTACGTGATCATAATTAGGTGTGGTGGCTAGGTACACTTGTAAATGGAAGTCTCTTAAGTGATGTTTATGATTTGATGAGTATCTAAGGCAAGAAGTGATCCTAATGAAAACACAAATGGGTCAAGTGTCATGGGTGTCTAAGGTAGAAAGTGCTCTCAAGAAGAAACAAGTGGGTCAATTAGGTGTGAGGTGGCACAAGTTAAAAAATGAGGTCAACATGATAATGTTATTGCTATAGTTAAAGGACCAAGCAAAATTCATTACAAAACACATGCTATTTAAGCCAAAATTGACCAATGGAAAAGTGACAAGGTCAACAAGTTAAGTGGATAAGGTAGGCTCCATGAGTGGGTAAAGGATCTAGTTATGCTGAGAAAAAGGTTCTACTTAGAGGTGAGATCGAAAAGGTGAGATTCTTAACCATAAATGGTTAGGTTACTCAATGGTGATCATTGATGATCACCCTAACCATTGATGGTCAAGGTGTAAACCCTAAAAGGCAATGGGTCAAAAGTGAAAAGTGGGCGTTATTTTCACTCATTTTCACTTTCAACTATAAAGAACTGAAATTTGGCATTTTTGGGTGAAAAAATTGATGATGGTGACTACTAAGGTGAACTTACTAAGTTAGCATAAGAAAGAAGACGTAAGGGACCAATGAGGATACAAGGAACACATGGGCACAAATGAGGATGGGTATGTCTATGGTTAAACCCTCAATGGTGGTCATGGAATGAGGTAGGGGATGCTTTAAAATTGGTATCTTATCTTGATTTTGTAATTATGTTAAGGTTGAAGGGTAGGGATTACATGGTTGGGTTTGAATAGTTATGACCTAGTTAGGTTTTTTGTAAATTTGGGTAAATTTGTGGGTGAATGGTAAATTTAAATGGGTGGGTAGGTAGGTAAGGGTGGGTAGGTAAGTAATGGTGCAAAAGTAGGAGGTGGATATTATTTAGGTGGTTTTAGGGCAAATTAGGGTTTTAGGTGTTTTACTTGTATAACACCCATAGTGACCATCAAGGGTCAAGTTTGACCATCAATAGTTGACATCCCTAAGAAAATGGGTGTCTAACTATCGGTAGTCACCATGACCATCAATAGTCACCTAGTGAGAAATATGGTGTTTGGAAAGTGCTTAAAATGTTAAGGAAAATTAGATGGGAGTTGTTGGGTATAAGCTGACCTTATAGGTTTATAGGGTAAATTTGGTAGGTATTGAGTAGATGGGTAAGATGGGTAGATAAATAGTTTGTTGTGTAAAGTTAAAGGGCAAGGTAGGGTAGGTGTAGGAAAAGGTTTAGTTGGTAGGCAATAATGGTATGGGTAACTAAGCTATGTTTTTGAATGAATTGATATAGGTTAGGGATTAGATATAGATGCATGATTGAGTGCCACTCATATTCATAGAGATCCACTAGAGAATGACCCTAGCTAATTGGGCCCATATGGAGGAAGTTGAGTTGGAGGAGATGAGGCATTATCAATATGTGCCTTGGGATGCATCTATGATCATAATTCTCATTGAAAGATGGGTTATAGATATAAACACCTTACTAATGATCAGAGAGATGATGATCTTGCCATAAGATGTGCATATGATCACACAACTACCTCTTTGGGGTGATATGATTTATCACATAAAGTGAGAGGAGTAGGAGGATCATATTGAGCTGTTGTATGGAGATGATAGCGACTAGATCAATTGTCATGCTGGAAGGTTTAGCTAAAACATGTTGTACCAAATGGATCCAGGCAAGAGGAGACTTATGATGGCCATTTCATGATTTTTTCTTTCTAAATAAAGTAGTAGGAGGTTCCCATATTTGCTACTAGGGGTACTAGTTGATTTACTACTATGGTAGACTATATTCAACTGGGTACCTATTCTCTTGGTATAGATTTATAAGATATTGTGGGGGTTTAAGGCTCACAAGAGGTATGACATTAGTGTTGGTCTTATTCTACATTGCTATGCCTATGAACACATCTAGGTACTAAGGCCAGTGGGGTTGCCATGGATGGGATACACTTAGATTGAGTTCCCAGTTGGTTTCATATAATGGAGAGGTGAATTCACCACTTTAGATGTAGGGAGAGGTGTGCACGATGTGGATTAGTTTATAGGTGCACTAGTGATTAGTGAAATTTTATAGAAGCCCTATGTCCATTTTCTAGTATGGCTTGGCTATAAGAGGTAGACCTTGTCCTTATAAAGTTACAGGTGGATTCTCAATAGAGTGAGGGAGAGGTGGAGCTCATCCCATTTGATAGGGTGTAGTGGCACTTTGGCCTTATACAAGGTATTCCAAGTATATTTCATAGGTATAAGCATGAGGATTCAGAGATCTTATTACCAAAGCCACATCCCATACTAATTTTGCTAGATGATGAGGAGCTACTAGCTAGGTCACAAGTATATGATGTAGGCTTTGCAAATGGGTACATGGTATGGTACCAAACATTATATGTGGCAATATATTGTAGTGATGGTGATAGTGGTAGGGAACCTATGGATGTGGACCTAGTTGGGAGAGGGGGATAGAGGTCATAGGTATAGGGGTGACCTAGATGCTCAATCATGAGTGGCATTAATTGATGCAAAAGCACAGGTCATGATACTATAGGTTCAGGTGGCTATTTTATAGGGTCAAGTTATGACTCTTATAGGGGATATGGACTAGATGAGGGATTCACTAGGCTTGTTTACACAAGAGAAGGACTCCTTGAGGTAGAGAAGAGGAGCAATGGCACTTATAAGACCACTGAGAACCATCCCCATGGTATTATACCTAGCTATTGTGGAGGAGCTAGGTACTATGAGACTATAGTCTTGAGGCTGTGTCCTGATGAACCCCAATGGAGTCAGTACAGAGCAAGCTTGGTAGGTGGTGCCAATGTGGTGACACAAAAATAGTGGAAAGAATCTGTAGGTGGATAAAAAGGTGCTACAAGTGGATAAGAACTAAGACATAGTGGTATGCTAGGAGATAGTGGTGCCCCAGGGGCATGACATAGTTCATACATTTTATATATTACTATATATCACTTCGATTTTGGATTTCAAGCCAATGTGGTGAGATGTATATTTTGAGAGAGAGACACATGTATACATTTATGATGTTATTTGACCACAAGTGTTATGTATGATCTTTGCATATTGATTATGCCTATGGTCTATGATTTGCATTAATTTTTAATGCTTATGATGTGATTTTTATATTTATTATGGATTATGCTTATGTTATAGATGCTAAACACCGATGTAGACTCACCTGGCTATGCATGAGATGGATTTTGGGTATCCTTCTTATTTGATTATGACCTGCTAATTTTTATTGAGTATATGCTTTATTATTTAGATTTAGATATGTGATGAAAAATGGTTGGTTGTTTTATTTCTCATGAATCATATGGTTTGATTATACTTGTTATGGTTATGAGTATGATTATGTTGTTATTTATGACACATGTGCATATGATTTATTGTTAATTTATTTTAAGATAAAACACACGAGGTAGGTTAATTAACAACACTAGATGGGAGAACCAAGAATATAATCAAGAGACAAACACCATAGTGAAAATCTCAACTAGTAATGATAGGATAAGAGGAAGGCACGATGATTCTTCTTTGACAAGGACTAGAACAAAATTGAAGTTGGATTGGCTTAATGAATAAAATCCCTTTGAATGCTTTGTATTAATTATCTTTAGTTAGTAAAAAGGTATCTTGACCACATAATGTTAAGTAAGCTAGAAATCCCTTGTTTATAGTATATAAAGGGGAGATGGATGAAAATGGAACCTTCTTTTGAGACTAGAGTGCCTCTTCTGTAGGTTTCTGAGGAGTCAGTATAAACAAGTATATGTCATAAAAAGTATAGACTGATCGATGTAGGAAGTCTACTTATGAAAAATTATTGTGGTTTCCACCTTATTGTGTTATATGAGAATTGATTACAACTTTCAAAATTATTTTGATTTTTTTATGATTTTAATAATGGGCCTTTTGTTGTGTTGTTTTATATGATAATCTAATCAATGCGAGAAGCTTCCAAGAAATTGATATGCTTTTGACAAATGCCATACTCAGCCATCCTTCAAGGGAGTGGTCTAAGTTTGTGGTCTTTGTTTATTACTTTTCATATATATTCTTGAAGGGAGAAGTCCACCTTATATTGAGAAATTTCAAATATTTTTTTAATAGCTATCCTTTAAAGGAGTAGTCCATGAATGCTAGGAATGACCCATGATGACCATTGGTTTGGATTTTGATTTTTACTTGTTTGATTTTGCTTGACATAGACATGCTTAAATAGGCTTAAGGGTTCACCTTTATGAATAAAAAATTAAAAAGTACAAGAAGGTTGACTAGGTGTAAAGAGGTTTAGGTGACAATGATCATGGGAATCCATCCTAGGAGAGGGGTAGAAAGTACCATGAGAACCATGCCATGGGTAGAGCCATGGTATCCATTGTTTAATATTAGGCTATGACTATGATGGATAATCACATGATTTAATTTTAATTATTTTCCGTTAAAATAGGGAGATGGATGTGGTTGAAAGCAAGGGATGAGCTTAAGTTAGACAAAAGGTGAACTTGATCCATCTCCAACAAAATAATGGGCACATATGCAAAGCATTGAGGGGCTCGAGATATAGGTTGCCTTTAAGAGAGGATAATTAGTAAGCTCTTGATATATACTTGTGGGTTATGAAATAGAGTCCAAGCTAATTGAAAGAAAACTTTCCCTACTTTCTTTTATCCATATTGGTGACATGCTAATTTTATCTTAGGATGAAGTCTCTAATGTTTAATTCTCATACTCTAAGGTGTTTTTTATAGGCACATTTGATGCACTTTTGGTAGACATGGAGATGGGTAAGGGCTACTAAGTGATGCTTGTCAAGTACCCAAGCTGAGTTAAGCGATGTTGATGATAATCATCCTTAGAAATGAGATCTTGTAAATATATGTGAAGAGAGGGTGTTTGGACCTCAAGAGGCAAGATGGCCTTTACCCCAAACATAAGAGAGAAAGGGGTAGCACCCATATGGGTTCTAATGCTAGTTTGATATGCCCATAAGGCAAAGGGGATGTAAAAATGCCAATCTTGGCTAGATGCATTAACCATTTTAGTTATCATATTGTTAAGAGTTTTGTTAGAGGCCTCAACTTGTCCATTCACTTGAGGGTGATAGGGAAAGTATAATATTAAATTAATACTAAATTCATCACATAGACATTAGAATTACTTATTATTAAAATATTTTCCATTATCAGTGATAATCTTGTGAGGAACACCAAAATGGTAGATGATGTGATGGTTGATAAAATCAACAATCTTATCTACTTTGGTTGAGACTCAAGGAATAGTATCTACCTATTTGGTAAAATATTCAATCATAGTGATGATAGAATCATGTCACAATGAGGAATGGGGGGTAAGTTCACTAATAAGGTCTAGACCTCATTATGAGAAGGGCCAAAAATAGATGGAAATGCAAAGACTATAACTAGGTGCATGGTGTAAATTAGTGTGTTATTGATACTTAACACACTTTTTCACATAATCACAACAGACTTGGTTAAGGTTAGGCCAGTAATAGCTGAGGTAAAGGATACATTTAGCTACATTGGGGTCACTAAAGTGTCCCCCATATATTTTATCATGTATTTCTTGATAGCATGAGAGGATTTATGACTACTTGGGTAATGGAAAAGGTGGCCATCAAAGCCACGTTTATAAAGAATTCCTCCCATAATGGTGTAGCATGAGGTAATATGGATAAATGCTCTTTGAGCATTCTTAGAAAGGCCAAAAGGAATGATGGCAAGATTTAGGTGGTCTAAAGTCTACTAATACCAAAGGTTAGGTGGGGTCTCCTACACATTGAAAATGGTGGGAGAATCTAGTTTGACATAGGAAGGTTGGGTAAGTATTTAGATAATAATAGATAAGTTATAATTAGAGGGTGTAGATAGGATCTAAGAGGTGAGGGAATTCATGGTATTGACAAACTTGTTAGTAGATTATAAGGTTGACTAGATGTGATGATATTAAAATAATGCTAAGAGTTCATCAACCAATTGTTTGTGCTATTGAAAAACATCATTATTACACTAGTAATAGCCATTTATTTTATTGACAAAAAGTTTAGAGTCACCAAAGACATTTATTGTTTTAAATCTTATGGCGAAGGCATTTTGAAGGCCTGTGACTAGGGCTTCATACTCAACCATATTATTGGTACATTCAAAATCAAGTTTGAAAGAAAAAGGAAAAGGTTCACCATGAAAGGGGATAAAGATGATACCCACTCCCCCACCATGCTAAAACTTTAATCCATCAAATAACATGGTGACTTGATAGGTGAAGTCTGCCTGAGAGAGGGTCATGATGGACTCATTAGGGAACTCAAGAGGAAGAGGTTGGCTGTATACTAATGGTGATTTAACTAATTATTAAATAATGAATTACCCTTTAGTTTACTTTGGCTAAAGGAAATCAAGGTTAAACTCAACTAAGAGCATGAGCCACTTGGCCATATATTAGTTTTAGTATGGCTTAGAGTGTATGTACTTGAGTGGGTCAGTATTGGTTGTGACATAGGTTTTGTGTTTGAGAAGGTGGTGGCAAATTTTTGTGGCCACAAAGACTAAGTATAAGAAAAGATTATTAGTATGGGTATACTAAGTCTCATATTCTACAAACATATGACTAATATAGTAGATGGCTTACTCTCTGTGTTACTCATCTTGATGAGCAAGCATTGCCCATAGGGAGTGGTCAGTGCTGGAGATATAAAGGTAAAAATGTTGCTCATCCCTAGGAGGGGTGAGGATAGGTGGATAAAAAAGGTCATTTTTTAGTGAATCAATGGCCTTTAATATCCATTATTCTAATTAAAAGAGACATCCTTATTTAGAAGGTGGTGGAAGGGGAGGCATCGATCCAAAAGTTAGGAGATAAAATGACAAATGGATTGGATCTTTCCCTAAAACTATAAAGTTTCTTAAGGTTGATGGGAGGAAGCATGCCAAGGATGGATTTTATTTTGGTAGGATTGACTCCAATTCCATGAATGGAGACAATAAAACCAAGAATTTTTCCTGATAAGACCCCAAAAATGCACTTCTTGGGGTTTATGTGGACATGGTAATGGATAAGCCACTCAAAGATGATATTGAGAATGGCTATATGATCCTTTCAAAGTTTGTATTTTCTAAAAAGGTCATCCACATAGTCCTCTACAATCTTGTGGATAAGGTCATGGAAGATGTAAGTCATGGTGCATTGGTAGGTTGCACCAATGTCTTTGATCTAAAAGGCATGATTTGATAGTAAAAGGTATGCCATGGGGTGGTTAAGGTGGTCTTATGTTGATCTTCAGGGGTAATTAAGATTTGATTATAACCCTATAATCTATCCATGAGAGATAACATCTCATGACTAGCTGTAAGATCAACTAGCTAGTCAATGATTGGTGAGGAAAGTCATATTTGGGGAAAGTGAGGTTGAAGTAGAAAAATTACACACAAATTCATAGTCGCCCTATGGTTTTGGTGATAGGCATGATATTTGAGACCCATTAGGGATAGTTAATGTGTTAAATGAAATTGATAGATAGAAGATGCTGAAGATCTTATTGATGAGAAGTGATATACGAGGATGTATGCATCGAAGTTTTTTTTTGACAAGATTAGTATCATGATTGGTGACTATATTATGGGTAGTGATGATAGGGTCAATTCCAGGCATGTTTCTTAATACCAAGCAAATGCTATGTTGTGGTCTTGGAAGAAAGAGGGGAAATCATAAAGTTACTCAGCATTTAATGATTAGTCAATTTTGACAATGTGAGAGTTCCCTAGAGTACCCAAGTTGATATCCATGGTGGATTCATTCAACATGGTTTAAATCTAAGGAGGAAGGGATTTGTGGATATAAAAATTTGGGGGTACCAAGGTAGGTGATAATAAAATCATCATCCTAGCACTAAACATTATTAATGGTAGGGGATTCATCTCCTATCATCTTAAGATGGGTCAAAGGGATGGTTATGGTTGCCCCTTCTATTTGATAAGTTAGGGGTCTGAGGTTGATCTTGTTGATGAAAACATTTAGGTGGGAAGATGTCATCATCCTCACACACAAGTGGAGGAGATGTTCGTGAGGAAGGGATGCCTTCCTCAACAATGGTGGTAGTAGGTGGTTTGGTTTGCTTCTTGGTAGGTATAATGAAACCAATGTCATGTTTCTCATGAGGCTTTTTGGTTTCAATGGAAATAAATTCATGTGGGCCATACTCATATCATCCAAGACCAAACCTTTCAAAGCACACCTATGAAGGTATGTCTTGGGAAATATCAGTTTATCTAGGTAGGAGAAAATGATAGTAAATGGTCAAGGTGAAAGAGAGGTAGTGGAAATGCCAATGGGTTTATTGAGTCCCATATAGAAAAAATGGGTTTGATAATGGGGAGGTCCAAAAAAATAATAGTTATGAAATTGGGGTCATATCTTAGGTAGTTAATAAGTTTCCTATACTCATGAGGAGTAGGGAAGGAGTCAAGGGATAAAAGGCAATATTCCCCCAGTGAAAGGCGATAAAATGCTGATTTTAAAGGGTCTAAGGTGGAGATTTGGTTAGAGGGGATGGATGAGCTAGTGGATGCCTCATTGGTAGAGGGAGTTAGGGCTTCCTCTTTCATGGTGGAGGTTTTGTCCTTATCTAAGGAGGGTATGCTAGATGGGGGTAAGATGATTTTTTTAGGTCTGTAGGTCATGTTTCATGTTGAGAAGGGATTCGGGTCAGCTTGGATGGTGATGACCTGACCTTCATGCTCAAATTTAATGAAATAATGAAGGGTAGAGGGGATGCAATCGATGGATCATATCTAAGGTCATCCCAATAAAACATCATATTGTAATTCAACTTCTACTACATAGAAGATTTCAGGGAGCATGTGAGGCCCTACGCATATATGAAGGACAATAGTTCCTAGGGTAGTGGTCATAGTGTCATTAAAGGATCAGAGGATGATCAAGGTTTTAGACATGACATTGTTTGAAAGGTTAATTTAGTTATAGGAATGGGAGGAGATGATATTAATACTAGCTCCCCCATTAATCATGACCCATTTAATGTAGGTTTGGTTGATGTAGTCAGTGATAAAGAGAGGGTTATCTGGGTCATTAGAATGTATAAAATGTATTTTTGAATCTTTTAAGGTGATAAGGTTGGAAATTTAGAGTGTTAACAAAGGATGCTAGAGGTTGAGGATATTTTAGTTGGACTTCTACCAATTAAAATGCCTCTATAATTGCTTAGAGATGATGTGGTGAAGTGGTAATCAACTAATATATGCTCATCTTCACTAGGGTCTGGTGAATTTATTTGAGCACCACTCTCTTGATGGACTTAGAGGGGTTATATTGGGGGCACCTAAGATAGATACCTTGGGTTTGAGTGAACATGAAGATGTTTGGGTAGTGTTTGGCTGGGAGGTGGAAGATGGGTATATCCATAGAATGGACACTTTGGCCTTCCCATTATCCTTTTGTAGTGATCTCATGACCGCATGAATGGTATGTATAGAGGAAATAATTAAGGTAGTAGAGTCATTTGGTTCTTCATCACTTTGAGGTGAGAGTGGAGGAATAGGTAGGTTTTGGCTAATGTTTGTTGGTTGTTGGATAGGTAATGGGCCCATGGGAGGTTCATATTTTAATAGATCATCCTCATCATAGATTTGATGAATAATGGTTTAGAGAGTTTTGTAGTTTTCCATGTTATGGCCTAGTGTCTTATGATAGGAACACACTTGGTGGTCATTATACCAAATGGGTTTTGAAATGAGAAGGTCAAACAACTTGATAGGGGGTAGGGTCAAGCAAGAAGCTTGAAATAACCTTTGGAAAATGGTAGAGTAGAATTCATTTAAAGGTGGAGAGGGTTTAAGGGTTTTGGTCTTGGTTGGTAAGGTGGAAGTCCTTTTAGAAGTAGGTTTGGTGATAGAAGGTTTGGGTAAGATAGTGTATTTTGTTGGCAGTTTTGAGTTTGGTAAGGTGGAGGTTGATAAAGTGAAGGTAGGGGGTTTCAAGGTAGGTAGCTTGGTCATTGTTGGTTTGGTGAAGATAAGTGTGTTAGAAAGCAAGTGTGCTAGTGTAACTAGTAGTGGCAGTTGGGTCTTAGTTAGGATAACCAAATTATTACTTAGAGTGGAGGGATGAGGTCCTAAGATGGATGCTATTGTGGAATTAGGTAGGAGTTTGTATCTTTGGCCTTTTGGTGTTTCTACTCCCTTGGTTGATTTGGGTTAGCACTTGGTTGTTGGGTTCGATGAGGTAAGCTCCCCTTTCATAGATGGGTGGTTAAGACTCTATGTAGAGAATGTGCCAAGGTTATTATCTAGTTTGTTTGGCTTGGTTAGAGAAGGTGATTTGGTTATGTGGGGTTTAGGTGCCTTGGATGGCTAAGGAATTGGTGGGTTGGTAGAGGCCTTCATCAGTTTGGTTGGTAAGATAGGGGTTTGGATAATATAATGGTGGTTTGGTCTACTAAATGTGTGGTTTGAGGTTCTTGCTTGATGATATAAGGTAGCTATAATTGATTCTAGAAGGTGGCTTGATCCATGTCAGGGTTGGAGACAAATTCCATTTTTTGCACTAACCTAGAGAATGGTTTGTAGGCTACTTTTATTTTTTGGATAGTGGACCTAAAAGATAAGCCCATAGGTTGAAACAGGGGGGTGGTAACCTCATCCTTTTCCTCAATCAATGGATGAAATATTTGAGTGACTGACTCCTCTATGGGAGGTGCAGACATGGGGGATTCCTCTTTGAGAAGGATCTTTCAAGGGGTTTGCTTAGTGGTTAAGGGAGAAGGTAAGATGGGTGCTTGTTCTGGTATGTCAGTCAAAGAAGGGGTTGATGGATCCACCACCTCAATAAGTGGAGGAGGAGAAAGAATTGGTTCCTCAATTTGGGTCTCTAAAATAGGAGAAGATAACTCCACTACCTCAATAAGTAGAGAGAGTGAGGAACAAATAGGTTAGATGATAGGTTTTTTAGCAACAAGTGTACCAAGAACCATGTTAATAATATGGGAATCATGAGAGTTCTCAATCATGTTGCTCTCATTTTTTTTAGGTTCATGATTAGGGAAGGGTTGCATAAAGATGTCAAGGGCTTGGTTTTGATGTGCATTGGGGTTATCCAACACAAGCTTGCTCTTGTCAATGAGAGACTGGATAACATTCTTAAAGGTGTTACACCTACTATTTTCATGTCCTACTACTTGGTGGAAGGTGCATAGATCATTCTCATTATACCAATTAGGTGAAAGATGAGAAGAATCAAATTATTGAGGCGGTTTAATAGGGGAAGTTGTATGATGTTAGCCTTCAATAAATTCTCTAGGATTGAAGCATAAGATTCTCCAAGTGAAGTAAATTGCTTTGGGGTGTTCCAGTTTTGGTTTCTCATATTTTTATTTGAGGAACTAGAGGGATTTGGTTGGTTGGTAGATGATGGATAAGTGGATTTAAGGATAACCACATTCATATTTCCTTTTTTTTTGGTCTTAGTGTTGGTTTGGTTGTTCGGTTTGGAGGAAGAAGCCTAATTGGTTTTGTAGGTAGAGTTCTTGTTTTTCAATTTTAGCTTTCCTTCATCAATGGCTTTGTTCTCTAATTTATGCACCATGGTGAAATCTTTGTCAAAAATTTGGAATCATTGAACACATAATGTGGAAGATATGTGCTTGGGACATGCCTGAGAAAATATTTTGATCAATTTAGGTTGGGGTAAGGAGAAGGAAAGATGACTTATTAGGCTCCTCCAATGGGCTATAAAATTGGTAATAGATTAATCATCAAACAACTGGATAAAGTATAGGTTAGTGATGGAAACCTTCTTAGAGATATTTATCAAAAAGTGATCCAAGAAGGTTTTAGCCTGCTGGGTAAACGAGAACAAAGAGTGTTTGGTTATGGAACTATACCAATCTAATGTCAAACTGACTAGGGACATGGGGAAGGTGTGGAGAAGGAGGGCATAATTGTAGGAAATCAAATAATATGAGTGCATAAATGCTCTAAGGTGTTGTTGGGGATCCTCCTTACTCTAAAACTTAGAGAACTTGGAAAACTCTGATTGAGGAGGATATAGCCTGATAGGCATAGATGGGTGGATGTGCTCGTTAAAAATCTAGTCATATGATAGATTATTGTGAGATCTAGAGATGGATGAATCTAAGGTAGTCATCTAATCCATGAACATTTTCATTAGGTCTATTTTGGGTAGCCCACCTAAAGGGTTGTAAGGTACATACTTTGGTTAAGATTGAGGGACATATTGATAATATGATAGAGGCTGAAAAGTTGCCACATATGGGTAAGTGGCCATAGGTGGTTGGGTTGAAGCCACATACAAATATGTGGTTACTTGTGATTGGGTAGAGGGTATATATAATTGAGTGGGCATGGGTGGTTGAGTCAAAGGTAAGGGATAAGTGGTAACCCTAGCAGCAATAGGCAGTAAGGTAGAAGGTATCATTGTTAGTACATTTTGAAGTGGAGTGGGGGTAGCTGGAGGAATTATAATGATGATGGTAGTGGGTAATCCATTAGTAATTAGGGTATGGGTAGGTAAAGGTTGGGTGGTGGCCATGTTGGAAGAATTATTAGTTGGGCTAAGAGGTGTTTGGGTGTTAAAAGGCAAAGCTAGTTGGTTCTACATGGTTGTGTCAGATGGGTTGCCAGCTGAGGTAGATGCCTAAGTAGCTAATTTTTGGGTGGTGATAGTGGAAATAAAAGAGTTGCCTAAAAATCCCAATGGCATGCCATAGGGTGGATCGATAGGTCGTACTAAAATGGGTGTATGGTGGGCTACTATGCTAAGATAATGTTGAAAGGCTGTCAGGTTATTATCCAAAAAGGTAACAAAGTTTGGGTTGCCTTGGGATACTATATGAGGCACACTAGAAGTGTAAGAATGATGAGGATAACTCTCATCCTTTGAGATATATCCCATGGATAAAGAGGTGGAGGAGACTAAATAATCTATAGATGGGTCTTGACTTGCTAAGTCTCTTCGTTATTTATGAGTAAGAACCATGAAACTAGGATGAGAGGAAAACACAAAAAATCTTACAACTCAAATAGAGATAAAGAAATAAAATGATCAATAAAACCCAACACACACTAGAGTATGTTGAAATCTTGTGGTTAATGTTGACCAAATTTGACTTTTAGATCAAATTGGGGCACCCCTAGTTAAAAACTTGGGTTTTAAGTGTTTTAGGGGCTTTAATGTTTTTTCATAAGGTATATCATAGATCAATTAATGTTATTAAATGTTATATTATCCTTGGTCATTAATTTTATTAGCCAACATGCCCTTTTGGGTCATTTTATGGGTCAAATTTGGGAATTTAATGAGTTGTATATATTTATTGGGAAGTGTGAAGGTTTAAAAATGTGATGTCATGCACCATGTGTCTAATTAAGTCTTAATCAACTGACATAACTAAAAAGTGGTAGGTTCTCTAGTTAAAAGGGTAGTTTGCTTAGGGAAAAAGGAGATTTTAGAACTTGTACAACTCTTTGGGAAGTGTGCCACATGGGAAATGATAAAACAATGTCTCTTAAACTTCCCTAATCTTAGATACATGTTTGAAGTGCTTTGAAAGTGCCATTATTGGCCCAAAACCATTTTGCTCCCTTTTCACCCTTCTTGGCAAACATAAATGACCTTCAAATTTTTGCTTGGTATGGTCAGCATGAGGGGTTTTAGGTAAAATTATTTTAGGGGTGTATTAGAAAATTATTAATATTCCATTTTATCTTTTGTTGAAGAGGAATGGTATCCTGATCTTTATGAACCATTCCTAAGAAGTTGACCTTTCAAATTTGCCTGCTAATCTATGTAACCTATGGGTTTTACCTTGGTTTGAGAAGATATATACAAACCAATTATTAATATTGATCCTAGATTAGTTTATCTTCCTTATCTAATTTTACCCATGCTTTTTTTATGTTTGGAATTGATTTGAAGAGTCAATCACCTCAATTTTGTAGACTGGTCCCATTTTGTGTTATTGGAAAATTTTCACCATGTTTTATATTTTCATGCTTGAAAATGGATCTATGGTGTTGTGATAGGTTATTTATCATATTTAAAAAGTGATCTTGACCTCCATTCACCTTCCAATCTCAGTTTAGAATCAAATGTTATATGAGTTACAATCATATGTAACTTGCCAGTCAATCTACCATAAAAATGCTCAGGTAAAGTTGCTTTAGAAGAAGGAAATCACATTAAAATGTATGTTTTGTATTTATAACCAAGACCATCATAATTATTTTCACTCATTTCAAAAATTGGAGAAAGTTTTCAAGTCTTCATGAGGGTTAAACTATACACATTGTCCACTTGCATTTGTTGCTTGTCTACAAACATGAAATGCACATTTATAGGTGTTCAAAGGGAGGATACCACTATGAACAGATGTTTTGAAGTTTGTTTAAATATATTCATGAATATATACACCTATTTTTAAAATTGGTAAAATTTCCAAGTTTGCTAATGGGGTCAAAACATGCACAATGATCTATTTTCCCTTATACTACCTGTATACACAAAATCTCCTCCTAAAAGTAACTCGATAGAGATCTGAGGACTCTTGTGAGGTTTTGAAACAAGAAATGGGAATATTCCTAAAGTAATTTTGGGTTTAAAGTCCATAAAAAAATCATTTAGAGTGTCATATTGGTAGTTTGAAGCAAAGAAACTTTTAAAACACAAAAAAGAATGTGTGTAGGCCCTTTGTCCCCAAAATACAAAAATAGAGGTCCCAAGGGTTTTTGAATGTCCTATAACATGTCTACCATATAGATTTTGAAAATATGTCTAGGTGGATTTTTAAGTCTTCACATAATACATGAACCTTTCAAGTTTTTAAGGGAGAATGAACAATGGAAATTAGGTTTTAGATGGCCTAAACTTGTCAACTTATACACTGATTTTGGGTAGAGAGACCTACAAAATTTTGAATTTTGGGCAACCTTGTTTTCCATTTTTATAACCTAGACATTTATAATATGTTTAAATATCCATATCAGGCTTTAAAATGTACATTAATGATTTTTAATAGGCATAAAATGAAATGTAATGATCATATATAGGGGTATGGCATTTAGAAAAGGCCACCAACAACCTACCTATAGGTGCTCATAGAGCCTTTAAAGTGAACTTATAAGAGGATGAACCTAAACATAAACATCTGATAGTAAAGGTATGAAAATTATCTCAAGGTTTCTCTAAAATAACATGACATATATCCCAATGCAAATCAACACCTATAGGGCTTTATTTTCCTTGACATAGTTGACTATGTTGACTGAGCAGAAAGTGAGATGAGATAATATGTCTAATGGATATTTTAGAATTATAAAAGGTGATATATGTTTTATATATGATAAAATACCATGTAAAGTTTATTTTAGGGTTTTATTATTGTTATCAAGGCCTAACTCATGCAAGTAACCCCAACGTACCACCTCTCTAAAGCAAAGACACATTTAGCTATGATAGGTAGGTAGATAGTCAACTAATATTGGTAACTTATTGATTTTATGTCTATTTCAAAGTAAAAATAAGTCTTATTAGATGTTATTTGACTATAAATATCTATGGGAGGTTTTGAAACACTATGATAAAGCTTAGTTGAAGCTAAGATGCACTATAGGAGTACACTAGGCAGGGTACTCAGTCAACTAGTCTTGATTGGTGTTGAAGGTTTTAAAACCCAAAAATGTGAAGTGAAGTAGATAAATTTATGGAATTTTTATTTTAAATATTTATTGAGGATTATAATTTGTCTCTAATTCCTAACTATCATGCAAAGCACCTAGTAGGGGTTACTATCATAACAGACAGTCAAAATGATAGAGCATAGTTTAAGAACTCAAGGTGTATAAGGGGTAGGTGGAAGCATAGTAAGATGAATGGATTTGAGATATATCCATCATTATTGGAGAATTTTTAATATACCCTATCATGTGAAAATAAGTAAAGGGAAGGCATTATAAACAAACGTTTCCTAGTCCACTCTTAGAAACCCCTGCACACAGTCTCTTTCACAAAGTCTATTTTGGATTTTCATGTTTTGAAGGATATAGCCATGGAACCAAAGGATAATTTTTTATGTGGGACATCCTTGTAAATTTCAGAAATTTAAATACTCAAATAACCTATGAAAATAGGGTAAGTACCCCATATTTTATCTCAGATAAGGGGTACTTCCCCTCATGCATAAAATTGGTAGATTTGGAAGATTGGGGAAAAGGAGTGAAATAGAGGTTAATGATATAATTCAAGGAGGTTTTTAAAGCTAAGGGAAACCAATAAAAATCATGGAAACCAACCAAAGAAAGATGAAACCAAATAGAATGGCCTAGGTGTTAAGTATGCAAGCAAGACTGTTTGTGGCTTGAAGTCTAATTGGGGAACCAATTTCACTTATATCATGAGATAGGATATATAATAAGTTTTAAAATGTTTATATGGTGAATTTATAGGTGTAAAAGCTATTTGGTCCTAGAGGAACCATAAAAAACTCATTTTTAGCCTTAAGGACAACTCAAACCTACTTGAGATCATTAGGCCTAGTCTTTAATTGATAGGTCATTTTATTTTTTGCCTTGAACCAGGATTTATAATAGATTGGAGAGTGGTTATAGGGTCATAATAAAGGTTAAAAATATGTTATAAGGCAAATAAACCCTTGAGAAATCCATTTTTGGACCTTAAGACAACTCAGGCATGCAGGAAATGAGAAAAGGAGCTCGATGGGTCAAGTCATGATACTCATATCTTTTTGGAGGATTTTCATGGGTGATAAGGGAGTTCAATGATGTTATAAGGGGTCTTGGAGGAAATGTTTTTTTAATTTAATTGAAATGTGGATGTCATATATTTATGAACAAAGCTTAAGAGGTTAAACAAGCCTAAAACCTTTGTTAAACCCTTGTAGAGACAAGTTTAAGAAAATGAATTCAGAAAGATAATTTTATGGGAAAATTTGACCATAATGATGATTTAAATTTTTTATAGGACTCACTCAAGCTCCTTCTCATTATTTTTATCTATATGAACTTGTATGGACATGGAAAAAATAGGGTATTTTGGACCATTTTTTATGTTTTACAGGTTTTATAAGGAGTTTGATTATGAAACCAATTTGGGAGGTAGATATAGACTTGGGATAACCCCTCATGGAAATTTAATTCTAATAAAAAACTCCTAAGGGTTCGAACAATAGCTCTCATTTCAACCAGTCACAATTGGCATATTGGACAAACTAGTGAGAAGGGTAACAAACATCAAGTGGGGTGATTTTAAGGTGTACCTGATGCTTATAAGGCCATAAATGGTATTGAAACTTGTCATTCACTCCCTCCCATGGATTTTCATGAATAAATTATGCCAATTTTGAGGACAAGTGTGTAGGGTGCATATAAAAGGAATTTTTTGGATTGTAGATGATGATAGCTCCTTTCTAGGTTATTTCAAAGGGATTGGGCCTACAACCAATACATGGAGAGGCATACCTAATGTCATTAAACTTCATAAAAATCCATCATACCTGGTCCTAATAAGTTATGAAGTGTTAAAATAGGGTTAATCATGAAGGCAAGTTTTATGAGCTAAAATAAGGAGTTTTATGCCACTTTTCATGAAGTTTATGCCTTAAATTGACACTTGGGATTCCTAACCTTACATGGTTCATCCCACATCCTCTTCTCATGAATAATTAATTAATGTTCTCATATTTACTAGTGTCCTTGTGACCCTTGGAATTCTCTCTTCTCATCTCTCTCTCAAGCTCTATAAGAACTACCATTTTGGCCTTTGTAATTTAATACCACACCAGGTATGGTGAAGCCCTAATGGTTTTGAAATTGTAATTAACTTAGAAAATAAATTAAATTAATTTTTAAGTTAATATATCAAATTTTTAAAGTGTGTGAAGAGATATATAATGAATGGTTAAGAGATATTCATTTATCCTTACTTTCTCTCAATCCTTCCATGTTTGATGCAAATTATTCCATGCCTAGGATGTCATATGAAGTGTTGTGAAGTGTATGGGTATGTTATTAAGTGTAAAAGGAAGTATTAGAATCTTTAAAATGATTTATGTTTCCAATTACCTTGGATAGTCTTCATATATGGTAACTTCATATTAAAATACTGATGTTAGTGCATTCTAGGACTCTCAAATTAGTGTTGTATGCTTTGTTTCAAAGTGGAGTACAATAATCTTATGGTAAACATATTGGTGAATCACCACTTACAATAGGTTTCATTTCATAAAAAATTTATCCCTTTTCTCCATAAATAATTAGTTAGTATAGGTGAAAGCATTTCAAGGCACATTTAAGGAGCTAGCCCTTCATTCTATACATTCATCTCACCAAATTGACTACCCACAACAAGTGAGATGTTTCCATTGTGATAATTGGATGAGGAGATCTAAGTCATCCCCTAAAAGGGTGCAAATCCAAGTGACAATAGTTAATTTTAATCTTGATTTTGGCTTATGTCTTAAGTTATGAGAATGTGCGATAGAAGTTGGCTTATATATTAGGTACTTTAAGATCAATCTATGGTTGGTTTTGGGTTGCTTAGATGCTCAAAAGGATCTATGTATGGAATTAATACATGTCTTGTTATTGGGGCCTACCTCATCACTTCACACACCACAATGATAAGGGTGTCAGGTGCTTAGCCAATATATATTGATTTTTAGAGTTTATACTCAACCAAAGAGCTAAGTTGATTCTTCCCTTGGTAATGACCTCTACGTAGGATTGCCAAGAAAGGGTAAGGTGATTGCTAAGTGATGAAATATTAGTTAGATCTTGTCTCAAGTTTGTTTGATGTTTAATTAATGAAGGTGGTTTATTTTAGTGTGTGCAACAAAAGTGATGTTATTTAGGATTATATTGCTTTAAGTTAAACTATGTGAGCTAAACTGACAAGCAATCAATGTATGCACTTGATTTTAAACCCAAAATTAATTTTAGTTTCATTAATGAGCATAGATAAAGAGAAGAGCATATAGTTCCAAATAAAATAAACCCAAAGTAAAGACATAGGGTCCCACCAGGCATGCCAGAATGTTTCAATGAATTTCAATTTATATTTCAAAAAGGGAATAAGAAGAAACTAAATATAGGTATGGTTGAATAATTTTTTTAATTATGCATATGTTTAATTAGATGATTGTGAAGAACTCCTCTTTGGCTTGGGAGGATGACCTACAAATAAGATAACACTAAAGAAAATGGTTAGTTAGTTAGATAGTTGAGTGGATTTACTAAAGTTAGCTAGATCCTAGAAGGAAGAGTTTCCTTATGGGCTGTCAATCCACACATTTTAAATAATTAAGTTTATAAATAGAATAAAAATTACTTGCATCAATAATCAAAAGGCACTAAAATTGAACATAAAAAATGCTTGCTAAAGAAATAGACTAGAAATGACTAATATAGCAATAAGAAAATTAAAAATGATTCAGGTCTACTTTGAAAAATTAGGTAGGGGTCTATGAATAGGCAGGGACACAAAAATTAGATTTGGTTGGGAGTTGGTAAGTGGAAATATATTTGTTGGGTGAATATTTTGTCAATCAGCGTACTGATAAACAAAATAGGTCTGATCAACCACAGTGGGAAGATTGGTCGGCCAAATGTGTAGGTTTACCACATCAAAAGGGGACTAATCTCTCCTCTCATCAAGGGGAGGTTCCCTGTAGATATGCAAGAACTATATATATATATATATATATATATATATATATATATATATATATATAAAATAACACTCAAGGTTAGGATAAACCATCCATCTCTCTTTTTTTAGAGATGATGTGCATGAATCAAAGGAGAAATCCTAATGAAATGATAGAAGACACTCTTCTTTTAGAAGTGTTGTTCAGTAGACAAAAATAATCTTTCTGGTGATGACAAATAACTGTAATAGGGTATTGCAACACAGCAGGATGAAATGAGGCACAAATTATCCACCTCAACTACCAAAGAGTGAAATACAAAGAACAATGAGGGCACAAAGTCATCCCAAAGTTCTTTACATAGAAATAGAAAATAAACACACACTGAAGACAACTATGACAACACAGAGTCTGAAAGTAACTGGCTTCAGGACACCTTCTTTGTCACCTCCACTAGCTCTGCTTGTTAAATTGCATAAACAAGAATACATTTAGTAAATAGACATAATAAAATCTCCTAAAATGATACAATATATAACAACACAAAGTTTGAAATTAACTTGCTTTTTGTTTCAAATAAAAAAATATGATGAACAGTCTGAGCTCAAAGTCTTAGTAATGCCTTTCAATTTGGGCAGAGTTTTTTGTTTTTGATAACAAAGAGAGATCCCTAAAACAATAAGAGAGAGTCCAATATATAACCCTCCAAGAAAGACTTGGGAGTAATAACACATCATGTTGCATTAAATTCTGTTAAGAAGATATGCTGGAATTAGGTGTATTTGCCCATTTGCTTTTCTCAATATAGAGAAATGAGTCATGCCATTGAATGTTTATATCTTCCAATGTCCACCAGGCGATCTATTT
Source organism: Torreya grandis (assembly GCA_037957365.1). Classification (NCBI taxonomy): domain Eukaryota; kingdom Viridiplantae; phylum Streptophyta; class Pinopsida; order Cupressales; family Taxaceae; genus Torreya; species Torreya grandis. The sequence continues at coordinate 1,889,464 of JARHVA010000266.1, forward strand.
CTAGAAACATATCTTATGCATGAGTGTTTCTCATCCTTCATCGTTCTTCCTTTTTTAGCTATTGAATTAGGTCTTTGATTTAATTTGATCCTCTATTCTTTGATCGCTTTCCACTGGTTTCAAAAATTGACATGTGGCAGGTTCTACTGCAAAATGGGTAATGACACTTGGCAACATCTGTGGGATCCTGAGAGATGCTTATTTGAAAGAATCTTTAAAACCTATAAGAAACTCAAGATGTGGATACAAACACTTGTCACACTTTGTGGAGTTACAACGGGATATGTGGTAGCTTCTACTTGTCTTTTGAGAGTCCTACGGAGGATGACACTAGGTACACTCTACTTACTTCAGTAGCTTACTAGGGGTCTACCAAAATCATTACTAAATAAAGAAACCAAAGGGAGAAACTATGGGTGTTGACACGTGGTGGCTTCCACTGAGCTTTAGCTTCTCTTTTGAAAGTCTTCGATACTCATATTAGTTTCCTACAGAAGATGACATGTGGCAATATTTGCAGAGTTTTGAAGATGACGCGTGGCACATTTCACTACTTTGAAATTGTGTCTCGGTAGATGACACATGTCAGCTTTCACTGCATTTTGATAAGGGACACGTGGCAACTTGGCAGGTTTTATGTTTCGGGGGATTTTTTCCTTTATAACTTTGCCGTAGGAACTTATTTGAAGGAATTCTTTGTATCTGCCTTTGCTCATTCAGCCTTTGAATCGGTTCATTTTCCCCTCCCTGCCATCTGTAAGGGTTGTTTGTGCTCTAAAGTGACCTTTCAAATTTTTGCAATGGTCCACTTTGGTTTCCAAGTGCCCTCCGAAAGGGTTATTTGTCCTTTGATTTTGCCTTAGTTAATTTTTATTGATATCAACAAGTGACACATGGTAGCATCCGCTGTGAAATAGGTGAGAACATGTGGCAACATCTGCTTAACTTGTAGAGGCTTTGGATGTCTTTTGAGTGTCCCATAAAAAATGACAAGTGGTGGCTTCTGCTATGCTTTAGAAACATTATAGATATACTTGGGACTCATTTTAGATTCATGCAGATGCAAACATTTGTCACATTTTGATTCTCTTAAAAGGGATAGGTGGAGACTTTTGCATTTCTTAGAAATAAAGTAAAGTGGGACTCGATAGACGAAACTTGGCAGCATCTGCTGGGCTTTGTTAGGCTTTTGTTTCAGGCTTTTCTTGCCTTGTCACTTTTGCCATAAAAATTCCCTCTACAAGGGTACTTGTCTCTTCAACTTTTGGGTCACTCCTTTGAATCTGCCACTTGAACTGACTGATTGAACCAACTTTGGTTCAATGGTTCAATGGTTCATTCTTTCACTTCTATTTGTTTAATTGACCACTTGAACCAAGCTCTTTGAAATAAACCATGTTGAACCAACTATCGTTGAACCTTTTGAACCTTTGAACCCGTTGAACCTTTGAACTAAAAAAATGGTTCAATGGTTCAAACATTGCATAGAAGCTTGCCGATAGATTCTTTTGGTTGAACCAAGGTGTTGAACCAGTCCTAAAAATGAATAAGTGTTAGAAACTGGTTCTTTTAATTGAACTTGCCTGTAGAATCCTTTAAACTTGTTGAACCTATTAGTCCTTTGACTGAAAAAGCTTGAATAATTCTCAATTTTGAAAGTTCAGAACAATTTTTTGAAATGGGAAGAGACTATTTTGTCTTGCAGGGCCAAAATCACTCAAATGTTGTCCAAAAATGAATGACATTTTTTGGGTGCAACAATATTTATGAAATTTCCTACCATAGTGACCATTGGTGGTTAGGATGACCGTCGATGGTTAGATAAACTGTCAAAAATTACTGTGTGTGGTTTTAGGTTGGTAAATGGCTAATTGAGAGGATCACAAAGTTGGATTTTGAGAGATAGATTGGTGTTGGGCTGAGTATGAAAGGCAAATAAAGTAATTGAATACTAGAAATCAAGTACTTATCCTATAGAAAGCTAATCAAGTGGGTGCTTAAGGTGGTTGACTCATTGGTGGAGTATAACATTATTTTAGTAGAGTAATGGTACTTGATACTTTGACAAAGCAATGATGGCAAGTTGGCACTCTGACATGATGGTTAGATGGCTAGATTACTAATTATGATTGACCTACAAAACAAAGGAACTCTAGATGTACAAGCTCTTGCTAATAATTGTAGATAGATTTTACCTCCCTAATCCCCTCTTCTTATAGACAAGGCAAGAGAGTTACAACAAGATTTTAACTAAGCTTTCTAATTTTAACTCATGCATGTAATGGCTTTCGCATGGATTAAGATAAGTTATTTTTATAAAATCAAGGTAGATGGTTTGAATTTTCCTAGGTAAAGAGGTGTACCCTGATTGTCGATGGTCAAGGTGATCATTGATGGTCATCCCAATCATCGACAGTCAAAGGCCAAGGTAAAGAGTGGGCAAAAGTGTAGATTAAGGTTTAGTTTGTCAAACTAACTTTAGTTAGGCTTGGTTAGGGGTTAAAGGGTCAAATTGGCCCCAAAGGAGTCTTAAGGTGGTCTAGGGGAATTTTGACATTCAGGATCGTGATGTGCAAATTTATGGTGTCTACACAAGGATTTGATGAAAAGAGACAAAACCCTCTTAAAACTATTTTAATACCACTTATGATAGGTCATGAAATAGTGCTAGATTATTCTCAATCTTTCCAAATACAAGGGAATTTCACATGTTACTAGGACATTCTTGGATACATAATATCTATTTAACAACATATTTAATACACTGGTGTGTGACATAAACAAACACACACAATAATTATGTGGTTATAATTATAAGTCTTCCTAATGATTGTCCTATCAAAGCAAAAACATTTCCTTAAAAACCTACCTCATAGCTTATTTTTTTTAGATAAGGGTAAAGGTTGGTTTTTTGGTAAGGGTCCATACCCTATTACAAAGGGTTCAAAACCTAGATAAGCATAGAAAACTAGTTTGAGACATCTTAAACAATAAACCAACAAAACTACTACAAAAGAAGCCAAAAAGTAGCAGCACATGTAGACATGGTCACCAAAACCAAAATGAACATGAATGCCTTTAGAGGTTCTCCAAAAAAAAGGAGACTAGGACCCTTCAAAACTATTTTTTTGTGATGATCTGAGGGTCATGTTAAGAGGTTGAAAATACTTCTTATCTCTTCCTTTCTTCCTATTGTTCACTAAAGTCCAAACTCCTTCCTCTGAATTAATAGGGTAGGAGTCTTCAAGATTACACAATGGTTTGAAATTAATTAAAGATTCCCTTGTTAAAATATCTTCTTTAGAACCCAATGAATAAAATTTTTCCTCTAATACTTCCTTTTGCAAGTCTACATTTGTTTGTCCTAGAGACTTAATCTTTTCATCCAATGAGATACTAGCGAAACCTGGAACCAATTATTCATATTTATTTTTTTCTTCTCTTGGAATTTCCTCAACTTCATTATCAAATGCAAAAACAATGAGATGGTTAAAAAGAGCATCCTTCCACCAAGAGGTTCCTTTATTTGTTCTTTATGTCTGACATGAACCTACCAAATTACCTATATAAAAACATTTTATACATCTAAATGGTACTCCTTCAAAGTCAAGAACTTGGGACCAAATCTAATTCTGAACCTTCAAATCAATAGACTCGAGGAGCTCAGAAACATCAATACAAACTAGGATTCGAGCATAGGTGGTGTGGAGATAATTAGTTGTAGTACCATCCACTTCCAATAATTCTCCCAAAGCTATACCTATAGATATTAATGCAGATTTAGACTAAAACTAAAGTGGCAAGTAAGGAAGACGTACCCAAATTGGCCTAATATTGAAATATTTGGTTAATGAGTTGAAGGAAGGAAACCAAGTCTTCATCAAGATGAGATTTTTTTCCTTATACCATATCAGTTCTTGAATAATCAAATTAAAATATTTAGGAGGATTAAAATATGCTATAAAGAAACCTCTAACCCCAATGTAAATTTCTAGTTACCTTTCATAAAGGGTTGTCAATTTTGTAAAATCCACTTGTGGAGCACCGAAAGGCTTGGCCAGAACTGGTTAAATTTTCATATTATCCCATTAACAATGAACCATTCTTCATTTTATAGCACATCTTCAAGAACTTTCTAATCAAAAGAGATAGAAAAGCTTTTCTCAGTGGGAGACATAAGCTTGTAAACACTCTTGGACACCACTTTTGCAAAGGTCCTCTTTGTAATAGGAAATTTATTCCTATTCTCATCCTCTACATCCTTAGGGTTAATCTAATTAATTTATCCCAAAGCCTAAACTACTTGATCCTTTGATATAATAGTTTTAATTATCTCTACTCTCAACAAAATAGGACCTTTATCTACTGTAGGAACTAGAGTATCAAACACCTTACCCAAAATAGTAGGGGCTAGAGCATTACTGATTGGAGTTTTTTCCACCAAAGATGTAGACCCATTTGCTACTGTTGCATTCCTATCATTTCCTAGAGCTTTCAATAACCTCCTTCCTTCAACCACTATAGAAACTATCACTGCCACTATCGAACCAGATGATGTCACCATAGGGATTTCATCTTGGTTAGGGTTTAGGGATTTCATCTTGATTAAGGTTCAAAGAAAACCAAATTTTTATCCTTGCATGTGAAGGATAAAATATTTTGGAGTGTCTTGTACAAAATTAAACAATAATGTTACTCCAAAATGATTATACAACCTACATAGCTTAGTATACAACCTACATAGGTTCATTATATAGACTATGTAGAGATAATTAATTGATCTTACTTGAAGATAAATGTTACAATTCCCGCTACATCATAGGTCTATCAAGGTCATGTAATAAACATTACCTACTTAGTCACATCCTAAGTTGGTTATACATGTTACTCTATGTATTTCATAGTGAAAACCATCTCAACTCTTCATATATATATAATGACTCATAGGTTACTATGGTATACACACCTATACATGGTATAAAAGGCCATATGGGATATGATTACCATGGTAGATATGTTACAACATGAGATATCTTCTAGGATTAAGATATAAATACATGTGTTACTACTCACCATGATGGGTAACATTTTATATGATTGATCTAGGATATACTCGAGTTTACCATTGATTAGACCATTGGTTAGTATGAACATAACCCAAATAGAAAACCAAAAATAAAATAAAATAAAATAATAAAACATTCAAAAAATGATTGATTTGTAGATCTAATGAATTTTTTATTGCATACATTCTAGTGAACCTGATGTGAATCTAACCCTTGAAGGTTTTATTTCATGTTTTTCATTTCTATCATTTTATTTATTATTTTTTATATTTGTGATACTAGGTCAATAAAGCTAGTATATTTTTTAACTTTTGTGTGCATGTTAAACACACAGTCACATCAAAAATGACTTTGTTCTTTCTATGCAAGTCTTCATCAAATAAAAGTTACTATATCAAATAGGTTAACACAGTGATCTTATTCACTTCTAGATAACAAATTAGGTCGAATAGATTGACATAATATTCCAAATAACTTCTAGATAACACACTAGGTTGACCAAGCTGGTATAGTCATCTTGACATGCTTTAATAAATATGGAAGTACAAACTAGGTCGACCTAATTGACACATTTGGTAGAACTTGCAAGAAACATTCAAGGCACTTCAACATAAATCTCATAATCCTCAATATCTTCTAACCCACCAAGGTTACTTTCACTCTCTCTTTCAATTCAATTCTTCCTTAGAGTTTTGCTTTGTAAAGTTTTATCTTTAAAATTACAATCATAAAATAAACTAGGTCGACCCGATTGACCTAGTTTTGTATTATATCTTCTATCTAAAAGATTAAGTCGACCTGGTCAACTTAATTATTAAAGAATCTTACTTCTATAATATAATAGTGATATTGTCGACCCTATTCTATAATGTTTTCATTTATTATCATCCAAACTGACTCTGTAATGTGTTTCAAATTAGGAATTAATAACTATATGCTAGTAATTAATTCACACTTTCAATTTCAGTTGTTTGCATGCTTAGAGTAACTCACATAGTCTAATTAGGTGGTGCTTAAATATACCATTTAGTTTCACTATTTTTCTCTTTCTTACACACACTATCAAATCACATAATTTCAAAATGCATTTAAACATTTGTCTACACAAGGCCTACCTACTTATATTTCATGACCAAGGGGGAAGCCGACTTGGTTTTTTGGCCAAGTATAAACATGTGGTTAATGGTATATATTGTCAAATCACCTAACACCCTTATCATTGTAGGATTATGAAGTGAGGGGGTAGGCCTTAATACTAAGTCAATACCATTGCCAACATAGATCCCTTTCAGCCTAAATGTCCTAAAACCATCCATAGATTGATTTCTAATTCCTAATTTCAACCAACTTCCCCATCACACTTAAAATAACACTTTATAATAATATACCAACATTCAAGATGACCACTTAGTTAAAATTTTATTTTTAATTGACTGCTTGCTCTTTTCTCATTATATGTTATATTACAAAAACTTGCATTGGCCAGCATTGGTGCAAGGTTTTGTGTTGTTTGCCTCAATTGGGATCATTCTCATTAAACCAATTGATTATGTGTGTACTTCCATTTCTTGCTTTCAAGTATATTGAAAAATCTTTTTCCTATTTTTAGTACATTATCATTCTATTCGACATAGTATTTTATAGATTATTTTACTTCCTGCCTATAATACTAAGTCAACCCAGTCAACTATGTATCTATTTTATCAATCAAATTATAGTACTAGGTTGACCTAGTTGACCTCGTACCCTTATCAAGCTCTATTTTTCCTAGTTTATAGTACTAGGTCGACCCACTCGACTCTATACTCTTATTACTGTCCTATCTATCTAACTTAATTCTCTGTTTGTCTTTTCTTAACATTTTATTCAAATCATCATAAAGTATCCTATTAGAATCTTCTTGGATAACCTAAATCCATTTTGACATTATATGGGGTTCTCTTTCCTTCTTATCTTATCTTTCTCTTTTAGCTTGTGGGGCATCTTGAAATGCCCATCAACATATTAATCTAACCTTTAGGGCAACTTATGATGCCTACCCAAATATAATTTTATACTCTGGGGCATCTTGTGATGCCCATCCCTACATCCACTTACCCTTTAGGATATATTAAAATGAATACTCTTATTCTAACTATCATGCTACCAAACTAATTCAATTTTAATAAACCTTTCAATACACAAGCTTGTCTTTCACATAATCATCCTTGATATATACATTAACGTAGATTCCTTCCATTCTTTTCATTCTTTATATATGTTATCTATCTAACACTATTTGTAGGTTACTTAAATGGATCTCACCCTTTGTAGCAATTCTCTTTTTTTACAAACCTTAGTCCTCCCTTTTGGTCTTTTGGTTTCCTCTTTTTATCATGAGTTGCATTTTAAAATGGTGGATAAGACCTAGTCTTCCTCATGATGTATTTTTATCCTCTTTATTTTTATACTTTTTACACACTTTTTTGGCACCCCTTGGGTTTCTCTCTTGTGAGTTACAATGTAATACCATGGATAGGACCTGGCCTTCCTCACAAATACCATATTTTTCTTATCTCATTTAATTTTCCAATACTTCATAGCACCCTAATGGGTTTCTATTTTATGATTTTTAGTTTAAGACAATTATAGGACTTGACCTTCCTCATAAAATCACCATCTTATCATTCCTTTTCTAGAATGTGTTTAGCAATGGTTACAAGTTCTTGATCTTTGTTCTCAACTTTAGTTTTTGCTTCTTTTGATAGATGAAATTTTCATAAAAATCTATGTTAACATTTTTTCCTCCATTTCCCTTATTCTTATGATAAGGAATCACACTTTACTATTATTATATCACCTTTTCACCCTTTATCACATTTTTTTAATTTAAATTAATTCAAAATGTTTCATGTTCTATTCCTCTTGATTTCCTTTCCTTTCACTCCACATTGGATAAAACAAGTTCAAAGTCAAGATAACACTTTTATTTCACCTAGATTTATGAGACTCTTAGACACCATGCTCTCTAATTTCTCTCTCTTAGCAACTAAGTCCCAAGTATTAAACTTAAATTTATATTTAGCACCCATATTTATTTTTCCAAATTCGTATGGAAAAGGAATAGGAAAAATCCATCAAGAAAGTTAAAATCTAAATCATTATAAAATAAAAGGTAATGCTATATAAAAGGAAACATACGAATCTCAAAATCCAAAATCACACCAAAAAACATGATTACAAGCACATCTCCTATCTCTAATTGAAGCTCAAACTCTAAATTTGGATTCATAATAAAGTTGAGGTCCATTGGAGGGTGGTAGGCCATTGTATTGGAATAGGATAATTTAAAAAACTCTATGGTGCTCCCTACTTTCTCATACAAGTACCCAATCTTTGTAGTAGACTGATGCTTCTATAAGGGGTCTTAAGGAATGGGGAAAAATTTGTGGGAAGGTATGTCCATTTTACTTTTCATGCATATAGCCTTCATAAGATGATCTACATACTTAATTTATTGACCTAAGACTTTTTGGGATAAGAGAAGTTCTTTAGATTCCTTAAGGTTGGAAGTCATCTTGTTTTTATAAACCTAATTTGAGTTTCTTGACTTTGATAAAGAGTTCCTCTACCTTGGTTTTTCCTTTGTTCTCCCCTCCACCCATTTAAAATCCCCCCTTGATAGGTAAATTATGATTCTAAATATGTTTTCTTTCTTCTCTACTTCGTTATTCTTCACATATTAAAAACATGATATCACTACTTTGTTCCAATTTTATCTATCCTTAGAGAAAAATAATATGTTTGAGCAACTATGGATTACTTTCTTTACATCATGGATTTACATTTCTAGATATGCCTTGATTTATTTTTACCATTTCTTATTATTGTACCACCATATTTGTGGACACCTGAGTTCATTTATACTTTCATGTGTTTTTTCTATTATTGAGTGAGGTTGGCTTGTTACTTCTCACTCATCAATATTCTTTTCCCTTTCATGCACCTTTCTCCATGTATGATTGAGTAAAGGATTGTTACTTCTCACTCATCAATATTGTTTTACCATTTTTCTCTTGCCCATATTTATTTAAAGATTGTTATTGATTTTACATTGATGTTTGATTACCATCATTTTTTGAAATGTATCCTTGGTTTGACTTGGTAAGTTTGCCTTTCTTACTTAAGGTTTCCTTATTTGAGTTTTTTAATCTTTCGTAGCCTTGTATTTTTGGTTACTGATTTACTCTAAATTTTGACTTGGTCATTTGGTCTAACATAGGGATTGTCACCCTAGATTTCCAAATTTCCAAGTACATCTCATACACATAACATTGGTCATCTTGGCTTTCCTAAGTTTGTTTTATTTTTGTATTCTTGGGTTTGTCAAAAATCAGCCTCTGCACCCTCCCCAATAAAAAATACAAACATGGTAGACAACCATCCAGTGATAAAGGCACGTTAAGGTATGATCAAATTTTATTTTTATTTATTTCCCTTTTAGTCATTTACTTTTAGTTATTTTTTCTTTAAAATATTGTAACTTTTTTTAGACTCAGCATTATGTGTTACTATGTTCTTTCTTGAATCACCATCCCCTATTGCACTTGAGCGACACATGATGAGATTCAAGTGGGGCATATGTATACACATAATTTTTCAAATTTTATTAAATATTAGTGATTTATATCTTATAGGAATCCATAGAGTCTAAATCTCTTTGAGTGCACACATTAAGGGGTACACTGGAAAAGAGGTGGGCAAACCATTCATGCTTCATAGGATTGTTTTCCCCTATTGCCATTTATTACCAATCCAAACATCTCCTAAAACCATTCCCTTAAGATATTACTCCTATTTTGCACACTCTAATATTTTACCATATTTCCTACCCCTTTTGTAACCTAAACCCCCTTACAATAGTTTACATGACTAAGTTGACTAGGTTGACCTTGTACTCTTATTAGTGAAATTCATTTAAGGTCTAGATCAGATCTTGGCTGATGTATCTTATGACCTAGTGAGTTTTTATCAATAATGATACTAGGTTGACTAGGTCGATCTTATCAGTCAAATTTTTTGAAAGGGTTTAGGGTTAGATCTACCTATATAAAGACATCCATTTCATCAATATTAGAGAGACATCAAGAGTTATTATTAATTTGTGCTTCTTTACAATCTAATCTTCCACCATTATACTTGAGGAGTATTAGCTTAAGGTTTCTACTTGGAGAATTTCGTCTTGTGGAGAAATCTTGGATGCTTTGGCCTTTCTTAGTGATCTTTACAAACCACAATAACCTATTGTGAATTACTTTAGCCAAGGTAGAGATTGAGTCTTGATGGGTTCATCTTGCAAGTAAGTATCTCTAACTTTGCTATGCTCTTTATTAGATATAAGTAGAATAAGTATTGGATTTTGAATAATATTATTCTTCTTCTCCATGCATTAGGGTCTTACGTATACATATCTTAAATATGATTCTCTTATGCATGTTTACTTTTGTTTGTTTATTAACCCCCATATTGTGCCATAAGCTTTGGTGAGCACTAGATTAGATTTATTTTATTTACTTGCTATTAGTATAGTGAATATGAAAACATAGGACTTAGTTAGGGTTATTGCATAGTTTTACTTGACTCAAGGATTTGGAACCCTAGCTAGTGATATTATTGTAGTAAGAGATCCCCTAATTGGGTCTACTAGATCTATATATTGATCATATTATTGATTATCTAATGTATCCCAAATCAGAAGTGTATGTAGGATCTATCTTCTCTGAGCTAAGATTTATTTATAGATCTAACACATTTTTGATTGCATATAAGACCTTCCTACACCTAGGGGCTACCTTATGATATTATGGATTACATTCACTGGAGGCATCTTGGCATATCACTATACAGGTTATATATTTGTTTAAACATTGCATTCAAGATATTAATATACTTATACTCATTTCTCTTTAATTATTTTTTCATATACTCTCTAGAGTGATACATTATATGGATACTATATTTTACTGTGTGATGATGACATTAATTGATTGTGTAGACTAGTTTTCCTTGTTATATACATGTTTATGTTGTGTGTTTTATGTGTGATCATTAATGATTTTTATATGGTGTGATATTATATTTTATATTACATTAGATGATGAGTGGTATGTGTGACATTATGTGACTATTTTATGATACATTGTGTTCTCCATAAATGACTATTGATGACTATTACATTATAAGACTATGCAAATTTATGACACTAGAAGTTATCTTACATATTTATATGGGTTCATTGATGATGTTTTGTCATGTCATGTGTAAATTATGTTAGGGATCCTCCAACATGTCACATGCCCATGTTGTTTATGTCAGGTCAAAGTCATGTCATGTTTTAAGTGTTTGTGTGTGGCATGATCACATATTTGTGTACATATGTATTGATGCATCCATGAATTAATGTTGAGATTTTGGTGCCATGAGTAATATCATATATTATTCTAATTTTACATGATTCCATGATTCATATAATGCATATTTTACTTTCTTTACTACTAAGTGTTGATATATATGATGATCACTATGGTGATGACTACTACTATATGCCTAGTTGTTATATCTATCTTGACATGAAACTTGTATGATTTAAGATACATGTTTCATATGTCCATGAATGATCTAATATTTTTATAATAATATTATATAATCATGTTAGCACACATGCCTTTCATGCTTAAATCTTTTTTATATAACATGATGCATATAACTCTTTTCTTTTGAGATGAATGACTCATAAGCTACATCCCTCACCTCAAAATAGGGGCATATTGGTGGGATTTTCATAGATATTTAGGCCTTAAAAAATAAAAAAAATAGATTTTAGGTCAAGTTACTTTATTCAGATGACATGAATTTAGACATAACATGATGTAAATGGGATAAAATATGGTTCAGATTTAGATAAATTGATAGATTATAAAATATGTCATACATATGTGGGGCATTATACATGAAAATGTGAAAATATATATGAAAAATGAGACATATTACATGAATAAAATTAAGAATAATTATCAAATTACAAGAGTTATATTATCATATTGGATCAAACTATTGGGTTGGATAGAGTGACATACATGTTTATGGAATTCTATATCACATTTATACAAATGGATCAAATTATGGGGCATGAAATTTGTTGATGTATAAATTTGGGTAATTTCATGGAGTTAGAGGAAAATTATGTGGACATTTTACATAACACATGCATGTTATGGAAATGTAGCAATAACATGTACACTGTATTTATAATCAGGGTTGGTAAATACCTATCTATAACACATACATGCTATAATATGTACAATTTATGCAAGATATAAAATGTGTACATGTTTTATTGGATAAACATAAAACAAAAAACCTATGTCCAAATGACAAAATAGTCACTTTGACCTCAATCATTTATTTTTTGCCCTCAAACATAGAACCACGTTTACATTTTACTACTAGGAGGATAAAACACACCATGATTTTTAGTTAGGTAAAAAAATAGACAATTCCACCATGAAGTGGAGGTAAGCAAGAAAAATTTATACTTGTCAACATGAAATATTATTAATTATTTTTATTTTTATTTTTTTTGTTTGAACATCCCATTTAAGTGGAAGACAAGACCCTATTAACCCTCTCATCCCTCCTAACTATACTTTGAACCCTCTCAACTCTCCTAACCCTCCTATAATTCCATAAGATCCCCCATGTAGTTAGGAGTATTTATTTGCACATATAGCTATAAAAAATAAAAATTGAAGATATAATTAGGAGAATAAGGGACCCTCATTCAACCAATGCCCACCACACATATTTAATTGATACATTATAATCAGTAGTAGGCCAAGTTGATTTGATAACAAGTCAAATTGACATATTTCAATATTATAAATAGAGAGGTAGGGCTTACTATTCTAAAATAATTCAACATATGATATGAAGGTTAAGGGATAACAAAAGACCAAATTTGTGCATTATTCATTGATATAAACCAATGCACCTTTTACATTATCAACAAAATAGTTCCCAATCTACCATTGCCAACATAATTTACTAAGAAACATTTTTGGGGATTGATTTTGAATGGTATTTGATTACCCAAATTATAACAACCATGAGGTTCCATTGTAATTTTGAGGAAACTTTATTGCGAGTTTATCCTCAATGAGATTCCTAATTATTTAGACTACTTAGAGTTTTAGGGAAAAGGAAAGTGTTCTATGCAGTATAGAATATGTGCATGCCATGCACCTCATTAGCCTAAAATATTCCCTATACAAAATCCATTTCATTCTAAAATACCCTCTTTAATGAATGAGGTTATCAATATTGACATTGAATTTACTTCATGTGATTACTAACACACTCATTCTATATGCATGTAATATTTCCAATATTGATACCAAAGAGGGTGGACATGGGGATACTCACCCTAGTGTGAATGAATAAACACACTCTTGTAGATCATGTGTTGTTATTTTCACTAGAGTTTTAGATAATGATGGTGGTGCTTCTAAGGGCCTAGATGTTATAAGTTTTACTAATGAGTTTTTGACACATACATTTCATGTGTAGATGTTGAATACACATAGGTATATTATATATTTGACATGTTAAATTTAAAACATATGTATATTTAAAAGGTAATAATTAATTTACATATAAACTCAATAAAATATTTGTTTTAATAGGATATGGTTCCATCATATTCACAACCAATTTATGGGTTGTCTACTAATAGAACTAGTTCAGATCTGAATAAATTAAAAGAGCCAAACATAGAGATAGAGAAACTATTTAATACACCAAACCATTATTTCATTCACTTTGATAATTTTTTATATGAATTATTACAAAGTTATGTAGGAAAACACTTTCCTATAATTAAGGAGATCATATCTCCACTAATATCTCTCACAACCCTATAATAACTCACACTAACAAATTGACTATAAATGAATATATTCTTACCATAATATATTTGAATAACCAAAATATATAATTTAATAACTAACTCACTCAATATAATATTTACCTCTCAATAAATATCTAATGTAAAGGCTAATGTAATAAACTAATTCTTAACATCCCCCCTCGCCCCCTGCCCCCGCCCTTAGTTTTTACATGGTGCAAAAACATTCACATGCTCACCTATAGTATGCTCACCCTTGTGGCATGCCCTATTTGACTCATGACCTTGATATAAATAAATGATCACTCTTTCTATGGTTTTAAAAAGGTTTACCACAAACCTTGACATGAACAAGAAACCAAGAAACCATTAACTGTTCACCTCCAATGGCTTTTTGGATCTACCACAAACCTTTTCAAGATCCGTGAATTGATTTAAATTGGTTCTTTTTATCCTTTCACATGTTTTCACATCAATAAATTATGTTTATAATTGAACACAAATTAAATTACTTGAATAGGTATGTAATTATGTTCTTATTTATAAACATACAATGAAAACTATAAAAACACACCACACTATATATGTCACCAAATATTGTGGGCCCTATTGTTAGTGATTGATGAGAGGATCTTGAATCTCAAACCTCCATTTTATCCATCCTCTAGTCGATGAAGCTAGTTCACTTAGTTGAAGAAGTCACGAAGCTCAAATTCATGAATTTCTCGATGAGAAATCCCTCCCATAGTTTTGACATTACATACAAGTAAAAATGCATCCTTTACAACATTAATTTTATTTGACATTGTCTTAGTGATAAAATGATTATCTAAAAAAACACTAATATTTTTTGACATATTTTTGACAATGGAGCCAAATAATTTATAATAGACTCTAGGATTTTAGATTAAAAAATGTCATAAATTAAAACTAACTCTTTGACACTTTTGAATTTTGGAATCTTTTAAATATTAACATAGAAGGAATACAAAACTAGACACAACTTATATTAAAAAATACTTTATTACAAGAATCATTAATTTTAAACAATTCACATAAAACTATGACTACAACACTAAATAAATTAAGAAATTTAAAAGATACCCAGACTTTTTAAAATACCTAAATATAACTTTTGACATGGACTTGATAGCTCACTTGGAAAGGAATCCAAATGTAGACATGTTGGAAGCACAAAAAGTTGATCTATTCAAATGCATGCATTGCCAAATTAGGTTCTCCTAGATTCACTTCCAAAACTATTCTCCAAAAGTCAAGGTTTGTAGCCCATCACCATATTTTAAAGAAATAACTTACAACAAGCATGGAGTGGTGGTGATTTCTAACTTTGTTTTTTATATTTATGAAGTTAAATGATACATAATGTACAATTGCATGAGGTAAGATGCCACACATAGATCTGATTTGTTAACAAATTCCAAAAGGTAGAACAAGATATTGAGGCAAATAAATGATTGAGTTATATACATGAGATCATCACAAAGAGCATAGAAATAGAGAAGTGTGCATGGTGTGATACTTGCTTTGATAAACTTGAAAACTATATACATAAGATAATGATTTTTAATGAAGTAGTTCTACATATAGAAATAGGAAGATGCTTAAATACGTATGGTATACAACCTAGTAAGACTCTAGGCATAGAATAGACTTGTGAATAATGAGGGAGATACACATTTGGATAACTAACTAAAATGACAATCTATAAAATGCATGTGATGGAGGAAAAGCATATAGATAGGTAATGGAGAAGGTACTTCATAACACATACAACATTGGTGAATTTATACCAATCCTTTAATAGTTTATAATAAATTTAAAAAAACTAACCCATAGCTGATCCTATGCATTAATTAAGCCATCATAACCTTACTACCATTATTTAAATCTCCATAACAGGTGCAAAACCAAGCTACTATGATACCAGATAATAGAATTGGTTTAGATATGAATAAATTAAAAGAGCCAAACATAGAGACAAATCAAATATTTAATACACCAAACCATTATTTCATTCACTCTGATAATTATTCATACAAATGATTATAAAGTTATATAGGAAAACTCTTTCCTATGATTGGGGAGATCATATCTCCACCAATATCTCTCATAACCCTATAATAACTCACACTAACAAACTGACTATAAATTAATATATTATTTCCACAATATATTAAAATAATCAAATAATATAATCTAATAACTAAATCAATCAATATAATATTTAACTTTTGGTAAATATCTAATGTAAAAGCTAATGTAATAAACTAATTCCTAACACCTACTACTACATTTGTCAATTTTACTCAATTGATATATTCATATGCATAAACAATTTCATTTAACATTATATTTATTGTACATGTATTTATTTATATAGATACACTCAATTAAAAATCATATATTGTTTTTTAGTTGATGACTGCAGAGGAGACTGCTCCATATATACATTCAGGAACATACATAGACATTATTTTTATAATTTCATATGCACAACCACTCGCTAAGGTATGTTAACCTGTACTTTTGAATTGTAAATATATTTTTATAAAAAATTGAATCTATACCTGAGAAAATATAACTTACATAAATTTATTTTATTTGAGACACTATTTTTGAATCATATAGCACCTCAGTCTTGTATACTTATAAAATACATACCTTGGATGTTCCTCTCAGTTTTAGACCTTTCCCATTGCCAAAAGGCTCATATACACTATATCTATTTGCCTATTGATTATATCTTAGTCTATCCAATGTTATTTTAATGACTTAGACCTTATATCATGATCATAATGTTATAACATACTTATCTTCTATTACTACAAGTTTTGAACCTATGCCTATTTTCTAGTTGTCTAAGGACTTGTGTCCCAATCAAATGCCTACATCGATGCAAGTATCTAATCACAAGTGTTTAGTGAAATAAATTAATATAATTTAAAAATTAAATTTATACCAATGGTCATCCTAAGTTATTTAATATGAGATATTATCCAAAAGGATTGGCATATATGCATGATCAATCCTCATTCATTCCTCACCTAGCATAAACTAAAAAACTCACAAGGAAACTTGCTAAAATCATTCAACCAAGAATCAAAGTGATCAAAGCTTACCTATTTTATCTTATTTCCATATAAATCATAAGGAAAACACATATATGGATATGAAGTATTGAAGGATCACTCCATGAGCCATACTTTCCAAATTACAAGCTAGCTCATTGTTGTATTTACTTTTCACATATTACATCCTTATACACATATAAGCCAACACATAAGGGAGAACTACACAAATGTTATCCCACTTTGGAGTATTGGATATGTAATAAACACTCATTGTTAAAGGGATATTTAGGGGATCTCAACATGATGAGCCTACTAATCCATTTTTACCATAGCAAATATGAAAATGAATAACTAGGGTTTTATTATTTGACAAAGAAAAACAATCCATGAGCTAGATTTGAGCATACCAGAGTGAAGGTAACATAGAACCCAAAATATTTCAAGTAGTCACATATAGATCCATTAGGTATTATGTGTGAGACACCTATAACTAGGTTAGATAGAAGCATCAATACAACCATTTGAGGTCAACACAAGTGTCCAAAGACACATAAGTGCTTAATCTATAATTTGATGACTATTTCAAAATCTACTTCTAGTCTAATTTTTACCTACTCCATATTTAGATCTCTATTAGCTTCAGAACTAAGTACCACTATTTTTCATTTATTGAAATATCAACCATTAATTGTAATTATTATTTCTAGCATATTTCAACATAATAAATTTAGTATATGTTTATTTGAGTTTTAAAATTAATTGTCTTATTATAGAGATAGTTTCTCACCCTTTTGTCATAGGTTATCTCTATCCCTTTTAACCCTATATTTCCTTAATCTAGATTTTAGGGTTAAACATTTGTTGAACCCAATCTATATGAATGCATTTTTTTTATTCCTAAGGTTTTTAGTTATCTAGGGTTTTAATTTTTTGTACTTTGTTTCAAATTCTAAATTATTCATTTATAAGCAATGGAACATCTTAATAAAAAACCCCATTTTCAAATGGAATATAAAGAAGCACTAGTTACTCATCTTAATAACAAAAAGATCTTAATTTATGAATTTTTATACATTAAAAGAGATGAAATTATTAAACGTGTTAAGGTTAAGGTATCTTCACCTAGTGATGGTGAATCCTTAGGTGGTACTACAATTGATTTCATACTAATCAACCTCACAACTTCTAGTGGGGGCATGCATTATGTCTTCTAGCCTTTGTTCCCTAAAATTACTATTGTTACAACTAATATGGGGAAAATAAATTATTCAACCTAATTATTTATTTAAATTTATATATCTACCCAACCTATGGGTACACCTCCTTTGACAAATTCTAAAATATCCAACCTTAAAGACAAAGAGGTGCAATATATTGTTCAAACCATTTTTTTTCAAACTAAGGTTACAAATATTGAATAAAATTCTATGAAATTACCTTATGTTATTGATTCACAATAGGTGTTTCATAATCCTGTTGCACTAGAGATATCTTTTCACCCCTTGTAAACTAGTTTTGTTACACTTAAGTTCACATTTTATGATGGCAAGGGTGATCCTGAACAACATCTTTGATCTTTCTATGTGACATGTCTTGAATATGCAGCCAATGATAAAATTTTGACCAAATTATTTTTAAAGAGCCTCAAGGACTATGATTTGAGGTGGTTCTATGACTTACCCATCCAATCATTAAAAGTATTCAAACCTATTGTAGATCAAGTGTTATCACACTTCTATATTAATATTACCAAAAAGGTTTCCTGCCCAAATTACAAAAATAAAAAAGGAACATATCAACTAATAAATTAATATGTCTTAATGTACAAGACAATATTAGTTAAAATTAAAAATTCAACGGTGGATAAAGAGTTTCAAATACATATTCAAGCAAAGTTTGCTTGCCCCATTACACGAGTCAATTATTTTTAAAAAATTCAAATCTTTTGATGACTTATGTCATATTGTTCATGATCATGAAATTAAACTTATCTCATTTAAAAAAATAAAGTATTTATCAAACACACTGACTACATATACATATAATACCAAGTTTACTATTAAACCAAGATACAAGATAAAACCCATAGAACCTAAAAAGGAAATAACTAGCACAAGTAATGTGGTTTTACAACAACCTAATTGGATTGTATTATCCACTACACCAAGGAGAAAATTTACACATGTACCTGAGTCTCCCACTTTATTACTCCCATGGTTTGTAGAGTGTCACCTCATATCTCTCCTTAATCTTATAGAGGTTGATATGAGTAGACTTATACCCAAAAGGTATGATGTGAATGCTTATTGTGACTATCACCAATGTCCTAGGCATTCTATGAATATATATATTTTACCTTGAAGCATAATATCTAAGACCTCATTGATGATCAAAATATTAAATTTTATGATCCTTCAAAGAAATAAAGTTCACAACCTGGTAATCACTAGAAGCAAAAAATATTTAACAATCCTTTGAAATACCATTCTAAGAAGGATATAGAGGTACAAATGGCATATAATGCACATCCTCCTCCATCACATTATGGGAACCCATTGGATGGGATTATTGGTACTTATACATTACATACACCTCCTATGGTTCAAATACCCTCTATTAATTTTGATGACATTGAAATTGTGGATGATGATTCTAATCTTAATTTTTTATTCATTTGAGCATACATTAATCACTAATCTATACACAATGTTATGATTAGTAATGGTGAAAATAAAAATGTTTGTACCTTGACAATACTTATGTATTTGTGTTATATAAATCATGATTTACAACCTTAAAGTAGATCAATTAAAGCATTTCATGGGACCTCACAATAGGTTATTGGTGAGATTGACTTATCTTTACAAGTGGGTCCTACACATGTGGTTACTACCTTCTTAGTTATACCTTCCATCTATGTATATATTATGTTATTGGGGTGACCTTGGATATGTACACTTAAACCAATACCTTCTACAATGCATAGGTGTATTAAATACATTCATGCCAATCATGTAATTATAGTTTCTAGAATTCTATATGAACATCCACTTTAACAAGATAAGTTTATAATCAAATAATTAATTATCAAACTTAATAAGGTTAATCCTCCACAAAAGGGTAAACAATAGAAAATCCACTATCTTATGTGGCTAGTACTTAAGAGACCATTGCATCAAATATCTACAAAAGGTTCTATGAAATCCTCATCTACTACATACCATACTCAAATATCTAGAGCACCTAAACATGTTCCTATTACTATTATTCCAAAGAAACCACAAATCACTCAATGATGGGTTTAATGAACCTCCATTCCTTATATTTTTTATTCATGGTCACAAATTCATATTATAAATACGTAGAGTATTAAATATTTTACAATGATAAATATTACACTTATACATGTTCCTTGGCAGTACCCCCAGTTTATTGCACCAGGTTACTATGTGGGGAGATACCTATGAGAATAAATTGGATGAGATCATATGATAGTTATTTATTTGATAATATTCCAAAAATATAAAAAAATAAAATAACTTCAAAAATCCTAAAACATTTGAAACATTCATAGGTTATTTTAGGTCTTTGGCATATGTGTTGTTGGTTCTCTGTTGGTAGATGGAATATTAGTACTTTCATATATACACATGTGTCTCATACATCATTTAAGTGTGATATAAGCATACACAATTATATGATCTATGCACTTTCAGATGTTGGGCCTTCCCTCCACTTATGTCATGTGGACATTGGGGGCATCTGCCTCTTTAATCATGATACATCTACGTTATGTTATTTTATGATAAATTTACATTATCATGTTTAAGATTATGTACTTACACATGCCTTTATGCATTATTATATATTTTATAGTATACTTGATATACCATGTACTTATACATTTTTTTATAACATTAATGATCCATGGTCTAGTATGTTATGTTATGTTGGTTGTTTATTGTCTGTGCTTTCATTTTTTGCACTTCCTTGAGTGTGTTTGTTTCTTACTATTTTCATGCATTATATTACTTGTTTGGGAATTTGACTATACTCCATTGATTTTGGTCCTCATGCCTAGGTTTTCTTATTGTGACGTTTTCATATGTCATGGTTAATTATATGTTGACATTTAAATATGTCATTCCTTACTTCTTATACATTTGAATAAGTCATATACCTTCAATTATATGATATTTAAACATGCCCCTTATTGGAGGTTTCCTTGGACCCTTGTAATTTGATTTGATTTTGAGTGATATTATATGTGTGTTTGATTAATTTTTAAAATTGTACTATTACTATATAGATGTTTTCATGATCTATATCATGCATATTAGGATTTAATGTGATCACATACTATGTAACTCAATGATATATCTACCTAGACATGTTTTTCCTATATGATACATGGTTCATCTATAGATTATATAGTTATCATATCCTTTTGAGGTAAAGTGACTACCAGTTTATACTTCCATTTACCTCAAAAAGGAGGGGATATTACTGGGGGCATGCCTTAGAGGCATGGATTCCACATTCTTCATAGATTCATATTACAGTGGAGGCATGTTCTAAAAACATGTTATCCACACTTAAACTAGTTTTTAGTTATATATTATAGTGGGGGAATGTTATGGAAACATGTTCTCCACACTCATAACAAGTTCTTAGTTTAAGATATAAAGTGGGGGTTTGTTATAAAAACATGTTCTACACACTTACACTTGTTTTTCATTTCAAATTATAGTGGGTGCATGTTATGGAAACATCTTCTCCACAATTACATACTTTTAAAATTGGTGAAAATTCATAGTTATATGATTGAGATACATGGTTGTGGAAAAATTATATACATTGGTACCATTAAAACACCCAAGTTTAAACATAAGACATATATGAATTGCATATGATATGTAGAGGGAACCTAAATTATAAAATCAAAATCAATTTCAAATTTCAAAACACCTTTATAAATTGTAATCACCCACCAAGTTGGATTTTTATGAAGTGTATTGAGCCAATCTATTATAGTATTTGGTTCATTTTTGGTATGAATGAGGTGATTAAATCACTCAATATTACCAATTTTATGGTTTGGACTTGATTACATAATCTAAACTCACTAGATAAATAGTGTGGTTTGAATTTGATCAACTCACTCTCACTAGGTTATAAATATGATTGTGTTGCATGGCTGAACTAATCTCAGCTGCTAGGTAGAAACTCATCCAAATCAAGTTGTCAAAAGGAAAGGTAGTTTCATCAACATGAGTGTACACCTAAACCTTTCTATTTTCATTTAAATCATTTTAATGTTTTCAATTTCAAATTGTATGCACTAATTATATATTGTAACATGCTCTTGGTTTCAAGTCAGTCAATAGTAATACCCCCAAATACACATTTATTTTCCTTTAAAATATGATTTTTATTACTATATTAAATGAGGGTAGATGTAGAAACTATTTATGAATTATATAGTACCTCTATCTTATACACTTAGAAACTACATAACTTAGATGTTCCTCTTAGTTATATACCTTTTTCACTACCAAAAGGCTCTCATACATTATCTCTCTATGCATATTTCTTATCTCTTAGTCTTACCAATGTTATTATAAAGACTCAAAATTTCTACCATAATCAGAATGTTATAAACATGCTTACCTTCTATTTCTATAAGTTTTGGATATGTGCATATTTGTTATATACCTGAACACTTACATTCTAATTAGATACATATGTCGACGCAAGTTTTGAATCCAAACACATGTCTAGTGTCATAAAGTCATCCAATTTGAAAATTAAATGTATACATATGGTATGTCTAAGTGATTTAATGTGAGATATTCTCCAAAAGGATTGGTATATATGCATGGTCAATCCTGATTCACTCCTTACCTACTAAAGATGAAAAAAATCAAAAGACAACTTACCAAAAGCATTCAATCAAGAATTCAAGTGTGTTGGACCATAAATTTTGTATTTATTTATTATAAATGGTTATAAATCCATAATATGGAAGAGAATGTCATGAGATAAAATGGTGAAAAAGAGAGAGGCATGGAAGATAATGAAGAATACCATGGTGCAAAAGAGTGAGTTACAGTAGAAAAAGATATAAAAACAAGGAGATGCAAAAGACACAATACTTTGAGAAAAGGTAAATACTTGGAAAAAGGTATAGGAAGTAGAGACTATTATGAAGTAATTCACAAAAGCATCGAGGGAGACTAGTCAAGCATAAATCTAGAACTAGTTTGTGAGAGAGGAGGAACACAAACATGCATATATAGCATAGAGAGAGTATATATGGGTTATTAGGTCCAAGTCAAAAGTTTTAATTGTAATGGATCACCACAACTTCTTTTCTTGAAATGGTCATTAGATAGTCATATCTTTTGTATTAATGATGTAACATCAGAGGGGATAGATTATGTATAAATATCCATTAGATTATATATATATATATATATATAGAGAGAGAGAGAGAGAGAGAAACAATACCGAAGGAAACATTTATGAAACATATTTTTAAAATTATTCAAATGAAATGAATAGAATTACTACTTTTATCTGCAAATTCTAATGTGTTAATGTATTTCCATGGTATTAAATTATATTAAATGGAATGAATAAATTGGTTAAATATAAAATGATGTTTGTAGTAATGAGGATAATATAACTAATCTAAGCATATAAGTGTATATAGAGTTAATTATAGCCACCATTGCATGAAAAAATTGATAAGAATTGGTCTTGCCTACATGCTTTAAGTGAGCATTTGAGGTCACTAATCATATGATATGATGGCATGATAGTTTGTTGGTTTATTTCTTTCTTCTAGGTGTGAAAATAATACTTAGTCAAGTGAAACTAAGGATAAAATACCCAAACATTTTGGTTCCATTATTAGGCCCTGATTTATTTTTAAGTGTGATGGTAAAAAGATGCTTGAGCAGTTCTCTTTGGAAAACATCGGTGTTGGATTGGCACAATAGAAGAGAAATTTATGCTTGAATTTAGTAGAATAGGAGTTTATATGTGCTAATGGGTGGAGAATAATATGTATGATTATTTATATGAAACTTTATTTATAGAACTACCCATCCATTTTTATGCTTGGATTTTAGCATATGTACAAGATCATTAGAGAAATTATAGACCAAAAGCTTCTCAATTAGTAAAGCATCAAAAAACCTTGGAAAAGTTGAAAAATACTTGGACACGTGTGGTGTATGTCTAGTGGAAAAGAAAACTAAATGGACACATATTGGAATATGTTGTGTCTACATATTCTTGTCTAAAAGAAGCATAGTTCATTTTTCCAAGGGAACCACATGAAAGGTATCCAAGATATTTTATTTAGAAATTTAGAAATTTATGGTTGATTATGAACTTGAGAACTTACCCATAGATGAATAAAACCCTCTCATGCATGAGTGACACAAATGGTAGGGAAATAGAGGGGTATACATTGGAATAGGAATGGTAGTTTAGCATGAAATTAGTCAATTATAAATATACAAGCATAAGTATGATGAGTCTAGGCATAAGGCCATGATAGGTATCAACCCTAAGGGAAAAAAGGAATATATTGGAAGTGTCATGAGAATATGTAGGAAGGTGGAAAGGTATAGTGAGTACTCCCTAACCATAGACATGCTCCCTTCACTGGCACAAATATACAAATAAGATGTAGGATAGGCATTGATGGTATCAAAACCCAATCCAAATAGGCCTAATTCCCCACCATAATGTATGATCATGCATCTAAATTTGATGAAATTATCATAATAAATTATAATATTGATAGTGTGGAGTCTAAATATAAGTTTGAAGCTAAGTTCATAGAAGAAACTATGGGAGTACAAGTTCAAAGTAGTATTTTAAAATAAGTCCAAATATATTTACCATTAACATTTACCTTTCTAATGCAGTTAAAACCTATGGATAACATTGGAATATTAGGTGGACTAAATATAAGTAGTGGGAAAAATATAGGACCAACTATAATTAATCAAATTTCCTCAATGCCCAATGTTTTAGGTGCTCTGATTGCTACAAGAGGCAAAGGAGGTAATACTAATGGTGGTTCTATTAGAGTTATAGGAGGATTAGGAGGTGACTTAGGAGGAATTGGAGGACCTCTTTCATAGGGTTTAGGAGGAACTTGATGAATGCCACCAAAGGGTCCACTAGAATCACCTAGTGTACCTATAATTTACTATGAGATGACACTTCATCTTCTTGAGTATCAAGGTGTTGAGAATGTACCTAAACATGTTCATAAGTGTGAATTTATTTTGTAAGAATGGGGTATAGTTTATATTAATAAAAAGGTAACTAAGTTTGCCACTACCATATTGGATCACCCACATAAATGGTATAGAAATGTTTATCCTCTATAAGATATTGTAAACTATGAGCTGTTGAAAACTACTTTTCTTCAAGAATTTGGCATTCTTGAGTTTGATGAATAAATTATTGATATTTTAAAAGATATTAAACAAGATCTCACTGAGAGTGTGCATGCATGTAATTTTTGATTTAAAATAATTCTTTACAAGCTATCATTTGAAATAAATATAATGCAACATGCTCAATGGTTTGTAGGAGGGTTATTACTTCCTTTTTGGTGAGCCTTATCCAAAAATACCTTTATTTATCAGCATGAGGCATTGGAATCTACCCTCAATGATAAAATTTTGGGAAATATAGATATGGTAATTAGCCTTTTTATTGAGGCCCAAATTACTACTATGCATTTTTAGCTAGAGAAGCTTACAAATAACAATGTTCATGACACTTTTGGTGGCCTGTGATGTGTTGATTGTGAAGCACAGGGTCATAATAAGAATAATTTTTCAAGAAGGAATGTTCATTCCATGTTAAAATAGTCTTATGAAATCTATAAGGAAGACAATGATGTACAAAGCTATCCTTTACTTCAACATGCCACCAAAGCCAAAGTGTCACTATATTGTAAGATATGTGATGCATATACCCATGATACTAATGATTGTTAGGTTATTAATGAGATTCATGAAGCATGTGCATGAGCTACTCAAATATTTATAGCTAACACACAAAAAACTATTGTGATTTGATCTCTTAGGGGTTGAGGGAATAACAAGGGATGATAAGGTGTTTGCTTTCCACATAGGACATGTTACAAGTGTGTATATTTAAACAACTATTAGCATGATTACATGGTCTACCCTATTTGTGCCTTTTGTAAAAACAAGCATCAACTGGAAGAATGCCAGGACTTGTATGTGGATATTACCAAATAATGAAATGAGAAGGGTGTTGGAATGATACGTGTTACAAAAACTCCAACTACTTAGTAGAGAAATTACCCTACCACTCCACTAGTGGGACCCAAGGTCAATATCATTAATCAAAGTGGTGCTCATTATCAACTTATTATTTCAAATCCACATGCTAAAAATGTTTAGTGTGAAGAAACTCATGTACAACACTATCCAGATGCCCAATGCCATAAATAGGTGTTGCATGACATGATAGCCTTGGTATAAGAGTTGAAAAGATAAATTGAGTTATTTAAAGATAAAGATGCTACAATACATGCTGATATGTAAATATATATGGTACCTACAAACTCAGGGGATGATGAATTCCATGACCTATGCAAAATTTTACTTTGTGAAGGCATCATTCCCCTCTTGAATAATTGGTTACAACAATAAATGACTAAGCATTTTGAGGATCATCATTTGAACCATGCATGTAGTTAATAAACTCAAGTCCACTAATGCATAATGTGATAAAGAGGTCCTTTTAAATGCATCCATTGATGACTAGATGAATGGTGATATAATAGTGTACATTGGTGCAAAGTTTAATTTTCTAAAAAAATATTCTTAGAAGAATATGGGGATCCCTAAGATCCCCATTTTACAACCTTCCCAACATGTTTTATTTATGGAAAACAAGACTCACACACTACCTATAGGCGTGCTTAAAGATACCATAATTAACATCTTGGGTGTTATGTATAAGGGTGACCTTGAAGTGATTGAGCTTATTAAAGTTGATGACTTTCCTTCTCTCTTGGGAAGACCTTGGTGCTATGTTAACAATGGTGGCTTACATTTCAAGAAGCATTATATAAACTATGAGAATGACAATTAGTGCATGGTCATTCCTCTAAATAATGATCAAGGACCTCCTTTTGTGGAAAATGTTTATGTTGATAAGCATGTCAACACAATTTATAAAATCACTACCTAAGGGAATGAACATGTGGATCATACTCCTAATGACATATTTCAATGGGAAGATGTGAAGTCCATTCCAGACACTAAAATTATTGGTTATGATCAATGGGTTTAAGGAACATATGATATTATAAGGCATGTTTATGTGTATTTAATATCCACCTAAGTTCCTCCCCCAAGTTAGCTCAATGCCACAAAAGTGTTTACCTCATTGGTCTAACTCCCATGAGGTTGGAACATGCACCTCAGTTCCAAGGTCAAATCAAGGTTAGGGAGTATTTTCAACAATTAGAAGACTATTATGTTGATGAGGTTAAACATTTGCATGCATCAACTTTATGTTTTAAGGAATAAATAATTTATGGTGGTTTGTTTATTGGTACCAATTGTAGACATAAGAATAAGTATTCACCAATATGCACTATCATTTACACCATACAACTATTTTCATGCCACTAAGCTATGATGGTGTTGCTTCTCTAGAAGACCATTTAAAAAACTGAGTAACTTGGAGTATCAACAAAACATTTTTACCAAAATCCTTATTGATTCATGTATTTTATGGTAATCTACACACCTAGTATAGGGTTTGTTACATCCATATCACACATGGTCTGTTTACAACATTTTGATTTTATTCTCCATGAATGGATTTACATTTATCCTTGCAAACAATATATTAGGTAGTATTAGGAGATCATGCACCAATTGAAGATTGCACACGTCACATGTATGGCATACATGAGGACACCTTAGCTATATTTTAATAACTTGAGACTCCTACCTTGAATATATTAGAGTCTAAATCTCAATCTAAATATGTATATCAGTAATATATAAATAAGGGAAATAAAAAGGTCATATATCTGGTTAATGAGGGTACTAGTTCTGACCTAGCAAAACAAACATTTGATCACTTAAATCTACATATAAGATATGAGGCACATGAAATTAGAGATACTATGTAGTCTAAGTATAAACCATATTTCACACCACTCCAATTTTTTTAGTAAAATATTAGGATAGAGGACACACCTAAAATAGCCACTATGGGTAATTATTATTTTGATATTTAATTAACTAAAAAAATTAAACTCTTGCATGAATATCAAGACATATTTCCATGAAAATACATAGAAATTAAGGGAGTGCATCCATAATTAGGTAATATGCATATCAAGTTGGTTTAAGGATTTTGACCAATGAGGAAATGATCGTATCAAATGAACCCTAATCTGTGTGCTAAATTTAAAGAATATATTGATATAATGTTATGCACTTGAGTTATTACTCTTATATATGAATTTGAGTGGGTTAGTCCTATGGTGATCAATATCAATACATATTGTCGAATTAACATTTTCATAAATTACAAACAAATCAATGTTGTGTATGTCACTCACTATTTCTCAATGCCATTCACAGAGGAAATTTTAGAAGGTGTTGCTAGATGTGAGATATACACTTTCGCTGATGGATTTTCTAGCTATCACCAAGTGTAAATTATTAAGGAAGACAAGGAAAAAATAACTTTTACAATTGAATGGGGTTATTTTTCATATAATGTTATGCTTTTTTGCCTAAGAATGCAACAATAGTGTTATTGTTCATTATAATGGAAGCCTATAAGTATTTCATCTACAATTTCCTTTAGGTGTACCTAGATGATTAGATCATGTAAGTTTAGTACATGATCACTGTGATAATTTTCACTTCATGCTCAAGTTTTATTGCCAATTTCAAATTTCCTTAAATCTTAAAAAGTGCATCTCTGCTATGTCATTTGGAATCCTATTGGGACACATCATTTATTGAGATGGATTATTGGTAGATCCAACTAATATTGTAGTGATTTTCCAACTTCTATATCTAACCACTCAACTTGAGGTCCATACCTTCTTAGGTTACACTAGACACTATCCTAATTTCATTCGATGTTATGATAAGATATCGACCTCGATGGAGGAATTAATCAAATAGAATAGCCTATTATTATAGACCACTAAGCACTAATAAGTATTTGATTATCTAAATAAAAAACTAGTGATTGCGCCCATTCTCTTATTCCCAGACATGACCTAGCCATTTCATGTTCATGTCGACAATTCATGCAAGGTAGTGGGTGCCATTATTACACAACCTGGTGAAGGAAACCATTTTTTGGCCCTATTTAACTTGACACAAGATGGAATGACACATGTTATATCATTAATAGTATAGATTGTCTCACACTCTAGGCTAAGGCAACACCCACATGAGATTGTATTATAGCTACCACTACTAAATTTATATGGGAACATATCATCATGTGATATGGATTCCCATTAAGTCTAACTAGTGATCGTAGCACTCACTTTCTCAATGAAATAGTGTGCATCATCTTAGATAAATTCATGATTTTACACCATAAGAATACACCATACCACCCTCAAACCAATGGTATAACTGAGGCCTTCAATAAGGTCCTTTTGTAATACATTGACTAAGATTTTAAATTTTAATTACATTGATTGGGATTACATGTTTTAACTTTTTTATGGGTTTACTTAACTACATATAAAAGGCTAAATAAAAGTATTCCCTTTAACCTTGTCTTTATCACTAAAGTAGTCTTACTATTGGAATTCTTTTTGACTTCTTTATGTATTATGTGCATTGCTCGATTAGACAAAGAAGAGTCCCTCAAGGATTGATTGGATGTTTTAATTTAGTTAGATGAAACATGCATTCTTGCACAATGGATTCAAGGGGTTGAGAAGCAAAAAAAAAAAAAAAAACATTGGCATGACTAACTAACATATCAAAATAAAAGTCTTTAATCTTGGTATGCATGTCTTGGTCTATGATTCAAAAGTTTGCATGCCATATAGGTAAATTATGGATCTGGTGAATAGTTTGTTTATTATTCATGATATCTATATAATAAGCACTTGTAAATGAAAAATATTAGATGTGACCTACCCTACCATTATATTTCCAATTCCTTATACAATATTTTAATGGTATTTGGGTCCATCCCTACCATTATATGTAACTTGATTTTTGTAAATAATGTGTATACCAATATTTTAGTTTAGGACTTAGTCTTAATTTCCAATAAGCATGGCATTGGTTGCATGCATTTTGTTAGGATGACTTTAGCACTTTTGGTACTCTCTTGTATTCATAACTCTATCATTTATCACTTCTGCCTTAACACATGAATATCACTAGGTTATGCCATGGAAGACCACACACATATTTTAGTGTGGGGTAATTTTTAAGATGGATAAATTAATTAAGCTAAAGCATGTAAATAAAATGTTGAGTAAGATTAAAGAAAGCTTAAATGAACAAAGAGGAACATAATGTGTGGTGAGAGGTGCAAAAGAGGTGTCACATGAAAAAAACATGCAAGAGGTGGCACATGACCTAAGAATGTGGGACCAAGATGACAAAATAAATGCCATTATAAATATGGTTAAAATAGAAAACACAGTTCTTGTAAAGGAAATTTGAATTTTTAATAACTAGCATGTATTATGGGAAAGGCATAATTTTTTTTCAAAAGATGGGACATTAATTTATTGATGGAGTAATGGCATAAATGGAAAATCATGTGAAATGGACAACATGACATACCATTTGAAGTGTTAATGGTTGAAGTGATGAAGGGCAAAGTGGAAGGGTAGTTAATGTAATTTTTTTAATCTATAAAATATTTATATGTTAGGGGTTTGTCAATGATGTCTCCAAGGTGTCTAAGGATGTTGATGAGGTGTCATGTGTGCTAGAATGACAATGGTAAAGTGTGCTTCAATGCACCTTAGTGTTCCTACATGGTTCTTTAGTGTTTACCTGAGTGAGGCATTTGATGGATGATATTATTGGTATGGAAATGTTTTAGAGTATATATGTGGTGTAAAGAGTGATTTTAATGATTATGAAAGTGATTGGATATCATCTGGTAGTTCTTTCTTTCATCTAGACATTTTAGGTCTAGTGGCAAAACATATGAATAGGTAGTTTGTTGATGTCACCATTTCCACATGTGGATGAGTTTGGGGGAGTTGGTCATATGGTTGTAATCACATTAGTACCTAGTTATTATTCACCAAATTTTAAATCATTAAATGAAACACAGTTGAATATATGAGGATGCAAAGTTGGATACTCAAATAGAATTCACTAATTTCCAATACTTAGCAAAATTTTCAAAAAGGTTAAAGTAGATCCAAGTAAACATGTTTATGAGATCAACATTCCCCAACATGGAGGTACTAGGACAAAATGATCATAGGGGTTTCCTAATTTATACATGCTAAATTTTAGGTCACGTGATGTAGTGCAATAAAAGATTTGCATGAAAAAAGTTGTGCTCCCAAGCATTTTGATAGTGTTTTCTCACACTTAACCAAATTTGTAGGTTGTAAGAAAAGCTGAGTAGAAATTTTGATTATGTCATATCTTACACATATGAAGGTTCAAGAGTAGATGGATGTATGGATGGAATCCCCTATGTGAGAGGTGTAGACATCCAATTCCTAACACTATTTGTGTTGAAATTATCAATCTTACTTGAATTACACTCAAATGCACATTTTAAGTCAAAATCACTAAAACATGATAAATGGTTAAAACTTATCATTTACAAGTGCCAATTTAGGCTAATGTATCCCTAAATGGAGCTATGAATTTTATGTGATACCTAATTTTGATCAATTCATTTTGAGTTAAAATGATGATTTCACCTTTTTATGCTATAGATCACTCTTTTCTTCTAATTCATTAGTACATGTCATGTATCTTTGTTATTTTGTGTTGATAACATCTTAAATAGGAATATGTTTCCAATGCATCTAACATCACCTTCCAATTCTTCTTGAGTCAAATTATAACCCAATAATATGACTTTTTGACCATTTTAATTAATTGAGGGCCAATCTCCAAATAATTACACAAATATTGACTAATCTTGTTTAATAATAATTAAGTAAAATCAAGAGCTTAAGTGGATTTTTCATGGAAGTTATTTATTATTTCAATATTAGAAATTAATTCTTAATATCTGCATCACCTAGTAACATCATCTATGAAGTGGCATACATAAGCCATCAATACATAAAATATTAGGATTATGGGTCTCATATGCCTCTCATGCCTCATTAATGCATTTTAATTCAAATTAACTTGAGAATATTTATGAATTTAATAAAAAATATTATATTAATCCATGATGGCACATCTCAATCTTGAGATGGATGGTCATGGTTGATCTTAGATCCATTTGGAAATCTATAAATAGAGAGACCATGAACATCATTTTTAATCTAAATTATTTTAATGTTATAATGATAAAATATCTTCACAACTCATTTTAATTTTGATTATTATATTATTCATATGTGGATTAGCTTTATTTGATAGGCAAATCAAATTGTTTCAATATCATGAGCCTAGGTTTTATGGAGTGTTCTTGAGACATTAGAGGAGTTTTGCCACCATTGTTGAGGAAGAAAATAATGTTTAATCAAGGGGAGAACATGTTTTTGATCCATTTTTGAGAAATGGAGTCACTTAGGAAGGTAATGGCTTAATTTATTTCATTTGTATGTTATCAATATTATCAAAACCCTACATGAATAGATTGGCTTGATTTAATTAGATCTCTATGTATTTTTCTTTGATTTTTTAGACTAAGGTTTGAATAATAATTTATTGTAATCCAATATACAAGAGGATATTATGCACTAAATTTTAGGTCATACAACTAATAAAAACAAAAGTTATGTAAGAAAATTTTTGGCTTTCTAAGTAGTTTTAAGCAGAGTTGGCTCTATGGCAAAGGAATATAAGTGAGTAGATTAATGACATTATATATTTAATGAATTAAGGTTTCAAGATTTGTTTAATACATGGTTAGATTATCCTATGTGAGGAGATAATATGGTCCAAATTTTAGAACATGTTTTTAAACACAACAAAAGATATATTTTTTCAAAGTTGACCTTCCAGGCATATTGAAATGTCCCCATACTTAGAAAAAATCTACACAAGGTAAAGTTAAAGAAACTTTCAAAGATATCAATAGGGTGAATTTTATCCAAGTTGTAAATATACAATGAGATGAGGATAATTGGTTGAATTTTAATATCAAACAAATATAAAGATCAAGCTTGTTAGAATATCTAACCAAGAGTGTGTGATCATAAAATGAAGATCTCATGGAGCGAATGGACTCAATGGGATCAAGTGATCAATATTTAATGAAACAAAGGTGAGTTAAAGATTGAACTAGTTTGATGAGATTGATAGAATGTAAGTGTTCCAAAGTCTCAAGAAGCAATGAGATTAGACCAAGTGATCTATGTTTAATGATAGATAAAAGTAAAGTTCATACTACTTTGAAGATCCAATGTCACATGAGAGCTCACATCAAAAGATATAACAAACACATTTTAAAGTTGAAAAGTTAAAGTCTAGAATCATATAAATATCAAATGGAATGTGTGATCCTATCAGAACATTGATCTAATATACATGTTTTAAAGTTGAGGAAATTAAATGAGGATTATTGGATCATGGTGCAAAACTTGACATTTATGGTCAATATTTAAAGATATGATCATCCTAATGGTTAAGCCATGGAACATGTAGGTAAAATGCATTATATGACATAAACAATAATGTTGATCAATGTGATCAATCAAAATTATGTAGCAAGGCATGTGCATCAAAACTAGAGACTGATATTTGATAAATATAGTAAAAAATAGAGAATCATGGTAGTGGTGCATGAATTCAAGATGTGGGAACTTGTTGGAGCATGATGTGTTATAAACCAAGTGTGAACATAGAGATGATGCAAGACCTAGATCAAATGTTTATATATATATGTCATCTAGGATATATTTTTTAATGATGTTACTAAATAGACTTGAATTGAGAGGGGCAGAGAGGAAGAGAAGAGAGTGATGAAGTGTGTCAAATAAATATATATAGAGACACAGAAGTAGATAGGTAGAGTGGAAGAGAAGGAAGAGAATGTGTAGAGTATGAGTAGTTATAGACCACACCTATAATAGAAAATTAAATTGGATTAATTTATGAGTTAATATTATAATATAGAGTTGTAGTTCCATGATAAGATTTGATTGGTTGGTTCCATCAAAAGAGCTAAGTTGGTGCTCAGTTAGGGAGTGGGTGCTTCATTAGAATAGGTGATCTTAAACTAGGGGATAGGTATATCCTTAGGATCAATGCCCTTAAATGTGTAACCAATAAGGATTTGATTATGAGGCTAGCTTAGAATAGTTTATTCTATCAACTATTCTTATGGTGGTTTTTCCCATATTGGGTTTTCCATGAGATATCTAGTGTTATGCATATTTATGTGTTTTTGATCTCTGCATATATTCTTAGTCCACATTAAAAATTTAAAAAAAGACTAAATTTAATCAATATACTAATTCACCCCCCTCTTAGTAGATAGCTATGTTTTAAAAATTGGTATCAGAGCCTTGGTTCCTTATAAGAAGCTTAATTAGCTCAGGTAGATCTTGGATGGAGAACACAAATGGCTAGTCAAGAAAGATCTTCCTTAAAAAATCACATATCTTTTATGGATCAAACTATAAAATTAGAGCATAATAATGGAAGAATATTTATATTCATTAGGGTTTTATGTATGGATGTCTGTTGTAAATGGGTATACATCTCCTACTTATTAGGTTGTCAAAAAGGCATATGAGAGCAATACCTAGGAAAATAATGCTATTTTGTGTGGATTGTCTAAATTAGAGTTTGCCAAAGTGATGCATTGTTAAAATGCATAAGATATCTAGAAAAAATTAAAGAGTATCTATGATGGTGATGATAAGGTAAAGCATGCCAAGATACAAACATACAAAAGTAAGTTTGAAAGTCTAAAAATGACTAAAGAATAGACAATTATAGACTGATTCCTTAGAATAGATGAAAAATTCAATGCAATTATAGGCCTTGGAGAAGAGATAAAAGAATCAATCATTGTCAAAAAGGTCCTAAGATCTCTACCATTAAGTTATGACTCAAAAATCTCTATAATAGCGGAAGCAAGATATTTAGATAAACTCACTACCAATGAGTTGCATGAAACCTTCACTACCTATGAGATGAAAAGGGGAGAAGCAAACACTTTCAAGAAATAAGTTTCATTCAAAGCATCCAAGTAATTAAAAGAAGAAGCATCTACATCTGGATTTGAGGAGACTAATGAATAAGAACCCAAATTTGCTAGAAGATTAATAAGAGGGTCTAGAAAGTACAAAGGTAAGTTATCCTTTAAATGCTTTAACTATGGTAAGGTAAGACATTTTTCTACTAAATGACCTTACAACAAAAAGGATAACTCTGAGCAAGAATAGGATTATGAAAATATGAAACCCCAAAACTCCAAGAAGAATAACTTTAAAAATAAGAAGAGTCTTTACATAAGAGAATATAGTGATTCATTGGATGATATTAATAGTTTAGATGATGATCATTATTGTTCCTTTGTGGCTAAGGGACATAAAGTCCTATTCATGGCATCATGATCAAATTCTATAGATCATGAAAAGGAAGAAGTTAAAAAATATAATGAAGAAGAGGAAGGAGAGGTGGATCTACAGTGTGAACTCATCTATGATATAGATGAGATTAACATGATGAAAAAGAGAACTCAAGGTAGAAGAAGCTAGTACAAAAGGAAATTGAAAAACTATCCAAAGATCTTTAAAAATTTGATCAAATGGCAGTTATCCTAAAAACACAAGTTGAAGAGGTTAAAAGAATAGAAGATGTATTATAAATTGAAATATAATTTAAATTTTATGAATGCATGAAGTTAGAAGCATAAATAGTGGCCTTAAGAAAAGAACTTGATAAAGCTAAAGAACAAATAGATAAAGGTCTGAAGCTAAAAGGAGGATAATACATTCTTGATGAATTGATCAACTCTCAAAATCCATCAAAAAAATGATCTGGTCTTGGCTATGAAAAGGGGAAAAGACAAATAACTAATACATCTACTAATTTATATGAAAAATTCAAATTAGAAGGAGAATTAGGAGCAAAGAAAGAGAAAGCTTTCAAGGATACAAAGATAGATACAAACACTGCTAATGTGAATAAAGCCAAAGGAGAAAAGAATCTTGAATAAAATAAGATGAAGAACATAAAGGTGAGAATACTATCAATACATCCCAATGCCATGAGGTTTTTCAATTCATCTCATATTCAATATTATACTTGTAATTAGTTTGGGCATAGAGATAGAGAATGCAAAAAACCTGTTATAAATGAGTTTGCATTAAACTATGATGGGGGTCATCAGTTAAAAGGTGTGAGTAAGGTTGAGTATTTCAATTACCATGATGTGATACACATTTCAAGATTATTCCCAAATCATAAAAGTCAAGTACATTTATTTTTAATAAGAATTGTTTGCTAAAACTATGAATAGAGAGGTCACATTGGTAGGTTATGCAAGCAAAGGCCTATAAGTCAAAATAGGTTCAATCATGCTCCTAGAGTTCAATAAAGAAGGTAAGTTAACTCATGGAAACCAAAGGTCATAAGTATGAACCATTATGAGTCTACATGTCCAAGTAATCTATTTACTATGGTGGATAATGTTACATAGGTTAGAGAATGTCAAGGTCTCTCAATGTCTACTCATGTTGAGAATGAAAAGACCAAACTCAAAGTGGAGTCTAAGGTGTTAGCTGAGGATATTTATAAAGTGTGTATAGATCCAAATTAACATCTTATTGTTGATAATAAAGTATCATGTATAGAAGATTAGTTTTTTGGGCATAGTGATGAGGTTCTAAGCTACAAGGATGATTCTTTAGTTGAAAAGGTATGTCGTGAATATTTATTATCTCCACATATTTTCAATCCAATCCTAGAAGAAAAGGAGAACATTGTAATGGATGATCATGTTACTTATATTAATCCTAAGAAGAAGAAGAATTACAAGTATAAGATGACCAAGGAGGAGAAGGAATATGAGGAATTATGGGACACTACTGAATACACTTTATTTTAGAGTATTATGGTGTAGAGGTATTCTCTATTTATGCTTATTAAGAGACTAATTTTAGTAAATAAGAAATTGATGTTATGGTGTTATTTATAAGTGTCTATAAAGAAATAAATGAGTAATCCTAGTTGTATTTGGTGTGTCAAGGTGAGAGAAATGTTGTGTATGTAGTGACTTGAGGGTTTGATGTCTAGAAACCCTAAGGTGTGTGTTCATGATGCTAATGACTCAAGTTTTCGTATATGTAGCTAAGTAAACATTAGGTAGATAATATGTAATGTTTTAATTATTTGGTGACATGATTTTAATGCATGGTTTAGCCCAATTTAGTGTTCTTTATCATGAAAGAATGTTGGTAGTATGTACAAGGTCTAAAAGTAGGGAATTGAATTTCCTAGGTGTCTAATCAAGGATGATTAAGTATCAATATTTTATATTGCTTAGAAAGTTATGTTTGTCTCATTCATGTGTGCTCAAGGTGTGTTAAGGGTTTTTGGTCTTGAAGGTAAGATATTGTCAATTTTTGTTGCACAAATTGATTGATCAAATGTCAAAAGACTATAAGACAAGGTTGAAATAAAGAATGAGGAGAATGTGTTGTCATATCTTTAATATCATGAAAAAAGTCTCAAATTTATATATATGTCAAGATGTATATGCCATGGATTTATGGGGAGTTAACTCATATAGTGTGAATGGCTTAAGGAGCTATGCATGATGTGAGGGGGAACATACGTGAGATACTTCAATCATGATTGAATATATTTTGATGTTTGATACAAATGAGAACTCAAATAGGTTATGATAATGACTTGATCTAACCAAGTCAGATGTTTTAACAATGTATTGAATCTTCATGCATAAGCGAAGGGGGAGCTTTGCAATTGGTCAGGTCTTAGGATCAGAGGATTGTGTAGTTGAATCTGAGAAAGAAAGAATAGAGAAAATTATATTGATTCATCATTATTGAAAATGGTCTAAATATGCTCAAATAAAAGATGCCTAGGTTTAGGTGACTTAGGGGTAGTCCCTCTTAATGTTTTCAAGGTAAGTTCATGTAGTTTCTATTTTTCATGAATATTTTTTTTGTCTTCATAGAAGACTTGTATGATCAAAAGGAGTATAGTCATGGAGCATGTTTGAGAAGATCAAGGTGAGAAGAGGTTTGATCAATGTTAAGGGGTATCTGTATCATCTCTTAGAGATGGTCTTTTCATATTATTGGTCCTTGAAGTCTTTTTAGGTCGACAGGATTATAATTTAATCCCGCTTTATCATTATGTCAAAGGGAGAGAAAGTACCTAAAAAGAGGGATAGAGTCTAAGCATAAGCTTTGTATTGGTGTTTTAAATCAATGATAAGGGAGAGATTATTAGAGGTTTTTCAATGATGTCTCCAAGGTGTCCAAGGATGTTGATGAGGTGACATGTGTGATAGAATGATAATGACAAAGTGTGATTCAATAAGCCTTAGTGTTCTTGTATTTTTATTTAGTGTTTGCCTGATTGAGGCATTTGATGGATGATATTTAGGTATGGACATGTTGTAGAGTCCATATGGGGTGTCAATAGTTCTTATAATTAGTATGAAAGTGGTTATATCTCATTTGATAGTTTTTTATTTCATCTAGACATTTTGGGTCCAATGGTAGAAAATATGAATAGGTAGTTTGTTGATGTCACCATTACCATGTGTGGATGAGTCTGGGGGAGTTGGTCATATGGCTGTGATCACATTAGTGCATAAGATCCTATGTGAGAGGATCTTATGCACTAAATTTTAGGTCATGCGACTAAGTGAAACAAAAGTTATGTAAGAATAAATTTGGCCTTCCAGGTAGTTCTATGCATAGTTGGCTTTGTGTCAAATAAATCTGACTGAGTAAATTAATGCCATTATATATTTCATGTGAAAAGGTTTCAAGAGCTATTTAATACATTTTTGGATTCTCTTATTTGAGGAGATCATATGGTGTAAATTTGATAACATGTGTTTGAGCACAACAAAATATATATCTATCCAAAGTTGACCTTGCAGGCATATTGAAATGGTCCCCATACTTAGTCAAATCTACACAAGGTAAAGTTTGAGAAAATATCAAAAAATCTCAATGGAATGAATTTTCTCCAAGATGTTAGGATGCAACAAGATGAGGGTAAGTGGTCAAATTTTAATGTTGAGCAAAGATAAAGATTGAGCTTATCAGAAGATCTAATGGAGAGAATGTGATCATGTAATGTATATCTAATGGAGTGAGTGGACTCAATGGGATCAAGTATTTAATGTTTAATGAGATTGAGGTGAGTTTAAGACTAAACTAGTTTGACAAGATCAATAGAGTGTAAGTGTTCCAAAGTCTTAAGAAGAAATGAGATTAGACCAAGTGCTTGATGTTTAATGATAGACATAAGTAAATTCTATGATAATTTAAAGACCTAACAACACATTGGAGCTTAGATCAAAAGATCTAATGGACACATTTTAAAGTTAAAAGTTAAAGTCTGGAAGTGCAAAAATATCCAGTGGAGTGCGTGAGCCTGTCAGAACTTGATCTAAAAGATACATTTTAAAGTTGAGAAAATTAAATGAGGATCATTGGATCATGGTGCAAAACTTAAGATCTATGATAAATATTTAAAGTTATGATCATCCTAATGGTCAAGCCATGGAACATGAAATTAAGATGCATTATATGACATAGACAATAATATTGATCACTATGATTGATCAAAATTGTGTAACAAGGCATGTGCATCAAAATTAGAGCCTAATATTTTCTAAATAAAGTAAAATATATAGAATCATGGTGGTGGTGCATGAATTCAAGACACAAGAAACTTTCTAGAGTGTGATGTATTATAGACCAAATGTGAACATAGAGATGATGTGAGACCTAGATCAAATACTTATATATATATATATAAGTATTTGATCTAGGTCTCACATCATCTCTATGTTCACATTTGGTCTATATATATGTCATCTAGGATGTAACTATTAATGATGTTGCTAAATAGAGTCAAATTAAAAGGGGAAGAGAGTAAGAGAAGAGAGTGATGAAGTCTGTCAAATAGAGAAGTAGAGTGGAAGAGAAGGAAGAGAATGTGTAGAGTATGAGTAGTTATAGACCAAACTTGTAAAAAAAGAATTGAATTAGATTTATTTATGAATCAATATTGTAATCTAGAGTTATAACTCCATGATAAGATCTGATTGGTCAGTGCCATCATAAGAGCTAAGTTGGTGCTCAGCTAGGGAGTGGGTGCTTCCTTAGATTAAGTGCCCTTAAACTAGGATATTGGTGTCTCCTTAGGGTTAGTGCTCTTAAATGTGTAACTAGTGAGGTTTTGATTATGAGGTTTGATTAGAATAGTAGATTCTAGTAGCTATTCTCATGATGATTTTTCCCATATTAGGTTTTCCACGGTATATCTAGTGTTATGCATATATATGTATATGTGTTCTCTGCATATATTTTTAGTCTATATTAAAAGTTTTAAAAAGGACCAAATTTGATCAATCTACTAATTCATGCCCCTCTCTTAGAAGATAGTTGTGTTCCAACACGAGAGGCCTCTCATTATCATTTTTACTAATGAAAACTTATAAAGATTACAGATCTCAAAAAAGTGTGTAAAAGAAACAACGAAGGTGAATTTATATAATTT
Source organism: Torreya grandis (assembly GCA_037957365.1). NCBI lineage: Eukaryota > Viridiplantae > Streptophyta > Pinopsida > Cupressales > Taxaceae > Torreya > Torreya grandis. Next base: position 1,930,523 of record JARHVA010000266.1, read on the forward strand.
TAGTGGTAAAATCAAAGAAAAGGTTGAGGTGATGTGCATTCAAAGAAATAAGAGTGGAAACATGCCTATAGGAGTGTGTAAAAGTAAGTTATAGGTTTTAGATTCTACATCAACCATTGAAGGAGGTTAAAGAAAGAAGGCCAAATTGTTTTAGGTTTGTAAAAAGGCAACAAAATGTATTCATTTGGAAGAATTTTTCAACTCTACATTAACCTTTAAGCACCTTGGTTTTTGATGTGTCAAAATTATAAATTAGGAGATTAGATCCATTACCAATCATCCATAAAGTAGAGGAGCTATGAGGGCACAAAGTAAGGTAGTATTGTTTTCATCAAGGAAGAATGTTATAATGTACATGAAACATAAGGTAATAACTTGAAAAGGTTGTTAGAATAGACATATATCAATTAGGAACTAGAGATGGAACATGTAGGGAAGAAGGATTCTATGACACCACCTCCACCTCAAATTTTGATATAAGAAATACAATACCCTAATACAATCTTACACATATACAACTAAGAATATAAGTTTTCACCCATAGAGTACTTGAGTACAATTATCTCCAATCCAGTAATGAAGATGACTTATAACTAGACTACCATGTTGAGCACTAAAACACAAGGAATCAGGTCACCTATGATCTCATGGTTTATAATTTACTAAAATATGTGGGTGTGCTTCAACTTTCCAAATACCATACTTTGAGAAACCCTAAGAGGTATTTTTTTCCAATTTCATGCATACATGAGGATTATATTTAATTTTTAGGGCATATAATGAAGATTAACCCTAAGTGGATCAACAAAGTAATATGGTTACTATGTTTAGGGTTTGATGTTACCTAGATCTTAATTATTAGGATGTGATTGAGAATATTCATTAGAAAGTTTCTTAGTATTGATGAAATGGATAAGGTGATTTTTAGAGAGGTAATTATGTTGGAAATCCTTCACTAGAGCATTAAATAAATCCTCTAGTTGTGTAATTGAATGTCTAGGAAGTTTATTGTACCATTCAAGTGAAATGCCAACAAGGGTTCTAGGTAGGATCTTAATGGTAACAAATGTGTTATTTGGACCCATTCTTTATAGAGATTACCAAATATTTTGAAAAACATAGTAGGACCTTTAGTCCCATCATGTGTAATGATTGTATAAATGTTTCCAATATATATGGATACAATGAATAGATCTAAAGCTTTATTTTGGGTATCTTAAATAAATTTGTGATGCATGAGATGTCGAGGTATTATATTCACATTGACATCTCTAAGAGGAGGAAAAAAAGTATAATTATTTTGAGGCATAATGATAGGGGATTGACTTGACATTTATAAGATGCGGTTTTGAATTTGGAGCCTTTGAGAGGTAGTATACGCTTTTATAATGTTTATTTTTTGGACCATTTGAGAAAGGATTTGAGTAATATCAATAGGTGAATTTAGAGTAGAGATATTAAGTTAGGGATTGGCAACATTGGGATGGGAAGGAATATTTCCAACATTAGTGTTGGTTGTACCAAATTTGGTAGAATAATAATGAAGTGTGATAAATCCACCATTATTTTTAGAAGTGAAAATGGGATTATCATCAAGATCTATTTGATTAATTTAAAACATGTTACTTTGTGAAGTGATAATGGTAGGTGCTCTTTTTATGGGTGTAACAAGAGGATTATGAACATTGGTTATTACTATTGATGTAGATGTGTTGATGAGTTTATGAATTATATCTTTAAAAGGTGTAAAAATGGTATAAGGTGTATAATTATCATGATTTTAGATTTGTATTTGAGGATTTTATGGATCTACTATATGGTATGGGGTAGATTGAGATTGAGATCTAGAATGATTTTGTGAATAGTTGCATCATGAAGAGTTGTATTCTATGGTGGATAGGTGGTAAAGAATATAACAACCCATGTAAACTCAAAATGGGTTGAGAATATAAATAAATAATTTTAGATTTGATTTCAAGATGCTAAATACAAATTTTTATGAGAGAAAAATACTTGTAAATAAAACTAGATCTATCACCAATGGAACTAGATTGGCCAATTAATTGAAGAAACAAGGTTTGTTCTAAGCCAGCTAAAATATAAAGGGTTGTACTAACTCAGGTAAGATTATGTAAGATAATTTGATAGTGAGATATTAGAATGGATCAATTAGGATAAACATGGTCAACTGAATCGATCTAGTGTGATTCTGTAAAGGAAAAACTATGACCCAAGAGTGGACTAGGTTATTCATAGTATACGAGATGGATCAAGTTAGGTACTATGGAGAAATTTATAGTTTTGTATCAAATTAAATTTGTTAAGAGATATGAAATCTATTATATCGATCTGATTTTATTCTAATAGGATATATAGCCTACTAAATCAAACTAGTTAATTTAGCTATATAGGCAAGGGAATATTATATATACTACTAAATCAAGTCAACCAATTTAGTTATATAGATAAGAAAAATTTAAATTGTATAAAACTGGATGATTTATTTTAAAAATAGAAGTAAACCAAACATAAAATATAAGACTAAGTCATGCTGGTTAATGTAGTCTATTCATACACAGTCAACTAGATCAAGCTAATCAACTTAGTTGAAAAACATAACACATAACTATATCAAAGTTGGATGATACATTTTACAAAATAATAGATAATAGCAAACAACAAGAAAAAAAATTAACTACTAATGCTAACTAATCACCTATAAAAAAGATCATGAAGTTATACTAAAAAGTTGTGTTGACTACATAGGCTTCCAAAGATACTAGCTTGTCCATTAGATAGTGATGACCCAATGTTTCAAAGAACTAACTATGGAGGAAGTTTCATTCCCATAGCTCACTAAACCTAATTTTAGGGGTAAGCTAGAAGTAACTTCTTAGTGCTAACTGCTAACCAATGCACTAAAAAATTAAATAGGTGGTTGGATTTTGAAGGTTTAATACAAAGAATAGTCCTAGATGATTCTAAAATATCATGAGTTATGTGGAAATTAAAGACCATGTTTAGATTTATACTATGGCTATGAGTATTGGGGTAAGCCCCTTATGCCATGATATCTATAAATAATAGACATAGATTGTAAATAGAATATTATGTAGCCCTTCATGATAGTATCTAAGTAGTTTTAAAACTAAAAAATAGACAAGGACCATAATTAGAATATCACATAACCCTTCATGGCAATAGCTAAATAGTTTTAAAACTACCAGTACACAATTTATAGGGAAGGCCAAACAAGATGAAAATAAAGGTAATTTTTAAAAAAAAACCAAGCTATAATTTATGAAAGTAAATAAATAAGCAACCAAATCTTTATTTCAAAAGTGAAAGTGATTGTAATTACTATGAAAATATATGTTAATTTCCTTTACTTATGTTAAGAAAATAAAACACATTGAAAAATATTGAATAGGTCGATCTAGTTGAGCAAATAAAACAAAATAGAATCAAGCTGGTAGACACAATCTATTGAAAAATTAGGCATAAAAAAATTAAACTAACCATATCGATTTAGTTTGATAGTATAAATCACAAACATATAACTAGATTATGATGGTAGATTTAGTTTACTGTGTGGGTATAGTTTGATAGAACATACAACTCATGAAAACAATAAGGAAAGTTTTGAATTTTGAACTAAAAATCAAGAATTGTAAATTAATTAAGATTGATAAGATGGAAATGCTAAGATATTAAGGATGAAACTAGAAGATAACACATGATCAATCATGTCACTTTAGTTGTATTTCTAGAAGTATAGATTTTTTATTGACTGGGTCATCTAGAAGGGATTTTAATCTTATAGACAAAGAAAATGACTAGATCAACTAGATCAATGTAGTTAGCTGACAACCTTGGGCCTATAGATAAAGAAAATACCAGATCAACTAGCTTGATCTAGTTAGTTGAGGAAAAAACTTGCATTGAGAAAATGAAACATGATGGACTAACTTGATCTACTTGACTTTGATTGAAAAATAAAAAACTCAATGGTTAGATTCACATTGGGTTCACTAAAATGTATGTAATGAATTATGATGGATCTACAACTTCTCCTACTTAGTGAACTCCAAGCTTGAATAAGGTAATCTTACTAATAACTCATTACATAACTGTTTATATGAAAACATGATGAATTTGGATTTGATAAACTTACCTAAGGGATCTCTTATCACACAACACCACTAGAGAGGGTTTTATAGCCTATATTCAAATAACACCACATAATAACCCTAGCTAGGTCTAAACTACATAAAATAAATAGAATATAGTGCTGACTAAAGTTTATGGCACAAAGGGGGATAATTAAACCAAAAAAACATAACATGAAAAGCAAAACTCTACTTAAGTTAATGTATAGTTAATTCTAAGCAAGGAGTAAAACATTCAACCTATTGCTTTGTGTAATATCTATCTAAAAAAATGAAAGAGTAAGTGTTAGGAATAATTGTTTTGAATGAACTTTTCATGCCTGAATCTCTCCCTTTTCCAATGGTGATTTCAAGATTTTTTTATGGCTTTATAAGGAACACACTATAGAAATTGGATCTAGACTAAAAGACTCCTACTTTGCATCCAAGACTTTCCACAAGACAAGTTTATTTCCTTCCAAGGCAAAACCCTAAGCAATGACTCCTCAAGTGTATAATTAGCATAATTATGAATAGTAATAATGGAAAAATGAATGTTCCTATCTATTGAATTAAAGTGAAGGTGGTATTTAAATCCAAGTATTGAACCTAGATTAATTTAGAATTTAGCTAATAAGATCAACCAACTCAATTTTTTAGGCAAGAAAATTAGCCATTAGGTCTTGACTAGATCAACTTAGCTGATCTAATTCCATAACGTGAAATTTAACTTTTGAAACAAGATCAACTAAGCTAATTTAGTATGAAAATGAATAAAAAGGGGTTTTTCTTAGTGAGGGGCCATTTTTAAAGGGTAATTTTTTAGGGAAGTGGATAAATGGGATTTAATTTCTTAGGGGATTGGATAAAAGTAACTTATAGTGGGTTTAGGAAATGATATAAGGACCAACAATATTTTGAATCACCAAGGCATGCACTTAGAGAGATGAAAACTCTATAGGTTTCTATAAGAGAGGAAGTGTCAGTAAATGATAAAGTTTTAAAATATTATGTGTATACACTAAGTTTCATATGAACTCAAACTTTAGCCACATAGGGAAGTAAGTATAGAAAAATAATATAAGATAGATTCCAATAACTCTTTCTACAAATAAACACAAGATTATTGTTAACCATACACAAACTCACATCGATCTAAATAAATAAAAAGAGTAAATAAATTGATTATAATAGCTTTTTTCCAGTTCTAACTATTGCATTTATTATAGAAAAACATATATTCAAAATTATAATATTAATATCATTCATTTTTCCATAGGTAATTAGAACACATTCATAAGATAAAACACAATGAGATAAAACAAAAATTGTATTAATCTTATGGTGTTTTATTAAAAAAATTATGATCTTTACAGTGAGTTGCATATATCTAGAGATGAGATGAGATCTACCTCAAAATATCACATAATCCCAGTCTTATCCATAGTGGCTCAAAATCATTAAAAACCCAATCATTACCATGATAACCCTAAAAATTCAAAGAAGAGAGGAAGGGGACTCATAATTTTGATAGTACAGCCCTTCACTAGGACCACAAGGATTTTCAACTCTAAATTGATGGGGGACAATTTATTATGTACTTCAGGGTATCTTGATGAGCTACAAATGCTTGTGCCACCAAGTTAGTCTCTTGATCAAGCTTTATAAGGTTGACATATGGATCTAATAAAAGAAATTATGCTTGAGTCAATAGTCTAGCTTGAGCCTTGAGAGGTGTTTCTAATGATACATTTACTTCATTAAATTGACTAATGATTTTAGTTAATTTCATAGAAAGATCTAGAATGGCTCAAGCTCTGTCTTTGTTGGCCTTCTCCATATTATTATTCATTTCCACTTTTGAGTGCTCTAGGTGTACCTCAAAATCATCAATGCTATGTAGGGTGACATCTAGGTGAAAGAGGATTGTGATGCCAACTTATTTGAAGTAAGAAAGGATTTAATCCTTACCTTTCTCCAATGGCTCAATGGTGGCTTCTAATCCCTAAGCTAATATTTGAGTAAAATCCTCATGGTCCCTATGAATGTTTTATATATATTCATATTCATGAGGGGCATGAGATTGATCTCCAACAACATCCATTTATTTATAATTTCCACTATATTCTTTCATTTATTATACACCTTGACACTTCCCTCTAAATATTGTTGTGTTTATAGGACATAGTGCTCTTAGAAAGAGGTTTGGTCACCTCTATAAGGGATGAAAAATTTTTCACAAGGGAAACATTAAATTTTCCAACCAAGTAAATGGGGAATGAACTCTTCACTTGGGACTCTAGGGTCTTGACTTGGTCCTTAAGGTCCTTCATTAATTTATATTTTATGTCATTGGTGTCTTTGATCATAGATATTGGTTCATATATAATTATTTCTTCTCTTGTAACAATCCTCTTCCCTATGAGCAAGAAGAAACCCTATTTTATCCTTCATACTATAAGATCCCCATCATGTGTGAAGGTTTATATGAGCACCCTCTCCATTTGGCCTAAGTCCCTATGTAATTAAATATGGATATGAGTGTCCTTTTTATAGACCATGTCTATAATTTATGCACCTAAGGCTTTAATGGGCCCCATCTAACCTTGTCCTACCATTTTTCTCAAGGTAGTGGAGTATGCGACAAGGATAGTGGTAGCTGAAGTGGAAGGGGGAGGCATGAGTAGAGGAGAAATAATGAGGGTGAGGGATGGATGATGGAGGGGGGAGAATGGGAGTGAAGGGAGGAACTATCAAATGGGAATCCTAGGGGAATAATTGAGACCTCATTTGGTCTTAGGTCATGAAGGATCATTGGCTAATTATTCCCAAGAGCCATGTATTCAATTTGAAAAGTCTTGAGGATCCTAGTGTAATGAATATATAATACCATGATGATGATATAGATGTAATTAAAGGTTTTTGGAGTGGTTGAGGTGAAATAATCCTTGGCCTCTTAGTAGTATTTTTCTTGGTTCTTGCCTATGGTGCCACTAAACTTAAAGGAGTTTTCCTAGATGGAGATTATGAAGGCATTACCGCCATTGTTTGATTTATTAAAGCATTGATAATTTTGGGAGTAAAAGAGACTGGGGTATTCATAGTCATAGATGCCATTAAGGGAATTATGGCATTGGAAGGGAATGTTAAAACATATGGACCTAGACTCAGAGTAATAAATGGGGATGAGTAAGATGGTGTAGTTGAAGTGGTCCAAACATGGTAAACTAGGGAAGTTAAGAAGCTTAGATTACCAAATATTGTAGAATCTAAAGATCAAGGGGAACTTGGGAAATTATAGTGGATGACATAAGAGGAGTTATAAGAGAGTGAGGTTATAAATAGGTTGGAAAACTATGAACATTAAATGAAACTAAATTTAGTGTAAGGAAAGCTAGGGTACCTACTAGGGGTGTTGTGAAAGGGGACACAATAGGGTTAGGATGCACTTGAGATAGGAATATAGGAGGAACTATTGTGGGATGCTTAGACATACCTAAATTAGTGGTGGAAACCTCTAGGGGTACTAAAAACTATTACTAAGGTGGGATCTTATATGATTTTGATATACTTGATAAATAAAGTGCACATGTAACCTAAGGTTGGCCTACGTAGGGGGTTAATTTAGGTGAAGTAGACATTGAGGTTGATAGATTTGTAGTAGCATGGACCCATTAATAAATTTGTTTAGAGATCCTCTCCTTGGTTTTCTAGATCTGAATAGTATATTGTGGTCTAGTAGGCCATGGGGAGTTAGTATCTCTTCCATTATGGGTCTGTACTACACTTGAGTTATTTGGAAACATGTTTCTTCAATATATGAGATCACCTCCACATCATTGGTAGGGTTTAGTTAGATTGCATCATTGGGGTGGCTATCATGGTGGTACATGGTGTTTATTCATGCCTAATACTTCTCCACATGGGTGTACACCTTACCATGATGATCTCATTCTATTTAATCCACCTTTTGGAGGTCATAAGAATATTTATGGAGGGCCATATCTTGTAGTGAGAGTAAATTATTATATTCATGGTTTTTTATGATCATAGGGAAAAATGGTTAGATATTATACTTAATAACAAGGTGGAATCTTGTGATGCCATTAGTTAGATACCAAGTGATCTCCCATTTTTCTATGTGATTAAGGACAATATAGCTCTGTAAAATAAGTTCACCTTGTATGCCTTCCACCATGATCATAATGTATTCCTATTAGTACCAATAAATAATGATGAGAATAATTAAAATCCTCATTTCCACATAAAGCCTAGGAACTAGCTTCTTAATGATGGAAAAGTATATCGAGGGGTAAAATTGATTGCATATGTCCAAAATATGTTCATGTAGTGGTGATTGATGAGCTTAAAAAAGACTACATACACCATAGACCCTATTTGAACCCATAGAGGGAATGTTTTTCTCTATAAATTCAAGGTGGTGTAGGTGTCATCAACCAAGTATGACATCATGTAAGAGTTTCCCTAAGTCCACACACTATTTACCTATTATGTGATGTTGAAGATGATGATGCCCATGAGAGTAGGAAATTGTTCCATTCTAAGGATGATGCTAAGTAGAGGGAACCAAATCTTGTTAACATTCACAACGTCACTCACACCATATAAGTGATTGAGTAGAGACATGTTAGTTTACATCACTTCTTGTAATGTTTTTATGGCATAGGGGTTAGGGTCCTCCTTATTCCCCTAGTATTCAAAGTCCTCAATCGATTCCTTATGGACCTCATATAAATCATGGGTGATTAACCACCCAAAAAAGATCTATGTATCACTAGGGATGTCAAAATATGATAGATTTTAATATTGCTTGAAGTTAGCCTTGAATATGTCCACAATATAGAGTTATATGTTGGGAGAATGAATGACATTATTAGTGCATTTGTAGATCTAAAATAGATTGGTGAAGAAATATCTATACAAAAGACTTCAAGCTTGGTAGAAACATTGCGTTGTCCTAAGGATTTGATGGATATGAGATCATCTACCAAATCCACATCATTATCCTTTGGTTCATCATCACTACTGGGCCTTTGTATATCTTCAATCTTCTTGAAGATCTCATTTTAATGATTAAATATTGTGATGCCTTGTAGGAAGGTAGTATCTTAGAATTATTTATTTGAATTAGAATTTGAAGTTAAGGTAGCCATTTTTAAATGCACATGACATTAGCATAGATGTAATTTGGGATTTGGAGGAAATTCAAGGTAGAAGGATCTAAATGATTTGAATACATATAAGATAGATAACAATTATCTCACATCAAATGAGACCTCATAGGGATCTATAATGTTTTTCATTGTAATGGATTTAGAATATTATGTCATGTGAATTAAACTTTAAGTTCGTGGGCTCAATATTAATTTAACTATTTTTTGTCTTAGAAATATTTTTTTCAAACAAGCCTTAATTTTATTGTTTGGTGGTGATGGACCTATCTAGGTGTCAAATTATGAACTAGCCAAGTGAGCTATTTGGGAACACTCTTAGCTTTGGCCCAAATGGCATCTATGTTGTGTTTGCATAAAAAAACATGACATTTTTACATTAGTGGATTCAATGGATACTATGATGACATTTCATAATGGGGCACTTACTCAAATTAACAACTTTGCTTGTATATAATAGTCACTCAATTGTACCAAATACATGTGACATTATATTTATAGATTGAGAACTCAGTCTGTACCATTCCCTAACTCATCAAGCTAGTTTGAGACCTATTTGGCCAATTAGGTATATGATAGTACATGTGACACTCTCTTGTTATATTTTTAGGGATATGAAAGGTTTGAAACATTTGGGTGTAAGGATTACGTGTGGCACTCTCCCATTAAATTAGACCTTCCATGGTTATGATATATTTAACACCTCTAGGTGTATGGATACACATAGAACTCTCCCATTGGATCAGGATTCTCAGGGCTCTAAAAACTCTAGCTCCTTTGGGTTTACATATGTATATGGTGTTCTCCCATTGGATCAGGCCTCATGGGGATCTGAAAGCTATGACATCTTTGAGTTTATAAATACACACGATGCTCTTTCATTGGATCAGGCCTCTTAGGGATCTGTAAACTCTAAAACCTTTGGGTGTATAAATATACATGTTTTTTTACCATTAGATTAGGCTTGCTAGGGATCTTATAGGTTAAAAAATTCCATGTGTATGGATACACACAGTATTTTCCCATTGGATTAGGATTTTGATACCTTTAACACCTTTGGGGTATGGAGACATGTGGCACTCTCCCATTGGATTGAGACTCTAATAACTATGACACATCTAAGTGTATAGATACACATGGTGATCTCCCATTTTATTGAGCCTCATGGGATCTAACACCTTTGGGTGTACATATACATATGGAATTCTCCCATTGTATGGGTCCTATGGGGATACGATAATTCTAACACCTTTGGGTGTGTGGATACACTTGGAACTCTCCCATTTGATCTGGCCTCTTAGGGATTTGACTATTATAACATCTCTAGGACTTGAGAAACATAAAAAATGAGCAAGTCATTTTAAAAATTCTTCATAAGAAAGGGGATATTTACCTATCATAAAAGAGGCTTTGGGAGTTGCCAACTAGACTCTAGGATTGAGACTTTGAGAAATGTTTGTTTTAAATATTTCTTATAGAGATAAATTAATGCCCAAAAAAACTAAGGAAAATAATTTGAAAGAGTAATAAATAGTCACAAAATATATTCAACATAAACAAATGAGATATTATCATAATTGTATAAAACATCAAGAAATGATAGTCTAATAGGTAATTGGAATTTTTGAAAAGATAGAGATTGAGTTGGGATTGATAAAGGGACAAATATTTTTTAAAAAAATTGTATTTAAGTGGGCCCATTTTATTCTTAAAAAAAAGGACACGTTGACCACAATAAATGGATTCTTAGGGTTACATGACATCAAATATGTAAAATATGTAAAATATTATGGAACATACATATAGGGTAATATATGTGCATACAAATATAAATATAATTTCAAGTATAATTCCTTGAAGTTATAAAAATACAATTACCATGTGTTTTCATGAATGTATGTCTCTGAATCAAATGATGCTAGGGAGATAATGGATCTTAAATTACAACTACAATGCCAAAATAGATTACAACAATCTAAGTGAGGCACCCATAACATTTATTATCATATATATAAAAAACAAATGAAATAGGTCAATTATGAATCAATTATAAGTAAAATTATTTGAAAATAAGTTTAAATAATTCCTTTTACAAAAATAAAGATAGAATAAAAACCATACCTACGTGTAAGGAATCATAATGTTATTATAGCATCATAAAAAAAAATAGTAGTCTAGAATAGATACCCATAGCATTTGTCACCATCTATACAAATAAAAAATAGAATAGGCTAGTTATGAATCAATTAAAAGTAAACCTATTAAGATAAAATTAAATTATTCTTTATACATAGAGAGATAGAGATATAATAAACAGTGAGAAATAAAAGGAGAGAGAGGGGGAGAGAGGTTGTGAGAGGGATAAAATGAGAGAGAATTAAACATTATATATATCCTTCTATCTCTCTCCCCCTCATAGGATGAGAGGAGAATTTTAATCAAGCAAACACATTAAAACTATGTTGTATACAGAATACTAAAATAATACAACTTGAAAATACTCCCACAAACTATGTGTAGGGTAATCCAATGCTAATGACAACCTCAATAATTGAATCCAATCCATGTGGGGTACCCATATGATTTTTCATCATTTTTACAATAAAAAAATAAAATAATTCAAATATGATTCCATTTAGTAAATGTATTAAGATAAAATTAATATTCCTTTATATACATAAAATATTTATAATTAGTTCCTTCTGTGAATGCATATGATGGAGTGGAGAAGTCTTACATATATAGTTTTATAGTGTCCTAAGGTGGTGAATTCAATATGGATAACATATGGTATTGTTTAGTGTCATGTAAATATGTGTGTATATTCTTTGTGTGTGTTTCCACTGGCTCTCTAGATATTCCTATTGGATATACAAATGTTATACATGTATGTCTAACCTAGGAAAGTGGTCCAATACACTTCATCCCACATGGTTTACAAATATTTACATAAACTATGGGGAGACTTATAATTGTGCCATTACATGAATCATCGATAGTATGAGGGACACTACTAAATATGCCACTATTTATAACCATTCTAGTGAAATAGCCTTGGGTTCTCATTGTATGCATCTTGTGGTGAATCATTATTTATGTGAAACCACTAACTCACTAAGGGTGTCCATCCATGTAGTATGATGCATGATTATTGGGATGTCAATACACATTATTAAATTTTTGTTTCTCTGAGGGTGGTTTTGGTCCTTCTTAGCACCATGGCTATAAAATAAGGACTCACCTCCCATACCTTGAGATGCCCTCATGTCAAAATAATTTGGGATTTATTTGTGAACAAACTCGTAATACAAATTTATCAAAAAATATAAAATAGCCCAATTATTAATTCATGGAGACTCATCAAAAACCATCCATCACCTGTACCACAATATTTTTTATCTCTAAATCCATACACCAATAATTTCTAATATGTCTGAGATTCATCGGTGGTAGTTTAGTGGTTCTAGGCATATGAAACAAATCACATATTTTTTCTTTTTTTATATTTATATTTTTTATTTACTTATATGAAAATACAATACCTCTCTACGAAATTGTATTGCATCAAGTTGGGAAGTGACATTTCCCACTTAATTATAAATGGCCTCAAATATATTATTAGGTGAATTTCAATCAATATTTTCCTAAAGAGCCACACAAACTATTAATGATAGTTTCTAATTTTTTTCTGCTTTCAATTATATTTCCCATGTAATTTTCCTTCTTATTCTATGATTTTAAATTATTGGGGGTTTGAATTAGGGTTTTGTTGGTGATTTTTGTTATAAAATGGTCCCATTAGATTAAGAATTTGAAATAATGAAAAAAAATTATATTAGGTATTTTAAGGTATGTGATAATTTTAATTATACTATGATTTTTAGGGGATTTTTACTCATGTATGTTTAAGTCATATCAAGATGACCTCCATGAGTAGTCATGATCTTAATGTCATTTTCTACCCGATGTATTTATGGTAATAATTACAAGGCAAGGGGGATTTGTTAATAAGGGACATGAACATTGAATTTAGTAAACCTCTTTGGACTTCTCACCCTCTATCATCTTTCCCCATTATAGATTATTTTTGTGGGTGTAATACCTTATAAAATTCATCCTTGTCTCACAATTCAAGTACCAATGTGGGCTTAGCCCAATTACAACCCAATCATTTATTATAATTAGGTAGTTAAAGTCTTTCACATGATAATTTTAACTATATATTATTATTTTTGTAGCATTTTAAAACTTTTGTGGGTTTAAGTCATCTCAAGATGATCTCCATGAGTATTCATTAACCTAATGAAATTTATCATCTCATTTAATTTTGGTAAGAAATGCCTTGTGATTATTAACATAAATAAATGAGGTATTAATTATCATTTGGTTAATGAATACTAATGGATTCATATTGATATGAATTAAACACACACAAGTAAAAATCCCACAAAAATAATAATTTAATTAAAATTATCTTTTGAAACCCTTTAACTATCTAATATAAATACATAATTGGGTTAATCTTGTGTTTTTGGACTTGTATTGTGAGACAAGGATTAAAACTATAAGACATTACAACCACCAAAATATTTTACAATTGGGAAAAAGGGTAGAGGATAATAATCTAAAAGTGGTTTATTAATTCAATTTTCCTCCCTATTACTAACAAATTTTGCCTTGCCTTGTTATTATTATCAAACATACATGAGGAAATAAATGCCATTATAAACCCTAAGCATGTCCTAAGGAATCAAATAACATACGTAAAACCATAATGTAAGCAAGGATGCATTATGGAGATGCTTGGATAATAATTTATGAGGAAAATAATGTAGACCCTTAGATTTTCACTCCTCAATATCTTCAAATTACTAAGACTAGAATGAAAAATTCACAGGTTTATTTATTTTATAGAATATTTTTATACTATGTAAAATGGAATAAAACCTTTGTAATACATATGGAATACACCCTATATAATATAGAGGGAATACACCCTTTTTATTACATAGATATTTCACCCTATGTAATATAAAGGGTGTAGTCCCTTTAATATCTTAAATGATATGCAACCTTTTTATTAGATAAGGCACATGTTCTTTAGGATTGGTAACCAAGCCATTAAGTTTTTTAGATAATTAATGGTTATGTGTCCTATGTAATATAATTTTTTTATTCAATTTAAAATCTCAAAGAGCATGCACCCTTTGTATTACATAGTACACATGCCCTTTAGGCTTAGTAACCAAGCCATTCTAAATTTTGGCTCATTCATGGTTTTAAAAGGGCATGTTCTATTTTCAAATATGTGCACATCCTTTATAATACATTAATAAATTTTATAGGAGTGTAACATTACCCCACACACCTTCTTATTTATTCATCTACACATGCTAAAATCTATTTGTCAATCTACTCAATATGATAAATCTCCCCAATATGATCCATATAATCTATCAAGTGTCCCTAATAATCATGTATAAAGCCCCACATATTAATCAATATATCACATATAAATCAAATTATATAATCCAAATTATGAAATATATGTTTGTCATGGCCTGACTCTAAGACAAGCCCACTATATGCCCCCTTTTTGATATGAGAGACGAATCCTACAAATTACTCATTTCAAAATAAAAATTTATGCATGTTATATTTATATATAAAATTTTATTCATGTCAATTATTAATATATGTCATCATATAAATATTTAATCATTCAAATATATATGAAAAAGGTAATCCAAGGCAATGGGCATACAAGTTTCATGTCAAGAATAAATATTAGTTACACACATAGTAATGAGAATCATAGTAGATGAATGATAGAAATAATGGAATCACACGTAATATAATAATGTGTGATATAAATTAATGACACAAATCTCAAGATCAGTCATATATATATATATATATATATATATATATATATATATATATATATATATATATATATATATATAGACACACATGAACACAATATCATGATTATGAAGTACACAAGCACTTAAAACATGACTCAACTCTAGCCTAACATGAATAACATGGCCATGTCATGAACTAAAGGATCCTATGACACAACTAAAATATGATATGAAAATAAAAACTAAATTCAATCATAGATTATGTTTTGTAGGATGAACATAATGTAATAATCAATAATATCAAACATGCATATAAAAAGCAATGCCAGTCTACATAATCAATCAATGTCATCATCTAGCATAGAAAAGTACAATATCCATACGAAATATCACCCTAAAAATTATATTCAAGATAAATTTATTTGTATATTATATTATGATTAATATAATAATATAGAAATATATAACCTAATAAATGTGCAAAGATGCCCCTAGAATAAGCATTCCCACAATGTATAGATGTTGCCTCTAGGTGTAATTAATGCCACCCCTTATATGTCCATGTATCATATGTAGTATTTATATCCACCATCGAACTCATTTTAACCATGAAAATCATGTGATTATAAAATATATATGTAACAACATTAATCAATCATGTATACTAGCAAAACATGTCATGTATAAGTCCTCATTTTTTTTCATTTTTTAATTATTTTAATTTTTAGATATTTTGAAAATTTATAACCCTAATGTCACATTGAAGTTATGATTAAATTCATAAAAATTATATAGTGATATATTTATTATCTCTATATGTAGAATTATATCAAATGTACATAGGTAATCATCACTAGAGTCATCATACCATAGTATGTATATAATATTTCCATTTTTCCTTTCCTAGATTTAATGTGTTTATATTGAATTTTATTCAAAATTATATGAGGGATAACATGCCATATTATGAAAATATTCCACTTCACTTATAATTTAATATTTGATATTTTGGATCTCATTGTTTCCATCATGATAAATTGTTATTGTATTATCTTCAAGCATGAATGTAATGCACTTATTTAGAGTATAAATTGTAGATTTCATATCTTATAAGAATTTATTTACAATTATAGCATATAATGTATATCTATTATGCATTAAAAATATCAAATTATCCATAATATTTGACCCAAAAGAAATAGTTAATGTAATATGGCATATTAATTTGAAGTAATGTATAACATGTTGTGATTCATTATTGTGTGGCCAAACTAATATATAAATTTAATAACACATGTATTTTAACCTTATTTTTTTATATATTTAAGCTTATTTATAATAATAAACCTTGATGGATGTTGAATATCCAATGGGTAGTTTTTTGGATTCTTTTACAATTTACAAGATCTATTCCTTTGTTGTGTCTTGTTAGAAACTAAAATTGATGCACCCACTTTAGGTGTATTTTTTTGTATATGTATTATCATGGCAATGAATTAATATTTAAAATTATGAATGTTTTTTTGAAATGTTTCACAACTATATGTATCATGTCTTGTTATTCTATGATAATTACAAAATGGCATCCTTTCTTGATGTGATAATTGACCCATAACTCTATGTTGAGTAGAAGGTAAATGATCAAATTAATGTCAAGTAATATTTTTAAAATATTAATTATTTAGTCTTGTTTATAGTTACTTGAAATGTTTTATCTTTGGTGGAATGTTTTGTATCCATGAATTCTATTCTCTTAAATGATTTTCATAGACATTAGATATTCATTATTGATACATAATGCAATGTGTAGTGCTTCTTATGATTGAGTCATATTATATTTTAATTTTTTTTATATCAACGAATAACTAATCATGAAATATTCATAGCATGAAATGACATTGAAAAAATTATATATATCCTCATGGTTAGATGTAAGGAGTGCCATTCATTAATTTGGTTTTGGTTCTACATGAAGGAGATGTTTTAATTTATTAGTTCTCACCATGTTTGAATAATATCAATACTTAGGCCTATAGGTGTAAATTTAAAAGGATAAAAATAATCATCTATGTTTTTTGGAACTATTTTTTCATCATCATCACTATTATCATCCATAAATATCTTATTGGGATTTTCTATATTGACTTTAAATTGAATCTTTGATATCTTCTCCTTTTGTGTTTCATAAATATGTAGTGATTAGTTTATCATCATTTGCCTCATTCAACTATCTTCACATGTGTGTAATTGTTCCAATGATATGATCTATAATATAGGTATTATGGAATAATGTAAAACATTGGATTATGTTATAAATCCATTAGGTTACACTAATTTTCATTACTTGAAAGGTTGATTATTCATAGGACATGTGGGAAAACATCCCTAATGGAAAATTTTCAAAAATTAATATAGGGTGGATGGTAAGGCTTACACAGATTGAATCCAAGGTCTACTTAAAAGTATGTTATAATTCAAATTATTTGGCATTACTTGAGACATATTAGTTAATGTGTTAGGTCCCAAAATCACATTCAGACTATGTTTTATAACATTTGGCTAGGGATATGATCAAAACCTTTGACATTATTATCTAATTTATGAATACATTCCATATTGATACCTAATCTTTCTATAAATGTGATATTTAAAATGTTCAATCTTGATCCATTATCTACCAAATCATGTTTAACTCCCTTATTTAATATTTACACTTAGAGCTAAGTATCCTATAGGTAGAGATGAATAAAGTTTGATCATGGAGAATGTGCCAAACATTGGATCATCCTTCTAGAAATCCCTATTGAAAAGTAAAGATTTATTATGTAAATGAAATAAGTGGTGAATTAATGATGGTAACAAAGTTGATTTTGGGAATGATCCATGGTTATTCAATTTACCCCTAATTCTAATTTACCACTGGAATTAAGTAGGCCAAATATTCAAAGGAGTTTTATGAGAAAAGTCAAAAGACTATTGGGGCACCTATGTAAGGGTTAATTAGTGTAAGGTGATAATATTATAAACTTAAAATGAGGATATTATTCAAATATTGATAATTCTAGACCAAAATTTTCAAGAAGTTCACATTAGTATCTTTCTAAAAGAGGATAACCTAATCTAGAACATGGAGGATGTAGGGGAGTAATCAGTCAAATAAGGGTACCTATTAGAGTTAGGTATTAGGGAAGAAGGGTTCCAAAAAAAAAACTTGACTCCCAAGGTTAACAATTTTTACTAGTTGGTTGCTCAAGATAGGATCTTAACAATTGATAATCTCAAGAAAAGAGGCTTATCAATCTCCAACACATGTCTATTGTGTAAAATGGAAATATAAATTATCAAACACATTTTCTTTGAATTCCTTTTTTGGGAATATATAAGGAGAAGAATGGTTGAATATTTTAGGACAAAAAAATAATCAGTGATCATTGAGGTTGAGGATTTAAGCAGTAATCAAGGAGAATTAGCAATTTTTTTTAAAAAAGGGATAAGGAAATTTCAACAAAGGTTGCCTTGACTATTATTTAAATTAGATATTATAGGCTCTTAAGTTCAAGGAATACTTAGCAAGGAAGATCAATAGGAGTCAAGTGAAGTGGTCCAAATCTCCATATAATTGACAAAAAAAACTTTGATGGGGTGAAAAAAGGTAATATAGGGTCAGTGGGTGGAAGAGGAGTTATCAAAAATAAAAAGTGAGAGTTTTTGGATGCATATGTTAGTCTTATGAGGATTTAGACCAACCATTTTGTAGAGGAAAGAGTGTCTTTATGGTGTATTTAGGTGGTAGTGAAGCTGAAAATATTTAAGTTGATTATAGAAGGTGATTTCATGAATATTTTCAATTACCTTAATGACACATTTGAACCATGTTGGTTAGTTCAAAAAAAGGTTAGAAATGTTAAATCCCATATGAATAGATCATAAAACTCAATATCAAGAATTTATATATGGAAGGAAATAAATGCATAATTGGATGGCTAACCTAGGGGTGTTAGGGTAAATTTTCATGTCATGGACAAAGTTAGAAGACCTACCTTAATGTTTCATTCAAATGATGAATGAGTAAGTAGTCACCATATCTAGACCCCATTAACGGGTGTATAGTCATCATTATATTAGTGAAATCTAATATTTAGTTAATCATAATAAATGATCACATTATTGGAAATGATGACATATTTAATCATAAGGTGAGTTGGGAAGTCAGTTTGAAGAGAGTAGAGAATGAAAGTTCTCCCAAAAAAGATGTGCAAGCTTCTTCTCAAAGTATATAAGTTATGGGACATAACTTATGCATTGAGGTGAAGTCTATAAAGATCAATAAGTTTATTTTAAGAATTATGGGGGAAGAGGATGCCCTTTGGACTGATCAACACAAGAGATACCTTCCAAAGAGCCATGGACCATGCCTTCCAAGGTCTAATTGGTAAATGCATTATCATTTATTTGGATGATCTGACAGTTTTCTCTAAAAATAGGAAAGATCACCTCATGCACTTACAACAAGTTTTTGAGAGATGTAGAAGGCATGACATTTCTTTGAACTATAAGAAAAGCATACTCTATACAACTGAAGCTAAACTATTAGGACATAGTATAACTAAATATGGCATCTCCATAGACCCTAAAAGGGTGGAGGCCATATCCAAAATTGAACTCCCAAATAGTAAGAAAGAACTAAAGTCATTCTTTGGCAAAATACTTTTTTTAAGGAAGTTTATTTCTGGTTTTATAGAAATTGTCAAGCCATTGAATGACATGCTCAAGAAGGATGCCAAGGTAATTGGGATTGAATAATCCAATAAGGCATTCAATGACATCAAAGAAGTCATTGGCCAAGCATTGGATTGGCCAAGACTTGATGGTTATAAGTCCAAATATTTCAAGACATTTATATCTTTACTCTTTTTCATTTCAACACACTATGGCTATTGTATTGACTCATAAAGTTAAAGGGTGTGACCACCCAATAGCCTTCATGAGTAATAATTTTAATAATGTTGAACTAAACTATTCCATGATTGATATGTAGGCATATGCACTAGTAAAGGTAGTAAATAATTTTAGACAATACATCCTAAAAAATAAGGTGCATGTTATTCTACTTGACCCTACCACTACGATTATGTTGAGTCAAAATGATCTAGGAGAATGTAGAGGTAAGTGGATGTAAATTTTGTAAGAATATGACTTGGAGATGAAGGTATCAAAGTTGGTAAGGTGCCAAGGTTTGATCTAGATGATTTCCACTACTAACTTGAGGCTAAGTATCATGCAAGTAGGCCATCATAGTTTTAAAAATAATGAATGGTATGATTCAATCATACACTTACTAATCAATGGTACTTTTCCTCCAAGTCTATCCAAGGAGAAAAATAGAGCTTTGAGGCTCAAGGTAGTCCATTACCTAATAAAAGATATAATCTTGTATAGAAGGAAATTTGAAGGAATCTACTTAATATGTGTTTCACAAGAAGAATCCACCCAAATTATGGCCACCTTTCATGAAAAGATGGGTAGTGGACATCCCTTTGGAAAAATGATAGTTCAAAAAATCCTAAGTGTTGGTTAATATTAGCCTATTATCTTCAAGGATGCTCAAAAACATGTGAAAGAATGCCACTCATGTCAAATATTCAACACCAAAGAGCCAAAGGTAGTTATGCCTCTACAATCAGTCATGGTTGATAAACCATTTGCATAATGGGGTCTAGACCTTGTTGGAGTAATCAAACCTAACTCATCTGAAGTTCATAAATACATCTTGATTGCCACAAATTATTTCACTAGATAGACTAAGGTAGTGGCCACCAAGCAATATAGAATGGAAGAAGTGATTAGTTTTTTGGAGGATAATATATGTACTAGATTTGGGATCTTGATATCTCTAGTATGTGACAATGGATATGCATTCATTTCAATTGAGATGACTAAATGGGCTTATGATAATGAAATTACACTTAGGTTTTCCTCTAATAACTATCCCCAAGGGAATGGTGTTTCTGAATTTATAAATAAGAACCTAATGAAGGCACTCAAGAAGTCTATATAAAACAAAACTAGAACTTAGCATAAACCTCTTAAATTTTCACTCTAGGCTGATAGAATAAGAATCAGGCAAGCCTTGAATGCTTCACCCTTTTTGATGGTGTATGGATAAGATCCCATTTTTTCCATGACTCTCAAATTGCCTACATATAAATTTATGCAAAAATAAATAGAAGATAGTTAAGAATATGCCACTTCTAGGCTATTAAACATCATTTAGATGGAAGATGATAGAGAAAAGGATTTTGCTAACTTTAGCAAACACCAGGCCATGGTGAAGAGATGGTTTCACAAAAGGTCTAAGGTCAAAGTGTTTAGGTAGGAAGACTTAGTCCTCTTTTGGGACAAAGCATCTGAACCCAAATTTAAGCATGACAAATTTACACCCCTATGGATTGGCCCATACCAAATTATAGAGACCTTGGGGAATAACACCTTCATGCTCAAATATTTATAAGGGGTGGAGTTCATATTGCCTACTAATGGGTAATACATCAAGCACTACTTCTCTACCACCCCCTGGGGTCTTCATAGAGTAAGATGTAAGGTGATTATATTAGAGTAGGTAGGTTAGTTTTATTTGAGCATATTTTCTTTCTTGTCCTTGGTTTGTATTTATGTTTTTTCATATTTGTTTGGTTTCCTTATTTTACCTTCTTCCTTTTATTGTGTGTTTCTTGATTGTTGTTTTCCTTGATTTTAGGATGTCTTTGGAGACATCCTTGGAACTACAAGTTATCAAACATGCTCAAGATGTGCCCCAAGTCTAAAATAAGGTATGAACCTGATACAAATTCAACCATGGTCATGGAACCTAGCATTACGATATAGCTTAGGGAAATTGAATATAGATAGATGGAGAGAAATTCATTTTATGAGACCTAAGTCATGAACTTGGATCCATGTTGGTTTTAAGAATATTTTAACTCAAGGATTGTAGACTTAAATTATCAAGAATATGCCATTAGATAGCACTTAATCAACATCCTTGCCTAAGACAAGAGTTGTAGCCCTGAGTGATCCTCCAAAAATCAAATGTTTTACCAAATCCTTAACCTAGATATCTTGGTTCCCAACCTTATTGAAAGCATAAATATCTAAAAATACAAAAAAAAAGAATATAAGGCAAAAAAGTAAAGATTTCATACAAAGGTGATTCAAGCAACCTCCATCGGGGCTATGGACACCTGGCTAGCAATGGATCAAGTCCATGAGTGGATCCAAAGGTATATTTTTTAGGGATATGGATGCCTGGTTGGAAGTAAAGCAATGCCTAATCCCTCCCTAATTAAAATCATGAATCATAACAAATGTTTAATGTACCTTAGGTTAGTATAACTGATTGAAGGTAGGAGGCTAAGGACTGCTTCTTGAATCCTATGGTAAATGATAAGTGGAATCAAAGCACACACAAATCATGTATGTTTTTATGTTTAACCTTAAATCCATAGGTACAAGGTTTTTTTCATCCACAATTAGATCTAGATGGTAGTTTTTTTGATTAAGTGAAATGATGACCTTAATGTTTATCTGAACCTAGAGTCTAGAATTTCTAACAAATTGCCATGTTTCCCCTCAAAGGGCACCATTTTTTGGGACTAACATACCCATATTCATTCAAAAAATTGGGACCCTTGAAAAATATTTCTATCCATGTTTTGAAGCATCTAAACATCAAAATCTTTAATAGAATTTGAAGATCATCCACTCTATTAAGGAACATGCTTGTGTGATTTAAGCCTCTTTTTTTAGACCAACTCTACTAATAAGGTTATGTAAGTCATTTTGTAGGTTCCATAGAGGATTTAAGGTTCTATGTTTAGAAACCCTAGGTGTACCTTGATTCAAATTCAAATGTTGGAGGGAGCCTAGTTGGTAGGAATCAATTAAAGAGAAGCTATAAACAAGGGGTTTGTGTGGGTTCAAGTCATGTTTCCATAACATAACTTAAACTCTTCTTTATTTCTTTCCCCTTTATTTTTCCTAAGTTCCTTGGGTCTAATTTAACATGGTTCTATGAAGTCCTTTTTAAATTGCCTAACTTAGCCTAGGTCATTAAATATTAAGCCCCCGATAATAATCTTGATCTTAGCCTTGATACTTTATGCGAAGTGCTTTTATTTATGTCCTTGGGTCTAATAATTATCTTCATCACTTTTTATAGGATCTTATGATCGATGTTTGCTTGTTAGATTTGATCAAATAGAGTGTCTTAGCTAAAAATATTTGTCTTACACAACATGCACCATGATAGATCAATGAAAATAACTCATTCACTAGATTTGATCCAATGTTTTGATGCATAGGAGGAAAATTCAAAAGGAGCATAAGGATCTAAGGGATGGATGCATGGTGTCTTAATGATTGAAAGAAAGAAATAAGAGGGCCCACATAATAAATATGTCCAATTAAATAATTAGGCCCTATAAAGATCAATGATACACTTGCTCACTAGATTTGATCGAATGGTGTGAAAGGATTGATGTATTTTCAAATCTCTACAAGCTCAACACATGGCCAATGCTCGACCCAGGAAACAACTAAAAAAAGATACGTCACACGGGAAGGATCAATGAGAATGCCAAGTGTCATGACCACAAACCTAGAGATCAATGGACTAATAAAATGGAGAGGACTTAGATTTGGATCAATGAATCATGCTAAGCCTAGGATTTTGATCCTATGGCTCAAAAGAAAAGAAGATTTTAAAATACAATGGCTAGTATTATAATGGAACTTATGAAAATTGTTGTGAAAAGCCCAAAATGGTGTCACATGGAGTCCACAACACAAAAAAGGACAAAATCAAAGATCTTCTAAACATGAAAATGCAAGGTTATAAAGTAAAAGGGTCTCCATCAAATCTAAAACATGTATGATGTTAAATTCTAAATATCTCCTACCATTAAATATTAGAACCCTAAGCCCTCTATAAATAAGACTTGAATTAGTTCAATTTATTATGATTCAATCAAGATAGAAAAATTGTGCTCCTCAGAATGAATGTTATACCAAGAACCCTTTCTAACTAGTGTGGTCAATTTAGTGACATCAAAAAATGGTGGTTGGTAGGCAATAATTGAAGATGGAGGCTAAGCTTTACCTAACCTCGAACAGTCAAGGAAGGATTTTCAAGGATAAAGAGCTAGACTTGGTAGCCTTGAACATCTATAGAATGAGGAATTGGTCCAAATTGTTCTTCCTAGTGGATAAATTATAGCATATCTCCCAAGAAAAAATGAGGAATGACATAATGAATTGAAGTTATAATGACTTGGTTTTAATTTAAATGGTTGGTCTCCACCATGCCATAACAAAACCAGAGGTAATGCACTGTATTAATGTCACTACAATCATCTTTGTTAATTATAGGATAGATGACAAATGGATCATTCATGGGGGTAGTTCTAAAAGGGTAGAGTACATCTCTCCTATGTCCTTTGAAACCTATTACAAGTTACCTTTACCCCATCTCAACCTCCCATCCATGAGAGATTGGGTTAACACCCAACACCTTGATTCAGTCCTCATGCCCTAGTTAATCCAAGGAGCCCATGTCTTCATAACCTTGGATGGCATGATCCCCATTGTCCAATTTATGGAAGGCATTATAATATCCATCACCCTACTGAATCAAGCCTTTGGTACCCCTTCCACCACATATATAAACAAGGTCTAGGTGTCTTATATCCACTTCATGATAGAAGAGAAATTAACCCCTCTAATAGGAGACCTAATTAGCTTCTTCTTGGCTAAGAAATTCATAGCCATAAAAATGTGGACCTCTAAATAATTCTACATGATGTCCTATCTATTGGATTCCCTTCTAGCCTCTATAACCTTCCCTGGCATTAGGAACTAGTCCCCTAATGGTAGAACCACAATTTCTCACCATTATTCCAAATTACACATATTCAAGTACAAGAACCATATGCAATTCATCTATGATGGTGTTTTCCCAACTATATATAAATCCATCATAGGATTTCCTATGCCAAGATTTGATCCCCTTATCAAGAGATAGATAGAAACCATGGGTGATTTATGGTATTACCTAGACTACATGAACATTAGAATAGAGGGGATCCTAACCCAACCTTATAGGATACCATTCCATGTCCCCAACAAGATTTTTGAGTAATAATTGCCTCCTAAATCATCCAAGGTGTGGACAAGGCATGGAAAGAGAAGAGGAAAGGCCAAATCCACCCCCTCCCATTAGATATTTGGAAGATTGTAATCAAATATTAAAAGCAATCAGAAATCATGGTAACACATACAAATTCTTTTGATTTCCAATTAGATGACCTTAAAATTTGTGACCCTAGGGGCAAGGTGGTTAACCAAATTAAGGAGAGAAAGGTCCCAAAGATTAAATATAAACATAAGTTAAGTGTCATTGATGCCATCTATATTAGGGAAAAGAATTTTTAAGAAGTAATCTCCAGGACCAAAAACTACAATATCAAGTTGGAGCGTAGACTGATCAAGGACAACAAGCCTTTAAGGGAGATATGGTAGTTTTATCCCTTGCAATATCATTTGTTACTAGGTATATTTGGAAAATCTTATGAGGATCCACCTATTGAAGGACATCCATCTAAACCTCAACCCCACCAGTAGGAGGCTTTAGCTAAACAATCTCAATATGAAATGGACAAAGGCAAGGAGAAAGTTGGAGAATAAAGATTAGAACAAAGACTACCTTCTACCTTGGAAGTCATTGGTATGATATCTCTTAAACCAAAGGAGACATTAGAGTGTGCCCTCATTGATATAAAAATAACATATGGTTCACATAGAGAGGAGGATCCCTCTAGAAAAGTAGGAAAGGATTTGATTCCATTGGAAAGGGAGAAGAGGAAAGTAGAGCTAGCCTTGGTTCCTATGACTCCAAGGAAGAAGAATAGCTTGAACTTCACTCACCCTAATAGTGAAGTCAACTTATTTAGTGATGAGAATCCAATACATGGACTGATCATCCCTAAATGGTTTATCTATGGGACATTACATAAGATCCCATCCCTCTCTCCTTCATGGGCCTTGATCTAGCTTGGCTTGAATGAGCATGGTAACATCAAACCATGGATTATGGACATAGTAAATAAGGAATAAGAGAGAAGAATACAATCTCATCATAGTTAGGAAGGATAAAAATTTGAAACCCGAGGACCCTCTAGTAGTGCAAGTGTGGAGGTGCTTGAACCTCCAAAGTTCAAGAAGCTAGAGGTTAAAATCCAAGACATAAAAAGACTAGAAAGGACCACTACAAGGGTAACCATGGTTGGTCAAGAGTAATTCACCTTTCAAAAGGTGGAACCATTCATAGGGTTAACCCCTATTAAAGGGTAATATCTTGGAGAGGCTCCCATCCATGAAGATGTGGAAAGCTTAATTGAGGCTCAATCTCAGTAAGTTAGGGCTAGTGTCCAAGGATTAAAAAAAATAATCCATAACCTAAATAAGGAGAAAGAGAATTTTAAAACTCAAGCAATTCTCTCAGTGCTAGACTCCATGATAAAGATGCTTGGGAATTCATTCCACAATATGTTCAAAGCACTAAAGTCTACGAAAGTAAGCCAAGATGCATTGGAAGACCAGTCCACCTTAGCCAAGGATCTAATTACTCAATGGAAAACTTATGAAGATAAGATTGCCTAACTTATTAACATCTAGGTTAAGAAGCAAATACCAAATTTTAAAGCCATCAATATGGGTTACCTAACTGCCATTTTGGGAATTATTGTAGACAAGGTCAAAGCCTTGAGTGTTTGGAATACCAGAGTGGAGGAATTTATTGAGGAGGAGATAAAGCTCATGGGCATAACTGAGAGGCTCTTGGGAACTATGATCAAGGATCTTTCATAACCCACTACTTTGGGAATTAGTAATCATGAAGAATTTTAGCATAGAGCCACTTTAGTGACTCAAAAAATCAAGGGCAAAAGTCAAGGACAATCAGGGTGAGATAATAGCATAATATTAGAAATGATATTTAATGCAAGGGAGAGGATCAATGAATCTAAAATAATTAATGAATATCTGGGTAGGAAAATCAAATATTTTGATGAAATGGCTAATCAAGAAGAAGATTGTACCACAAATCTTATTGTAGACTTAAGCCTAGTAGATGAACAACATGAACAAGCTATGAGTATCTTTCAACAGTAAAGGGCCCCACCTTCAATGTCCTAATTATGGTTTACCTTAGAGGTGCAATATTCTTTTGTAAAGGCACATGCTAGTTTGTTATCATGATTGCCTTTAAGTTAGCATGATTGTAAAAGAAACATGTATTATAGTTTGTTATAAAGACAACTATCTTTATCTTTGTACACCTATATTTTTAGAATGACTAGTATACTACCTAGCTCTTTTATAAAGGATTGTATTACCATTTATTAAAAACGGGGACTTCAAGCTATTTTGTACCACTTATAAGAAATTAATATAAAAGATCAAGGAATTCTATAGGAATTATCTAAGTTGCTTGTCTAAATTTGAATATGAATAGTTTCTATATATATTGAGTTAGATCATTAATTATAGGGTTACTAACTTGTGTGATGCTAGGTTAATTGAATGAGATTGAGTTTACTTCATTTTATTTGATCTACAACAAAGATGTGCATTACCTATCTAGATGTGGTGTAAAAATTTAAAATTAAATCCAATTCTTACTTGTATTTTCATCCTATCTTTATAATTAGGCTTGGTTTGTAGTGAAACATGAGCTTAGGATACTTTACACTATATGCTAGTTAAGATCATGCTTGGTAATTCTTAAAACTTTTTCAATATGTTCACAATCAAAGATCAAAAATCACCATTTATTTCTTACTCTACCCTTTCCTTTTGATCTTTCTTTAAACATTTAACTTTAGTTTAAAACATTGTTCATAACCATTTGGTTTAGTTAGTAGTTTAGATCTAGATCAGTTTACCAAGATTAGCACCAAGACTCTTGAGAAAAGGCACCAAGATGGCTCCCAACCATCAAAATTTATAAATATTATGGAATAGTCTATGTTGCTTTGCTTCTATTTTACCAAAGACATTTTAATTTCCAAATACTTGTAACTCATGCCTAAATCCTTTAGATTCTAAAATGAGAAGTGTTCTTTAAACATTAGAAATAACCTATGGTTCACTTGGAAGCTTTAATATGATGTTGTTTTGATGTCTCATAATGAATTAACTATTGGAACATATTTTAGACTCCATCAGGATGGTCTGTGTGCATTTTAGAGGTGTGATCAATCTATCTTAAGTATGAACAATGCTTAAGAAGTTGACTATGTGTTTTTTCATGGTAATTATGTGTACCATGTCAGTGTTTGAGTTTTTTGAGCATATACAAAGGTGAGATAATTTTACTATGATCATTTGAGAATGTTGAAAGAGACATGAGTGGACCCATGTATTTAAAATTTGTCTTATGTTCTTGCTTTGCTCGAGAGAGTGCTAAAATAGTGAATGGGTTCATAAGAGACATATAAGGGATATAAGGACCTTACTAAAAGGTGTAGTTCCTTAAGTGTGACTCATAGATGCTATGCCCAACTTATGAAGATTGTATTGAGTTATGTTTTTGTGTAAGAGATGCCTTAAGGGATAAGGCATGCCTAATGGCCAACCAAGGAAGTGATTAACAAGATTGCTCTATAAATAGTGGAACCAAAGATGATGGGTTATAGACTTGGAGTGAGAAACTAAGGAGAGATTGGAGAGAGGATTGTGTGTGTGTTTTGTGGAGTGAAAGAGGGGTTGAGTGCCTTGATGATGATTTAAAGAGCATAACAAATTGAGGACTATTTGTATGACCTGTTGGTCATAATTATGTTGGTAAAATTATGTGCTTATTGTTTGAGTGTGAGTGAAGGTGAAGTGTGATAAGCAGAGGTCCATCATCAGGTTTTATTTACATTAGTTCAAAGGTAGATTTATTCATAGGTGTTATTGTGGTAGCTCAACATCTAAGGTGGTTTTAGCCTCCTTTCAATTTGAAACTTGCTAAAAGGTCTAGTTGTTGTTACAACTCAAGTAGATAGGTGTGGTAACACCTTATGGGATTGGAGTCTCACTAAATAGGGATTGTGTTTCTTTGATCATTTGTAGATGGTCTAAATTGGATCTTTTTATTATAGGATAATATTATAATTGCAGGTTCTAGTGAGTTTTAATCCCCAAGAGGGTTTCTCATGTATGTCATGTGTTATGTGATTAATCTTGCATTGTCTCTTTTGATTATTGCTATGAATGATATATATGATACATGAATGATTATGGTAACTAGTTAAGTATTTTTTAAATATTAGAATTTAACTTGGACTATTTGGGCTCATTGATTCACCCCCCACTCTTTTAGTGATTTTACCTCAAATAATTGGTATCAGAGTAGGTCTTTTGGTAAAGTCTTAACATCTTGAAGGTGATCAAAGGTATAATTGTTGAAAAGAACGTTATGTATTATCTTTAAGACAAACTTATTTGTGCCTTGTCAAAAGTTAATAGTGTGAAGACACGAGTGAAAAATTTAGAGGCAATAATCAAAAATATTGAGATCATGATGAATAAATATCTTAATCAAAGAATGGAAAGTAAAGAGATAACTTACTCATATGTTCTCTTATCCAAGATAAAAGGGATTCCATCTCCACCAAAAGGGTCAAGAATGAATATTCATGGATCAGTATTAATCAAGAAAAAGGGAGGTCAACTATGAATAATGCCTTTAATGGGTATTACTTCTCCTATGATAAATTTAGTCATATATATAAGGATTGTGCTCTCTCTCTCTCTAGATATCAAAAAGGATCACATATGTTAAAAATGTAACCAAAAAGGTCACATAACCAATAACTACATTAGAGCCTTTTGGAAAAAGAATATAAAAGTTATTGACACTATCAAGTGGTTCAAGAAGACCAAGTCTAAAGAAGAAAAGAAGTAAATTCCAAGTAGATCAGTAAAGGAAGAGTCATTGTTTATTCAAGCAGCTTTGAATACTCAAGAAGATGAGAACAAGAGATGGTTCATAGATATTGGATGCTCAAATCATATGACATGATACAAGAGCAAGTCTATCTCTCTTTAAAAGACCAACCCAAGTATAGTTAGATTTGGTGATAACAAGTCTACTAACATAGTTGGTAAAGGTAATGTAAGTTTGAATAATGGTCATATGAAGACTAAGAATATATTATATGTAGAAGGTTTGAAACATAATATTTTAAGTGTAATTCAAATGTGTAAGAAAATAAATGTTGTAACTTTTCATGATGATGTATGTGAAGTAAGAAAGGCAAAATATGATAGATTAGTTGCAAAGGTTCATAAAACAAATAATAACATGTATGTATTCCATGAATCCTAGAAGGATCAGTGTTTCATGAGTCATTTGGAAGAAAGTTGGATTTGGCATAAAAGGATTGGACATATAAATTTTGATAATGTAGTGAAGATCAGATGGCTATTGGGAAGAGGTAGACAAGACTTCTATGTACATCCTAAACATGTGTCAAATCAGAGTAAATGATAATAAGACTCCTTATGAGTTATAAAAGAATAGAGTGACTAATTTTAAACATTTAAGAGTGTTTAGGAGTAGGTACTTTATAAAAAGAGATGAATATAATATTAGAAAATTTGATTCAAGATTTGAAGAGGGCATCTTATTAGGATACTCTTCTATCAATATTGCTTATAGATTCTTTAATAAGAGACTTCACAAGATTGTGGAAAGTTCAAATGTAAGGATAGATGAGACAAGTAGAGTCAAGAAGCCAAAATTACATGTAAGTGACTCAACTTAGAATGATGTTGCAAACAATTATAATTTATCCATTCAAACAAATGATGAAGATGTAGAGGAGGAAGAAAGACAAGATACTGAAGTTTCATCTAGAATAATTCAGAAAGATCATCCAATCTCTTAGATTATTGGAGATGTTGGTGCAAAGTTACAAACTAGAAGGAGAATGCTGATCAATCAAAATCAACAAGACTCAGCTACTCTATTATCCATGACTGAACTAAAAAAATTTATGGAAGCTAGTAAATATGAAAGTTAGAATGATGTAATGGATGAATAAATTAATCAAATAGAAAGGAATAAAACATGGGACTTAGTTCCTATACCAAAATATAAAAATATGATAGGTACTAAATGGGTTTTCAAAAACAATATGAATGATAAAGGAGAAGTCATAAGAAATAAGGTTAGATTATTATGTAAAGTATATGCTCAAGTTGAAGGATTAGATTTCGATGAGACTTTTTCTCCTATGGCAAGGATGGAAGCAATTAGACTCTTTTTAGTAGGGTTCATTTTAATGGGCCATATAAAAAATTTCATGGAGGTCTTGAGGTGAATCATATTTTTAATGGTGGAAAATCAGTTTAAAAAGTGTAACATTGTACAAGAAAATCATATGATGTCACATAACAAATCACACAAATCTTGTCAACATTTGACTATAGCCTATTAGTACCTGATGTTAGCTTATGGACATTTGAATCCAACCTTTGGGTAGATGCCAATAACCTATAGGTAAACACTGATAACCTATGGGTGGACACCTACATCTAATGGGTAGAGGCATGTGGCCTATGGGTGGATGCCCATGGCCTATGAGCATCTACCCATAGGCCACAGGCCTCTACCCATTAGATGTAGGTGTCCACCCATAGGTTGTAGGTGTCTACTTATAGGAAGTAGGTACCCACCTATATGACTATTAGCAGACATAGGTGGGCCTAAAAGAAGATGCTTATAGCCTATGGGTGGATACCAATAGCTTATCAGTGTATGCTTAAAACCTATGAGAATATTCCTATAGCTTGCATGTGGAGGCATGTAGCCTACAAGTAGATGATAACAACCTTTAGGCAAATGTTGATAGATTTAGGTGGACTCTACCCTTAGGATGTAGTTAAGTGCCTATAGGTTGCCTATCATTGTTATCTCATCACCTACCATCATCTTTCTATAACTTACCATCATCTGCCTATATGCTACCATTGAGTGTTAGTAGATTGTAGTCAAGCACCCACAAGCTATCATCAAGCACCCATACTTTCAAGATGTCATCGAGCACTCATAGGTTATCATTGGATGCCCTCATGTTTAATTACTATGATGGAACTTAAAGAGTAGTAAATGGAATTATAGCTAAAAATACTAAGAAATTATATTGTAAAAAACTCATTGTATACCTTGCTAGAAATTATTGATTCTTGAAGCCCTCCTCAGACCTAAAATACAAACCACCAAAAAAAATCATAAAGTCACCTAATAGTATATGGTGAAATCCTTTAGATTGGATTTTTAGGTACTAGTGAATTACATTTACATGAGGAAATTTATATTCAAATATAATTGAACCTCTCCTCAAAATTAACTTTGACCACAAAAATTTTGGTGATCCCACCCTGTCGACCACTCTACAAAAATCACCAAATGCTAACTTTAAAAAATGAAATATTCATAGATTAATGAAGATTCACCACTAAAAAAACCTTTCTTTTTAGCTTATACATGTTTCAAAGGTTTTAAGTTATATCAAATGGATGTTAAATATGCATTCTTGAATGGCAACTTCCAAGTCTACATTGAGTTACTGGAAGGATATTTCATGTCAAGTAATCAAGATTTTGTGTAAATTGAAGAAGGCTCTCTATAGTCTTAAACAAGATCATAGAGATTGGAATGATAGACTAGATAATTATCTTTTGATTTGAGGATTTAAAATGGGGCTATCTGATAGTAATTTGCACATTAAGATAGAAGGTAATCATCAATTGATAGTTGTTGTATATGTTGATGACATAGTTTTTGGATCTGACAATGATAAAATGAGTAGAGATTTTGTAGATACTATGAAGACTAAGTTTGAAATGTCAATGTTGGGAGAACTATCTTCTTAAGATTACATATTAATCAACTTGATGTAAGAATTTCCATTTCTCAAGCTAGATACATCAAGGATATGCTAAGGGAGTTTGACATGATAGAGTGTAAGCCAATGGGTACACCAATGATCACAAGGTGCAAGTTAAGCAAAATGGATGACTCACCAAAATTTAATAAAACTTTATATAGATACATGATTGGAAGTATTTTATACTCTACTACATCTAGACCTAATATCATGCAAGTAGTAGGTCTTATATGAAAGCTTCAAGCTGATCCTAGAGAATCTCACTTGAAAGCAGTCAAAAGGATCTTGAGATATCTCAAAAGCACCATAGACTATGGTTTATGGTATCCCATGAGTAAATAATTCTCTTTAAAATCATATACTAATGCTGATTGGGTAGGATGTGTGGATGATATGATGAGTACCAATGGTGGGGTCTTCTTCATGGGAGAATGTTTGGTGTCTTGGATAATTAAGAAGAAAACATCAGTGTTTCTATCAAATACAAAACTTGAGTATATATCACATGCCTCTTGTTGCACACAAGTCATGTGGATGAAACAAACTTTGGAAGATTATAAGGTGAGATAAAATGAACCTTGTCCTATTTTTTGTGACAATACTAGTGCAATTAGTATCTCAAAGAATCTTGTTATGCTCTCAAAAACTAAACATTTTCTTATTAGATATCATTTATTGAAATAATAAGTGATTAATAAATGTGTCAATTTGGATCATGTCCCTATAAAAGAGCAAATTTTAGATATTATGACCAAACCAATGTTAAAAGTTACTTTTGATTATATAAGACAAAGCTTGGGTGTCATTTCTTTCTCTATGAATCAACAGAAGGTCTTTGGTTAAGGGGGAGAAACATATTAATAAGATTCACTCTAGAAGTTTGTGAAGGAGATATAGTACAAGGTTAGAATGGGTGTTTTTTAGGTTAATTGAGACCATGTTCATGTTTGGTGAGTGGCATGAAGTTTTGATTGATGGTCCTTGTAGTAACTTGAGAGAAGAGCCTTGATAGAATATGTGATGATTCTTCATGGTGTGTGGATATCTAAAGATTATAAAATGGTAAAATTTATAAAATATCTTATGGGGAGTCCCTCTCAAATGTTTCTTGATGTGTTCCATTATATTTCTATCATTTTTGTGTGTTTTTTCTTCATTGGTTGCAGTGCTTGATTGAAGAGAGTGTTGGCATGGAGCAAGAGGAAGTTGTCAAGACAAGTAGAAGTAAGCTCAAGTTAAGGGGGAGTTTGTATCATATTTATAATATGGTGCTCTCCTATTTTGATGATCTTGTTAGGTCCTTAGGATCAGTATGTGCCCACTTTGTCATTGTGTTCAAGGGGGAGAAAGTTCCTATTGGAGATAAATTTCTTGTTATAGAAGTGCTTTGAGAAGAGAGGTGAGATATGTATTTATATATTGATGTGTGTTAACATCAATGACAAAGGGGGATATTATTGGAGAGTTTTCATGATGATTCATGATGGTGTCATGGAGGTGTCCTATTGAGTGGATGAAGAGTCTTGATATCCTATGTGACAATGACAAAGTGTGCACTGTGCTTGTTCTTGTATGCTTGAATTTGGATTGGTTGATCTTAAGTGTTAACATGGCTATAGATGTTCAGGGATGTGTATGGTGATTGGATCATGTGAAATATATCTCTAAAATGTTATCTATACTTGGAGACCTTATGTGCATAAGTGGAATTCATCTAGTTGATCATAGTTTTCATCTAGACACTTTAGGTTCAATTGCAAGAAATCTAAGTAGCTAGTTTGATGATGTCACCATTGCCATGTGGGATTGAGTCAAGGGGCATTGGTCATATGGTTTTGATCAATTTAGTCTCTAATTATTAGCACTAGATCTCAAGTCATGCATTGAAGTGCAATCAAAGTTATGAGGGTGAAAAGTTAGCTTCTCAATCAAAATTCATTATTTTACCATACTTAGCCAAATTTGCAATATGGATAGAAAGAGCCGAGTAAGTAGTTTGATGATGGAATATATCATGTGTGTGGATGATTTAGGAGAAGGTGATCATATTGGTTTATTTAGTTTTGGACCTATTTTATTTTCACTAATCTCTAGATCATGCGATCTAGTGCATCAAAAGATATGCATATGCAAAGTTGGGCTCCCAGGTAGTTTGACTATGTTTTTCCATACTTAGCCAAATTTACATAAGGTAGAAAGAGCCAAGTGGGAATTTTGATGATGTTATATCTTACACGTGTGAAGATGTCAATAGAAATTGATCATATGGGTTTGTTTATTTTTTAGCATAGATGATTTGCACTAAATTTGATATCATGCATTATATCATAAAAAAAGTTAGGGATGCTCAAAGTTGGCCTCTCAAGCATATTTTAACATGGTTGGTTCTATGACATAATATTTTGAGAAGGCACTTTAATGGTGATATATCTCAATCGTACATAGGCTTTAGAAGTAGGTTGTCACATGATTGGATTATCCTATGTGAGAAGATCATCTGGTCTAAATTTGAGATCTTGCATCAAAGTGTAGAAGTTATTGAGGTCAAAAAATGTCTACTCGTGCATATTGAAAGGGTCCCCATAGTCAATTTTGAAAGTGTTTAATCTCAAGCAAGATCATGCTATGCATTGTTCCAAGGAATAAAGAGGCAACAAGGTGAGGAAAGGTGCATGATGATTAACGACTAAGAAAGGTATAAGATAATGATCCAATGGTGAGAGACATTCATACATTTGATTGAACGGTGAGAATTGATCATTAAAGGCTTGATTGATCCATAAAGATGATGGATCATGTTAAGTCAACATTTCGATATTACACGAGATGAGGTCAAAGTGATATAGGTTTAAAATTTAGCTTTGGCAGTATATGCATTAAAGATATAATAAGATCGATGGTGCGTATTCAATCTAAGTTGAGAGTCCATGAGATTTGATCATTATGTTTGAAGGTCAACTATGACCGTTGTTATTCAAATATTTGAATTTAACATAGGAAAAACTAGATCTTCATATTTCATCCATATCTTTTGATAGAAGTTGAATTTGTTGGTTTTGTAAAAACCAAAGATGAAGAGGACTCCATGGAACATCTAATGAACCTAATTTAAAGATCTAAAATTAAGTAAAGTCAAATATATTGAGCCTAGAAGTTGACTATGTGTTCATGCTTATTCTGAAAGTGACCCAAAAAGGATATTCAAGATTTTATTGATGTTGTTTTGATGTCTCACAATGAATTATCTATTGAAACATGTTTTATACTCTATGAGGATGTTATTTGTGGAGTTTGGAGGTGTGATTAATCTATCTGAGTATGAACAATGTTTAAGAAGTTGATTATATGTTTGTTCATGGTAACTATGTGTACCAGGTCATTTTTCAAGTTGTTTGAGCATACACAAAGGTGAGATAAGTTGATTAAAATCATTTAGGATGTGAAAGGGACATAAGGAGTGGACCCATGCATTTGAAATTAGTATTGTGTTCTTTTTTTACTCAAGGGAGTGTTAAAAGAGTGAATGGTTCACATGAGACCTATAAGGGCTACAAGGACTTATTAAAAGGTGTAGTTTCTTAAGGGTGACCCATAGATTATATGGCCAACCTATGAAGATTATATTAAGCCATGTATTCATGTGAGAGATGCCTTAAGGGCTAAGGCATGCCTAATGGCTGACCAAAGTAATTATTAACAAGATTGCTCTATAAATAGTGGAACCAAAGATGATAGGTTCTAGACTTGGAGTGAGAGACTAAAGAGAGATTAGAGAGAGGATTGTATGTTTGTTTTGTGGAGAAAAGGAGGGGTTGAGTTACTTGAGGATGAGTTGAAGAGTATAAAATATTAAGGACTATCTGTATTACTTATTGGTCATAATTTTGTTGGCATAATTGTGCACTTGTTATTTGAGTGTGAGCAAAGGTGAAGTGTGATAAGCAGAGGTCCATCATTAGGTTTTGTTGACATCAGTTCAAAGGTGGATTTATTGATAGGTGTTGTTGTGGTATCTCAACATCTAAGGTGGTTTTAGCCAACTTGTAAGGTGAAAATTGATAAAATGTTTAGTTGTTATTATAGCTCAGTTAGATAGGTGTGGTAGCACCTTATGGGATTGGAATTTCACTAAATAGGGATTATAGTTCCTTGATCATTTGTAGATGGTATAAATTATATCTTGTTAGTATAGGATGGTAATATAATTTTAGGTTCTACTTAGTTTTATTCCCTAAGAGGTTTTCTTACGTATGTCATGCATTATGTGATTGATCTTGCATTGTCTCTCTTATTGTTATGAATGATATGTATGCTTGTGGTAACTGGTTAAGTATTTATAAAGATCAGAATTGAAGTTGGATTATTTGGGCTCATTGATTCACCCTCTCCCCCCTTTAAGTGATTATACATCTAATAGCTTGAAGGCATATGGGATATTACTCCGCATAGTATTATAAAGAGGATAATTGAATGGATATACTATTATGATTGTTGTAATTGATCTAGTCACAAAACATCAAGGGTTGATGTATGTGATGGATCTTACGGTCTTAGAATTTTATGTTCCACCAAAGCTATGGCTCAAAAGCATGTGGAATATTACTCCACATAGGGTTGTAGAGAGGATAGTCAAATGGATTTATTAGTTAGGATTGTTATAGTTTCTCCAAACATAAAAGATCAAAGGCTAATGTCTATGATGGACCACATGCTCTTGGTATTTTATGATCCACTGAAGCTTTGGTCAAAGGCATGTGGGATATTATTATGCACAAGATTGTAGAGAGGGTGATCGAATGGATTTATTATTTAAGATTGATGTATTTGATCCAATCAAAAAATATCAAAGGTCGATGTCTATGATGGACCATATGGTCTTGGAATTTTATGATCCACCCAAGTTATGGCCTGAAGGCATGTGGGATATTACTCCACATAAGATTATAGACAAGATAGTTGAATGGATTTATTAGCTAGGATTATTATAGCTTATCAAAACACAAAACACTAGAGATTGATCTCTATTATGGATCGCATGATCTTGGAACTTTATGTTTCATAAAAGCTATGACCTGAAGGCAAGTGGGATATTACTCCATAAAGGATTTCAAAGAGGATAATTGAATGAATTTATTAGTCAATTTTTTTACAATTGATATAAATATAAAACATTAGGCACTAATGTTTTTGATGGACCACATGGTATTGGTATTTTATGATCCACCAAAGTTATGGCCCAGAGGCATGTGGGATATTACTCTGCATAGGATTGTAGAGAGGATAGTTAAATGCATTTATTAGTTAAGATTTTTGTAGTTGATCCAAACAAAAAAATTTATGGGTTGATGTTTGTGATGGACTACATGGTCTTGGCATTTTATGTTCCACCAAATCTATGTCCTGAAGGCATGTGAGATATTACTCCACATAAAATTATAGAGAGGATAGTCAAATGGATTTGTTATTTAGGACTGTTGTAGTTGCTCCAAACATAAAATATTAGAGGTCGATGCATATTATGGACTTCAAAATCTTTGAATTTTGAGTTACACCAAAGTTATGGCCTAAAGTCATGTGGGATATTACTCCACATAGGATTGTAGAGAGCATAGTTTGATGGGTTTATTAGTTAGGATTATTGAAGTTTCTGTAAACACAA
Source organism: Torreya grandis (assembly GCA_037957365.1). NCBI lineage: Eukaryota > Viridiplantae > Streptophyta > Pinopsida > Cupressales > Taxaceae > Torreya > Torreya grandis. The sequence continues at coordinate 1,969,385 of JARHVA010000266.1, forward strand.
AAGATCAAAAATTGATGTCTATGATGGATGGCATAGTCTTGGAATTTTATGTTCCACTAAACTATGGCCCTATGACATGTGGTATATTACTCCACACAAGATTCTAGAGAGGATAGTTAAATGGATTTATCAGTTAGTATTTCTAGGTTTTCTCTAAACATAAAACATTAGAGGTTGATGTTTGTGATAGAAGACACAGTCTTGGAATTTTAAGTTCCACTAAAGCTATGGCCCAAATGCATGTGGGATATTAATCCACATAGGATTATAGATAAGATAGTCAAATGAATTTATTAGTTAGGATTGTTATATTTTCTCTAAACACAAAACATCAAAGGTTGATATATATGATGGATTACAAAGTCTGAGGATTATATGTTCCACCATAGTTATGGCCTAAGGGCATGTGGAATATTACTCAACAATTTTTTTAAAAAAAGGATAGTTGAACGTATTTATTAGTCAATATTATTGCAATTTATCAAAACACAAAACATTAGAGGCTGATGTCTGTGATGGACTGCATGGTCTTTGTATTTTATGTTCCCCTAAAGATATGGACTAAAGGCAATTCTATTCCACATAGAATTAAAGAGAGGATGGTCATATGGATTTATTAGTGGGTTTTTTCTAGTTTATCCAATCATAAAACATTAGAGGCTAATGTATGTGATGGAATGCATAGTCTTCAAATTTAATGTTCCATCGAAGTTATAACATGAAGTCATATGGTATATTACTCCACACAAGGTTGTAGTGAGGACACTCATATGAATTTATTAGTTAGGATTATTACATTTGTTCCAAATACAAAACATCAAAGGTTGATGTATGTGATGGACCATAAGGTCTTGCCATTTTATATTGCACTAAATCTATGGCCTGAAGGAATGTGGGATATTACTCCATAGAGGATTATATATAGGTTAATTGAATAGATTCATTAGTTAGAATTGATCAATTTGATTCAAGCACAAAACATTAAAGGCTGATGTTTGTGATGGATCAAATGGTCTTGGCATTTTATGTTCCACTAAATCTATGAAATAAAGGCACGTGATATATTATTCCACATAAGATAGTAGAGAGGATAGTTGAATGGATTTATTATTTAGTATTGATATAGTTGCTCCTAACACAAAACATGCAAGGCAATCTCTATGATGGACTACATGATCTTGGCATATTATGTTCCACTAAAGCTTCAGCCTAAAGGCATATGGGATATTATTCCCCATAGGATTGTAGAGAGGATAGTTGAATGGATTTATTAGTTAGGATTGTTGTATTTTCTCAAAACAAAAAACATTAAATGATAATGTTTATGATGGACCACATGGTATTGTAATTTACATTGCACTGAATCTATGTCATGAATGAATGTGGGATATTACTCCACATAGGATTTTAGAGATGATAGTTGAATGGATTTATTAGTCAAGATAATTGTAGTTGATCCAAACACAAAACATCATAGGTTGATATTTGAGATGGACCACATGGTCTTCATATTTTATGTTACACCAAAGATATGGCTTGAAGGCATGTTTGATATTACTCCACATAGGATTGTAGAGAGGATAATCGAATGGACCCCTTTAGGTCTTTAAGACTAGTCTAGGCCTAATATGCCTAACTGTGTCCTTGATGTTCAAAATTACTTTGTGTGGTTTCCAAAGGTTATGAGATCTCAAAAACCTCTATGGGTTTACATTATAGATTTCTACGCCCTTTTTCAATGTCTCAACACTTCCTAACTCACCTCTTTATCATTTGTTTACCCTTGCCTATAATTTTGCACCTTTTGCGAGTGCCCTCTATCTAAGACAAAACAAAGGTCACTTCCCTTATTATCACAACCAAGATGAATACATGAGGGGATCAATTAGGTCTTGATGACATTTTTTTACTAATTTTTAGATCTAGATCATATAAATATGTCCTTTAATTCCTTAAATACTCTTAATATAATATTCTTAACTCACTAATTGTGTATTAGGTCTATGTATTGACTATATGCTATGTTGAACCATTTTTTATATGCTTCCATATTATGAGCATCATGTGGTGTAGTCACCACCATTGTGAAGGTGTTCTCACCATATTCAACACTCTTAACTTCTTCCAATCCCTCAAATTTCTCCAACCTTAGGCTTAGCTAGCAGACTGAGTGACTTTATCATTACTAAAAAAATAATACTCCCGTAGGTTGGAATCTCATATTAGACCTTGTATTTTATTTCTATTGATCTAATTTAAGTCCTTAAGTTCATCTAATCAGTTGTTTGGACTCACTCTATAACATTTATTAGGTTATATGTCTAAAACTTTATAACATACTAGCATAGGTTGTTTCCTCCACTATAGTAGGTTATAGATGACTATTATTAGGTCATAGATACCCATGTAGGTAGTATTTAACATTTTAGATTTGTGTTTCACATCCAAAGAACTTATGGGTATTATTATATCATTTTCACTTCAAGTGGTTATTCATGTTTATAGGGTTTCAAACTCTAGTATCCTATTGCCAATTATGTAGGTACCTATAGTTAGACTCTAGGTGACCTTTTGAGAACAAAGGAATCCCTATAGGTAGTATTTTTGATTCAAACCATATGTCTCAACTCCATTGATTGTCCTTTGATATCATATTGTCTTTATCATCACATGAGAGTCTCTTTCTTGTAGGTTTACCTCTATTAGGTTTCATAATGATATAAGACCATTTCAAATGATAGAATACTATAGAGAATAATGTCATTCTATAGTAAGAGAATATTCAAGATGGAATAATTGATATATTACCTTCACCTAACCAAATAACCACTTTATCATGTCAACTCAGTGTCTTTATACCTAGGCTATACAATGAAAACCATTAGACTAGTTTGGACCTAAAGATGTCCCATCATGGAAAGGTCAAAATAAAGGTAGAGTCCCTATTTGGATATTTTAAGGTAATTTTTCCCTTAAGTGATTTTATCCTCGTATGACTATGATCTTCATTTCTGCTTGCAGTCATGTGGCCTTTAAACTATCTCAAAGGCACTTTTCAATGCCTTAGACTTCAAAGAGACTTCAAGTTAGTTTCAAACACTTGCATTAAACTCCTCACTTATCTATTGGGATCACCTATATGTGCATATATAGAATGTTTGTGTTGATTCATAAAACTCTTGCTCTATGTGAAAAACTTTCTATGGGATGATTTAGAGATGTGAGACTCAATTGCAGTCTATAAAATAACCTCTAGGTTTTTAGAATCTAGCTCTTCAAATTGGTTTTGGTAAAAGGGGAAGGAATAAATGTAAGTGAAACTAAAAATAAAAAATAAGGTGATATGCTGAAATCTTTAAATTATTGACCTGTAATTGCATAAAATAGCTTGGATCTTTGAACTTCACAAATTATGAAAGGAGCTCATGGATGAATTCAAGTAAATAACATAAACCATAACCAATACTATAGAAGTAGAGAATGGAAATAAAAAACAATAATAAATCTTCACTTAGTTTGACATAAAACACCACATCCTCTTCATTGGTGGGTAGAAAATGTCATACAAGAGGCCAAAAGGCACAATATATAATATTTGATCCTTCCTATGAGGGGAACTTATTAAGGTCTTAGAATGAAATACAAAATAACTACTACCTAATTATATTCTAGAACTAAAACTTATTATAATGGCTATTCTTAGTACAAAAAATTACCTAAAATCCATCCCTTTACAAAATAAAAGAGCCCTACTTATATAGGCATAGCATCCTCTTGAGAGGACACCTAAAATCAAGCACTCATGCTCATGATGAGGCCATTTCGACTGACTAGGGAGTCCTAGCCCATGAGTGAAGTTAATATTTAGAATCTTGAATATTTTGTAATTATAATTCCTTATGCTTCCCATGAATCTTATAAGAAGCATGATGGTGACACGTCTTCTTCTAGAACTACCTTTGGTAAGTTATTAGTAAAGGGAGACTCACTTGCTTTAGCTAATAGAATTCTTAGATTTGAAAAAAAATAACTTACCCTGGACAATCATCATGCTACCATGTGGAAAGCTCCAGTTCCTTTTGTTACCATGTAGTGTGTCCCACCCATTACTCTATTGGCCAATGACACTACTTGAAAGCCTAAAAAAAAGGGAACCGACCCTAAATGAGCATCAAGTCACCACATGGTGAGCTAAAACTTCTCTTGGGAAATTCATGAACCATTTGTGATAAATGAGCACTAGGCTAGCATATGATGATAATGGAAGGAAGTTGATACTTAGCCAAAAATACAAAAGGGACCTCATGGAAAGTGAAAGCTAAAAACACAACTACCGACTTCACTGAGCACATCCAAGATCTAAATTTGACTGCTCCAAAACTCTAAAAATGTGTATAATAATCTATAGTTTCTAGTAAATAAAAGGGGAATCTAATTGTTGATGGAAGGACCCAAATTTTTTGGTTTTGTGAACCAGTCAAGGCAAAATTTAAAAAAAGGAGTGAAGCCTACAAAACTTACAATTCCTAAAGAGTGACCTTCAAAGTCATCCACTCTTCCTCCTTGGGTTGAGTCTTCTTCTTTAGATCCTTAAAATCTCTATCTAGATCTATGATCTCCTTGAAGGAGATGATGCTCAAACCTTGAACTACCACTAGCATTTGAAATTCTAGCTAGGTGAGAGGCTACAATATGGTCTCTACCTTAGAGACACTTGGAAGTTGACTAAGATCCACAAAGATAGTTAGTCATTTTGCTTCTTATCCAATATCTCTTTTATTTTATCCTTTGGGAGGATGGTGTTCTATATAAAGAATAAATATGGGAGTCCCAACTAGACTGGTTATTCAATGTGCCCCTTCCTATCCTAGACTACTTTCTCTAAGGTATTGAGGAATTCTTGCACTTTTTCACTATCTTGTTATAGCTTAAAAACTTTTTAACCTATGCCACCACTTGCCTTCAAGCATCCACCCCTACTTTTTTTTATCATCTTGTCCATCATGTTGTAAAGCTTCTAGACAATGAGATTTGAGTCTTAAACATTAGGGGACATGAAGGCAAGGACTTGGTCTATGGATGTGCTCACATGGGAGCTTAACCTCTATAAGTCCATAATGAACCTAATCACTAGCTTTAAATTTATGTCCATAGTATTTGTCCTCTCCTAGTAGGATATATACATCTATTAAACCATTGGGGTAATCCCTACAGTATGGGAGTGGGTTGCAATGTCATTATTTAGTTGTAAGATTTCTTGGTCCTTGGCCAAGGACTACTATTGCATTTATTACTATAAATGTTAATGCACTCTATTATATGTTGGGGATCAACCAATAATAGATTACACTTGTGAAAGCAATAAACATGGAAATAGATCAGATAGACAAGTAACTAGAATGATAAACAACAAGAACAAGAGATACAAGAAACCACCCTGAAAACTTGTATTAACAAACTCTTTACAAAAGGAATACAATTGAAGAAACTTCTTTCTTCCACACCTCTCCTAGATGTATAGATCTCTCACTAGATCTCTATTCCTCAAGAGCTCTCTCTCTCTCAAGAACAATCAACTCCAACAAGCCTAGATTGATTCAATTATGTACTGTTCTTCACATACAATTCAATGAACTACTACAATAATCCACACTAAGCTAAGAAGATCTAATTCTACATATAGAATTAGGAGACTTGAGCATGCACTTCCAACAAATAGTTAAGCCACTTAAACAAGGGCTCTAAAAATAATATTACTAATAATAGAGATGCGAGCTTAAGACTTCAACTTAAACTCATCATGCAAACACTCGCTTCTGTCCTCGAAAATAACATTCTGGACGCACAGGTAACTGACGCCGGTTCCTGTTGCTTGCCTATGACTGCCGTCGGCTAACCCACTACCGATGTCAGCATCTCTGCAACTGCACCTGACTGACGTCGATCGCTCCTGACCAATGCCAGTGTCTGTATAGACCTAAAACTATCATAGTGTGCTCCTTGGTGAAGCTTTTAGCTCCACACCCTAACAATCTCCCACTTGGAGATTAACAGCTACACCAATACCTGTACAACATCTTCTAGCTCCTCCATCTTTAACTCAATCATGAAGACCAACAGAAGTTGAATGAAGATTCAACTTCTCCTTTGTAATCAGCTTGGTTAACATATCAGCAGGATTCCTATCTGTATGAATCTTCTCCAGCTTCAACTCACCATCTTCCAATACCTGTCATATGAAATGGTACCTTAGCTGTATGTGCTTTGTTCTTGAATGAAAGGCTGAATTCTTAGCCAAATGGATTGCACTCTGACTATCACTATACAATCTGTAACTCTCATGCTCCCTACCAAGCTCATCCATGAACCGTGTCATCCATATCATCTCTTTGCTAGCCTCTGTGGCTGCAATATACTCTGCTTCTATAGTTGACAAGGTAACAACCTTCTGCAACTTAGATATCCAGCTAACCACCGTTCCACCTACAGTGAAAACATAACCTGTAGTGCTCCTCTTGCCATCCAAATCACCTGCCATATCTGAATCTCCATAACCATGTAGAGAAGTATCTGAACCTCCATAGCACAAGTGCCTACTGCTGGTTCCTCTCAGATATCTAAGGATCCACTGAACTGCTTTCCAATGTTCCTTACCTGGATTGGCCATATACTTACCACTCCCACTGCTTGGGCAATATCTGGTCTAGTACACACCATTGCATACATCAAACTCCCTACTACGAAAGAATATGGAACCTTACTCATGTACTCTACCTCATCATATGAATTAGGACATTGTTCTTTACTCAACTTAAAATGTCCAGCCAAAGGTGTGCTTACCGGTTTAGCATCCTGCATATTGAACTGTTTCAACACCTTGTCCACATAATCTTCTTGAGACAATATCAACTTGTGATTTTTCCTGTCTCTCTTAATGCTCATGCCAAGGATTTTCTTTGCTGCTCCCAAATCCTTCATAGCAAACGTTTGAGCTAATTTAACTTTAAGCTCAGAGATATCCTGCATGTGTGATCCTGCAACCAGCATATCATCTACATACAACAATAGAATAATATATCTACCATTACAAATCTCTTGAAATACATGCAATGGTCAGATTGACACCTATTGTAGCCATGCTCAGTCATAAACCTATCAAATTTTAAGTACCATTGCCTAGGAGCTTGCTTGAGGCCATACAAGCTTTTCTTCAATCTGCACACAAACTTCTCCTTACCCTTGACCTCAAATCCTTCTGGCTGTTCCATATAAATTTCCTCATCCAAATCTCCATGAAGAAACGTTGTCTTAACATCTAGCTACTCAAGATGCAAATCCTCAAAAGCAACCAAAGACAATACAACCCTTATAGAAGTCATTTTAACAACAAGAGAAAAAATCTCACCAAAGTCAATACCTAGCTTTTGTGCAAATCCTTTTACCACCAATCTGGCCTTATATCTCATCTATCCATTCTCACCTTCTTTCAACCTGTAAGTCCATCTATTCTTCAATGTCCTCTTACCTACTGGCAATTCAACCAAATCCCATGTTTGGTTCTCTCTTAAGGACTCCATCTCCTCAACCATGCCACGCTCTCACTGACTCTTGGACTCCACCTGTATTGCTTCTTCAAAACTCTCTGGTTCTCCACTATCAGTTAGCAATAAATAAAATAAAGAACGAGAATATCTAATTGGAGGCTTACTCACCCTTTCTGACCTCCTAATGGGTGTCTGAGACTCGTTTACAACACGCTGTCCACCCAAATTCTCTGACAGTGACCGACCTCAGTCACCTCCAAACCTATTACTGGCCGACGTTAGTTCTGCTTGACCGACCTCGGTGCCTGTACTGCCGATGTCGGTCTTTGTATGGCCGACGCCGGTTTCTGTCCTACCGATGCCGATTCCTACCCTGCCGATGTCGGTCTCTGTGTTTTCCTGCAAGTGATTATTTCTTTTTCCCACGAGCTCATATTGGACTTTCACCTCGTCCAATTCACCATTACTCTGCTCAGATTGATTCAGCTTCCTTAGCTGATCACAATACATCAATCTTTCATTGAAAACAACATCACAGCTCCTAATTACCTTGTTAGTTTCTAGATTCCATAATCTGTAACCAAAATCATCTGAGCCATAGCCAATAAACGTGCACCTCATAGACTTAGCATCAAGCTTCTTTCTATTTTCTTTATCTATGTGCACAAAGGCTTCACAACCAAAAACTTTGAGATATGAGAGATCAACCTTTTTACCTGTCCATGCCTCTTCTGGAATACCACCATCTAGAGCTGTAGAGGGTCCTCTGTTAATCAGGTATACTACAGTGTCAACAGCTTGTGCCCAAAATTGTAAGGGCAAATCGGCATGCAATCTCATACATCTTGCATGCTCCATTATTGTCCTGTTCATCCTTTCAGCAATTCCATTCTGCTGAGGTGTCCTTGGAACCATCCTTTTCCTATGGATTCCATGCATATAACAATAATCTTTGAACTTATAATTGTAGAACTCACCGCCATTGTCAGATCTCAGGCACCTCAACTTTTTACCTGTTTCATTCTCAACCATAGCTTTCCTATTCTTAAAAGTCTCAAATACATCAGATTTTCTCCCAATACAATAGATCCATACCTTCCTTGTAGCATCATCTATGAAAGATACATAGTACTGTGATCCTCCAATGGAAGCAACCTGAGCTGGTCCCCACACGTTTGTGTGAACAAGCTACAACTTATGCCTCTTCTTAGTAGACCCAGTCTTGAGAAAACTAACCCTTTTCTATTTTCTAAATACACAATGCTCACAAAACTCTAGATCTATGCCTTTTAAATCTGAAAGCATACCTTTGGACTTAAGGATTGACATCCCCTTCTCACTCATGTGGCCAAGCCTTGAGTGCCACAATTTAGCATCCACATCTGAAGTAGATAATACAGAAGGAGATTTGTTAGTAACACAATTACACAAATAGAGAGTACCTTCTCTCTTACCTCTGGCCATAACAAGTGCACCCTTGGTCACCTTCCAAGATTCTACTGTGAGAGTTACTGTACAACCCTCATCCCCTAACTTTCCTACAGAAATCAAATTTCTCTTCAAGCTAGGAACATGCATCACATCTCTCAACACCCATGTGTTGCTATTCTGCATCTTCAACTGCACTTTACCTTTGCCAATTATTTTACAGGGCTCATCATCCCCTAGATATACTATTCCAAAATCTCCATGGATATAGTCACAAAAATATTCCCTGTTAGGGGTAGCATGAAAAGATGCACCAGAATCTAATACCCAAGATTCTATATTATTATGCAGAGAGAAAATTAAAGCATCTTGTGCAATACCTGCCACCTTGGCTTCTTCCTTTCCTTCATGCTGATTGTCCTCCTTAGGCTTTGACCAACAATCTCTGCTTATGTGCCCCATCTTTCCACAATTCCAGCATTGTGGCTTCCTGCCATTTCTGGATTTAGATCTTCCTCTCACCTTAGACTTAGATCTTGATCTCCTCTTGCTCTTATCTTTCTACCTTCCCCTGCTCTCAAAATTTAAAGTGTTCCCAGATGTCTCTTCTGTGCTTTTCCTGCATATTTCCTCATTCAAGATAATACTAACAACATCCTCTACTTTCAAAATATTTGATGCAAATGCAGTATTACTTACTACCATTACTAAGCCATGCCAGCTTTCAGGCAAAGAACATAATATTAACAGAGCTTTTATTTCATCATCAAACACTATATTGACTGAACTCAATTGATTCACAATTCCATTGAAATCATTCAGATGAGTAGAAACAGATCCACCTTCATTCATATGCAAACTAAATAACTGCTTCATAAGATATACCTTATTAGAAGCTGAGGGTTTTTCATACAAATTTGCTAATGTAGTCATCAACTCTACCATAGACTTTGCCTGTGATAAATTAGATATCACAGTGGATGCTAGACTCAGTCTTATAGACCCCAGAGCCTTTCTGTCAAGAACTTCCCATTCTTCATCCTCCATGTCTTTGGGCTTCTTTGCAACCCCACCTAACGGTAAGTAGAGATCTTTTTGATACAGATAATCCTCTATCTGCATTCTCCAATGGTGGTAATTTTTTCCATTGAACTTTTCCATTCTCAATTTACTTTCATCTACCATTGCTTCTCCCACTCAAATAGATACAGAAACACCTGTGAGAACCTGTAATCAATACACACTACACAGATCTGAACCACCTATTAGTGAACCTGAGCTCTGATACCACTTGTTGGGGATCAACCAACAATAGATTACACTTGTGAAAGCAATAAATGTAGAAATAGATCAGATAGACAAGTAACTAGAATGATAAACATCAAGAACAAGAGATACAAGAAACCACCCTGAAAAATTGTATTAACAAACTCTTTACAAAAGGAATACAATTGAAGAAACTTCTTTCTTCCACACCTCTCCTAGATGTATAGATCTGTCACTAGATCTCTATTCCTCAAGAGCTCTCTCTCTCTCAAGAACAATCAACTCCAACAAGCCTGGATTGATTCAATTCTGTACTATTCTTCACATACCAATTCAATGAACTACTACAATAATCCACACTAAGCTAAGAAGATCTAATTCTACATATAGAATTAGGAGACTTGAGCATGCACTTACAACAAACAGTTAAGCCTCTTGAACAAGGGCTCTAAAAAATAATATTACTAATAATAGAGACGTGAGCTTAAGACTTCAACTTAAACTCATCATGCAAACACTCGCTTCTGTCCTCGAAAATAGCATTCTGGACGCACAGGTAACCGACGCCGGTTCTTGCTGCTTGCCTGTGACCACTGTCGGCCGACCCACTGCTGACATCGGCATCTCTGTGACTGCACTTGACCGACGTCGGTCGCTCCTGACCGACGCCGGTGTCTTTGTAGACCCAAAACTGTCATAGTGTGCTCCTTGGTGAAGCTTTTAGCTCCACACCCTAACATTATAGTTTGAGAGACTTTGATAGGTTTGTATAAGCTTTAAATATTTTTCATGTATTTTATTCTCTATAACCCACTCTTCCTTCTTTAGACCTTCTATCTTAGTCTTTAACTCTGTAACCTAGATTCATAGCTGGGCTCTTTGGTTGGCTTCCACCTAAAATTTCTCATTGGAGACATGGATCTATAGGTCAGACCTCATTTTTTTGAGCTATGTGTCTTTTGAATTTTCTTAAGTATTGAGGCAATCAATCATAGCTTTCACTCTTTTGATTTCCATCTCTTTCTTCTCTAACCATCAACCAACCTTGATATAGTTTGTAGTGATGGACTTTTATGTTTCTTCCAACAAATCGATCCTACTATCAATGGGTCTAGCCTAGTTGAGGTTGAGGCCAATGACATGTATTGAGTAGTCCCTTGGCTACATCTATTCCTGAGGTTTGACTACTTGGGGCACCATATGTGCAATCATTAAAGATTTTTGTGTTGGGTCAAAAAATGACTGCATATGAGGCACCACCTTAGCCTTAGCCTATTTTCCTCTTCATTTCTTTGCCCAGGCCTCTTAAGCTTTCTTAGAAGTTTCCATCTACTAATGAAATTGATCCTGTAACTAAATAGTTTAACCCATGAAGGGGATCCTTATGGTATCTTTAAGGGAATGGTCACTTTCTACTGTGAAGTAGTGGGTGTTTTTCCTCTAGAGGTGAGTGGGTGAAGGGTTAGGGTGAAAGGGGATAAAGGTGGGAGGATATAAAGTGGGGTGGAAGGTAATTATGCCATGATGGATCATGATGTAGATGATGAAGGTAGAGGAGTGAGAAATGGCACAAAATAGGTAATCTGATGTGTGGAGGAAAGTGGTACGATTGAAGTGATGGGATGGGTATATGGAAATGATGATGGGGAAGTGATTGTCTAGGTAGTGGAGAGTGCCACAAGATCAATATAAATAATGGAGGGAGAAGAGGGAGTGAAGAATGAAGTAGAGGTAGAATAGAGCTTGAAAAAGTGTACCTTATTTTATGGGGGCACATGGGGAGAACTTGAGGCTTGTACCCTAGAGGTGAGTTAAGAGGACCCCACTTCAAGATGCCCAAAAAAGGCCTATTGTTATATGGGGAAGTTGGGTATGGATCTAGAAGAGGCCATTAGGTTGTGGGCCTCTGAATCACCATAACTTTTTCCTCCTTCTCTAGAGGGGTGTTCTCCTCTTCTTCAAAAGGAGTATCCTCTTCTTCTTCATCTTCTTTGATAGATAATTCTCCTTCTACTAGAGCTTCCACCTCATGGTGCTCATCCCAGAGGTTTTAAAATGTTTCATCTATGTACACATCCTCAAAATTTTGCCTAGTCTTGTTGATTTCTTTCCTATATTTCCAATAGGCATCTATTTTCTCTTGGATCTAGTCTCTCTAAACAATATTTGCCCTCAGACCCTTTGTCAATTTCTTTATCAGGTCAAACTACTAGACTACATTATAAAAGGACTCCCATGGCTTGAGGGTGTTAGATAAGATCTTGGATAGATTTATGTAATACTTGATGTCATCGTCTATTGATGACCTTCACTATTTAAGGTATGGTTGGGGCTCATGATTGAGTGGGGTGACATTATTCAAGGAGGCTACATGACCAATAGGTCATAACTCCATTTTTCTTCAATTTAGTCAAGGCTAAGCTTTGTAAGCTTGAGCATAAGAAGATGCTTTTATGACCTCTTCACCACTATGATGCCTCCCTTGGACAAGGGGACATCATACAAGGCCTTTTGCTTATATCCTATGCCATATATGGAGTCAATCTCATCAAGATGGTGAGCCAAATCCAAGGCTAGGACCCTATCTGTGAGTATGCATGGGAGCTAGAATGGATCCTCCTTGAATTTGTACACCTGAATAAAGGTAAAATGGACCCTGAAGAACTAGTCAATTAGAATCTTGTCATCAGTGATCCATGACCTATTATTGTTTTTCATCCTAAAGGTGATGGACTCCTGACTAAGGTTGATGAAGATTGGAGATAATAAGCACTCTAAAAACTCATAGTAATCATGCATGACTAAAAGGATGTAGGTCCATGTGGTAATGGGGATCACCATATTGGGATGGGTTTTTATCTCAATGGAGTTAAAGGTGAAGTATGAAAAGAAGAAATAGGAATTATGATATAGAATCAAGGGAAGGAGGAATACCAAAAGGTATTCAGTGTTAAGAATTTTTCTAGCTCATTGTGCATGGCAATGATGATGGCATCTATAAATTCCATCTTATAAACCTTTTCCTTACTCACCATCTTAAAAATGAAGAATACCCCCAATTATAAATTGATTATGTGATTATTTGAGTCCATGCCAAAGATAAATGCCAATATAGAAAGGGCATCATTCACATCCTACATCATGAAGCTTGTGACAATGATGGGAAGAGGAGGTGCATCTCTGGAGGCATAAATTAAGGAACTTTGTCTTATAAACCTTGGTGTCTTAGAAATTTTTTAGGCTCTCCATATTGTAGATGTTGGTGTTTGGGTCACTTAAGAGTTAGAGCATTTAATTTATGGCATTAATACTGACATCTAATTTTAGGTGGTTGTTGCCTATAATTGCATTGATGTTGGCATCATATCTATTTGTGTATAGGGAAAACATCTCTGGGTATGGGTGCATAAGAGGCACCATGTATTGGGCCAATGTGGAGTTCTAAATTATGTACTCAAATGACTCATATTTATTACTCTACACCTTTTTTATCATTCAAGCATGGGCACCCTCCCTTAGGCACTTTAATTTTTTAGCCAATTGGGATCGAAGATCCCATTTGCATAATCTAGGACCAGAGAGGGGTCCCTACAGTGCCCTTTGGTGATGATTTTGACATTAAAAACTTTAGGCCTCACCTGAGTGAAATAAAAAGAATATGATTTCATCACTGTATATTGTGGGGGAAGGTCTCCATGACCACCTAACCCATAGGTTCTCTACTTCCTCAGATGCTTTTCATTACCAGATGAGGATGTATAAATCTCCATTTTATAAATTCTTCTCAAAAGTTCTCTTCACTCTGAATAAAATGTTGGATATTGGTTCTCTGCTCATAACTCTTACAATTATTGGCTCAAATATTTCTACTCAATATGCTCTATTTCACTTGGTGCTCTTGAAATTCTTAAATCATTTAAGTGTTTGGCCTAATGAGGAGAGGGGTCTTTATAATACAATAATTTTATGCATGATCATCATGAAAATTTTGAATTCAAACACCCCATAAATGTCAAGGGTGGTACACATGCTTAAATAACATCACATAAAATATTTGTAGTAGTCTTTATGGGGGATTGTGCAATATGGAGCACCTGGCATTAATGGTAAGAGTAGTGGGTAGATAACAGTCTTCTAGAGAATTTTTCAAAAATAAGGAGGACCATGTTGCAAACACCTAAAAATGGGATGATCCACTTGTGCCAATGGCATTTATTTAAAAGGACATAGTAACAAAGGAAGTAAAATGAATGAACAAAGAGAAACAACAACAAATAAGGGAAACTAATTAACTATATATAAGGGGAGGGATGGTAAATTAGTTGAAGTGCTTCAATTCAATTATGTTGATCAAAATCATTAATGCATTGTCTTCTTTATCCTCCTACTCAAATGCATTACCTTGTATATTTCCAATGATGCAAAAAATCCCCTTCCATAGGGAATCAAACTTCACATGTTATCTTAATTTTGTGGCCCTTTGGTCATATTCGAGGACCATGTCTCCTAAATTAAATCCTAGGTCTAATGATTTTTTATCAAACCATCACTTGATTTCTTATTGTTAGGTGACCTTTGCATCACTCACTTGATCTCTCCTTCTTTGAGGGTGAGTAATTCTACCAGCCTAACCTCCATCACTCTATTCTTCTCAGTCTTAATAGATTTAAAAATAGCTAAGGCAGGAATCTCTATTGACATGGGCATGACCAGTTCCTTCCCATATACTAGTTCATATCAAGATGTCTTCAAAATCAATTTGGGAGTAAAATGGTTATCCCATAGACCCATTTTCACATCCATGTGTCACTTCCTTTATTTTTCATTTCCCATCATTTTTGTCAACCTAATGAGATTCTTGTTTGTTGATTCAACCAACCCATTCCTTTATGAGTAGTAGTTGGATGAAGTATTCAAAAAAATACCATTTTGGAGTGTGAATTTGGAAATATTAGAACTGAGGAAGTCATTCACATGATCAAATATGATCATTTTGGGTAGGTTGAACCTCACCACAAGTTCCTCCAAGAATCTGAGGATCATATTTTTAGTTGCCTCCTTCATCAGGGATGCTTCAATCCACCTAATGAAGTAATCAGTGGCTATTAGTATTCATTTGTGGCCTGTGTTAGAGATGAGATTGATCATCCTAATGATATACAAAACCCAATGTGAAAAGGGCTCATCAATCATTATTGTATTTAATTTCATTGCTAAATTCATTCACTTACCCATAAAGAATTGACATTGTTGGCATTTCTTGATTCCCTGATGGTAATCCACAAACATGGTTAGCGAGTAGTATCTTTCATGCATGATCATGGACATAGTGGTCTTTGCTAATAAATTACCACTTAGAGGTGAAAAATTCATATCCTAGAGGATCTTACTAGCTTTGTTTTTATCAATACATTGGAATTTATCTATGTCAAAGTTTCTCTTACTCCCTGGACTAGTGTGTAGCTAGCCCCTTGTAACCTATAGAATTTCCTTTTATGTGTGGGGATACCACTCAAGTATCAATTGGTTTTCATGAAAAAGTTTTTTCAGTAATCCAAGACCCATTGATTTCATATTGATTTAGTAGAACCATTTTTGATGCATCTTGTTCTTCTATTGGGGCATCTACGTATTATGCCAAGTATTCCTAGAGCCCTCTTCCTTGGGTCTCTTTGGTTGGTTTGACTTAAAATCCATATTATAGTATCTTGGTGATACAATTGGCCTTTTTCAATGATCTCTCCTTCCATTATATACTTTCTAATGCTATAATGCACCATGTATACATTATTTTACCCCCCACCACCAAGTGTTTGAACATTTTTAAACCTTTGATGATGGTGAAAGCTTATTTTTCAAAAAAATTATAGTTGGTCTCATACCTACACAAGGTCCTTGAATAAAAATCAATCAAGTTCTCACTTGTCCCTTCTTCTACCTTTTGAGTTAGCATGACCACTAGGCTATGTTCACTCCTATAGACATACGTGATGAAATCTTTGGAGAAGTTTGGATTGACTAGAAAAGGGGTAGTCAACATCACTTCTTTAATTTTGTAAAATTATACTCTTCTATCCATGGTCAATCTGAAGGGATGGTCTTTCTTTAAAATTAGTTTGATTGACCTTACCAATCTCATGAAATAAGATATGAACCTACTGACAAAATTAATCTTTACTAGGAAAGATTAGACCCCTTTCTTGTTGCTCGATAAGGCCAAATCCCCTATAACCTTGACTCTATCTAGATCTATAGATATTCCTTATTTGGATACTACATATCCAATTATTTTTCCTTATAAGACTCTGAAAACACATTTCTTAGGGATAAGAGACAACTTGAATTCTTGGCACTTTTAGAAGATTTTCTCTAGGTGGTTGAAATGGTCTTCCTTCTTCTTGAAAAACATGGTGAGGTCATCTAGGTATATGAGGATGATATTTTTGATCAATAATTTAAAATTTACATACATAGCTCATTGGAAAGTAGCCCCTGCATTCAAGAGGTTGAAAGGCATCTTTGCATATGCGAAGGTTCTCCACTTTGTGGTGAAAGTGGTCTTGTGTTGATCTTCCTAATTTACCCATACTTGGTTGTAATCAAAGAATCCATCTAGTAGAGAGAAAATATGTGCACCCACTACTATCTAGAGGATCTATTCTATGGAAGGAAGGGGTTAATTTTATTTTATATTTGCTTTGTTCAAGTCTTGTAAGACCATGCATAAATGGATTTATCCACTCTTATTCCTTACTGAAACTAGGTTAAACATCCAAGTTGAATGTTTGATTGGGTATATGAATTGTGAGTTAATCAATTTCCTCAGCTCTTGATAAATGAAAGAGTCAATCTTTGGGTTTATCATCATTTGATTTTACCACATAGGTTTGGCTCCTTCCACTAGGTCTATGGTGTGTTGGATGACCTTGTGATCATACCTTTTCAAATCATCATAGGTCTATGTCATGACCCCTTCATATTTGTTTCATAAATAAATCAATCTCTCCTTATCTCTTTGGGGAAATTCCTTCCTAACCTTCAATTTTATTTCATCTCCAACATCAAGCTTTGAGTAGTCAGTTTTATCTATAATGTTCCTTCCTCATCTCATCAAAATCAAATAGATTATCTAGGGTGATTAGCCCTTTCAGAAGTTTGTTTGATTTCAATTACACGATATGGTCCTTGTAGGATTCCTCAATATTTGGTTGTAACTTCTATATGAATTCTTATGATTTCTAAAGGAACATGGAAATTTGGGCATCACTTTTAAACACTTGTTATTTCTAGTCATTATCAATAATGGTGGGTCTGATAATCACCCACACTACTTGTTCATTGGTGAATAAATCTATAACCAAATCAAATTGGGAACCAATTTTCACCATATTGTTTACCTCTACATTCATGGTCATAGGGATGATTTGAATGTTGAAATCTTTAAATGATTTGATCAAATCCCATATCTAGTGATAGTAGAACCTCATGTGAACATTATTCATAACCATGACCCCTATTAATTTTATTACCACTAATTTGGGATCATCAAACACTTTTAGCTACTTTATGCCCATGCATTCAATAAGATTGAGGTAATGGAATATCACTTCATATTTGGCTTCATTGTTCTTGTAGGAAAATTGGAATTGAAAGGCTTAGAGGTCTCTTTTTTGGATGGAGATACTAATCAGATACCATCTTTAGAGTTAGTTTTGCATTTCACACTATTAAATATAGAGTCCAAAATTAGGACTCACTTTCAAGTTCTTCACTCTGATCTTTTTTCTTTTTTATGACCTCATGAATGGCTTGGTCTTCATCATGGGTCATGTAGATCCCAAGACCAGTGGCATCAAATTTTGTGAATGGATCACTATCGATGAATTCAAGACCAGTGGCATCAAATTTTGTGAATGGATCACTATCAATGAATTTATTAACAAGGACCTTTTCCTTTGGGATTCTATTCTCTTATACCCTTTCTTCTTTGAGAATTTCCATGTGATAAATCTCTTTTTTAGAGAAATATGTGTGTGTTACTTTGAAGTTTATCATAGCATCATCTGTTATGTGTTTTGGGTGTAGTAGTTTGAATAAAACCTTTAATTTTGAGCCATATTTTGTCCACAAGATCAAGTGGGACTAATCTAAAGATAGGTATTCACCTATCTTGGTGGTGAAATCTCTAGATAGACATAGCCTAAAGACTGGTGGGATGTCTATCACCATGACCTCTTAATGCAAATGTGATATTGGCACAAGAGTAAAATGTTAAGGGAAGATCCTTGATAAGGCTTATAGTCTGAACTGTCTTCCCATCTAATTGTATCACCCCTTTATTCAAAGGTTCATATTATAGTTGCAGTGCATCCATAATTTGGTTGGGCATCATTGTGGTGATGGTGATAGAATCAATCATGGAATTGTGTAACAACTTCTTCCCCATGATAATCATAAAAGAAAATAAGGTAGGTTTTGTATTACTTACCCCCTCTTTGGAGTTGATGAATGCGTATGGTGTTTGGAGTTATGCACTTTGGTTTCCTCTCCCTTTATTAGTATGGGCTCTGTAGTTAGTTTTTCTCACATAGGATTCTCTCAGTCCGTTAAGGATTATTTCAATAGAGAATTTTGCTTAGGGATAGATAGGACATCCTAAAGATAAATGTTGGATAGAACTTTATTTAGTTGTTCTACCACATTATATGACCCTAGAGGTGGGACCTTAGGGTCTTTTACCTTGTTTTATGTTGCATCATCCCTCCTTTGATATGTCAGGGGTGATGGTTTAGGTGTTAAAATCTTCTCAAAAGTCACTTTAGGTTTTGTGGAAGCTTCTTGGCTCTTGGCCTAACTCTTCATTTGAGTGAGTGTAACAATATGATTAGACTTATGGACGTCTGTACATGGGGACCTCACTTGTAGAGACTGCATCATCACCATCTACCCAAAAGAAAAGTGCATGCTCTAAAGATATCTCCTCTTCTTATTCCAAGGACATTTATTGCATTTGTGTCTTAGGATAGCATTTTCAAATCCCAAAGATTGGTATTTGTAAGAAGCTGAATCTAAGGTATTTCCTTGTCTTCATTGCTTGATAATATTTTGTTTTATGTTGCCTTTTTGGTAGTTCTAGGGTGTATGTGCATCATTATATGGGAAAAACCATGAATTTGAATCATCCACCAAGTTTTTTTGGTGGATGATCATCTCTTTAGAGAGATAATTCGTAAGGGATCAAGAACTTGGATGATTTGATTTGTTGGCCTCATTTGGTGATTCAACAGCTAATGATTTAGTGCCTAATGATTTGGCCTTTACCTTTCTTGGTATTTGCTATAATGATATGGCACCCTCTCATTTTGGTATTTTTAGTAAGGGAATTTGGAGGCATAGACTTCTACCTTTTGAGATTTATGATCTCATTGGAAAAGTTATGAAGGATGCTTTTCATGTCGTTCATCTCCATGGCTAGCAAGTGTGAAATGGATGTGCTCACTTGAGTAGGTAGGTATACATATATGGAAGAAGGTTCTTGTGATGTGATAATGACTTCTTCTTATAGTGGCATTGATATTTCAAAGAATATTGGCATCGATAGCCATGGGGGAAGCTTCCCAACATATATCAAGTTGTTCTTTGCTCTGACGGCTATGTCATAAACATATGATAGTGTCTAGCCTCTAAGAGATTGGATCATGATGGTAATGTTATATTTGAAGAATTTGAGGTAAAAGATGATGGCCATGCTAGTAGGTAATAGAGCTACTATCAGGATACTTTGATAGGTTTTATTGAACCTGATATTAAAATTAATAATAGCCTCTTACAATGATCTCTTAATGGTGATTAGTTATTCTAGGAGAGATGACCGATCCACTTTCTCATTAAAACATTCAAAGAGTTTATTACCCAAGTCATCACATGTGGTGATGGAGTTGGGAAGCAAGGATAGGTACCAATCAAGAGCTCATCCTTTGAAAGAGGTGGTTAGAAGCATTAAGGCCACATTCTTCTATGTAACATAGTACATAGTGCATAAATTTACAACATCTTGGAGATGTTCTATTGCACCTTTGAAGTCTTCCCCTGAGAATTTAGGGAGTGATTTTAAGGCATTATAAGGAATAGGATCCCACATAGATGGGGCTACTAAAGGGATGAGTGGGATACCACTATTCTATGATACAAAGTTCCTTGGCTATATTTGGATCACCATTTATTGTGGTTGTTGTGTTGTGCTAGATCTTATAGTCTTTTGGTGAGTTGGGGATACCAAAGGTGGTGTTAACAAGCTTGGATTATTTTTTGTTTGTGACCTTGTGATGGGCTTATAGATCATAAAATCTAACTTCTAATCAGGTAATTATGGGTTTGATTCTTACCAGGCATGTCAAAAAATAATAAAATGTTGATACCTAAAACTATCACTTTAGGAAAACAAAGTTCTATGGGAAGCTTTACAGATATGGAACTTAATTGAGATCTATAAAGTAACCTCTAGGGTTTTAGAAGCCAACTATTTTAATTGATTTTAGGAAAATGGGAAGGAAGAAATGTAAGTAAAAGCTAATAAAAAATAAGGTTATGCACTAAAATATTTAAAGTATTGACTTATAATTGCATAAATATCTTAGATCTTATAACTTTACAGACTATGAAAGGATATCATGGATGAATTCAAGTCTATAACATAAACCAGAACCAATACTATAGAAGTAGAGAATGAGAATAATAAATAGCAATAAATCTTCACTTATTTATACATAGAACACCACATCCTCTTCATTGGTGGGTAGAAAACATCATACAAGAATCCAAAAGGCATAGTATACAATATTTGATCATTCCCTTGAGGGGCACCTATTAAGGTCTTATACTGAAAGATAAAATAACTACTACCTACTTTTATTTCATAACTAAAACATATTACAATGGATGCTCTTAGTACAAATAATTATCTAAATCCATCCCTTTACAAAATAAAAGATCCCTGCTTATATAGGCACGATGGCCTCTTGAGACAAGGATACCTAGAATCAGGCACTCACACTCATTACGAGGCTATTACAACTGAGTGTAGTTAATATTTATAATCCTAGATATGACATAACTACAATGCCTTATGATGCCCATGATTCTTAGAAGCATAGTGGTGACATGTGCCTACTTCCAAAACTACCTCTGAAATCCTATTAGGAAAGGGCCACTTACTTTAGCCAATGGCACAACTCCTAGTTCTAACAAAAAATAACTTGCCCTAAACAAGCATCATATCACCATGTGGAAATATCTACTTCTTTATTTTTATTACTACATATTAGGCCGTACTGATTACTCCATCAATAAATGACACTACTCAAAATATTAACAAAAAGGAATTAGCCCTAGATGAGCATTAGGTTACCACATGGTGAGATGGCACTTCTCCTAGGCAAGCTAAGAACCTTTTGTGATAAATGAGCATTGGGATGCCACATGGTGACAGCAGAAGAAAGTCAATACTTAGCCAAAAATGTAAAAGTGACCCTAGGCAAAGAGAAATACAAAATCACAATTTTTGAACCTCATTGAATGCATTCAAAACCTAAATATGATTGCTCCAAAACTCTAAAAATGTGGATAACAATCTATAGACTGTATGTGAAGATATAACATGTGACTATGTGCAAAGAGTTAGGTTCCACTATAAATTATTTGAAGGTCTAGTCTCATTTTTTTCCAACTTATGATACTTCTCACACTTGGAAATCTCCACATTACATCACCATTATGGTGCAAATATCCTTTTATCTACTTGTAGGTAGATACTTTCAAGAAATTTTGATAGTGTATTGTATATGATTGTGCCCTTCACATGAAGCACATTTACAACTTATATTGGAGGAGAAAGATGGACATAATATCATGGAAGTCATGAAACAAAACCTTTCACCCTCATTCAAGATTATTACAAGAATATAAACTCCCTGAAAATGGTAAAACTTGTTTACAACCTAACAATAGGGCTCAACTAGCAAACTAAAGTACTTTTTCTTTTCACTATCATTCGACACATTCAAACTAGATTAAGACCCACTTGATAATAATGTCTACACTCTCTAATGCCATGTGAAGTACCTAGTTTATATGGATTAACTTAAACATTGAGGAAACCTACACGGTATGGGGATGAGTAAGCAAAAAGAAGTAATAAAATTCTTAGCCTTGATTCATAAAGCAAAATTGACCAATCTTAGAAATCCTATAATGAATTTGAAGAGGAAAAGTATTAATATCATCTTACAAGAGCATTTTACTTGGTTCAACTTTTGTTATCCATACCAAACCAAAATCGATTGGTCATTTTTGCCTACCTAGTGGAGTGATGGAGAAGACCAAGTGTCAAAGTGAGCTTATGGGAGATAAATGATCATTTTTAGGCCTTCCATATGTGTCACAACTCCTATAGAATCCATACAACTACCCAAAATTCATTACTTTCAACTATTTTCTTGATTTCAATATAGTAGCTACAAGTTTTCAGTTAGGAATACCATGACTGACAAGGAATTGACATAGGAGATGTTTAAATCAACATTGAAACACTTGTCTACTAGGGAAACTATAAAAACCTTCATAAATTACTCAAAAAGAGACCCCTAACATGATATAGGCCTAAAGGTGAATATGACCAAAGTAATGACACAATAAATGACCCTAATAAGACTATGATACACCATATATGACCCCTATAAGACCCTTATAAGACTATTATACAAGTTTTGAACTATAATGGGGTTGAATTATTTTGACTTGTGGTCAAAATAGTCAACAATAACTTTCACCCTTGTTAATGTATGTTTGATCTTATTAAAGAGCCATGACTTATCTCCTTTTTTAAAAAAGAAACTAGTACTCCATTAAAAAAATGATCTTATGAGAAATAATAACTTGTCCCCTTGTTTAAGTATGCTTAATCTTATAGAAGGAAAATAAATATATCCCTTTTGAATAATTTATTTGTAGATTTTTCAATATTTATTGAGATTACAAAGGATTTGTGCAATATTTCTTCATATTTTGATTTAAAATCTTAAATTCTTATAGTTTCCAACCATATATTTGTATTTTCATTCAAAAATTGAGGATCCTTGCACAAATTTTGATCGATATTTTTGATATGTAGATACCTTGAACTCGTGAAAAATTACCTAAGTTGGGTCGTATAAAAAGTGGTTTGGGTTGGAATTTGAAGTAAATCCTATTGAGTTATGTGTAATTCCTCTTTTTAGTTTAGAGTAGAGTAAGATAAATAAGAGTGTATAGAATGTATATCATTCTACAAATTTAGGCAACTTCTATGACAAATATAGGGTGTTGGATAGAAGTTCATGCACACATGTTACTTATTCTCTAGAGCTACAAACATTTTTAGAAAATTTATATTTGGATGTAGTTGAGTTTAATCTTATATACTTAACATTATTGTACTAAATTCTTGATATTTCTTAAGAAAACATTTTGAGCAATACATTTGAATGGAATTATGTTCTAATTTTTACTTATCATTTTAACACAAAATTCTTAAGATTTTCAAAACAAAATATGTTGAGATATATTTTTTGGATACAATTGTGTTCTATCTTTTATTAATTTACTATAACATTAAAATCTTGATATTTTCGTAATAAAACATTTTGTTCATTATATTTGAATGCAACTGTGATTCATCATTTATTTACCATTATAAAATTTCAAATGAGAAACTATGCTTACACCATCTCATTTATAAACAATTATGAACAAAAATATGTTACAAAAAAATAGAATAAATTATTTACGATCAATAAATTTAACAAATTAATAGTGAATAAGTTAATACAACATATCTATTAAAACTGTGGCATTTCTATGGATTACATATCAATACAACAAATACCCATATAGAATGGCATAATTATGATAGAATCGTCATATGAAAACATGATAATCATGTACATTGGTTCACTTGGAGCTTATATATAGATAAAAAATTATGTCTTAAATCAATATTAAATAGCCAAATTTGTAAGGATATAATAGTTATGGAATCCTTGGCACAAAGTTACAAATAATGGAGAGATTCTAGACCCTAATTCACTGATTTTCAAATATAACTATTGAATCTCTAGGTTTTATTTGTTGTCCCCAAAAAATGTTACTCATTTTTGGGACAACCTATGGACTATTTTGACCCTGCACAGACCCAAAATTATCTCTTCCCTTTTCAAAATTTGTCTTGAACATTCAAATTCCTCATTTTTCAAGCTTCTCAATTTTTATGGACTTCACGAGAGGAAATCTACAGACTCTGTGGGCTTAAAAACTATAGACTCTGCAGGAAAGAAGAACCAAGCAACTAGTGACATCCTCATAGACGTCAAATTCAAGTTTCTCCTAAGCTTGTCTTAGGATCCAATGGACACTACCAATTGTCATCCATCGAGCCCCTTTATACCTTGTTTATAAGAATAGTGAAAGTTAGCATGTGTCTCTGATGAAGCTCGATAGAAGTTGCCAAGTGTCAATAGTCGATGTATCTTCGTTTGGTTTCATTATCAAGTAAAGACTATGGTGGGCCCCAGGTAAGTCACAAGAGTAAATGGAACATGCCAAGTGTCATCATCCACGTGAATCCAAATGAGTCTCAAATATTTCTGTAGTGTTTTTGGAAGCCCAACGGAAGCTGCCATGTGTCATCTTCTGCAGGACCCTCAAAGGTATCAAAAGCTTATATGAGTTAAGTGGAACATGCCACATGTCCCATACCAATTCAGTGGAGGCTGCCAGGTGTCGACATATGTGTTCCCCTTTTGAAGCTACTTGGGTAAGGAATATTGTGGGTCCTAGTCTCAAATAAGTCTTGGAGCAATGGAACATGCCACGTGTCAAAGACACAAAGCCAAGAAAAGGTTTCCTTCAGACAAATTATCTAAAGGAAATCAAGGATCAAGCCTAATTGAATAAATTAAAGCCCAAAGGCCACCTGAGAGATCCTGAAAGGTAGGTGCCCTTGCAGAGGATAGTCAACACTCATAAAATAGACCTTTTAAGACCCTAAAGGGAAAATCCCCTTCGAGAAGGATTAAGCCTCAAAGTGCAGTGGAAGCTGCCAAGTGTCACATATTGAGACACAACATCTAATAAGTTTTAAATGAGTGAAATGTGCCATGTGTCCTTTGTAAACAAGTGGAGTGTGAAAAGTGTCTGCATCCACGCTTCATGTTTCTAGCAAGTTTCAAAACTTATTCTGATAAGCTTCTTTCAAAGCTGCAGATGCTGACACGTGTCCTCACCTATGTTGTAATAGAAAGTGGCCATAGCAAGTGAGAAAGACAAAAATAAATTGTTAAGAAGAATGACACGCCTGCAAATGTCAATTTTAAAGACGATTGACTAGCCATTGAC
The DNA here is from genome assembly GCA_037957365.1 of Torreya grandis. Classification (NCBI taxonomy): domain Eukaryota; kingdom Viridiplantae; phylum Streptophyta; class Pinopsida; order Cupressales; family Taxaceae; genus Torreya; species Torreya grandis. Next base: position 1,995,052 of record JARHVA010000266.1, read on the forward strand.
CTTCAACAGATAAAAGACCCATAGACGTCAAATTTGCTACAATAGAGTGTCTGTTGATCTTTCTAGGCTTAAAAAATGGACCCTAATGCATTCAAAGACCCTAAGGCTAGGGCCAAAGGAAGAAGAGACAAAGAGGGAAATCTTAGCAAAAGTTATTCTTAGTAGGTGGAATAGTTCACCAGGTAGGTATTTGGGCCTGCAAACATTGAAAGTGCAGCCTGTTTGTCCCCTTTGGTGTAAAGGCAAAATGGATAGCTATGTAGATAGTAGGTGATAGAATGAGTGACTCAGGCTCAAGAGAGGACATTGGAGGTGAATCAATATGCTAGAGTTAAGGCAGTTGCCTTGCTCCAGCATGGCCCTCCCTGACAGAACCAAAAATGCATCCAAGACATTAATGCACAACATGGGTCACTCCATGGGACAAAGCACCAAGCCTTCCTTGGCCTCTATATAATGTAATCTTTTATATCATTTAAAGGGAGATCTTCCCATTACCGGAAGCAAAACTCTACCCAAATTGAAAGGCATCACTAAGACTTTGATGTCAGATTGTTTATCATATTTATTTGTTTGAATCATAAAGCAAGTTACTTTCAGACTTTGTGCTATTATAGCTTGTATCATTCTAGGAGATTGTTCTTATGTCTATTTCCTAAATGTATTCTTATTTATGAAATTTAACAAATAGAGCTAGTGGAAGTGATAAGAAGGTGTCTTGAAACTGGTTACTTTTAGACTTTGTGCTGACATAATTGTTTTTAGTGTGTGTTTTTAGTTTCTTTTTGTGTAAAGGACCTTGGGATGACTTTGTGCCCCCATTGTTTTCCTATCTCACTCTTGGGAATTCAAGGTGGAGACTTTGTGTTAAATCTTAGATTGTTGGTTACTCTGTACTCTATTACCAGTTACTTACCCTACCTGAAAGAACTCCTATTGTCCCCTGCAAGAACACTTTTGAAAGAAGAGAAGTGCCTTCAGTGTTTTCACCATGATTTTCTTCTTTGTTTTTGAACATCATCTCTAAAAGAAGAGAGATGGATGGTATATCCTACCCCTAAGTGTTATTTTTAGCTTATATATATAGTATATAGTGTCTTTATACCTATATGGAACCTCCCCTTGATGAGAGGAGAGATTTGTCCCCTTTGGATGTGGTAAACCTGCAACTTTGGATGACCAATCTCCCTATGCTATGGTTAAAGAGACCTATTTTGCTCACTAGTTAGCTGGTTGACAAAATATTCACCCAACAATTTTTTGGCAACTCTGCTGAGGAAGGACAAGCTATTTGAAGCCTCAAGCTTCAAGTTGATGTAAGACCAATCCTTTTCCATTTTTGTTTCACAATTTGGAAACTCCATGCTATACCAAAAGCCAGAGAGTTCAAGGTGTTGTTGACCCTATATTTGAGTTGGTGCAGCAAGGGAATTTTGACCTACTTCCTTCCCAACTGCGAGTTCAATGATCCATGAGTGTTCTTCCTACCCGTACCAAGACACCAACACAAGGCAGAGCTATTTTTTCTACTGTTAGCAGAGCTTTGCCTATCCATACTCTTCCCATATTTGGTATCTCAACTTTCAATAATATAATCATGGCAGTTTAAGGACCTTGGGGTAACTCTTTTAGTCCACTAAATTTGACTCCACCTCTACATGAACTTCCACGCAGTTCAAGAAAGAATTTCCATAAATTATTTGGTGATGGGAAAGTTCATCCTGATGAACATATTGCTACCTTCAGCATAGCCTATGGCATAATATGCATGGAATTTGAAGATGTGGTAGTTAGGCTATTTGTGGAGACACTACAAGGTGCTTCTGCAGATTGATTATACCATCTGCAAGCTAGATCAGTAACTAATTGGGACACACTCAAAGCCAAATTTGAAGCAAGGTTCAAACTTGTAGAAGATGCTCATGCCTTGATACCTTAGCTCACACAGATGAAGAAGGAACCTCATGAGCCTATAAGGGATTTCATAGCAAAGTTTGATAAGCTAAGGAATTAAATTCCTACTATTTCTCAACCGACACCTAAAAACCTCAAATGTTTCTTCATCAACTCACAGCTGCCTAAAGTGATTTTTTTCCTAAGACGTGTTGGCCACATAGACCTCAAGGCTACTCAAAATTTGGCTATTAAAGTTGAAGATGACCTTATCTTGGTAGGAAAGATAAGGAGAGATCCAAACAGAGGTAAGTCTTCTTCTTCCTTTGAATACTCCCCTTTAGCCACCATTGATCCAATGGTGTAAAAGCTAGCAAATGAATTGTTGGCACTCAAAAAATAAATGGCACAAGGGTTGTCATCTATTACTTCTTACAAAGATGTACCAAGGAGGACATTCCCTAATCAGTCCTATCAGGGCCATGCTGTTAGGAACCAAGGGCAAACCAATCATCTTCCTCCCCCTCAGAGGAGTAACCTTGCCATTAAAGCACCTCCAACTAACTCAATGGTTGGATATCTCGAAGCTAAATTAGATTTCTCATTCTAGCCTAATTTGATTCCTGAAGATGACGCTAATCTCTTCACTGAGGAAGAAGAAGAATTAGCTGGTGACTCCAATATCAGTTTCTTAAATTATCAAGATGAACCTAGAAGTGAAGGAAATGCAGCTAAGGGATCATATGTTGTATTCACCCGGTCCAAGAATCAATCAACTCAACAAGTTGATAAAGAGAAGATAGAGGGGTAACCTCAACCAGTAGTTTCAATTGCTAAATGTGGGACCACTCTGCCCTTCTAGCCAAAAGACCTGGTGACTGCTAGAAAGGTAAGTACCCCTAACATTTTTGCACCTTCAAATTCAAATTTGCAGTCTAGTCCTCCCCCTCCCAAAACTCAAAAGGATGAATGTGCCTAGTTCATTTCCAACATTTGATATCATTGACCATGTAAAGAAAACCAAAATTCAAATGTCTGAATTTGAATTTCTACAGTCCCATCTTGAGCAATTAGACAAACTAGTTCAATGTGTTAAAAACTAGACCATCCCTATAGGACAAGAAATTCCCAAAGTGACATATGATCCCCCCAAGAATGCACCCACAAAGAATAATCTTGTCATTACCCCTCCTGCTGCTCCTGGTAGGACTAAACCATTCTATGTCTTATTATTGATAAATGGGCATCAGCTAAATAATTACATCATTGATTATGGAGCTTTAGATAATGTCATGCCTACCAAAGTGGCTGAATCCCTTAGCCTCACACTAACCAAGATATTTGGTAGATGCTTCTCCATAGAGAATAAGCAAGTACCACTACTGGGGAAAATCAAAGAGGCCCAATTTGCATTTGCAGCCTTTTTAGACAAAAGAATCAAGATGATTGTCTTGGTAGCTGACATCCCAGCATCATATAGCATCCTTCTTGGGCATAATTTCTATAGGGATGTTGGTGGTGAATTGAGTATGGATTTATTAGAGGTGAGGATTATAGTCAAAGGTGTTATGAAGAGGCTGCTCCTTGAGAAGGAAGCAAAATACGTGGTTACCCAGACCTTAGCACCTGAAGCTCAAATTTTGTTTGAGTCTTTAGGCATGAATAAATAATTTATATCTACAGATGAAGTTAATGAGGCATCTGATGAAGTTCTTACAAGTGACAACCTAGAAATGCATTTAGCTGAAATAATAGAAGAATTGGTGGAGTGTGATGTAAGTGTGGAAGGATCTCCCCCTCTGAATGAAGAAGAATTAAAGAAAAAGTAGTGTCTAATGAGGTATGGATTCTTGAATTTGATGGCAATTGCTCCTCCACCAGTTCATGAGCTAGGGTTGTGTTAATATCTCTTCAAGGAGATATTTTTCTTTCATCTTATAAATTATAGTTCAGCAATACTAATAACATAGCTGATTATGAGTCTTTGTTGCTTGGATTGAGGGTTGCTTGAGACAAAGGCATCAAACTCCTTCATGCCAAAGGAGATGTTGAACTAGTGGTTTGTCAGGTGAGAAACTTGTACCAAACCAAAAATGAAAGATTGTGCCACTACCGCAATCTAGTCTGGGACCAAATTGAAAACTTTGATGCTTTCAGCATCTTTGCAGTTCCCAAAGAATTCAATGACTGGGTTGATGCACTAGCTATTTCAGCCACTCTCTTGGTCCCCCACCCAGACTTCAAAGGAGAAAAGTACACTATTGACCTGGTATTTAGACCCAGTGTGCTTGATAATGCTAGTCATTGGTAGGTGTTTAACCATGATAGTGAAATCATTACCTTCCTAGAGCAAAGAGACAACTTTGAATGGCTACATTTTGAAGGCAATGAACCTCAAAAGCCCAAATTGACGCCTGAATCAAGTTCAAGCATGGATGAAGAGTTCTTAAAACTTAAACGGAATAAGATTCCCAAAGGCTTGGTTTCCCTTGAGAAACTATTTTACAAACATGATAGGTTTGTCAAACAACAACAAATAGATTCAAGCTCCTCCAAGGATTTTGATCAAGTGAAATCTGGGAACCAAGGAAGATCCCAAGATGGTAAACATTGGGAAATGCTATACTCATGAGGAGAGGTTCAAGATCACCACTTTGCTCAATCAATACATAAACGTCTTAGCTTACTCCTATAATGACCTAAAGTCACTCTGACCTGATGAAATTTGACATGACACTCCTCTCAAGGTTGATTCGACACCTTACAGGCAAAAGTCTAGGTAGTATAATTTAAAAATATTAGATACCATTTTATCTGAGATACAAAAGATACTAAATTCTAGGATAATATTTCCAATCCATCATTCCACATGGATTGCCAACATAGTGCCTATGAGGAAGAAGAATGGCAAAATTCACCTCTGTGTGGATTTTAGAAATTTGAATTAGTCATCCTTGAATGATAATTATCCTTTGCCAATCATGGATCAAGTGCTTTAGATCATGATAGGTTCGAATATGTTATTAATACTAGATGGCTTCTTAGGATATAATCAGGTTGAAGTTGGTGAGGCAGACCAACATAAGACTGATTTCACCACACTTTGGGGCATGTTTACATATAGAAGGATGCCTTTTAGGTTGATAAATGCTGGCACCACCTTATAAAGAGCAATGGACCTTGTCTTTAAGGATGAGATGGGTAATTTCATCATAATTTATCTTGATGACTTGACTGTCTTTTCTAAGCATCGCCTAGATTATGTGCGCCATTTACAACAAGTGCTAGAATGCTGCCACCAAAATGGCATTTCCTTAAACCCCAAGAAGTCAATTTTTGGAGTAACAGAGGGGAAACTTCTCAGGCACATTATGTTTAAAGGAGGCATAAAGATTAACTTGGATAGAGTCAAGTCTATCCAAGATCTTACCTTGCCCACAAGTAAGACTATTGTTCACTCTTTCTTTGGAAAGGTGAATTTCTTATGGAGGTTCATCCTCGAGTTTGCTGAGAAGAATAGACATATTGTAAACATGATGAAGGTCAAGGCCACCTTCAGCTAGACTGAAGAAGGCAAGTCAAAATTTGAGGATATCAAGACTTCCATTGCTCATGCCCCAATTTTGGTTTGTCCAGACTATAACAAAGAGTTCACCATATACAGTTATGCTTCAGAACACATGCTTTCAGCAATTTTGGTTCAACAAAATAAAGAAGGTATGGAATCTTCTATTTCTTTCATGAGCTATCCTCTCAAAGCTCATGAGATGAAGTATTCAAACATGGAGAAGCATGCTTATGCGATGGTTAAGGTAGTGAAGCATTTCCATTTCTACATCTTTAATTCTTGAGTTACTGCCCTGGTACCTGATACCATGGTCAAATCCATACTAACTTAGTAGGAGTTTGGGATGAAAAGAGGTAATTGGGTTGCAAATATCCAAGAGTTTGATTTGGTCATCAAGCCCATAAAATTGGTGCATGGAAAGGGGCTATGCCAACTAATTACTGATAACAAGCCATGAGGAATAGAACATGAAGAACTAGAGGTGGATGACACACCTATAGTCCTCTTTGTCTCACCATGAATGAGTGGTATTCAGGTATTGATCATTTCCTCACTTATGGTGAATGCCCCACTCACCTATCTTATAAAGAAAGGAGAACCATCAAGTTGAAAGTTGCAAATTTTGTCCTCTGGGAAAACGACCTATACAAGAGGAGACTTGATGGAGTGTTCTTTCATTGCATAGACAAGGAAAAATAGAGCCAACTTCTAAAATTCTTCCACCATTTAGCCTGTGGAGGGCATTTTTATGCTCCTATAACTACCCATAAGATCCTATGAGCCAAGTACTACTGACCAACTCTCTTTCAATATGCATATAAGTGGGTAAGGAAATGTGAACTCTACCAGCAGTTTGTTGGACAACCCAAGATGGCTGCCCTGCCTCTCAAACTAGTAATCATATAAGAGCCATTCCAGCAATGGGGCATCAATTCATTGGTGTTATAAATGCATCTTCAAGTGTTAGACATGACTATGTCTTTATAGCCACATATTACTTCACCAAGTGGGTGGAGGCTATTCCAACCAAACATGCTACTTCAAAAGTAGTGTGCAATTTTCTCAAAGAGAACATCATTGCCAGGTTTGGGGTCCCAGTCAAAATTGTCATGGAGTCCTAGTCAAAATTGTCATAGATAATGCAGCTTGTTTCACTTCCTATGAGATTACTCAATTTTGTTTCTACTATGGGATTACACTCTCCCACTCTTCTGATTACTTTCTACAAGGGAATGGACAGGCTAAATCAAGCAAAAAAAACTTGGTGACTATCATCAAGAAGCTGGTGGATGACAACCAAAGGACATGGCATAAAGCATTAATTGATGCTCTATGGGTAGACAAAATTACACTAAAAAGGGCAATTGGTATGTCCCTTTTCCAACTTCTTTATGGTATCAATGTTGAGATACCAATCACCTTGGAATTTCTAGCATTGAAATTGGCTAAGGCAATTGAAGATCAAACATATGAAAGCTCCCTTGATAACAGGATCATGTGCCTGAATGAGCTGGATGATCAGAGGACTACATTGGTGGACTGAATTGCTGCCCATCAAGGTTTGGTGAAGAAGCTCTTTGACTAGAAAGTGAAGAACTATGATTTCCAGATTGGGGATCAAGTCCTCATGTGGGACAAGAGGAAAGAACCAAAGGGAATGCATGGAAAGTTTGATTCCCTATGGAGGGGCCCTTTTACTATTCATCAGGTCAATGGTGAAATAGTTTCCTATTGAAGTATCAAGATGGCACTCTCTTTTCTCTGCCTCATAATGGGCAACATCTAAATCACTTCAACTCTTGAAGTATCAGATGAGTTCACTTGTACATATGTATATTTGTACAGTCTTTTGTTTCTATTTTGTGCTTTTTGTTTTCATTTTTTGGAGCCTTTCTTTTTTGGGTAGCATGAATCCATAGCCCAATGGCATACTTCAAGGCATTGGAGATTCTAGTTTCTACTCCCCTCAGCTGTGTTTCAAGTTTCGAATTGAAGGAAGTTCCCCAACTAGAGCCAATTGTTGTCCCTAAAAAATGTTACTCATTTTTGGGACAACCTATGGACTATTTTGACCTTGCATAGACACAAAATTCTCTCTTCCCTTTTTGAAATTTGTCATGAACATTCAAATTCCTCATTTTTCAAGCTTCTCAATTTATATGAACTTCACGGGAGGAAATCTATAGATTCCATGGGCTTAAAAACTATAGACTTTGTAGGAAAGAAGTGCCAAGCAACCAGTGACATCCCCATAGATGTCAAATTCAAGTTTCTCCTAAGCTTCTCTTAGGATCCAACGGACACTGCCAAGTGTCATCCATCGAGCCCCTTTATACCTTGTTTATAAGAATAGTGGAATTTAGCACGTGTCTTTGATGAAGCTCGATGGAAGCTGCCAATTGTCAATAATCGATGCATCTTCCTTTGGTTTCATTATCAAGTAAAGACTATGGTAGGCCTCGAGTAAGTCATAGGAAAAAATAGAATGTGCCAAGTGTCATCATCTGCGTGAATCCAAATGAGTGCCAAATGTTTTTGTAGTGTTTTTGGAAGCCCAGTGAAAGCTTCCACGTGTTATCTTCTGCGAGACCCTCAAAGGTATCAAAAGCTTTTATGAGTTAAATGAAACATGCCACGTGTCCCATACTAACTCGATGGAGGCCACCAGGTGTCAGCATCTGCATTCCCCTTTTGAAGCTACTCGAGTAAGGAATATTATGGGTCCCAATCTCAAATAAGTCTCAGAGCAATGAAATGTGCCACATGTCAAAGATGTAGAGCCAAGAAAAGGTTTCCTTCAGATAAATTCTCTAAAAGAATTCCTTCAAACAAACTGTCTAAAGGAATTAAAGGATCAAGCCTAACCAAAGAAATTAAAGCTCGAAGGCCACCTGGGAGATCTCAAAAGGTAGGTGCCCTCGCGGAGGATAGTCGACACTCATAAAATGGACCTTCTTTAAAGACCCTGAAGGGCAAGTCCCCTTCAAGAAGGATTAAGCCTCAAAGTGTAGTGGAAGCTTCCAAGTGTCACATATTGAGACATAACCTCTAATAAGTTTCAAAGGAGTAAAATTTGCCATGTGTCCTTTGTAAACAAGCAGAGTGTAACAAGTGTCTGTATCTGTGCTTCAAGTTTCTGCAAGTTTCAAAGCTTATTCTGATAAGCTTATTTCAAAGCTGTGGATGCTACCATGTGTCCTCACCTATGTTGTAGTGAAAAGCAGCCATAGTAAGTGAGAAAGACATGAAGAAATTTTTAAGAAGAATGACATGCTTGCAAATGTCAAGTTTAAAGATGACTAACTAGCCATTGACCTTCAAAAGATAAAAACCTGTAGATGTCAAATTTGCTGCAATAGAGTGTATGTTGATCTTTGTAGGCTTAAAACATGGACCTGAATGCATTCAAAGACCCTAAGGCTAGGGCCAATGGAAGAAGAGACAAAGAGAGAAATCTCAATAGAAGTTATTCCCAGTAGGTGGAGTAGTTCACCAGGTAGGTATTTAGGCCTGCAAACATTGAAAGTGTAGCCTATTTGTCCCCTTTGGCGTAAAGGAAAAATAGATAGCTACGCAAATAGTAGGTGATAGAATGAGTGACTCAAGCTTAGGAGAGGACATTGGAGATGAATCAACATGCCACTATTAAGGCAACTACCTTACTCCAACATGGCCCTCCCTGATAGAACCAAAAATGTATACAAGACATTAATGCACAACATGGGTCGCTCCATGGGACAAAGCACCAAGAATTCCTTGGACTCTATATAATGTAATCTCTTGTATCATTTGAAGGGAGATCTTCCCATTATCAGAAGCAAAACTCTACCCAAATTGAAAGGCATCGCTAAGACTTTGATTTTAGATTGTTTATCATATTTATTTGTTTGAATCAGAAAGCAAGTTACTTTCAGACTTTGTGCTGTTATAGATTATATCATTCTAGGAGATTGTTCTTATGTCTATTTCCTAAATTTATTCTTGTTTATGTAATTTAACAAGTAGAGCTAGTGGAAGTGATAAGGAAGGTGTCCTGAAACCAGTTATTTTCAGACTTTGTGCTGACATAATTTTTTTTAGTGTGTGTTTTTAGTTTCTTTCTATGTAAAGGACCTTAGGATGACTTTGTGTCCCCATTGTTCTTCGTATCTCACTCTTGGGTAGTCAAGGTGGAGACTTTGTGCTACATCTTATATTTTTGGTTACTTTGTACCCTGTTACTAGTTACTTACCCTACCTAAAAGAACTCCTGTTGTCCCCTGCAAGAACACTTTTGAAAGAAGAGAAGTGCCTTTAGTGTTTTCACCATGATTTTCTCCTTTGTTTGTGAACATCATCTCTGAAAGAAGAGAGATGGATGGTATATCCTACCCCTAAGTGTTATTTTCAACTTATATATATAGTATATAGCACCTTTATACCTATAGGGAACCTCCCCTTGATGAGAAGAGAGATTTGTCCCCTTTTGATGTGGTAAACCTACAACTTTGGACGACCAATCTCCCTATGATGTGGTTGAAGAGACCTATTTTGCTCACTAGTTAGCTTCTCGACAAAATATTCACCCAACACTATTGACCTTGGATCACCTGCTACATGAATATAAATAAGATATAATTGTGCAATGATAATGATAGAAGATAAATTAAAAGATCAATAAAATATCATTTAAGAGAGAATGTTTGAAAAAATGTTATTAGAATCCACCAAATTCAATGGCTAATGGTTCAAGAAGATTGGCACAAATACTTTACTACTATGAGAGCCATGATTTTTTCCTATAATGAATCTAAAATATATACTAATGACATCTTAAAATTGGCTTAAACATTGTTTTTTAGGTGTCACTATCAATGAAACACATAATTGACATGCCTTATTTTTAATGTTTATACAATGGACTAAATACAATTAGAACTGATAATCTTTATAGGTGAGTTTATTCGTAGTTTTAATTTTATATAACCCCTTCCCCATGAAAATTGATCATGGAGACTTAATCAATATATTTTTCTTATGAATAAAGATTGCAACACTTAAATATGAACCAAAAATAAAAACACAATCCTTAAGTTATGAGGGAAAATATTTGTAAAGTTTGAATGGCATTTATAATTTAAAGAATAGGGTAATTAAAACCATATCAGTGAATCAATTATTAGTAAATTTAAACCTATAGAACATAGAGGGGTAAATAAATGTTTATTTTTCATTTGAATAGGTACCGCTCCATATGAGCAGCCAAAATTAATTTGTAGCCAAGATTATTACCACTTTCTAAACATATTATACTGGATAAAACATGATCTACAAATCATAAAATTGGTTATGGCATATATAGATAAACCCTTTCATGGAAGCACCACCCATATTACACACTATATTTACTCAAATCAAATAGATATAACCATTTACTAGAATTTACTAGTACTAAATACCTAATGCATGCAAAATGAGTTCTAAAAAACATAAAAGTTAATTATCACTTCAACATAAAAGAAAAAATCAATAATGACTTGAAATACGAGCCTTTAGAAATGAATAATATTTATGAAACAATGATTTAAGTTACTATCTTATTGGTATTTTTTACATAAAATAGAAAAGATTAATTTATTCAAAATATTATTAGAAGCCACCTTCTTTGAAATTTTCTTTGCATGAAATATGTAACACATAAATAAGATGAGCCAAAATATGGCATACCAATGGGCTCTAGAGGTTATAACACTTATAAATATGAGTGAAAACCTTTATACATTCAAAATAGATACTAATATCAATGTATCAAAACTAACTTTGCATGAAAAGTACAATTATTGCCTTTTTACAATGGGATCATAGAAAAAAGATTATTTTGTATAAAATGCATATCATTATTCAATTGCTTTAAAATAAGATATTCATAAAAAAACATTTATATTCTATTATATTTTGAAGTTTTTAATAATTTTTTTCCCTTCCCTATGGTCATCTACCATGTGCTATGAATAACAATAAAGTAAGCCCTAAAAAATTCATACATCACAAACGAATACTTCAAGACTTCCCAATAAACCCTAAAAAAATTCATACACCACAAACAAAGACTTCAATACTTCCCAAAAAACCTTCTTAGTAACTAATAATAATATTTCATTCCTCATAATTATGATAAAAAACATAGATTTGAATATTTTACCATTATGATGTTCATATTAATCATATAAAATTGCTAAGATTTGAGAATGCAACATAAAGATATCATCTATGTTCAAAATTTTATCTTGTTAACCTTTGCAATAAGTGAAGCTTTACAATGAATAAAAATGGATCTTAAGAGGCACAAACTAAAAAAAATGAATACATGAATGAATGATCACTTATTTATATCCAATCAGAAAAAAGCCTTAAAATTTTGACTTTATGGTATTTTTTATTCTTCACACTTTTCTTTTTCATTTGAGTAATAAATCACCCTTATTTTTTTTCTATTAAATTTTTATACATGGTGACATGATGAGGTATATTGAGTATATTTTTAACATTTGCGTTACCCTTTGCCTTTGGTTCCATCTCCATATTTGTAATAAGATCTTGTTGTATTTTAAGTTATTTGTGAAATTTAAAAAATTAATCTAAGTAAACCTTATCCCTATTATGAGGATTAAAAAATGATATGAATCCACACAAGCATCTTTTGCATGTTCACTCATACCTGTATGATTCTAGATAGCTAGTTATTCCACAACAAAAATGATAAAATTGGAACAATTTGATTAGGCTAGTGTATCAAAATAATTTTTGATTTGGTATTAAAAGAAGATCATTATTTTAGGAGGTAAGGTTGATATCTTATTTTATATTTATCATGACCTAAATATTTTTATAACTTGTTTAGTGTTGGTATCCTTAGAATGAGAAAAAAAAATCCATGACTTTTATATCAACCCTTTTAGGGTCCTTATTATACCCCTTTCAAAGATCACTTCAAACATGTGTTGGTAGCATTTTATAGTGTTTCATTTTTTGAAATATACCTTCAAATATTATAAAAAGTTTGAGAAATTATGCTCTCATTGCATTAATAAGGCACATTTTATCTATTTTAACCATGTTGTTATTAAATCAACTTTCACCTTCAATGTTTATATGTTTTGGGCCATCTCATTGGCTTCTATTCAATTTTTCCATTTCCCTATGCTTACACTCCATAAACTCATTCCTTAAATAATCCATGGAAAATAGACTTTGTCATCTCTATGGCATGGGCTCCTTGAATGTGCATATATGAAACCATCTCATTTCCAAATCAGTTTGAACACAACCAATGTTATTCTATAGTAAGGAGGTCAATCCTATATTGAAAAAAACAAGTTTAGAAAAAAATTATTATAGTAAAACTATCTAAAATAATAAAATATAATCACTAATCTAATCAAGCATGGCATCTAAGCATTTTTTTTTATAGAGTTTCACCTTTCCTCGTAATGAAAATGATCATGTCCTCAAGAGTATTTTAATTACAATTTATGAAATTATTCATACGTCTTCTATATCATCACTATATTATTAGAATCTCCTTTATCTGGTAGGAATTCAATAACTTGTGATTAAAAAAATACTTATTAGTTATGCAATGGAAAACATGTAATCTTATAAAAATACTTATTTAAGCAATTTAAAGAACCTAATCTTCTTTTTGAGACTAGTATAAAATGATAAACATAATGCCTTTCATCATCAAAATAAACCACATAATCATGAAAGTCAACTTTAATATTTAAAATTCCTTCATGGTGAAAGAGGATCTTGTCAAATGTTGTACCATTAATTATCCACAATTGCGATCCTTTTACTTTAGGCCTTTGTGGGTCACTTCATTCCCAAGTTTATAATAAATGCCAATTTTTTTGAGCTCTTCCCAAAATTTAAATAAATTTGATTTATCACCAACATTAAGTGGATATTTCTTATCATATTCTTGTTTCAATCTCCATATATTTCTCATAACATCTTTAGTATAGTATGAATTCCAAGATGATGGGCACAATATATAAGCATTGACATCAACCTAGGTGTAAGTCGAAATGGTTGTAAATTAATTTTGTTAGACTTAGTTAAATCATTCATTTAACCATAAAATAACATATTTTAGGAAAATTTAACTTGAACTCATTCTTTCTATCCACTAAACATTTATTCACAACTCTTAAACCAACACCATAAAAGTTTGCATAAATTTGTGTAAGAAGAAAGTTAATTTTATCTTCCCATTGTTTTTTAAGTGCCTCATCAATGTTAATTTCCTAAAATTTAACTATTGAATGAGGTTAACATGTAATGGTGAACAAATGACATGTGAATTACTAGTTTCAATAAAATAAATAACTTACAAGAAGTAACCTATGAAGCATTAATTACATATTTGAAATGTTAAAGATTGTATCTCCTTCCTTAGTACCATGATGCATGGTAACCATTTGTATATGTCTCTTTTGGCAGGTGCACCAAGGATAAAAGTTATTCCCCATTAATGAAACTTCATTATTTCATACCAAGTTGTAAGTCACCAATAAATCATGACACTTACACAAATTGGTCTTCACTTGCATGCCATCTAATGTGTTAATACCTTCATTACAAATATAAATTATTTGGTTCATCAGATTATAGTCAAATGCATGACCTGAAGCATGTGATAAAATATGTTTATATTCATCTTTACCATCAAATTTACCAAGGATAATACAAGACATTAGTCCACTATCTTCTAGTAGCTCCAATAAAATTTTGCATACCTAGCCACTTCAATTATAATGGACATGAGAATATATTCCAAATTTGAATGCAACTTCATTTAATAATATTCCAATTATTCTCTCATATGTTTAAACCATAAATGTAGCTTACATGTTACATACATAATTATTACCCCAAAATTCAAACCATGTGTTCTAACCCAATGCATATTCAATGCTTTGGTTTCCTCATCCCATAAATTCATTTCACCAACCATAATTTTTGGGGTCACATAGTCCTTAAGTAAACCATGTTTGTATAAATTCTTGAGGCACTACAAAACCTTGTGTGTCATTCTTGATTCAATAAAAATAGAAACTATGTTTCTAGGTAAAAAATCATTGTAAACCTCATTCACAACAACAAAATGAATTTTATTAATGACTCCATCCAAGTGAACAAACACATTCTCAACCTTGGAATCTTCCTTATAATTATTGGTATGATGAATCACCCATTCCAACAATAATGTCATCATCCTTAACTTCTCAATTTATTTATATAATACCATTTTCCAACTTTCATAAATTTATTTCTTCCCTCTTTCAATTTTTCATAATTACCAACTTCACCCTTTTTCATATATGATAATTTTTTTATTATACACTAAGATCATATTCTCATGTGATCTAATTGTGTTGAGTTACAATTAGAAAATTTATTAAATAAATCCTTGTTTTTCATCTTCTAATATTATCATATTTTCCTACACCTCTCTTACTATTGTGTGTTTTTACATGTTATGATTTAATTTATCTCTTGGAGGCTAATCCAAAACTTCTTCACTTTGAACCAACGAAGATAAGATAAAGGGTTGGTGAGAAACAATCCCTAAAATACTTTTATATGTACTTAGCCTTTCTTTCATCTGATCTATGAACAAGATTTTTCCAAAATAAAATCCTTCAAATTTTGTATTTTTCATGAATTTTTCTTGAAACATGGATACATGAAACCACTATTACCTTACACAATAGGTGATAATGGTTTCATGTGTACAGAATTATATTCATTTGTAGATTTTGGAGGACCATAATTGGTTGATGATTTTAAATGACACCCCATGTTTGTTGTAACATTCTCATCTGAAATCATTATAAATTGATCACGTGAAACTCTTGATGCACCTTTTTTACCTCCTACTTGAGTAAACTATAGGACAATGTCAGTCAGGGGAAGAATTAGAATATCAGCATATTTATTTGCCTTACATCTCCCTCTATGAAAAAAATCATTTTCTATGGATCTTGTGTTTGAATTTTCCATTTTATAAATATTATATAAAATAAAACATTAGAGTATAATGTTATTTCAATGTTAGTGCATATGGATAATTGAAAAATAACTTAATCTACTCCGAAGAAAAAAAAACTTAGTTAGTGTTTCCATTCAAGGACATTGCACTATGATCAATATTTTAAAGAATAAATTAATATTGAAATATTTTATAAATAAATATTCACTTTTTGGAAGTATAATTATGAATTATGATGTTCTTTAACTTAATGAAATAAAAGAGTCTCATTTCTCTTTTGTACCAATTTTAATAATATGTATCCTTGTCCTATAAGATATCAACCCCATTTTAAAGGAATAGATAACATAACCTTTCCATAATTGATTCCCAACATCATACCATACATGTCTACACAATAATGATCATTGAATCTCATGGAATTATCATGAACATGACAAACATACATTTACGAAAGATACATACAATGAATCACATCCATAGACCATTTATTATGAAGAGATACATGGAGAAACTATTTTTTTCAAAGGAGCAATTCTTAAAGATTCCTACAACCTTAAAGTTTTTTCAATCATTCACTACACTAAGCCCTCATCAAAATGGAACACTAAAACCATTCCTTTAGTAAAAATATAATATAAGTAGGTTTAATACTTTAACCATTCAAGGTGATAACTTAATATAACTAATTCATCATAAAAGGAGAACACAACTTCTAATTTTACCCTTATAATTACACTAATGTGTCAAAATAATAATAAATAGACTCATAACAAAGTTATATATAAAATTGGCCCACAAACATGTGTGAAGCAGGATTATATCTCATATTGAAGCTTGTAGTACTATAAAAATACATGTATGAACTAACTTGATTACTTTCTTGAGATTTCCATATTCAAATCAAATATGTATCAAGTCAACTTGAGGGACCAACATTCAAGGTTACCTATCTCCAATTAATAAAATAGATCTTCACCAAACATGCAACACCTTAAAACTATTATAGTGTCAACTTACATCTCTTGTAGGTAGTAAAACATCAAGGACTGGACACAACAAGTTGAAACCAATGCATTCAATAATTGTTTTCAACCACACATTATAATGCAAATAACTATCCTTGTTTCATTTACCCTTGAAGGTAGTAATGAGGGACCCAATATAGTGATCTAGAATAAACAAAATAGGATATTTAGTATATCAATACAACCTAAAATAAGGAAGCACGAGTGATGGAATAATAACATGACCTAATATATTGATCCTTTCATTTTTTCTTCTCCCACTGGAAAAACTCAATGAGTCAATGTAGAATTCATGCACAATACATGAATATTGAGAAATAAAATAGGGTCAAACTCTTTTATGAGAACTTATCAAGAACTCAAAGATTAATGTCATAAAACCCAAACTGGTCTTCAATCATTTACCTCATCATGATCAAACCATAGGCTATGCAAGAACTACAACATCTAGATGCAAAGAGTTACTTTTATCTTAACATATCATTCTTATAATTTTATTATTTTTAAAACATAACATGACATATTATAATGGATTCACTTATCATTTTAAGACCAAAAAACTCATGAATATCAAATGGTTATAAAAAACTTTAACTTTATTCTAAGTACAAAAACTCATAGACCATTTTGGGTTCTCCTTTCTTACATACTAAAATCTAGTGACAACATATATTGTAATGAACTAACCTTGGAACTTTATATTAAATTTCAAAATGACCTTTCACAAATAGAACTTTAGTATTTCTATAATTATATAACTCACAATGAACATCAACACAGATATACATGTCATAGTTTTGAAAATAAATAGACATTTATTCTTGATCTAATACAATTATGTAATATATCATTTACTTTTCCTTCCAAGCCTTGGAAGAACTCAACCACATCAATAAACCATAATTTTGAACCATTACAACATATACATTTAACTCCTTATTACAACCAAGGCAATTGTACAACATTAACTTTACTCTAATACTATAAATTTCAAATAAATTGTCATAATTTGAACTAAGAGCATAAAGTAAGGTATTGGCCCAAGTATTACTCATAATATAATTGCATAAGCCCCATAATAACATTGAAATTAGGCTTTGGAAGAAGTATGAACATTTTCATAAATAATTCATCGAAGTATGAGCACTCGGACTACAACCATTAATACAAAATAGATATGAAACAATAAGACCCTACTAAGTTGTATGAACAAAACATGTAAACATAGGAAAAATAAAAAATTAATAGATTTTAACCATTCACTAGAGAAAAAAAAAATTCTATAAATCACAATAATTGCTACATTGATTTTCTTCCATAACCAAGTTAATTTAAACTAGCTAAGTAATCAGGTACAGTCAGTCCATTCTACACACTATATTCATTGTTTTCAAGTTTATAGAATTAGAGACATTTTATAACTTAAAAAGGAATTTGAACAATGTAAGTCCATTCTACTCATAATGTCTTTTCCCTTTATTGATTCAACTTTAAAAATATATCTTGTAAACTTTCTTTGCCACCCAATCAATTTCCCACTGCAACCATAATCCTAGATACCATGAATTTCATTAGTACCATGATGTCCTACCTGTACATTGGTTGAAATGGTGTCAATATCATTACTATTTCAATAGTGGTATGTATTTATATAAACTTATTGGTAACTTCTCAGCTTGCTATTTTTTATACCATATCTTATGTATAATTGCTATTATGGAATTAGTGGATTCTTCAGCTTGTCCATTTGTTGTCCAGTAGTACATAGTGATCTTATTATGTTTAATATTTAAAATTCCCATAATTTCACTTATAACTTCATTTATAAAATGTATATATGCAACGCTATGTTTTTTACTAGCTCTAAGGGGTATCCAAATCTTATATTGTTATTATAGATAAATTTGGTTTTATATTTTACTTTATTATTTGATAGTGTGTTGGCTTTAACTCACTTACATGGATACTTTGTTGCAACATGAACATCAATCTAAAACTAAATATAACTCATTATATGTTATTTCCTCTAGAATTATATCCACACATTAGAAATGGATATTTTTTTGTGACCACATTCAAATTGTATAAATCCCCACATACCCTTACATTTTCTGTATTATTATTGTGTTCTATCACCACTAGTTTCTACCTTAAAAATGTTTTTTTCTTCTAACATATGCTCTATTTCTTCATGTGTTCAAGTTGCATATCAAAGGTTCATTGGATAAGTATTTTTCCTTACTGTTATTGCTCCTAATATTAAATCAATATGGTCTATACATAACTCTTTCAAAATTCATTTTAGATTTTTATAAGTTCATGCAAAGACTTGTTTATGTTATATGAATAAATTAATCACTCAATTTGTGATCTAGTTTTGTCTCATTGTAATTATTTGATATATTCTTAGTTCTTAAATTAAATTCATGTTTTTGGACCCATATAGTGGATATTTATTTCTTGTGGAAATTCACATGTTGATTGCATGTTGAGTTCAACATTTAGTACTCCATTGTTCAAATATACAAGAGTTGGATCTCTCCAACAATACCTTAAATGGGTTAATTAATAGAAATCTATATAGTCTTAGGAATTTGCATGACCTTCATTTGTATAAAAATAATTAACAAGATAAAACCCTCCTAAAATAAGGAACCTTACTATCTTATAAACTCTTTCCTTATACCATAATCTATTGACTAGTGCAATCTCCCCTGGACTATGTAAGTTGAATAACATAAGCTTGCTTTTTTTTCATTATTAAAATCAACATTTGGATAACATCCCTATGGAATATGGTAAGTGCTCTAGTTTAATCTAGAAATATTTATTTGTAAAAAAATTTACAGGGAACATCCCAATCACTCTTGGAAGGCTAAATTTTTTGAGTTTCCTTCATTTGAGACAAAATAATTTGGATAGGGATTCCCTCTAAGCTTGAGACACTGTAAAAGCCTTCAAGTAATATATTTGGTATAAAATTAACTTTCTTGATCAATACTGATAACTTTTGGATTGGTTTAAAATTAAATTTCTTGAACAATACTCACTAACAGCATGTTCGAATTTAATGACTTCATCTACAATGTAGGTTTAGTTGATGTGGACTTAAATGGAATCCTTTGTACTTGGTCCAATAAAATGCTAGGAGAAAAATTGATGTGACTAGAAAAATTTATGATCTCCTTAAATTAGGATATTATCTTTTCCAGTAGACTTTCCTCTCTGCCTAGAATTGGGTCTAGTCATAACCCATTTATCTTTGAAGTTGATAAAATCACTAAACCCAAATGTTGCCTATTTAGATTTCAGAGCATGTAGACTCACCATCCTAGTCTCACAAATTCTTTACAAGAGTGTTAGTAAGAACCCTTTTTCAGGATCAGCTATGTTTATCCTTACCAAAAAAATTAGCTTCCTAAAAACCAAGCTGAAATTTTTGAATAAAGAAGTCTTTGGTGACATCTTCCTTCAAAAAAAATCTATTGAGGTAGAACTCTCAACCATTGAAGAAGCTAGTGCTATAGGCGAGTTCAAAAAATAGAGGGCCTTGAGGGAAAAATAACTTCTATATAACTTCCACAATTTGGAAGCAAAAGAAAAGGCTTAATGGAAATAGAAATCCAAATGCTTATGGTTTAAAGATGGAGATAGGAATACTGACTTTTTCCACCATTCAGCTTCTAGGCATAGAAGTTCCAATAGAATCACTCAATTGATAATGGAAGACACAACCACCAATAAGGATGAAGAGGCTATATCTTAGCATATCCTCAAATTTTTCAAGAATATCCTTTCATAAGATAGAGACCTGAATAATTCTCTTGTCTCCTCAGCCTTATCTAATTTCAACAAGGTAGTCTCAGCTATGGATAATGTCTCCCTCACCAAAATTCCCTCTGACAAGGAAATTAAAAGTGTATTTTTTCTATGGATGGGTTGAAGGCCCTAGGATCTGATGGACTCTCCCTCCTATTCTTCCAAAAATATTGGGACATCATTCACATGGAAGTTGAAGAAGTGGACAAAGAAAATTTGTACTCAAAATCTATCCTAAAAGAAATCAACAACACATTTTTAGTCCTTATTCCAAATAAATAAGAGGTAGACAACAACAAAGACTTTAGACCCATCAGTATTTATAACACCATGTATAATATCTTTTTTTCTATTTTGGTCAAGCGTATGCAACCCTTATTGGACTCTATCATTAGGGAACTACAGGGGGCTTTCATAGCTAGTAGACAAATCTCTGACGGCATCATCATAACACATGAAGTGATCCATTCCATCACCAAATAATCCAAGCAAGGTATGTTTCTTAAACTAGACGTGTCCAAAGCTTATGATATGTTTTCTTGGTGGTTTCTCCTTCAAATTTTGAAAAAGATTGGTTTCAATCATGATACTTAGAAAATTATTTGGAATTGCATTACTACCCCCAAGTTCTCCATTATTATAAATGGGGTCCCTAAAGGCTTTTGCCATGCTTCTAGAGGCTTAAGATAGGGTGACCCACTCTCCCCATACCTCTTCATCATACTATTTGAATCAATGGGGAGAATTTTAAAATGGGCTTGTAGTCAGGGGTAAATAAAAGGAATCTCAATTACTTAGAGCATGGATCGTTTCACCCATTATTAGTTCACTGACAACACTATCATTCTTGGTGACGCTTCAATTAGGGAAGAGAAAAATGTCAAATGCATTCTTAGTAATTATGAAAGTGTGTCTAATCAATGTATCAACTTTAAAAAAATCTCCCTTTTCTTCATAAATATACCTCCCATCCAACAAAAAATACTCAAAAAATTATTTGGAATTGCATTGCTACCCCCAAGTTCTCCATTATTATAAATGGGGTCCCTAAAGGCTTTTTCCATGCTTATAGAGTCTTAAGATAGGGTGACCCCCTCTCCCCATACCTCTTCATCATATTGGTTTAGTCATTGGATAGAAGTTTGAAATGGGCTTGCAGTCAGGGGTAAATAAAAGGAATCTCAGTTGCTTAGAATAGGGATCTTATCACCCATTAGCAATTCACTGACAACACTATCATTCTTGGTGATGCTTTAATTAGGGAAAAAAAATCTCAAATGCATTCTTCATAATTATGAAAATGTGTCTAATCAATGTATCAACTTTAAAAAAAGCTCCCTTTTCTTCATAAATATGCCTCCCATCCAATAAAAAAGGATTGCAAAGATTATGGATTGTCAAATAGGTACCCCCCTGACTAACCATTTGGGGATTCCCCTCCTGGTTATAAAAATGGATTCCCATATTTGGAATCCCTTGATTGACCACATCCAGGAGAAATTAATGGGGTGGAAAAGGCACCTTCTCACATAGGCAGGGAAATTTTAGCTCCTTAAATCCATAATTCAGAGCATTCTTATTTATCTCATGTCAATTTTCAAAATGTAGATCAATTTTGCCTCTAAAATTGAGCAAATCCAAAAAAAAATTCTTTGGATAGGAACAAAAGAAAGTTTCAGATTCAACCTTGTTTCTTGGGAAAAGGTGTGTCTTCCAAAATCAAATGGAGGACTAGGCCTAAGAAGTATAAACTCAATGAACAGAGCCTTATTGGCAAAAATAGGTTGTCAAATAATGAAAGAGAAAGGAGAATGGACTAGAATTATCAAGGCCAAATACCTAAAAGGTGTGGAAGAGGATGCATTCCTATGAGAGGAAGGACCTCCTGGAGGGTCCACCTTTTAGAAGGCCATATCCTACTACAAAGACCTCCTTAAAGAGGCATCTTATGAAAAGTCAGAAATGGAAAGAAAATAGATTTTTTGGAGGATATTTTGTTATCCCCCACCCCCTCTCATTACAAGAGACTTGGGAAAGCTATTTTGGTCATGTCAAACAAAGATGACAGTCCAAGATAAAGAACTACTACAAAATTAAGGATGGAAGGAAGTGCTAGAAATCCATCCCCAGGAAAGGGTTTCCCCCAAAAGCATCACAAGCTATCCATAATATTAACCAAATTATTTATAATATGCATATCGCCTTGGTTGAAAAAAATGACCATATCATCTAGAGAGTAGAAGGAAATGAAGAGTACTCAGTGTCCATAGGCCATGCCATTGAAGTTAATGTGGATAGCAACTGGGACCATTGGAAAAAAATTTGGGTAAAGCATCTAACCCCCAAGAAAAAAATTTCTTCCAGATTATGACACAAAACAAAATTTTGATTGTTGACAACCTCACCAAAATGGGATTTATCATCCCCAACAGATGCTTGATTTGTAAAAAGGTAGAAGAATCCACTGAACATTTATTTTGGAGTGCCCTTTCAGCCTGTATTTATTTAACAAGATTCTTAGTCATTTCAACTTAACTTGGATCAAGATAAACAAAATAGTGGATCTCATATTATAATGGAATTCACCATGGAATATCCCATCCATGTCTTTCCTTTGGTGTCTTGCACTTCCCTACTAGTTCTGGTACATTTGGAAAGATTGTAATGATAGTTTGTTTTGAAACAAAAGGAACTAGTGGAAGAACATATTTTTCAAGCTTTTCCAAGACATTTACAAAAAGCGTAAGGCTTTTCCTCCCAAGGACAAAGAGCCTACCCCACCTATACAAGTCTCATCCTTAACAACTGGGATCTCCAACAAGTCATCAACTCCTCCTCAAAATACATCATATGTAAGCAAACCAAATGGAAATCCCCCTACTGGGGTGGATAAAATTGAACTTTGATGGAGCCTCTAAAGGAAACCCTAGCCTAGCTGGTAGAGAGGGCATTATAATAAATTCAAATGGCAAACTATTGGTGGCCTATGCAAGGCCCATGGGTAAACAGACTAATTATGTAGCTAAAGTTAAAGCTACTCTTTGGGGTATTCAAATTTCACAAATCCTAAATTAGAGTAGAGTCATAGTAGAGGGAGATTCAATCAATATTATTGATGCCTTAGAATAAAAAACCACTCCTTCTCATACTATTAAGGACCTGATCGAAGATGCAAAATCTATCCTTCACACCTTTCCTTAAGTTAAACTCATACACACTTATAGGGAAGGTAATGGAGTGACAAACTCTCTAGCCAGCACTAGAGTGCAACTCCAAGGTTTAACCATATATCATAATGAAGACATCATCCCCTTATGACACCTAGTATTGTTTATGCTGAAGGAACACATGTCATTTAAATTCATCATGTTCTCACATGTGTGGATTTTCACCTCGAAGGGCCTAATCATGGATTTTATATCTCACTTTCATCTCAAGGCCAGGGAACACAATTATTATTGGAACCCTTGGTGGGCATCCCTTTTATCATAAGCTCTAGATGTTTCTCTAGCATCTAGAACCCTTGACCCACTCCCTCCAACCTTACAACTCTTGTCAACATGGGTGGCGATTGAGACTGCATGGAACCAACATCCTACAAAGAGGTTCATGAAAACAAAAAGGTGTGGAAAAATCTCAAAAAAGGTGGGTTAATAGAGTATATGGAGCATATTATCAATCATAATTCTCTGGTGGTAAGAGATTTTGTAGCTACCTAGTAAAAAAGAAAGGTTTCCATGTTGGGTATTTCCATTAATATTTCTAAGGAGATTATAAAAAAAGTCACGATCATGGCTTGCTCAGGTGAAAAAGAATGCAAGAATCAATCAAAGAAATAGGATTTGCTACAACATGTCTTTCGAACTAATGAATTTGTGCAAATAGAGAAAAAAGGATTTCCCTACACTGACTTGCCCAAATACTAGCCCAAAGTCTATTTACAAGTCATGAGGTATATGATCCTGGAAGGTAAGTACTCCTTGATCTTTTCACACCATTTCATGTTGCTCAATCATTTCATTGGTTTTAAGATCAACCTTCCATATTTTCTCTTAAAATCCCTATAAATCATAGTCTTCATTCACTAGGTTAATGATGCTAACCCAATTTTACATCAAGGTCTTATCTTTCAAT
The DNA here is from genome assembly GCA_037957365.1 of Torreya grandis. Classification (NCBI taxonomy): domain Eukaryota; kingdom Viridiplantae; phylum Streptophyta; class Pinopsida; order Cupressales; family Taxaceae; genus Torreya; species Torreya grandis. The sequence continues at coordinate 2,019,530 of JARHVA010000266.1, forward strand.
TGGTGAAACATAGATGTACCCTAGTCTACAAAAATGTCCCCCCTAAAGGATCCTCCTCTGAGGATGACTCCCTAGAGGGGCCCCTAGAGAGAGATCCTTATGCATGCTCCCTCCCCACCATTGAACTTCCTCCTTGCAATAACTTGCCTCATTCCCCTCTCGATGATCTTCCCTTGAAAATGCTCTTCATCCCTAAACCCAAACACATCACCCTTAGCTTTCCCTCCCAAAAAGGCAAGGCCATTGTAATAGAGAAACAAGAGAAGAAGAGAGTAATGTTGCAAAATTTCAACATAAAGGCTCAACAAGTGGGTTTCAGTTTGGCAAAACTAATCCAAAATTAGAATGAGATTCACCAAGCGATAGAGGCCACAACCTATGTGTTGGTACATTCTATCATACCCCTTCCCTTTCCCTAGTTTCAAAATCCCCTAAGGACCCCAAATCCCCCTTGCTCCCCCCCATCTCCCCCTCCCCCCCACCCCGACAAGCATCCCTTCCCCCAGGTGAAAGGTAGGAAATGCCCAAGGATGATCCTTTTGGGTGAACAAGTTGAGGGTCCCGAGAATCAAACTAGAGCCAAAGCATTGAAAGATAAGACCAATTTCTCGCCTAAGGATAATTCTATTGAAGAGGACACCTAGGAGGGTCCCCCCAATTAACATGTTTGTTGTATCTGCTTTTGTTTTTACTATTTAGTCCTTCTCTTTTTGCTCGTTTAGCCTTGTTAGGCCTACTTAAAACTCTTTATTTCATGTTTGTGGTTTTGGGGCACCTATAAAACCTAGGTTTACCGTATCTAATAAAAAAAAATTGGGTTGCTTGAATGTTTGAAAATGTGTAGCATATACAATGACTCCTTTTGAGGATATGTTCCCAGAGAAACTGTGGATTTCAAAATCCTTACCAAATTGCATCTCTCCAATAAAAAAATGAATATAAGCATGAAACCTCTTTGTGCTTTGATTTTTCTTATCACATTGGATTTGACATAGAATAGCTTCATGGGGGAAATCCCATCCTAATTAGGCAACTAAAAAGGTTTTTATCATCTTCGTTTGGGTAAGAATTGCTTGAATGGAAGAATTGTTAGAGAGATTGGTTAGATATGTGGGCTTAATCTCTTAGATTTGTCTTGAAATAATCTCAATGGTGAGCTCCATATGGAGCTTGTAAAATACAAATAATTAGACCATTTGAATCTCAATAATAACCATATTTCTAAAACTATTCTTACATGGTTTGGTGAATTTCATAGCCTTGGAGAGATGAATCTCTCTTTCAAAGACTTTTATGGACCAATTCCACTAGAACATGAGAATTATGATAATTTAATTATTATTCATCTTGACAATAATAGAAAAGAAGAGTAAAAGTTGAGGTTTAAAATGAAAATGGTGTCCATTCATAAATTTAAATAATATATTTATATTTATTACAACTCCACCTATCACTAACCATGTTATGTATAATCTTTGTTACTTTTCAATATTTTATCCATAGATTTAGAGGACAAGCTTTGACGATAATATATCTATATAATCTAATCATTCAATCTTCATAATAGACCACAATGTGAAAATTCAAAATGTCAATTTTATTATAAATCCAATTTTATTATAATCTAAGCAGCGTGTTATGTATACTTTCCATATGTTAAGAGATAAGAGACAATACTTTCTTTTGTATTACTTTCCTCTATCTTAATAGAAAGAATCCAATTTCATGAACCCAACAAACACCCAAAGCACTTAAAGTATGCTTATAATTGGAAAAATGATGTTTCATACCAATGAATTTCAATATCACATGATGTACTTATTTAGAGATGGTGAGTGAAGCATGTAGACCACCCAAGTCGAAATAGCTTAAAATCCCAAATCTAAGAGAGTGATTGTGGTAAACATATTTTCAAAATAAATAAATAAATAAATAAATAGCCATCTTTCCTTAATGATAAATTCACATGTCGGTTGCAATGTTAAGTTCAACACTCCCTATTTAATAAAAATCAGTTTTCATTATTGTTTGGTGGATTGTTATATTCACATTTTTTTAGAGAATTTCTTTAAAAATCATGTGATGAATAATTAAAAAATATTTTATAATTTTTTTTAATTAAAAATAGTTTTTAATATGAATAAATTATTTTTAATATTAAAAAAATCATCTGTTAAATCATTTCCAATATTAAATTAAAAAATTATGTAAATTTTTGAAATTAATTTTTAATATGAATATATTACCTTTAATATAAACTTAAAAAATTATATGCTAAATCATTTATTATGCAAAATAAAAAGTTATTTGGATTTATTCTCTTTTAAAAAAAATTTAGAAGTCATTTTTTTCAAAATCATTAAATCCATATATATATATATATATATATCATTGATTTTTTTAATTTTTAATGTATTTTATTCTATTTTTATTTAGTTATGGCATTCCAGTTAAAATTTAATTCTAAATATTTCTTTAATTTGAGTAATTAACATTCTATTCTATTTATGAAAAGCATCTTTTAACAAAATAAAAACATTTTTAAATAGAAATAAAGTTTTTTAAAATAAAAAGAAATAGTTTTTTTTTTTTTTTTTTTAATAATTAGTTTTTAATAAAGAAAGTTTAGTGAAGGTAGAATAATGCTATCCAAATTGGGCTTTATTTGAGTTGGACATAGCTAACGCATTTACTAATTTATTTATATCTCTTCAAAGATATGATGTGGCTTTGCTTGTATATCTATTATTTAATTTTTTGGAACAATTATATAACTCATAGATGATTAGTTAAATGGAATTCACTACCTATTATTATGCGATTGAAATGTGACACATATTAAATAGATTTGATTTTTATATTCTATACTTTTTTATTTTTATATTCTACGCTGATTAATTGCTCATTTGATTGTAATGTATGTGTCTGATTGTAATATAATTTGTCCTCTTTAAAAAAAGAGATTATCATTAAGGAGAGAAAAATAAACATATTATAAATGGAACAAAAATAAATATTATGTACAATCCATAAAATTTTATTTGATACTAGTTTTTTTAAAAACCCTTTTATCATATGAGAAGGGTAAATAAATTATTAATAATTTCATTATATTTTTTTGTTTTATAATTATTTATCAACTTATAATTAATCTTCTTAACCAACCTTATATCTTAAAAATGCATATCACAGATTTTTTCAACATTTGTTTTCTTTATTGAATTGGATGCATGCATAGTATTATAAGTATAATATTAATTACAAATATTTATGTCATTGAACCTTTGACCTTAACCTTCTAGATGTGGAAGTTTCACAAATCAATTATCAAGTCAGATTTTTTTTTTTTTTAAAATTATGGAAGAATTAAATTTCTATTATAAATTTTAATAAAACAATTATGTGAAAGTTTATACACCCATTGATCACTACTTTTCACTTAACGTATTAAGTCAATGCAAACACTTAAGACTCTTATTCTCTCCATGCAAAATAACTTTTGATTATTCCAATGTATAACTACTATAGGACTTTGAGTTCTAAAGTAATTAAAAAATATGAATAAGATTCCATTCAACTATAGTTAACCTGTAATTATGAATGGATTATCTAAAATTACGTAGAGAACTGCCATGCTACAGAGAGAGAAAATGATTTTTTTTTTGTTTGGGTGATGATGGTAAAACTCTTAACCATAATTGGAAGGGAGTTTGACGTTCATCCGACATCTGTCTAACATCCGTCCACATGCAGTAAAATCTATATAATATGATGTGCTCAAATTTATAGATTAGATATGATTATTTATTTATTTATTTATTTATTTATTATCATGTGATATTGATAAGTGTTCTTATAATGATACCTAGGAGAGGTGGCTGAGAATTGTAATGGAGAAAGAATATTAGCATTTTATTATTTGAAAGTTGACATTATAAATTTTAGAAAAAAAACAATTTAATTAAATCAAAATTGACATAATTAAATAAAAAATTAAAATAACAACTATGAAAATTTAAAAAAAATAAAAAACACATAAATACAAATAAATTCAAACTAAAAAACAAATAAAAATATAAAGTACAGCAAGAGAAATAGAATTTAAAGAAGATTTTTTTTTAAAAAAAAAAGATTAAATTGAACTAGGATTCCATATTGGGCAGATAAAATACAAATTTTTTACATTTAATATTTTAAAGATTGCTTATTTTCTCATTGTTTTACCTGTATAACTTCTCTCTCATTACTTTTACTATGAAATTTATTTCTAAGATATAATAAAGATTTTAGCACATCATATTTATAAATAATCATAAATAAATAATACACACATAATCATAACTAATCTATAGGTAATATATAGATTTTATCATAAGAGAAAATAATATATAAAAAATCATTATATATATATATATATATATATATATATATATATATATATATATATATATATATATATATATATATGATTTTTAGAAAATAAAATAAGCCTGGCTTAATGATAAAATCATCAAGGCATCTGACCAACATACTTCAATTAACACAAACTACCATAAAGTATTAAAAAAATACTTCAATTTAACAATAAAGAACAAAATTACAAAAGAATAAAGATAAAAATTACTAAGTTTCACCCTTATTCACTTAGCTATGAGAGTGATGTATCCTGGAAAGGGAACTAGTAATAAAATATCCATTTTTTTTCTGACTACCATCCATTCTTATGATTTACTCAAAGTACCTATAACCAAACATGAATATATACACCTATCTGTAGATGAGCTTCTATAGGCCTTATTCATGCTAACTAAATCCTTATTACTACTCACAACTGACCCCACAACATTTGAAAACTAAGGTGGCAAAACTAAAGGAATCAAACCTACTTTATATGCCTCCTTTTCAAGGACTTTTGGAATAACTCTTGAAGGCAAAATAGGCTCACTATCTGTAAACATTGTGAGAATCTCTTTATTTGCCTCCTTCCACCATGAAGAGGCCACTTTACACTTGGAACTTTGGCAAGAATCAACAAGATGACCAATTTTGAAGCACTTCCAACACCTAAAAGGAAGACCCTCATAATGAAGGGTTTGTGACCAACATATGCCTTTAACTTTTAACTCAATCATTTCAATAAGGTTCTAGGAAATATCTAAATAAACAAGAACCCTGGCAACAGTTATCAAAGAAAAATTCAAAGAAGAAACATCAATTTTTAGAAATTCTCCCAAGGATTTCCCAATAGTGACCAACCCAAAATTTGACTAAAATTGAAGAGGAAGATAAGACAGTTACACCCAGATGGATCTATGAGAGAGGTTTTATGAAGGAGATGATGGTCAAATCTCTAAGAGTTAGTCTGAATGATCTAATTATGATCCCTAAAAAAATAAAAAAAACCACACTTAACAAGCATACATATCCTAGATAAATCTATGTAAAATACATCGATAATGATATAGGTACCTTGAGAATGATATTTATCAGTCTATTTTACATAGATTTATCTAAGATATGTATGCTAGTACATATCCTACTTATGATGCACAACTAATATATTGCCTATCCTACTTCCATTGAAATGTCTTAGTATCATTTCACTAACTAGAGTGCACAACTCGCATGCACTAACCTCAAGGATGTCATGAATGATATATGGCCCCATTCATTTGATGTGGAGGATTCCCAAATGTTTGTCATACTTGGAGTCATAGATTAAAAATCTTGTTTCCTTGCATAAAATGTTATCTTTGATATGCTTGTCATGTAATTTTTATGTATGTGATTTTATACTCAGATCAATCATTCTAATATGTTATTCTCATCAAGTTTCATGATATTTCTTAGCCCTACATCCAATGATTACTTGTCATCCAAACAACCTATGTGGGATATGCACACTGATTACATAATGAACTCCATACATAAAATATTCTCTTTATCAAACACCACTTGAATTAGTGTGTACATTTAATCTTTATAAGTCATCCAATAAGCCCATAATACCATAGAGACTCCATAATTCTAGTGCTTGTGACCTACATCACAAATTTTGGTAAGTATAGTGCCTAATAAATGTTTGAAGGCTTGAGCTCTTCCATTATCCTATGGGTGATAGGGCATAGTATGGTGGTGTGCATTCATAAAGTCACTTAGAAGTATAAACACCACTTTTTCATATAATTAACTACCCATATCACTTTTTATACTTAATGGGAATCCATACTACTGATAATAATATAATTAGAGGAATATTGTAGCCATGACTACTGTATATTACTTTGTGGGAGCCACCTCTGTCCACCTGGTTAAGTAATCCATAATAGTTATGATATACCATTTGCCACTCTTGGTGTAGTGTGAATAATTGGTTTTACAAAATCAACTACCCATTTTAAAAATGGATCTCATAAAAGTATGGGGACTAATGACATCACATCTTGTTTATGAGGTTTCCATATCCTTTGAAAAATATTATATTTGTGTGCACATTCCATAGAATCCTTGTATATTTTAAGCCTCCATAGTTTTGAGAATAGGATCTTATAAATTATTCCTTCACTAACATAGTGACCTAAAATGATTCCTTTGTGACACTTGTGCAAGACTTCTTTGTGTTTGTGATCCAAGAAACAATTCAAATGAGAATTCGGGTGATGGGTCCACCCCAATTGATGACAGAACTTTTGGGAGCCATAACTTTTGCACCGTAGCTCCAATTGACTCGCCGTTTGAACCATTAGAAATTTTTTAATGAGGGGAACATCATGAGATGTCATGTAGCTTTTCTTAATGAAGTTTTACCCCTGAAAACCCAATGGAAGTGCCCCAAATTTCAATTTTAATAGTGTAGTCTGAAAATAGTAAGTTTCTAAAAATAGTAATTCCTCGAATTCTGTATTGTTTTAAATCATGGAAGTTGAACCACTTAATCTCCCTCGAGATTGGTGACCTTACACATCCTCCTCACACCTTCAAAACATGTATAAATGAAGATGTAACCCAAAATGGAAATTAGACATCTCTTCTCAGAGATAGGCATATGTTTGGGTCTGCAATTTGATCAATAAAACATCTCTTTTCAGAGATAGCATTATTTGAATTGTGTTGTTCTTATTTATAAATTGTCTTTCAACCAAATCTTTTGATTTTTGGATCAGTTTGTGCTAAAAACACATCTCCTTAAGACTTCATTCATTTCCATTTCATATAACTACCCCAAATATTTCATCAAGGGCTATGCAAACTGTGATATGTTTCTTATATTTTACCTTCCAATCAGTTGGAGCCATTTAAGATGTCAATAATGTTTTGATTTCTACCAAATTATCTATTATCATTTGTACTCCATATATTCTACATTTGAGTAACATGATTCCAAATTATAAATGTGTAATTCATATGGGAAGGATCCAATCACTTGGATCAATAAAAAGGAATTCTTTTGATGTATATTAGATCATATGTGGATTAAAGATGGTAATAGCATCCTTGTATCTAGATTTAAATAAATTCATTTGGTATAGATGGATTTATGCTTAGAATAAAAATAAGGGTCTTACTATTACCTTTTCAATGTTAAAGGATGAGCTATATATGCACTAACATAACAATTTAATAGAGAAAGAATTTATTAAGTCAACAAAGCTACAAAAAATTAGGATAGTTAAATATTATATTAAATAATTTTAGAGTACATCCTTACAAATGGATCACATCTTATAGGACAACCTGAATGATTTGTTTTTAGGTGGTCTCAAGGATATAATCCAACAAGATGTTCACATGTTTTATCCAATATCTACATCCAAATCCATAGAATATGCATGTTGGAAAGAGGAAATATATATGGTTAAATGGAGGGATTTCACCACTAACAAAGAGTGCATGGTTTCAACATAATTATTCCCTCAATATACAAGATTGAATCCTCACCAAATTGGTGAGAAATGAGCAAAAGGATTATGTTTAAATTGTGATAAAAAATGGAGAAAAAGTTATAAATGTGATGAGAGTACATTTTAATACATTTAAGGGGACAATGAGGAAGAAGAAGAAGATGAAGTATTCAGTGAAGAAGAAGAGGTGCCTAAATCATAATTTGAAGAGTCCCAACCAACTATCTCATCCCATGTGCTTTCTAGTATTAAAACTCCAAAAACCCTCAAATTTGTGGGTTTCATCAATAAACATAAGGTGATTTTATATATACATACTTGTGAAGTACACATCATTTCATCAAAAATAAGTTGGCATCACATCTGAACTACTTTATTGAGCCATCTCTAGAATTTCAGGACATGATTATAGATGGTAGCATAGTTAGTTATTCCAATAAATGCCATAGTATTAACTGGTGATGGGAGAATACAAGTTAGACTCCCTTATGTTTTCTATTCCCATGGGAAAGTAGATATTATTTTTGGAATGGAATAGCTCATGACTTGGGCATGATAGAGATGATTTTTTAGGATATGTTCATGTAATTTCCTTTTGAAGAAAGGACATTTGAACTATATGGAATAGTATCACATAATAATACATAAATATAGAATATACACATAATCATAATTAATTTATAGACCACATAATAATAAATAAATATATAATATATACATAATCATAATTAAGTTATAGATAATATATAGATTTTACCACATCATATTTATAAATAATCACAACAATGAAATTGCAAAAATAACTAATTTATAGGTAATATATATGGATTTTACCATGTCATATTTATAAATAATCATAACATTGTAAAAATAATTTATTTATAGGTAATATACATAGATTTTACCACATAAAATTTATAAACAATCATAACAATAAATTATAAAAATAAATTATCATAAAAAATATTACTACATCATAATAAATAAATAGATAATATACAGATAATCATAATTAGTTTATTTATCATAAAAATATCACAAGATCATAATAAAAAAGTAATATATAAAAAATCATAATTAATTTATAATGTGTGTGGGTGTGTGTGGGTGTGTGTGTGTGTGTGTTTGTGTGTGTGTGTGTGTGTGTGTGTGTGTGTGTGTGTGTGTGTGTGTGTGTGTGTGTGTGTGTGTGTGTGTGTGTGTGTGTGAGAGAGAGAGAGAGAGAGAGAGAGAGAGAGAGAGAGAGAGAGAGAGAGAGAGAGAGAGAGAGAGAGAGAGAGAGAGAGAGATAAATTTCATGTTTATGTGGTCCTTTTTTGATAGCAATTTTTTTTCAAAAAATTAAATAGCCCTGGCTTAGTGACAAAATCGTCAAGGCATCTGACCAACATACTTAAATCAATAAAAACTACCATAAATTATTAAAAAATACTTCAACTGAATAATAAAGAATAAAATTAAAAAAGCATAAAAATAAAAATTACTAGGTTTCAACCTTATTCACTTTGCTGTGAGAGCGAAGTATCTTGGAAGGGTAACTAAGAATAAATTATCCTTTTTTTAACTTCTAACTACTGTCCATTCTTATGATTTACTCCAAGTGCCTATAACCAAATATGGAAAGATACGCTTATCTACAAACAAGCTTCTATAGGCCATATTTATACTAACTAAATCCTTACTACTATTCCCAATTGATCCCAAAACCTCTAAAAACTAAGGTGGCAAAACCAAAGGAATCAAACCTGCTTTAGATTCCTCCTTCTCAAGGACTTTTGGAATAACTCTTGAAGGAAAAATAGACTCACTATCTATAAACACTATGAGAATCTCTTTAGTTGCCTCCTTATACCATGAAGAGGCCACTTTATGCTTGGAACTTTGGAAAACATCAGAGAGATGACCAATTTTGAAGCACTTTCGACACCTAAAAGGAAGACCCTCATAGTCAAGGGTTTATGACCAACATCTACCTTTAGATTTCAACTCGATCATTTTAATAAGGTTATGGGAAATATATAAACAAACAAGAACCCTAACAAAAGTTATTCAAGAAAAATTCAAAGACTAAGCATCAATTTCTATAAATTCCTCAAAGGATTTCCCAATAGCCATCAACCCAAACTTTGACTAAAATTAGAGAGGAAAATAAGGCAGTTACAAGTAGATGGATATGTGAGAGAGGTTTAATGAAGGGAATGATGATCAAATCTCAAATATTTGGTCCAAATTATCTTATTATGATCCTCTATGAAATCAAAAACCACAATAAACTAACATATATATCTTAGATAAATCTATCTAAAATGCACTGATAGATATCATTATTGATGCAATCAGAATTCAATATGATATAGGTGCCTTGATAATGATATTTATTAATTTATTTTACATATATTTATGTAAGATATGTATGCTAGTACATATCCTTCTTCTGGTGCACAACTAATATCTTGCCTATCCTACTTCCATTGAAAATCTTAGTATCATTTCACCAACTAGAGTGCACAACTTACATGCACTAACCTCAAGGATGTCATGAATGATATATGGCCCCATTAATTTGATGTGGAGGATTCCCAAATGTTTGTCATACTTGGAGTCATCGATTAAAAATCTTCATTTCTTTCATAAAATGTTATCTTTGATATACTTTTCATGTAATTTTTATGTATGTGATTTTATACTTAGATTAATCATTCCAGTAAATTATTCTCATCGAGTTTCATGATATTTTTGAGGCTTATATCTAATGATTAATTGTCATCCAAAAAACCTACGTGGGATATTCACACTGATGATATAATGAACTCCATACATAAAATATTCTCTTTATCAAACACCATCTGAATTAGTGTGTACATTTAACCTTTATAAGTCATCCAATAAGCCCATAATACCATAGAGACTCCATCATTCTAGTGATTTTTACCTACATCACAGACTTTGGTAAGTATAGTGCCCAATAAATTTTTGAAGGCTTGATATCTTCCATTAAACTATGGGTGATAGGGCATAGTATGGTGGTGTGCATTCATAAAGTCACTTAGAAGTATACACACCACTTTTTCATATAATTAACTACCTGTATCACTTTTTATACTTATTGGGAGTCCATACTTACTGATAATAATATAATTAGAGGAATATTGTAGCCATGAATATTGTAGAATACTTTGTGGGAGGCACTTATGTCCACTTGGTTAAGTAATCCATAAAAATTATGATATACCATGTGCCACTCTTGGTGTAGTGTGAATAATTGGTTTTAAAAAATTAACTACCCATTTTTCAAATGGATCTTATAAAAGTATGGGGAGTAATGACATATCATATTTTTTATTAGGTTTCCATATCCTTTGAAAAATATCATACTTGTGTGCACATTCCATAGAATCCTTGTATATTTTAATCCTCCATAGTTTTGAGAATAGGATCTTACATATTATTCATTCACTAACATACTAACCTAAAATGATTCCTTTATGACACTTGTGTAAGACTTCTTTATGTTGCAGTAAAAAAACACGTCTATTTAAAACTTCATCCATTGCCAATTCATATAACTACCCCAAATATTTTGTCAAGGGGCTATGCAAATTGCTATGTGTTTCTTATATTTTACCTTCCAATAAGTTGGAACCATTTAAGATTTCAATAATGTTGTGATTTATACCAAATTATCTATTATCATTTGTACTCCATATAGTTTTAATTTGAGTTACATGATTCCAAAATTATAAACGTGTAATTCTAGTGGGAAGGAACCAAACACTTGGATCAACAAAAAGGAATTCTTTTTATGTATATTAGATCACATGTGGACAATAGGTGGTAATTACATCCTTGTATCTATATCCAGATAAATTCATTTGGTATAGATGGCTTTACACTTAGAATAAAAGAAGGGTCTTATTATTACCTAGTCAATAAAGGATGAGTTATAGATACACTATTTTATTAATTTAACAGAGAATGAATTTATTAAGTTAATAAATCTACAAAAATTCAGGATAGCTAAAGATTATATTCAATAATTTTAGAACACGTCCTTACACATGGATTATATCTTGGAGGGCAACTTGAATGATTTGTTCTTAGGTAGTCTCAAGGATATAATCCAACAAGATGTTCACATGTTTAATCCAATCTCTACATCCAAATCCATAATATTTGTATGTTGGGAAGAGGAAATATATTGGGTTAAATTGAGGGATTTCACCACTAACAAAGAGTGCATGGTTTCAACATAATTATTCCCTCAATATACAAGATTGACTCCTCACAAAATTGATGAGAAATGAGAAAAAGGATTATGGTTAAATTGTGATAAAATTTTGAGAAAAGGTTATAAATGTGATGAGAATACATTTTAATACATTTAGGGGGACAATGAGGAAGAATAAGAAGATAAAGTATTCAATGAAGAATAAGAGGTGCCTGAATCATAATCTGAAGATTCCAAACCAACTATCTCATCCCATGCACTTTCTAGTATTAACACTCCACAAACCCTCAAAGTTGTAGGTTTCATGAAGAAACATAAGGTGATTGTGTATATACATACTTGAGGAATTCACATAATTTCATCAAAATTAAGTTGGCATCACATTTCAACTAATTTATTTACCTAGCTCTATAATTTTAGGACATGATTATAGATGGTGGCACAATTAGTTATTCCAAGAAATGCCATATTATCAAACTGGTGATGCGAGAATACAAGTTAGACTCCCCTATGTTTTCTATTCCCATGGGAAAAGTAGATATTATTTTTGGAGTCGAATAACTCATAACCTTGGTCATGATAGAGATGAATTTTTAGGATATGTTCATTTAATTTCATTCTAAATAAATGAATTTTGAACTATATGGAATATAAGAACAATCTCCATATTTAGTTATCATCAGATGTAGAAGATTCTCCAAAAATGGGCTAAAGTATTTATCACATGGTTTTTATCCATATAAGTTCAACCAACAAAGATATCTACACATCATGATCTATAAACTATTTTTCATGATCACTTATCTCCTTTTAAATCAATGCCAAAAGGATAACTACCAAGAAGAGATCATGATCATGCCATTCAACTTCTCCCTAGTAGTCAACCACCAAACATCAGACCATAGAGATACCTAGATATGCCTAGAATAGTGATATTGAAAATATGGTACAAGAAATGGTGGATAACTTATCTAATGGGTAGACACTTTAGTTAAAAAATCATCATGATATTCTAAAATATTTTTTGAAACAATAATTTTCATCCGAAGAACCAAAAAATGGGTGACTAAAATGTTAGGATATGACTTTGAAATAATTTGAAAGAATGTAAAATATAATGTTTTAGTAGATGGAATATCTAAGAGTGATGAATACATTGAGGAATTATTAAATGCAATGACCATTTGATAGGAAAATTGGGTTTTTGATGCATGATTTGAATGGGATAATGCCATGGATACACAAACTTTGGTTGAAAATGAAGGGTTTTAGGCATAATCTACAAGACTCTAGTTAGGGATTTTGAAATAACCTAAGTTATAGGAACCTCCAAGAAATTATACTATTTTCAACACATTCAAAACATATTACCATACATTTCTACAAAGTTTCAACTTATTTTAAGGGTTAGTTATTTATTTATGAAGGTTTTTGTGTTCTAAACCCTAGTTTAAGGGTTTTAAGGTTGTGTCAAAATAATGAGTATGAATACCATGAAATTTTGGATTTTGATGATTTTATTGAATAATTTAGGTTGGGGAAGACTCTTCACATCCCAATATATCCCTATCACTTAATATTACCCCTTAATAAATCTTCAAATATGATAAAAGACCAATTTTTATTGATTGTCAAACACTGTGTACTACCTTTGCAGAACTGCAACTTTAGGAACACAATATCTATGAAAAAATATTACTTTAAGACAACATCAGCATATACTTACAAGTAATAAAATCTTGGTACTAAAACAATAACCTCAATAAAGTATACTTTCATTGATTATAGTATAGATTGAGTTACAATAGTTCTTGATAAAACCTTATCTTAAGAGATTCTTATCCTTTTTCTAAATTCTTAAGATTTGGTTATAAAATTTATAAGTGGTGATTAACCTCTAGGACCAAATTATTGGTATCTGAGTATGCTCGATTAGGAGATGGAGCACTCATTCCAACCTCAAGATGGCATTTCATTATATGCAATATGCAAACTGTAGTTGGATATCTATATCTTTGAGGACTCATGGATAAAAAATACCATTAAAACCAAATAAAGGGTGGTGATTAAACTCATAGACTAAATTATTGGCATTTTATTATGCCTGATTAGGAGATGTAACACCCATTTTAGCCTCAAGATGATATTTCCCTAGATGCAAGATACAAGCCGTAGATAAATATATCTATCTTTAAGGCCTCATGGATGAAAATTGGGATCTCCACCACATGGGAGGTGGTGATTAACCTCTAGAGCCACATTATTGACATCTGAATATTCGTGGTTAGGAGATAGAGTACTCATTCTGACCTCAATATGATATTTAACTATAAGGCAAAATTGTTACGTTTAGGCAAACTTTAGATAAGCATAACACATAAACCATAAGTCATATACATGAAAAAAATTGGTCACATGCATGTAAAATATTCTAATTTCACCTCAAAATATTTCATATTAAAAATCATCAATGAACTCGTGGTAGAAGATTCAATGATCAATCCTAAAATGTTACTTTTATGTAGTTAAGAGATGGAGTCTTTGCCTCTAATGGGAATTTATGCTTCTGGAACCTCTGCTTCAAAATCCATCACTTCCAACACCTTAGGATGTACAATTTACATTTTTTACCACTTCCACAACCTTGAAATCCATACGAATACCATTTTTGCAATAATTATAGTCTTGATCAATATTGATAAGAAATATTGTCAAGATGCAAGTTATAGTTGGAGATCTCTATATTTGGGGCCTCATGGATGAAAAATGGCATCTCCACCATATCAAGGGTATAAATTAACCTATAGGAATTCATTGTTTCCATCTAAATATACACTTAGGCTAAATTAATTTAGACTAATCTTAGTTTAATTTTAGCCTAAGTTTTGATTGAGCTTATTAATTCATTAAAACTTTAGTTTAAAATTTATGCTAAGTCTTTACGTATCCTAAGAAATTATTCTTTGATTTTGTTATTTGTAGTTAAAAATTAAACATGGGACTGTCATGTGTCAAAACCTCACTTGATTAGATCAAAGATCAATGGTATATAGACGATTTCCCAAAGTCAATAAGTCAAAGTTACCTAGATCAAAGATCGATGGTGTGTATTCTAACGTACAAATTCCAATCAATGATCCACATTGAAGACTGGGGTCAATATGTCAAAAATATTGAGATTGAATGTGTTGGTGCCAAGTGGCACACTTGTGGTGAATTATATACAAATTAATGACCCATATTTAATCAAATGTATAAATAAGAAAGATCAATGGCTCGTGTTTGATTGTACTTTCAACAGATCAATGGCATGCATTTAATCATATAGATGGAGATCAACCAAGTGAGTTTCATCAAATTTATAGGAGGCACAATATGAGGACACATGTCCAAGTGAAAATGGTCACATTTTAAAAATAAATAAGAAGCATGGCAAGAGGATGCCACATAGGCAAACGTGCCAAATTAGAAGATTTTATGGACCCAATCATGCAAAGGCATAAATACAAGATCCTAATATGATCTAAGTCACCAAATCACATATTTAAAAGTTGTATGTTACCATTAAATCTTAGTTAAACCTCCAAAAACCCTTGGACATATAAAAAATCCCTAAATTATTCCTACGTTCACTACTTCGAGCCAAAAGAAAGAGCATAGTGATCAAAATTATTCAAGGAGTTCAACCAGATAAAGGGAAAAATTGAATTTTAATTCCCAAGTAGATAATTTGATCAAAGTCATAGCAATGGCAACATATGAAGCTATTTTGAAGAAAAAAGTCAAATTATACCTATCATCAGATGTAGAGGGATGAGTATTAAAAATCATAAAGTTCATGGCTTCTTCACTAAATATAGGAGACCATAATTGCTCAAGTTTATTTTGGACTATTGAGAACCAAGGAATTTTGACTAAGGAAGAGGAGAACCTAATTCAAGTTAAGATATTGTATGATGACATCATATCAATTTAGATGATAGGACTCCATTATGTTATTTCCAAACTAGAGATTACAAAGGGATCAAAATATGGAAGATGAATGGCAGCTTGGTCCAAGACAATATCATCTAGTAGATGTTGGTTCTTCTAAGCTTCCACCAACTAGCACACAAATAGAGCATAGGCTTGAAAAAAGGAAACCAAGTCAAGTTGCTTCAATATCTTCAATCCCTAAGTCTTTTAGAACAATAGAGCAAGATTTTCCTCAATAGGAGGTTCACATGATAGATTTGGATCCATAAGAATCTATTGAAGATGCATTGAGAATACTATCCATGACATATGAAACAAACATAGATGTAGAGGAAGAAAGGCTTGAGGAATTTAAATAAGAAAAAGGAAAAGAGAAGACATTGGACTTAATGATCATTGATCACCCCAATAGAAAAGTTGAGATTACAATTGTCTCATAAGTAAAGATTAAAAAAATGGCCAAACTTGATTCCTCTTTGGACAACATCAACTTTTTTAGTGAAGATAACCCAATTTATATACCAGCTATACCTAAATGGTTCATATATGAACCAAGAATGGATAATCTACCTATTGCTTATCATCCATGGGCTTTAGTAAAGACTATAGACATCCCTATATAATAGGAGTT
The DNA here is from genome assembly GCA_037957365.1 of Torreya grandis. Classification (NCBI taxonomy): domain Eukaryota; kingdom Viridiplantae; phylum Streptophyta; class Pinopsida; order Cupressales; family Taxaceae; genus Torreya; species Torreya grandis. The sequence continues at coordinate 2,036,265 of JARHVA010000266.1, forward strand.
GAAGTCTTGGATCCTAGCATTATAAGAAGAAGAAGAAAAAAAGACTTGTTATTCAAAGTTAATTAGCTAACATATAAGTAGAGGTGCCAATTAAACATATGATCTAGTCTTCAGTAGGAGTTAGATATGATCCAAATATTATTGGCTTACAAAGAGTGATTGAGACATTTGTTATTGAAGAAGGTCAGGAATTGGTTCATCAAAGGGTTGAGCCTTTAGTCCACTTAACCCAAAAAAGGGAACAAAGACCATGAGAAGATCCCATATTTGAAGAGGATGTTCTTAAACTAGCTCAATTTTAGGTAGAATGGTTACAAGCTGCAATCAAAGGGTTAAAACAAGAGAAGAAGAATATGGAAGAGCAATCCATCCTATCAGTTTTGATAGATATTTTTAATAATTATGAATCAACTATCTATGATACATTTAGTTCTTTGAAAGTAATAAGTTCTAAACTAGACATGGTGAGAAAATAGAAAGCCATGGATCTAAACCAATTCAATCAGTGGCAAGGTTCAGATAATAAAATAAAGAAATTGATCAGGATACTGATGGAAAGATAGATTCTTAAACTTAAAATAGTCAACCTATCACACTTGAATATGGCTATGATAATTTTGAATATGGACATGAATAAATGGTCTAAAATCATGGAATGTCTCTCAAGAGATTTCAAACAATTACAAGGTAGAATGATGCAGTTATTAGGTTGTTTGATTAAGGATCTGACCATTCCCTAGTCAAACAACCTAATAAGTGATAGATAATTCCAACATAGAACTACCCAATTCATCCAAGAGGTCAATAATAAAAGAAAGGGCACCATAGTGGCTGACAACAAATGTATTTTGGATGTGATCTTATTAGCAAATGAGAAGATTGGTGATGCTAGGAACATCACAGAATATATGGATAGAGTGGATGAAATATTTAAATATTTGGTAGGATAGATAGAGGAGCTATTCATGGATCTAATTATCAACCTTAGATTGATTGATGAACAACATGATAAATCCATGAATATTTTAGAGCAAAAGCAAAAGGAAACAACTATAGGATCATCTCAAAGTCAATTGAGTTGACTTAGAATATTCTTTAGTATAAAAAACATGTACATCATTTAAGAAATAATATTTCATTTTATAAAATCATCTGTAATGTGTAATGCACATGGATTATAGGTTAGTCATATTTGAAAAGTGTCATTGGTTTTAGAATTTTTGTGAAAGGACAATTGTCCTTGACAGTTGTTTGATTATCATTTTATAATGACTGACATACGTCATAGGTTGCTCTTTCAACCTATAAAAAGAGGTATTATCATTGTAAAAAGGGAGGAAGTTTTGAGAGAAAAACTATTTTGTAAACTTTGGAGCAAGTAATAAAAGAAAGATAATTCTACAAATATTGTCTCATTTTTGTTTGTTATCATGGCTGCTTCCTCAAGTTACCATTTTGATGTTTAGATTTGAATTACTTTTATGAATGCTATATTACATGTGTTAATGCAGAGTTGTTAATTTGATCTATATAGTAGGTTGACTAGAATTTTTTAGATTCATTTCAATTTCATTGCTTTTCTTGAAGATGTGCAAAAGTAGTTTTTTTGTCTAAGAAATATTTAAAGGAAACTTGATCTCTAATTTGCATGTTTCAAATATCCTTATATATTTTCATGATATATGATAAGATCTATATTTTTGGTAATTTCATATCATATGTTGGTTTGAAATGCATATTTTTGATGAAATTAAACCTTTGTCAACATGTCTAGACTAAAGAATAGAAATGTATCCTTCTTTCTGCCCTACCCTACCTATTTTCTCATTTTTTGATAAAATCACTATAGTTTACTTTTTAATTTTAAATATTCATGCTAGATTATATTCTTAGACTTTAGATGATGATCATTATTCACTAGACTCAATTAAAACAACTTAAGATTTTTCACAAAATTTTAGGACCACGGTTACTCCCAACAACCACTTGCATAATCATTTTATGAAATAATCAAATAGCTTGGTTGTTACAACACCATAGATCTTAAGAAGATCACAACCAACAAATCATACAAAATATTATTTTAATCTTGAAATGATAAGTGTTTTCAACACTATGAAAACCATGTGATACATTTATATGCATCAACACTTCCATAGAGTCCTTTTGAATGGCCTACCCTGATATTTGTGTAAATAAAAATTTATTGCAAGAACCAAATTTGAATAGTTGAGTATCTTCTTATGTTCTTCATAGTCTTCAAACAACCATACATTTGAACTTTTGATAGGATAACATCAAATCCAAGTTCTAGTAACTACCACAAACCTAATGGGATAGTTAATGTTTTTCCCATCTATGACCATAAAAGTTAATTTATGTTTCTCCTCTACATACCAGTACAAGTAGTAGTTTGTCCCCTTTTCATGATCCTCATCTATAATAACTACATAAAATTACCTTGCATCATTAAGCAAAAAATGATTTAACAACATGATCTATTGATGTATTTACCAAATTTAGTACATGAAACATATGTTAAATATATAATACCTAGTTTCACTAGATCATATACATAGTCAAATTCATGTAATGATGCCAACTTTGTAAGTTTTAATGTTGGTAGAAATTGATAAGTGTCAATTGAAACTAGAGGCCTAAAACTCCATTCCTCCACCCATTCTTTTGACTTGCACTCGTTTCAAAAAAAGTCAATTCATGCAAAACAAAAGCACTCCATGTGTTTTGTATGAACCATCCAAGTACCTGAATTTAAGGTATGAAATGAGTGTAATTCACTTAATCTTGTTACTATCATACAATCTTCATTATTTTCCATTGTTCATCCTCCATCAACCAAAACTATCTACAAATAATGGAATTTTGTTAAGCACCATGGTCCATATTTTTATTACACCATTCAACTATGTTTTCATATCTATCAAATCAATGACCTATTCAAAATTTAACTCCTCTCTTACAATCTCTCTTTTGACACATGATCCTCCACTATCATGTTCCCATTTTCCATATCCCACTTCAGTGAAACTCCAAATATGTTGTACAATAGGGGTTACATGCATCCTACTCAACCAGTAGAACATCTATGTATTATTAAATTATGATGTGCAATTATCTTCCCAAATATAATGTTGATTAAAAGTAATTTTCCTTTCACTCAACTTGCCATAAAACATTTGAAAACAACCTTACACATACCCTAAAAAAAAATCGATCATTTTTGACATATAAGTGTTACTCCCTTAATATTTTTTGATCATGCTTTGTACTATCAAGTGAATAAATGAATGTTATATGCACAAAAGGGAAACTTATACTGAATTGTAGTATTTTGACTAAACCTCCATTTATGGTTTTAATATGTAATTCTCTACAAATTAAACTACTAAAATAATAGTACCAAGTAGGAATGTGTCCTTAATTTGAATTGTTCATCTAGCTATCGAGCTCTATGTGTGTGCCTTACATACTCATATATAATTTTCTCCTTGAATTTGTCCATAAATTTATGAATAAGTATTTATTTTTTAACAAGCTCACACCTTTTATATTCCTTTCTATATTTTAATTGATATGTCACAATTTTGTATTTACTAAAACCAATCAATTCTTGTCCAATTCCATGTGTACTCTCTTCATGAGTACAATTTTTCAATTTTGGCAATCCATCATAAATGCTACAAGTTTTATCCAAACATGCCTTGCTATAAAAAATTTATCCATCTGATCTTTCACAGAAAATGGTTGAAATAAATTCCCTTGTTGATTTTTAAGTTTTTTAAGTTTAAAATTAGGTGTTTCAGTAGTTTTCCAACAATGAAAAAGACATGATTTTTTTTACCAAAAGATTTAGAAGGATGCAATTTCCAATATTTGGTGATATCATACCCATGTTTATCATAATACTCATAAATTTTATTATTTTAAATCAAACTATGAGCACAAAAATATTTATTAAAAATATTAAGATGTAATATCTTTTGATGAGGAGGAAATTAAGGCTTCATATTCACATTAGAATCATTAAAAGAGAATGGGGTTATTGATGTTTTGAGTAGGAGAAGACATATAATGAATATAACAATGCTTATATTTAATCTAAAAAGGAAAATACTAGAAATACAAATGCAAGATCCTTGGTATAATCAAGTGAAAATAATGATAGAAGATAATGTAGAAGACCCAAAAACTAAAGGATATACTTTGGATGATGAGGGTTTGTTTTGGTATAATAATATGATCTATGATCTATATTTAGAAGACTTAAGAAAGATAATTTTGATTAAATCTCATAATTCACACTACTCATGTCACCTAGGGGTAAATAAATTGTATGCCGACCTTAAGAAACTATACTTTTGGTAAGGGATGAAAAGAGATATAGTATTATATGTGGCATGATGATTGGAATGTCAGAGAGTTAAAGCAGAACACCATCATCTTGTAGGAATTTTATATCTGCATGACATTCCATAATATAAATGGCAATTTTTTAGTATAGATTTCATACAAGGATTACTTGTGACACCCTAAAGGCATAATGCTATTATGGTTTTAATTGACAAGCTTACTAAGGTGGCACATCTCATACCCAAGAACTTGACTGATGATGCACCATCCTTAGCCAATTGATTTGAGAAAGAAGTGGTTAGATTGCATGGAGTTATATAAAATATCATATCATATAGAGATTATAAGTTTACTTCAAGGTTTTAGATGACCATACAGTCAGCATTAGGTATACAATTGAACTTTAACTCTGTATTTCATCTTATGATGGATGGGCAAATAAAAAGGATAAATCAGGTGGTAGAAGACCTCCTAAGGATGTACTATATCGATTAGCAAACCAAATGGGAAGCTTATCTCCCATTGGTAGAATTTTACTATAATAACTCATTTCAAACATCTTTAGGTATGGCTTCATTTGAAGCTCTATATGGGAGAAGTTATCAAATGCCACTAAGTTGGGATAACCTTGAGGATAGAATAGTAATTAGTCTAGAAGTTTCAAAGACATGGAATAATAGGTGAAATTAATAAGATAGAGGTTGAAGGAAGCATCAGATAAATAGAAGAGCTACACAAATTAGAAGAGAATTTAGAGAGACTTCCTAATTGGTGACAAGGTATTTTTAAGGGTCAGACCACATAAAAAGTTCTATATCCTTTGGGAAAAAGACAAATTTAGCTCCTCACTATGTAGGACCTTTTGAGATCCTAGAGAGAATCAACCCAGTAGCCTATCGATTAGCCTTACCTCCGAAACTAAGTCATATTCATGGTGTCTTCCATGTGTCACTTATAAAGAAATATGTGCCTAATAATAAAAAAAATTTAAACTTGAATTCCTTGTAGGTTCAAGAGCCCAACAAAATAATAATAGAGCCATACAAAGTGATGGATAGGCACTGATACCAATTGCACAATAGATAAGTTGATCAGTGCAAGGTATAATGAGATTAATATGGTGAAGGAAGTCCAACTTGGGAGGACACTAAATAAATGAAAAACATATTCCATTTTTATTTTAAATTTATGAACTTAATCAAACTCTTTTAGTGCATTGGGACAATACAAAATTTAAGGGGGGAGGATGTCATGACCTTTCTTCTTGCACTTTAGACTCGTGCTCATATTTGAGGGCTTTGGCCTTGAGGACATATTTGAAATTTTAAAATTATTCTTTAAGAGATAGCTTTATCAAAACCTTCAATTAATAATACATTTTCATTAATAAGAGTATCTTGAATATGTCATTAGATAGGAATTTATGTAGAAATAAGTTCATTAGTAATCAATATTTACTTGGTTTATTTTTTTGGTTATGATTTTAAGGTTAAATTTCATCAAAAGGGTCATTCATTTTCTAATTATATCATGTAATGCTTAAGCTTTTTGGTGATAAATTAGATAGTGATACAATCAAGCTCAATATTAATATTGTGGGTCTCATAATAAATCAAAGCATGAATAATTTAATAACTGACATTTTTTTCTAGACTCATCTTATTGTGAAAGCATTTCCCCAACTAAGGAGGGTGTGGGGAGGGATATAAAATGTGTATAATATGAGAGGGTGGTCATCAGATATAAATCAACATGTAATAGCTTGAAAATAAAATATTTATTGATGTTATCAAAAGCATCAATCTATTCAAGGGTGACACCTTTCTCAAGGAGGGAATTCATCAAATAATTTCATTAACCTATTTAAGGAACATATATCTAAATTTCCATAATATTATAAAGTAAAAAGCAAATACGAGGGAAAAATATTTGGTTTGGAATTTTCATAATAGTTCATATCTTGGAAGGATCCATGACAATACCTCATATAGAGGCTAAAAATCATAAAATCTTGTGGATGCAACTCTAAAGACATAATTTTTGGGTTTGAGTTTAATATTATATTTAATTAAATTCTTAATAATGATAATTAGAACATGAAGATGATATTTTCAATGCTTGTATTTTTGTAGAATATCATCCACATAGATTTTAAGTATCTTTTGGATAATATCATGAAAAAATTAGGTCAATAGTTTCTTAGGTTGTATCAGAATTTTTAAGGCCAAAAGCCATCTTAACATAGCAATATGTGCCCCATTTGATAGCAAAGGTAGTCATATGTTGGTCTTTGGGGGAAATGTGAAATTGATTATACCTTGAATAATTTTTTATGAGGGAAAACATCTCATTACCGATTATAGAATCAACAATGACATCAATAGAAAGTATTCTAAAATTATCCTGAAGATAAGCTAAGTTGAAATTATGGAATTAAATGCATATATTAATAACCATTGTGACTTTATTATGAATGGGAAATATGTTACAAACCCATTTAGAGTAATCTAATAGTTTAATGAATTTATAATTAGGGAGCTTAATGATTTATAATGACAAAACTTATAAATCTCAATAAGTTAGTTTTGTTTCTTTTGGATAATGAGAGCTACATCAGATAAGTAATAATATTATGGAAACAAAATTTAGGGTGAATTCAAAACATGTTTGTATATGACCAAGGAAAGGATTTCTTATACTTTTCAAACTACACTAAATTTATCAATCTCTTGTGAGTGAGAATAGAAAAAATAAGAACAATATGATAATCATAAAATGTCCCTAATTTAATCTACTTATCTTTCTTGATGAAAATTACATTTCTATGTTGGAAGTGATAAGGTGCAAGAGATAATCTTAGAAATATGATTTTTGGGATTAACACTAGCTAAAAAATTATTAAAATATGAAATATGCTCAAAATTTCAAATTTTATGATGTTGGTGAAGAATTTTAGGATCCCTTACATGAAGGAGTTCTAATATCACTACATCACTAGGTAAAGTAGGTAAAATACCATGATATTCAACATCCACCTCTAGATTGACGTATCCATTGCCTTTGGTGTCATGTTCTATGTGAATACGTCTCACAATTGGTTTTAGAATTTAGGTTAATATTTTAGATATTTAGGAGTTGGTTGGGATGTTTTATCCATGGCATCGGCCATGATAAGATGATTATGAATTTATGTTTATTTTTTAACTATATTGACCAAAGGTAAATTGTGGCCAATATAATTAGATTTTTTGGTTTGTTTGGTATGCTGGTTGATACATCTATTTATGGTTAATTTTTAATTAACTTTATGATAATGATACAATTATTTTTGGCTGATTCTTATAGAACGTTATGTAGGTTGGTATGAATATCATAAATGTTCTATTTAATAGAATATGTTTTATTTTTAATTGCATTAGCATGATAAATATATTCAAATTGGATTTGGTTTTTCCCAAAAAGTATCAAATTGGTGGATATAGCTAGATTTTGAGTAGGAATTTCACTAAACTATATAATCAATTTGAGCAGTGTCTTGGGATAAAGAAGTTTATTTATGGAAAAGGGTTTTTATAAATTGTATTGGTATGTTTTATACTTGGTCAGATTGCTCTAATTTTTTAAATTTTTATTGACACGGTCCATACAAATTTTTTACTATAATTTTTAAATATGATTTTGAAAAAAAGATTTTTAATTAGTTTTGGAAGGAAGACCTGATATTTTTCGTGTGGTATTTTATAAAGAGGATTAATGGAAGGTACATAACCATATATGTCCAAACTTTCTTTTTCATGACTTGAATCAAAGATAGGTTCAAGTACCTAATAAATGTGTAATAATTTGACATCCTTATTTGAATCATGCATTTTAGTGAGGATTTGTTGATAATGAAATTTTCAAAGTTTCTCTCTTGAGATTTGGAAACAATTTAATCTTCATCATAAGACAATGAAATAGTGCATGATTGACTAGGGTATTGAGGGATTTTATTTTAAGTATCATTCATAGATATTAAAAATTGATTAAAATATCAAGGGGTATTAATAATGGTTCTTTGGAAAATTTATCCACCCAATATTCATTAAATTCATAAGATTCTTCATCATAAGAAGCTTTATTGGAATTGCAAGGAGGTTTGTTTTTACTAACATCATCAATCAAGGGAAGGAACCTATTTCTTTGTAGAAGATATGGAGGAATACATTATGAGATATGTGGTGGTATCTTTGTTGCATTAAAATTATGTTTAAGATCATAAGGCTCAACATCATCATATTAAAAAAGAGTGACTTACATATCAAGATTCATGTTGATAAATTAGGAAAATGAGGGTTATTAATAATTTTGGTTTGACAAATTCTATCTTCAGTTTTTAGGCTACTATTGATATGGGTAGAGATAGGGACCATCTTGAAATAACTTCCTTCTCAGAGGTCAGAAGCATGAAGAAGGTTTGGAAGAAGATTTACATATGAGGCCTCACCAAATTTATGTTGAGGGTCAATGACTATGATGCCGACTTATAAAATAAATTTGTTGCAGCATAGAATAAGAGGGTTATGGAAGTAAGATTAGAATCTAAGTAATAGAGGATCTGATTAGTGAAGCCATAGGGATGTCATGCAAAGGAATGAAATCATTCAAAGATAAATAAATAAAATATGAACTCTTACAGAGGTTTTTTTGAACCGATGAGTTTATTAAAATTGATAAAAGGGGTTTCCTCACTTGAATCTTCTATGTCACTAGCCTGAAGTTTGCTTACAAATAATGAAGTTTTTCACACTAGAAGGTAAGTACACTCTCATTTTTTTCCCATCACTTTCTCTTCTAAACCATTTTTAGGGCTTAAAAATCAGCATTCCTTATTACCTTTTAAAATCCCTAGAGATCACTAATCTCACATACCAAATCAATGAAGCCAATCCCATCATACACCACAACCTTATCCTACTATTGGTAGAACATAGTGAGACCCTTAAAGGTAAGGAGGGTCTACTATAAGGGTCCTCCACTAAGGAGAATTCCCTTGAGGAAGATCCTGGCTTAAGATCTCACTGCTCGATAACTAGTTTTACCCATGCTAGCCCGAATTCCAAAAGATCATTTTGGGATCCTCCCATAAAAATCTCTATTTTCAAGCCTAAACCAATTTTGATGGAGGAAAAAATATTGGGAGAATCAATGGGGAAAGGCAAGGCTCTCATGATAGAAGTGATTAAAACCAACATGGATCAACTAGAAAGGTTTAATAACAAACTTAAAGAGGTAGGGATGTGTTTAATAGGTTTAATCAAGGATTAGAATTCCATGAAAAAGGAGGTTGTTAAAATTATCCAGTCTTATCTCAAATAGCAAAGGCTAAAAAGACCCACCTAAAGTAACATTTCATGGAGGCAAATACTTCTTCCCCTAATCTCCCCCAAAAATTCCCCACCAAGAAGACCCTTGTGAAGGAATAGTTGTGGAAGAGACCGATGTTGATCCTACCTAAGGAGGATGCATAAGGCTTGAGAAATAAAACTAGGGCTAGAATAAAAAGGAATAGATAGGTTATGCAAGAGAAGGTGATTGAGGATGCAAAGGTACCTACAGAGGGATCCCCCCTCCTAGAATAGCTTTTCTATTTAATTTCCTTTTGTTTTTGTCTTGTACATAGTTAGTTAGCTTATAGTGTTGGTTTTTGGTTTTGTCTTTTAGCCCCTGGGTCTTGCTCTTATTTATTGCACTTTTATATACTATGGTTCATCAAATAAAAATAAAATTTTGGTAATAGGAATGATAAATTGTGTTTAAGGGTTTGGTAACTTAAGATCCCATGGGTTAGGATCAACTTTATGTTTTTTATGAAAAACATCATGAATAAATTTTAGGCATTGGCTATCAGAATAAGAAACTTATCTCATGTGGTGAAGCCAAGGTTAGAATAAAGTGGAAGTTCAAGAGCCATAAGGTTGGTGTGAGTGGTTTTGGTCCTATAGTGAGAAGAATCCAATTTTTAACCAAGAGGATTTTGGTTGTTCATGTCAATTCCATGGAATGAAAGTCTTTTTTTTCTTAAGATCTCTTATGGTATAGCCTAGTTTTTAAACTAACTAGAAGGAAGTGACATTAATATCTAAACTTCAATATGCCAAAGCTTTCACTTATTTAAACATCATTGATATTGAAACTAATAAAAAGAGGTGCATCATCAATTTGGAAGATAATTTAATTATTGATCATATCATCCTTTGGAAAATCTATAGAGATTTTTCTAGTTGGTTGAGGAGGGGATATGGTTTTAATGGTATGGATTTTGGTAAGTTGTGTAATTTTAGGAGGTTGACTATATATTTCAATTTCATTTATTGAAGGTATTTCTTCTATACTTTTTAATTTTTGCATGGGATTTTTTAGGTGATAAGGTGATGTTCTCATGAGTTCCATTAGATGAATATTTTAAGGCATAATGTTAACTTCTAAGAAAATACATTGAGTTGATTTTTAATATAAGCCATAACTATACTTAGTGGATGACTAATATTTAATTTTAGAGCTTTGGTAATTATAGGAGTTTGGTCACCATATTAATGGTCAATTGGTGGATTAGAATCATTATATGGTGTATTAGAAATTGTTGTATGTTGTTGTATGGTGTCTTGAGAAGGCTTCTTAGGTTTGGTAAGGAGATAGTTATAAGTGGTATTACATTAGTAGTTAACCTTTGTCACATTAACTTATTGAGCATTGAGGTAGTATTGGTCATTATTAGAATCAACATCACCTTAAACATTTTTCATAGGAGTGATATTGGGATTAGAAGATTGATGATGTTTTTTGTGATATTTTGATGTCGAGATTAAATATATTGGTGTGATTGGTTAGATTTATTGTATTGGTTGCATTGAGATTTGGAATTTTAATATAATATTTATAAATCTCCTTAGACAAATTCATGGTTGAAGTTGTCATCTATCATGAGGTCATAAGCAAGTTTTTTAAGTTCATGATATTATTCATAAGAATGATCAAAACACCATGAAATCGTAAAATATTTTTGGGTATTGTAACGTGGTGGGAAAGGCTTAGATTGGTGAAAACCCAAGGGCCTAGAAGGTGGCATAATTCTATGAACTCTTAGAGACTTAATGAAGGGTAAGTAGGGTTTGAAATATTTGACATGTTTAAAGGATATACTATTGACTTGGGTTTTTAAGATTTACTTTGACAATTTTTTTTATTGATTTCATTATCATATGTTTGAAAAATATTCCCCACTATATTTTTGAAAAGGTTCAAATTGGCACATAAGGTAATCTTGTTTTTTAGCTTGATCCAAGGATTCTTCCAAATATTTAAGAGATAAGGATCTTAATTTGTATTTAAATGGGAAATTTAGAATTATAATAAAAAGTTTGAAAATATTTTTTTCCAATAATGTCATGAGATAATTTATATGTGAATGCTTTCTATTATTTGATGAAATATTGGAAAAAATCTTTGTGTAATTGCTTGACATTGAAAAATTTAGTAAGGCTATTTTCGATAAGATCATGATATTGAATTTTTTATAGCTATAACACAAACCAAATATTATAATATTATAATTAAAAGGGTTGGAAGTATATTATACCATTATGATTCATCTCTAACTAGTGTTTTGATTATATTTTTTGTAGTCACATAAGTATTGGTTTGAATCTATTACTTACATAGGCTTCCAAATTCTATAATATGTAGAGTAAGATCCATAGTCCCATTATATGTTATGGTTGGAGAGAAACATATAATTTACATATAAATAAGAGGGATATATACACCCATTTAATATATTTTGAAGCATCTTATTATGAGTAAGAGTTTTGGAGTATCGTTCATGTTAACATCCTTGAGAAGAGGAGGTCTAGATTTTTGATTGGGTTGATTCCAACTAGCTTTTTAAAGTTGATTAGCCATTTGAAAAGGATATTTTTTTATTTAAAGAATTTTATCAATATTTTTGCATAAGGGTAATTTGATCTACTACCTTAACGAGAGCTTATGTACTATTAATAGGAGGATATAAAGTACTATTAAGGCTAGCATTGTTAATAGGATAACGATTGATAAAATATATATTAATGACATTGGTATTAAGAGAAGTAATTTAGTTTAAATAAATAATTAGTGATGTATTAATTTTATGTTTATTAATGCTTCCATATTTATTTTAAGTATATACAACATTTAAGTCAAGATATGTGATATGTCGATCAATATTTTTAGTGTCACTATTTGAAGAGATTGAAAACATGTTTTATTAGATAGATCAAGATAGAGGATGTGAAAAATTGCACTATGATGAGTCTAATTAAATGGTGTATATGGGATGGATAAAGGATTTTCTCATGTACAATCTAAATGGGTTGATGCTTGCTATAAAATTTCTAAGATGAGACATCATTTAAAAATGGTATTAAAATATTAAAAGCTATGCAAATAAAATAAAATGTGAAAATGACCCAACACAATAGTGGGTTATAATTCATGTTACGTTTATCAAAATATATGTAGGGAAAATATGGTCAAATATAAATATCCTCTTATATATGAAATGATACAAAACAATATTAGATCCAACATACATACAAATATGTTATGCCATAAAGCAAGGAAAGGATGTAAACAAAATCTATATGTAAAATGGGGATCAAAGATATAATTAATAAAATTATGTAAATAAATAATGAAAAAATAAAACCTAGATCCAAGATGTAAAAAAAATAAACCAAAAATATATAAATACCATTAAGATATAACCAAGATATATCTAACTAAGGAAATGTTAGCATGCAAATTTAAAATAAGTTAAATTAAGTATGAGAGAATAAAAAAACATATTACTATAGCATATCCATATATATAAACCAAATCAAAGAACTATTTTAGGAATATAGATAATTACATTGGGTTGACTTGTCAATGCATCAATTTCCCATTGGTATCTTATCAGAATGTATAATTAATGTTGTGATTAACCCTAATTTAGATAAATTGAATATAACATATCATATGTTATAAGACAAATTTTGAAAATTAGAATGAAAGTAAAATATTGGATTCAATAAAGTAATAACAAACAAAACAAGACAAATAATGAATCAAATAAAATACTTAACTATTACTATTTGTGATTTGATTATATGAAACTAACATATGATGTAAAATAATCAATGGTGACTAATTCTACAACTAGCACAAAATTGATGATTGAGAATAATGAAGATAAAGATTATCCAAATCAGGATAGGATCAACTAGTACTATATTCATGAGTTGATTGATTTTTCCCTATGCTAAAAAATAGGTAAATTAGGTCACAGTCATATTTGAAAACTTAAATTATGAAAGCGTGTGGAAATTTGACCTTTAGATGCATATGAAATACTTGAAAATGACATTTTCAAAATTGAAAAGCTTATAGGGCTTGAAATTTCTAAAAACCTGAAAATATAAAAATGGGTGAGTGTAATGTGTTGAGCTAACCTAAATCACCCCCATGATTATTGATTGTTTCCTACCTATATAATAGTATGAAGAGGAAAATCAATCCCACATAGTGATGCAGGGCTTATACCTACACGTACCTCATCCACATCCTAGATCTGATTTTTGGATTTGATCTCTTTTATCAAACTCTAATCTATGATCATACTCTTGTCATGTAATTACTTTACTTTCTTGAAACCATTCCTCACTCTTGACTTCATTAGTCTCAAAAGCCTTCTTCATGTATATGGTCCCTCTCTTTATTTTATATAATATCATCCATCAATACAAAATTTAATTATCACACCTCATTGGCATTAACACCTTCTTATTTTCCTCAATTTTCAAGTCTCCACTCTTTAGTCTTGCTCTAAACTTGCTTATTTTCTCATATAGACTCTTAGGCTTAAAAGGCTTCATGCATGATCTCAATTTTATATCACCATATTAAGTTTCACATGGAAATACAAATTAATATTTGAACCCCTATATTCATAGAAACATATTCCTCAATTCCTAATTTTGCATTATTCATTAATCTATTCTTTCCTTCTTTAGACATCTTTCTCTTCTGGCCCACCTTAAGCATAAATCTTGATGGTTTGACCATTATGAATAGGTTATATAAAAATTTATGGAATATTTGGATTCCCTTTATCCTTATACAACTCCAACTAAATTTTCAAGGTTAAGCTCCCTAGGTAAACCCCTTAACTCAACACCCCTTCTCCTAATTAGGTCTCTTTAACTCTCATGCAAGCACACAGTTCAAGAATTCATGTTTTATGATCTATAATCAACCTAAAATATCATAAATACTCTATATAACATAAAAAAACCATGAAATACAAATTTTAATGATTTTTGGTTGGTTAAAAAAAAGTTATTGGACTTTCCATTTTAAAAAAACCTTATGTCTAGTTTAGCAGGTCTGTGGAGGCCGAGAGCAAAGAAAATGGATAGAATGAAATTTTGGATAGTTAAAATCAAAATAATACATGTATTATGCCTTTGAAAACATTTGACACCTTTTCTAACCATTTTATGCCTTTGACCAATCATAAAACATTCATAACAAGCCAATAAGAAGAAATTTGGGTTATTTTTCTAGAACTATGTTACCTGAGGGTTTACAAAATGAGTTAATTTGCATTACACATAAATTAAATAAAATTTAAATTTTTTATATTATCTTAACCAATATTATTCATTTTCCTCAATGGATAAATCTCTTTTCTCAATCACACTAAGTATCTAATATGATAGTTTGCAGATTTCTAAATCCTCTCAAGACTATGTGTTAAGGTTTCACTTGTCCCTAACTATTTGATGGATATATGAGATACCCAAAATGTATTAATTTTATCATACATGCATTATATAATATTTTTTTTGTTTCAAATAAATCAATAACCTTTAATAAATCATCCACTCTTCAACTTACTTGTCACTCTTTATGGTGTATTGGTAGACTTGTTCTTAAATGGATTGTATGCATTATCATAAAGAATTGGGTTGAATATTTGATAAATAAGTATACTATGATACTAAAAAAGGGTTAGCCTCACTATACAAATACTATCCACTATACTTCCATTCCTCTATAAAAAATGAATGAGACCTCAAAGATAACCATGTTCTCCTTTGTTGTTGACTGTGCCAACATGGTCAAAATTCTCAAAGCTTATGATTGTTACCTTTCACCTGTAGATAGATGATAGTAAATAATACACTTAAAATAAAATATAAATATAAATATAGTATCACATACTAGGAGTTTTATGTAAATAACAAAAAATCTCTTGAAGTATTATTTCATTCATTGATGTCCTTACATCAAAAAGTCATATATATAAATTTAGTTCAGGAAGAGCTTTCCATAATCTTGATATTATTTTGTATTTATTATAGATCCATAAAATAGTTTATTCTAGTTTATACACTCCAAAAAACTTAATAATAATCCTTATATACCTCTACATGCATATCTATCTTCATCCAAACATGCAACAGTTCCTTTGTTCTTACCAACTCCACATATGAAGGGCAGTTACATTTTTTTATTATTAAATTACATTACTCTTTGCCATGGGTTGGGAATTTAAATAAATCCAAAAACCTTCATATTACCTTATAATTTAATTAAAAAAATTCAACCACCTTTGGATTACACATTAAACTCCAAAACACCTTACAAAGCCTGGCTATAAATTAAATTTTTTAAATTCTTGATTTTGGTGAGAAAATGAAGGCCTAGAAACACGCTAGTTCAAAGGCTCTTAATGATTATAATGTAACCTATGGGAACATATAAACCCATCACACCCAAAAAATACTAAAAAAAGTCACAATGAACTCTAGAACATATTTACATTCTTTGTTCCTTAGTGATGCTTTGCATCACATAGTTGTCCCACTTACAATGCTTTGTTCAATTGTGTTCCTTTGACTACATGTATGCATCTAAAGATGGATTGAATACATGATAATTATTTTCTTTGGATTGTATAAAACATGCTCTTAAATTGAATAAGGACTATTTAAGATGATTATAATTAGATTTGGAAAGAATATGGAATATTTTTTTAGTGTGCAATAGTGTAAGTGTGCCTCTATATTGAAATTTCCTAGTGATAAAATAGGTGACTTAAGTGTGCCTTTATAACAATAAAATTTTAGAAACCCTCACACTATCTATCTTTAAAATACAATCTAGATTTTAAGGGAAGGTTAAAAATTAATAATTTATTGTTGCAAGGGTTAAATATAAAATCAATCCATAAGGGACAAAAATATTTACAACTATTGTCCCCTACTATTGTCCTCTATATAAACATGTGAGTTTTGGGTCTTAAGATGCCAATATGGATTATTCTAGGAATTTTTATCAATTTATAAAATTTATATAGGTATAAGACATAAAATTACAAAGGAATAGGTACTTAGTATAGAGTGAGGTGCATAAATAGGTATAAATTAAATGCGCATGTCAATTAAACTAAAGTTTACAAAAAATGGCATTATCAAGTATTCAGGACCAAATTTGAATGACCAAATTTCCCCCATTTTAATATATAAATTAAATTAATTGATTAAATTTAAATATATATATGAGTATGTACAACACAATTTGACTTCTACAAAAATCTCAAAATCATGCAAGGTGTTCCTTGGAAAATGATGCAATGATGTAAAATTAGTTGATGCTTATATGAAAAATTGAAAATTGAAATGTAACTTGAATTTCTAAAATATTGAAAATAAAAAGAAAGGATTACAACTATATGTGTGAAACCAATGTTGATCTTGTAACTTTTATTAGATATGATGCTTCCCATGAAGCACTTGGATAAGTTGGTTCCTTAGTTAAATCAATGGAAATTTTGAGGGTGATCAAGTCCCAAATTAAATTAAATTTGAATATAAAATAAAAAGGGGATGCAAAAACATCAATTCTTTATTTTGGTATTTGAAACCCCAAGATGTGAAATGCATTGGTATTCAGAATGGATTCACAAGTAATAATTCTAGAGTGAACTAAACCTCTAAGTTGTGCACTATGCACTTTAATTGAATCATAGATGGATTTTAGATTCAATATTCACTTTTTTCCTTATCTATTGAATGCATGATTAAAAGAGAATGGATAACATTCATGGCCCTATCATGTCCTCAGATGGTAAGTATTTTTCAAAACATGGAATGAATCTATATAGTGTGAATTAATTTGTATCATGAACCCATCAATAAATGTATAGTATATAGTTTTATGTAGATGCCAATTTGTAATTTTTTTTAAAGCTTTATGTAGGTGAATATTTTTTGTGTGTGAATCTATATAATGCACCCAAAATTTTATGGACATGTACTTTGTTCCTATAACGTGAGTGTATATTCATGGCATATGCCTCCATAATGTTTATCAATGATTTAATTTTGAACTATTAGGAAACCTTTGAAACTGTATTATGTACTAAAAACTACTTTTTTCTCTTTAAGAGGCTTATCTTATGTATGAAAATCTAAATAAAATACCCCCTTCTGAGGTGACGGAATTGTGTATCATAAAATTCACTCATCTCAAAATAAACATTAACTATATTATGCATATAAAAATGTAATCGTTGAATAATGTATAATGTGTAAAAATTATGTCAACATAGTAAGATATGTACCATTCAAATTATACATATAACATATTAGAAAAGGCATGTATAAGTGTATACATGAAGCTCATAGTAATAGATTGTGAAATTAGAACCTTATGCATTAGTTAGTGCATGATATGGATCATGGAACTCATCAAACTTAACAAGATCAACATGAACACAAATGTAAAAATTACAATATAATACAATAAAGCTGAGGGTCACATACAAGGACATGTTCAAATTTTTTATAAGTAAAGATTGCACACACATAATGCCACAAACAAGGGACATGTTCAAATGTTATGCATACCAAAAAACATCTCATACATATGTTCAATTAATTTACATGCAATGGCCAAGTGCCAAACACAATAAACAAATAATATTTTATTCTACTATGTACTATTAATAACATCAATGGATAATAGAAATAGAAATAATATATAGTTCAAAAATATGGGAGTCATATAATGGTAACAACTGTAAATAGTATAACCTATGATTAAGATGACCCCAATTTAGCATGGCCATTGGGTAGAGGCAAGTCCAACATATTAGTCCATTTATAATTGGTATATCATGCCTAACACTCATTAACACTAGTGAAAATCATATGTGATACAAAAATAATATGGTATATATCAATCATGAGATAAATAAAATATGATAATGTGAATGAAATGTCTAGTCATTATCAAATCTAGATTTTTGATTTTTTAGAGATATTTGAATGTTTTTGCATTTTTGATATATTTGATGTTTTTTTATAATTTTTCATTTTAGAAACTAGAACAAAAGAAAATAGTAATAAACATGGGTTTGAAAGTATAAGAAAGGTAAAGGATGTAAACAATCCAAAATATGTGTTAATTATGAACTATGTATTAGAAAATAATGGCATGACAATGTATGAGCAAGATTCCCCCATTGTATATGTGATTATAACTTGGAAACATGTGAAAATAGAATATGTATGCAAAGGAAAGATTGTAAATCCTTGTACTCTCAAATGTACATTTGTCAGATTATGTTATGGTCATGTATGATAAATTAGTACATGAAAAGTAACATTAGTATGAATAATAACTATTTTTATACTATAATTGAGTGAAATATCAGTGAATTGGTAGTATTAAGACCTTGTGTGCTTAGTTTCTAATTTGAAAATGATTAAAAAAGGTAGAGGAAAAGATTGACTAACTCAAGACAATAATTTTAATTGGTTGTGTCCCTTACTAGTAGATATATTCCTTTTCATAAATGTAAAATTTGCATTTCATACTATGAAAACAAGCAAAATGGTAAAATATGGCAATTTGGATCACTCTATCCAACTATTTACATTTAGAAAGTGAAAAAGAAGAGCCAAGAGGTCAAAAATTTAGTTAGATCCAAGGGATTAGAATAATTGATTAAACTGATCACATGTAAATTAAATATAATAATAGAGATAAGCTATGTAAAATCAGAATTTTATTTTTGTAATTATTTGAATGTTTTTAAATTTTTAGAATGCTTGAAACTACAACATAATAATTGATGATCCCAATAATATGAGAGTCTAAATAATCTATAATAATGGTAGAAGGATTAAATTTTGTAAAAAAAAAATAATATTTGTGTATGACTCAAAATTGGAATATGCATCATGAGATGTAATGAAACTACCTAGATTACTACTCATGTAATCTTATGCAAGAGAAGTCTCTATAGGAGATGTAGAATGGTTTAAAATCTAATGATAACTAGTAGAATATTATGCCAAATGATTTACTCTTGTAGGAACATGATGATTTATATGTATCACTAATTTATAATATGATCATGTGATGGTGTTTAGGGGGTACTTTTCCCCTTTTTCTAATATGCTTTCTTCTACATTGGTTTTTTAAAGAAATTTTCACTTTTTTTGAACTAATTGAATAGAAAAATTTAACATAGGTGCAAAAACTATAAATGTACTTTGTTATTACAAATATGTATAAATGAATTGTGGTTATTGATGAGAAGGAGGAGATACATTAGATTGTAGAGGGTATTCATATCAAATAACTTAATTTTTAAGAACTTGATTATAATGAATGTAATGTCTACATCTATGAACCATAGAAGGTAAACCACAAAGATTATGTAGCTAAGGGAAACATAATATCATATCAAAGACCCAATTCTATGATATAACTATAAAAATAGTAGATAGTATATTAGGTCCCACTTGAAGAGGCAACATAATGTGTCCCAAAATAATATGTTATTTCCCATTAAATGTCTTGATAGTTCTATATGTTTATTGTATGTCATGTTGTGTATAACCCATTGAAGAAATTAAATTTATTTTACATGCATTATCACTTGATCCATTATCAACTAACACAATATAAATGGGTTGTTGATCAATATATGCTCATATACATCATGAATGAAAATCATAATAATCATCCATTATCTTATAATCATCAAAAGTAATCATTTGACATGGTTGAGTAGTTTGAAAAATTATGGCAATAATTCCATCTAATGGGTGATCATATGATTCAAGAGGTGGATATACATTGTAGGTATGTACACTAATGAATTTTTTATCCTTGTTAGTATCATGAAAAATAAATGTCTCACCAAAAATATTCAATTTATCATTTTTATTCTATTAAGGATTAGTTTCCTCTATAGGGGTGCCTATATCAGTGACATTGTTATCAATAAGATCTAAAATAATATGCTTGAGATTGAAACATCTATTATTGTAATAACCATTGCATTTATGGCAATCACAATATGTATTATTATCAAAGTATTTAACTTAAGGTTTACTTATATAAACCTCTAATGGTGGAGGTAGATTAATAATTTTACATTAAAGTAAATTTTGTAGAATTTTTTGAAGTGATTGTGGTAATCTAGATAATTTATTCATTGGTTGATCTGATAAAACAAGTTTGTTAGAAAGTGGAGAAATAGAAATAATTGTGATTTTTGCATCATCTTTAGTATCTATTGGCTTAGTGTTATAATATGGTTTTCTTTCCAACTTAATTATGGAAGTTGAATTAGATGTGGGTGCATATTTTACCTTGTTAAATGAAATAAGCTTAATTTGTCTCTCTTATTGTATGAAAAACTTCCTCAAATGATCTATTTTTTTTTAAATAATTAACTCATGCAATGGTGTATGTAAACATTTTTTGAAAATATCTTGTAATTCATTATTTGCCTTTCTATTAGTCATTTTATTAAGTATGGTCTTGTAAAAAATTACATAGTCACTAATAGGTTCATTAGCTGCTTGCTTACTCTTATAAAAAATTGCATAAGAAATATTTTCTTCAATTTTGATAGCAAAATTATTAAGAAATTAATTTGATATTGGATTGAATGCTTTGATTGATTGAATAGGTAAATCATAAATCCAATGCAAGGCATAATAATTTAAACTTCTTGGGAAAAAATTAGTTAGCTAATTTTCATTGAAATCATAATACAAACATGCTACATGAAAAGATCTGAGGTGTTTTTTTGGATCTCCTTTACCTTATTATTAGGATCTTAACAACTTGAAAGTAAAGGTTATATACAATATGAGGAGCTAAATTATTATGAAGCAAATCTTTAGAATCCATTGATTTGATAGCTTTTGGTGTACCTTGTTATAAATTCAACACCTTTTCATGAAAAAGTGAAATAGTTTACAAGAAGGATTGTGTAATAGGCAAGATATGTGATGTGGTATGCATAACTATAAATGCATAACTATAAAGGTCATATATGAGTCATTTGGTTAAGGATAGGCATATATATGAAGCCTTGTGTTTCCTCCAAATTAAAAGGGGTAGATGTAATAACACTATAAATAGTAGATGTAGCAACATATTGAAAAAGAGTGGTACCTATTGTCTACTAAAAGTATAATTTTTTAATTTTTAAAAGGATTTGAATTACTTTTGGTATATATTATGGAATTTGATGGATTTCTTCTCAGAATGTGGATAAAATTTGGAATGGTGCATGAAATATACCATTAATTTCATCAAGATGGATCCTATCTAAGACTTTATAATTATCTTGTGCATTATGATCATTTTAATTATCTTTTACAGTATTATCTTCTTAAGAAATTCTTCAGCAATTTGTTCATCAAAGAGAGAAAAACCATTTTTTTCATTAAAAGGATCCATTTTAATAAGTTTTAAAGGGATTTAAATTTGCTCAATATGGGTCAACATAGCCTATATTCATGACTTAAATTAATAAGGAAGGTGTATTATCTATATGGCATAGAAAAATGAATGGAAAAAATATTATAAACAAGAACTGAAAGAAGAAAGCTAGAAACATTAGGAAAAAATTGTGTATGGATATTAGTGAATTCCCATGAAATCCAAATTCAAAATAAAGTGATTTCAGTGTTAGATGTCAAATTTGATAGTAAAATAAAGTGATTTTAGTGTCAAAAATTAAATATGAGGTCAAAATCAAATTGTTTTAGTTCTAGATATCAAATCCAAGGTTGAAGTAAAGTTCCTTTAAAGTTGGATTCTCAAGAAATTATCTAAACACTAAGAATTCTTTTTTTTGAAGTAATGCTTGAATAAAAATTGGGTTCACCAATATGTTTTATTATAATTTGGAATTAATGTGGTGATTAACCTTAAATAAAATAAATTGAATATAATGTATAATGTTTTGTAAGATAAAATTTGACAAGCATAGTGAAATCAAAATATTAAATTTGAAAAATTAATATCAAACAAAAGAAGAATGATATGAACCAAAAAAAATACTTAGTCATTTATTTTTTATGATTTGATTGTGTGAAATTGACAGATGACTGAAAATTATCAACATGGACTAATTTTTTAAGTGGAACAAGAACAATGACTAAGATTGATGAAGGATAAGATCATCCAAATTAGGTTAAGATAGACTCACATTATACTCTTAAGTTGGTTGATTATCTCCTCTACTAAAAATTAGGTAAATTAGGGCATGTGCATCTTCAAAATATTAAATCATGCCTCTGTGTGGAAATTTGACCTTCAAATGCATGTGAAAGACATGAAAATAAAATTTTCAAATTTGATTCCCTAATAAGGCTTGCAATGGTTGAAAACATGAAAATAGAAAAAGGAGGGAGTATAATAGATTGATTTAACATGAATTAACACATGATGTCTAATTATTTCATATGTATCAAATACTCTAAAGAGGTAAATTAATCCCATGTAGAGTGATTTGTGCAATTGTGCTCCTTTGACTACATGTGTACATCTAAATATGGTGTTAATACTTGATGATAATTTACTTTTTCCTAGTTAAATAGGCTCTTGGCTTGTCTAAAGACTACTTTAAATTCTTAAAATCAGATTTGTAAATTATAGGAAATATTTTCTTAGTGTGAAATAGTGTAATCATGCCTCTATAATTAAATTCCCATTGATAAGATAGGTAACTTAAGTGTGCCTTTATATCAATCCAAAAGTGGATAAATTTAAGGTCCAACCTATAATAGAGTGTTTAAAATTAAATAGTGGTGTTTATAAGGTTTAAGGATATGATAAAATCATAAGGGATAAAATCATCTGCTACTATTATCCCTTATTTGTCAATATTTTCCTCAAGGGATACATGGTAATTTTGGGTCTTGAGATGTTTGTACAAATGCTTAGTGTGTTTTTATTACTTTAAGACATGTTTATAGGTTTAATATAGTAATAGAGAATGGAAAAGCTCTGTATAGGTGCTTAGGATAGAGTGAGGTGGTTAAATACGTATAGATTGAGTGATCAAGTCAATTAAAGTGAAAGTGGGAAATAACTAGCATTATCAAATATTTATGACCAAATTTTAGTGACTACACTTGGCTCAAATGGCACTATAAGAGAGATTTTGTAGGTGAAGCTCAAGATGTAAAGAAGAAGACCTAAGTATCTTAGTTAGACAATCTAAAGTATAATATGGGCATATTTTTTTAAACTTATCTCCTTAACACTCCAAATATATTATGCAAACATAAACCTCTAAAAGTATAAGCTCCTATACCATGATTAATCTTCTTCAACTAAAGATAGGTTTTCATACAAAACTGAAGTATATTAGTGCCATAGTTTTATAAAAATGAAATATGTGATCCTTGTTTAGATGGATAAATTTCCTAAAATTGACCTATCAAATATTTAAATGGAATCTTTCCAAATTGATATATTATAAATATTCATATTCAAAATAATACTACGATGACCATGGCCAGTTATTATGATAAAGATAAGACTATTTTGAATGGGGTTGATATAGTTCAAATTGGACCATATATAGTAAAAGGATGGTTTTAGCCATAGTTGATACAATATAAAACAAAAATATTATAATTAATTAAATTGAAATGGTTCAGTTAATGAGTAAAAATTAGGGAGTTATGCAAAATATGTGGAAAGTATGGAAACAAGCATTAGAGAAGGATAACATGATATGAAAACAAATTAATGTGTGTGAATAGTTATAATAGGTGATCATATGACAATCTCTCATAAAATAGTACTAATCGGCGCAATCTTGATCTTGATGTGCTCCTTAAGACATGCACTCATGGAAATAAATGCATTGATGAATCTTACAAGAGAAATGGTATTATAAAAAAATAGGTGTATACAATTATGGTGTTTGTGTGTCACTCTTCAGCTATAATGGACCTAATTACATGTAAATTGACATAAAAGTGTGTTTGGGTGTGTTAGATTACCAATATGACCTACGTTTCACCAATGACACTTATTCAACCCAAATTTGAAGTGAATTGGGGGGTTCATCCATGAATGTGCCCAAAATTATCTACATTTAACCCAATAAAAATTGGATATGTTGTTTTTGATTCACTTTTAGCCTATAAAAGACTTAATTAAAATAAAAATCAGCATAAATAGATATTTGGGTGTGTGTGGATTAGTAATTCAACATGTTTGTCTCTAAGGAAACTTATTTTAGAATGAATTTTAACTAAATTTGGGTGACCATGCACAAATGTGCCCCAAATGTTCTACATTTTATTATATCACAAGTGGATATTTTATTATAGAGTGGATAACTTTGGTTTAGGGCTTAGGATATAGGTTCAATATTTTAGGGTTTAGTGTTTACTATTTAGGGTCTTTAATTGTGCCATTTAGAATGGATATCCATTTGTGTTGAATATAATAATTAGCTGACCATTACCCAATGAACCCACATTCTTATTTTCTAATTAAAAAATAGAATGTTAAAAATTTGACAATGATCTACATAACTATATGCATATATTATAACATACAATGATCATTGTCATTATATTATAGATATTATTTCATATTTTTGCATTAGAAGTTGGATAAAATTATGTCATCATGGGATTACATTCTCAGAATAAATAAAATTGAAAGTGAAACCAAACATAATATGAAAAAAAAGATCTTTTAGAGAGGGAAAGTGTGAAAGGTTCCAAAGAAGGTGAAGGTATGTATTCCAATTTGAATTTGGGTCCCATCAACAATTAAGCTAAAATAAAAATGAGTGTAGAAACTAGTGATGAATATAAAGATACAACAATGAAACAATGAAACTATGATGCCAATATATCTCTAAACTTTTCCATGGCATATGAAGGAATTGAAGAACCTAATATTATAAATGAATAAGCTAATATTCTAAATGAATAACCTAATCATGAATGTAGTGAAGAATATAAATAGATTAAAAATATGATATTTTATTATTAGAGAGACATGTACTCTTAATGAGGCACAAGATATTGAATTCCACTCCTCACCCACCCACTTACCCACCCCTCTCCCCCTACCTTTAGTTTATGAAAAAACACCTACAAAATGTAAACAAATGACTGAGTAGTTACTTGAAATTGACAAAAATAGTTTAAAGGGTAAAATACATGACCGTACCATTAGGATATGTGATTTAAAACTATTTATACAATTATTTGAAGGGAAATATTAACTAAAAAGTGTCAAATGGCTCTCCAATTATTTATGATGTATAAAATGAGATATGTGATGAAATTTTTATGGATAATGACAAGTAATGTAAGTGATATGAATACCACTATTATTGAAAATATTAGCAATGCAATTAATTATATTATAAAATATAGTTAAGAAAAAAAATAAAAATGTAGCACATAGAGTAATGAAAAATTCTATTGTAAGTTTTCAACAAAATGTCAAATGTTGAGGAAAAAAATATTTATTTTAACATAAATAGGATAACACTCTCTAAATTTATTATAAGTAGAGAAAGAATTGTTGATCCTAATGTAAAATATTGTTAGGATTTTAGATTTAGTGTTCCACATTCAGAAATAATTATAATTACTACCACTAAGGGCTTAATAGAATAATTATGGCATGAAAACACTAGGGTGACACTAAATGTTCAAGAGAAAGATAAATTTAAAAAAAATAGCAAAGAGGGATTAATTGAAAGCTTCCAAAGAGGTGAAGATATGTCTTCCACTCTAAATTTGGGTCCCATAAATAATTAATTTGAAATTAATACGAGTGTAGAAACTAGTAATGAATATCAAGAGACAATAATGAAATAATTAAATTATGATGCCAATGGATCTCAAAAAAAACCAAGGCATATGAAGCAATTGTAGAACTGAATGAAGAACTTGATATTTTAAATGAAGAACCTAATCTTGAAAAATAATAATCTAATCATAATTTTAGGTAAAAATATATAAAACAATTAAAAGATGATATTATCTTCATAAGGAAAGATATGCTCTTAATGAGGAACAAGTTATTAGATGAATGTATAAAGATTATTGGTGTTTTAATAAATTTAGAATATCTTTTGTGGGTGTAAGATAGTAAATTAGAATGGAAAAGGTCTATATAGGTGATTAAGATAGAGTGAGATAGAAAAAATAGGTATATATTGAGTGCTCAATTCAAATAAATTAAAAGTGAGAAATAGCAAACATTATCAAGTATTCATGACCAAATTTTAGTGATTACACTTGTTTGAAGAGACACTATAAAAGAGATGTTGTAGGTGAAACACAAGATGTAAATAAGAAGACCTAAGTATCCTTAGTTGGGGATGATAAAGTATAATGTGTACATATTTGATTAAACATATCTCCTTGACACTCTAAAGACCTTATAAAAACATATATCTTCAAAATTATAAGCTCTTATACCCTGATTCCACTTCTTTTATTAAAGACAGGATTTCATGTGAAACTAAAGTAGATTAGTGTTTTAATTATATAAAAATTAAATATATATATAGTTAGTATTATTTTGAATATGAATATTTATATTATATCGATTGGGAAAAAATCATGTACATATTTGATAGGTCAATTGAAATCAAATTTGCATAGTTTACTTCAATTATGCAAGAAGTATATTGTGCAAAATTTAGGAAATGGTGATATGATATTTTAAAAAACATTGAAATCAAGTTTGATACAAAATTAAATCTATTCTAAAAGTCTACATTTTATCAATGGCTCAGTTTCATTCACTACTAATGATATGACGGATATTTGAAATACCAATATGCTTTGGTTGGTTTAGTGATGTTGATATTCTAATTTATACAACTAGTAGTCTATTTCCTTTGATTCTACAACTTATACATGGTTTAATTTATGAAAACCCAATTGACATACTAAGTTCTAGTTATTTCAAGATTTGAGTAAATAGTCAAATTTGATGATCATAATTCCAAGAGCATGTATATCATTCTTTGTATCTTAAAAAATTATGTGTAAGAAGATGATTGGTGGATGAGAAAAGTAAATGGCATACAAGCCCTTTTGAAAAACATTACAAACTTCTTCAAAGGGATACTTTCACTTGAATTGAGATCTCTAGAAATAAGCTAAAAGGAGGCTTTTTCTTTTTTTGCATAGTTTGCTTTAGAAGCTCAAGGGGTCATAATAGTAAGTTTTGACATTTGAATCCATTGTAAAATATGTGTTTTGGCTTAAAAAATGGATTATATTTTCAAGGGTCTTTGACCACGATACTTAGTAAATCAGCAATTACAAAGTTCATTGTGAAACGTATACAAATTCAAACCCTTTGATTGATTACAAGCTAAACATCCATCAATTTAGAGGTCACTTAGAAAAACAAATATTGAAGCAAAGAGGTGGAATTAGAATTTGAGTATGAGAGTATGGTTTTGATCCTTTGAGATTGTTTGAATATTTGGTGGCATGTGATTTAATGTGAGGTGATTTTACCTTGAATGGTAAAAATTAATTGATTTTTAGAATGAGAGTTAGTGTGAAGGATGGATATCACTAATTTTGGATTTTATGACAAACAAGTCTATGGGGTTTTTAAGTACATGATTAGTAAATGAAAGCCAATAAAATTGAGGCACATTAGTTAAATGGTTATGAAAAATATTTGGAAAATAAAAGTCTTAGTTTCCTTGGTTATTGTTCATTTAGTTGCAAGCTCGGTGTGGGAGTGAATCCTTGGTAGGATAGTGGATGAGTTGTAGAGCGAGACTTGGTGAGAACATTTGGTAAAGGACTCAAATGCATTATCAGGTATGCTTTAACATCTTGTTTTTGGTGATTATCAGAAGTAACAATTATAATGATGAAACATTTTATTTGAACTTACATGATATGGTTAGAGAACTTTGTGAAAGTAAGCATGCAAAATTTTTAAGAAGTTATAATGGTTTTATTTGAAGGGTTTGAACTATAGTGTGAAAATATATATGGGCTCTACTACATGCAAACTTTTGAAAAATAAATGATATTTGTTTTGAAAGGTTTTGATAATGTATTGATATACTGTGCAATACTGTAAGATATATAATTTACTAGTTGGTTAGTACACATGTAAACAGAGTTTCCTTTTGTATAGTTTATGAATTAGTTTCTAGAGAAATCATCTACTTGTAGACATCTAAATAAATATGAATATTTCTTTTAAAATTTTGCATAGTTTACTTCTCACATAATTGAAATAAATTTTGGGATTGAAATTTTGGGTAAAATGAAGTAAAGATTTTTTTTGGTCATTGGCATATATACAAATGCCCTAACCTATTTGGTTTCTTTTAGGTTTAAATTACCATCTAAAATTTGCACAACATGCATATTCAGTGTTTGATTCAAAATTTTTAGGTCTGAGAGAAGATAAATCTATCTATTTCAAAACTAGGTTTTAAAGGAAAAATAAAATAAGACTGAGATACTTCTTTTTAGTCTGAATGCATAAAAGGTCCTAAAAGTTTTAGGTATTTTTGATGATGAAGTTGAAACATTCAGTTTCTTTTCCATATTGCATGAAATGGTTCTCAGATTAGTTTTCTTTTGCACAAAGTTTTACATGATGCATGCTTTTGATAAGTTACTCATGTGATTTAGTGTTGGATTTATCAATGGGTTCTATGAATATTCTTTACAAGTTATCAATTCTATTTTCATTTAAGATTAATAGTTTCCATTGTAAAAATGTTTCAGTTGATCTATCTGTGGAGTCATCTTGATCTTATTATTAATTATTTCTCAAAATCTAGGCATTCATTTTTGACATATTTTGAATATTTGACTCTTCTTCACAGCATCTGGAAGAATGTCTTGTTTTTCTTTTGTGTGTCCATGTTTGAAATTTTTGAAAGGTTTTGATACATGCATTTGAAAATAAATGAGGTATTTGATGTTTAAAATGGTTATGAATAATGTCACCCAGATACTCAAGATGATTATCTTTCAAACAAAGGACTTGTTTTATGTGAATAAAGATCAATTTGTTTGGTTGTGCTCAATCATTATTTTGGAAAATAATGTCAATATTTGGTGAATTTAGCATACAAACTTGTTATATAATAGATAAGGTTTTTATCTTAGTATATAATAGTTGAGTGTAGAATAAGGTTTGCATGCATAAAATAATTTGTGCCAAATTTGAGCATATTTATAGCTGATAGTTTATATGAACAACTGAAGGTTGGTGTTCTATGTCTTAATTTTAGTAGGTTGGCTATGTTGTGATTTGCTTAGAAAACTTAGGATTTGGTTTTGTTTAAATAGTTTTAGTTGGATGTTTTGTGAATGTTGTGCTAAGAAATAATATATATGGATTATCTTATATTTTTGAGTTTTTAACTAGCTTTCATTCACAAATGTGATTTTTGAGATTTCAGTTAAAATGAGATTTGTACTTAAACTAAACCTTAATATTGAAGTTTTAAGTTTTTCCTTGAAGATAGATGTTGAAATTAATATTTTTTGATACCTTGTATTATTATCATAATCTTATACTGGGATAAATTTTAAGAATTCACCTTAGTTAGAGTCATGTTAATATAAATCACACTCATTTAGAAATGGAATAGTGAGTTATTGGTTGCAAAATTTAAGTTAATTAAAATACAGTGTGATGAATTTCAGTTTATGATGTAGTTTTAAATTCATTTGATGAATTACTTCAATTTGTAATTTTGTCTCTTTAGACACTTGTTATTTTTAATCTTATATTTAACTATTATATTTTAGATTGTCCATTATGTCTGGGTGGGATCAACCAGGTTCAGTAAGAAGTGATGGTCATAGGAGATGGAGGCAGAGTTCAAATAGTGAAACTAACTAACCCATCAGGGGTTTCTGTAGGGATAGGTTTCATGCAAGAAAATTTGGCCCTAGATTTCATAGAGGAATAAGAATTTCTATTCATTTTAATGCCTATGATCTTGGGTTTTGAAATATTTTAAATAACTTACCTAATAATCCAACCAATATAGGTAATAGGGGTTTATATGGATGTAGATTTAGAGTCTATGTGCCTTCCTAAAGTAGCTCATCTCACCATTTATACCATGAGCCTCGATTATTGCCATTACAACCTCCTAATTTTAGAGGTAAACCAATTGATGACCAGTTGCCAAAAAAAATTTCCACACAACCTAAAGTCGAAACTACCCATGCTAAACACTTGAGGAATTTGTCTATCCCTTCAGATGTACCTACCCCTCCTTATGAAAAGCCTAATGAAAAATATAGAAATTTGAATCTATTTGGTGCCCATAGTGAGCCTCTCTTAATGTCTAAGAGATTAAATTTTGGGATTCAAGGTTATGTTGATAGAAGAAAAACCATAGATATCCTTCCTCACACTACTAAAAGGAGGATTGTAGAAAAAAGAGTTGATTCTATGCTAGAAACACCAAGGGAAGTCATAACGTTGAAGAAAATATAGTTGGAGATTGATGACAACACTACTGATTTGAGAACTAAATTGGTAGCATTTCCTACTACTGATATGGAATATAATGTTTATCCTCATGAACAAGATAAACAAGTGCTTGAAATGTTGTCTTCTCTTAATGTCTGAGAAATTGAATTTTTGGATTCAGAGTTATGTTGACAGAAGAAAAACCATAGATATCCCACATCACACTATTGAAAGGAGGATTTCAGAAAAGAGAGCTAATTTTGAGCTAGAAAAACCAAGGGAAGTTAAAATGTTGAAGAAAATTAAGTTAGATATTCATGACAACATGACTAATTTAGGAGCTAAATTGGTAGAATTTCCTACTACTGAGATAGAATACAATGTTTGTCCTCATGAACAAGACAAACAAATGATTGAAGTGTTATCTTCTCTTAAGGTCAAGAAGATTGAATTTTGGGATTCAAGGTTATCCTAGAAGAAGGAAAACCATAGATATCCTACCTCACACTGTTGAAAGGAGGATTGCAAAAAAGAGAGTTGATTATGAGCCAAAAACACCAAGGAAATTAGAATGTTGAAGAAAATTAAGTTGGATATTGATGACAACATGACTAATTTAGGAATTAAGTTGGTAGCATTCCTACTACTGAGATGGTATACAATGTTTGTCCTCATAAACATGACA
Source organism: Torreya grandis (assembly GCA_037957365.1). Lineage (NCBI taxonomy): Eukaryota > Viridiplantae > Streptophyta > Pinopsida > Cupressales > Taxaceae > Torreya > Torreya grandis. The sequence continues at coordinate 2,068,180 of JARHVA010000266.1, forward strand.
AACAAGTGATTGAAGTGTTGTCAGATTCAAATAATTATTGGTCATATAAAGGATAAATTCTATTTAAGTGTTGAAATTTTTCATGGCAAAGCTTGATATTTTAGTTTGACACTTTGATTTTTAGAGTTTGATAAATTTTGATAATTTTGGTAAATACAACAATTTTTGAGTTCTAACATAATTATATATGCTTAAGTTAATTAATATGCATTATGGATAAATGTGAATAATATTTATCAAAATTTTGACTTATTTATTTTATGATTAAATATGTATTCTATTATATTATTAATTAATATGGGTCCTCATCTGTTAACATTAGTACCTCAAGTCTATTATTTTTAGATATCTTGATCAATTAAGACTTTTTAAATCTTAATTAAATCTGTCTTTACCCAATTTTAGTTTATAATTAATTGAATTTGTTAAAAGTCAATTAGTTAATATTAACTAATAACTAACTAAAGTTAGTTATAACTTATTTTACAACTAAGTTGAAGGTATAAGAAGAGATCAAGGACTCATTTGAAGATAGAAGCACAATAAGTATTGAAGATTTAAGTATTTTCTAAACTCAATCATTTATCTCTTTTTTCTATGCAACTTCTTTGAGATAGTATAGCTTTTGTAAATAAACCCAATGGTAATTTATATGACTATTGAGTAATTGCTTATGCAACACAGATATATCCAATTTTATGTATCATTTAGTACTGATTATTTGGATTTTTCTAATCCTAATATCTTTTGATGATTGCTACTTGTAATCCTATGCACAGATTCCAAATATTCAACCTAAATAATGATGAACATCTCGTTATTTTTTGACACTTCATTGATCTATTTTCTTTGCAAAGTTCTCATTCAAGTTTTTGTAAAGAAAGAATGTTGGTTTTCTCAATAAAGTTATCCTTTTTTAGCTAAGATGACTCTCCTTTTGAGACTCACATATTTTTTTAATTTATTTGACTCTAACTTTAATATAATTAGATCTTTCATATTTGTTATGAATCTGATTTTGTTTTAGTTATCTTTTAATATATTTTTAATTTTTAGTTCCTTTTTATTTCAATTAGTTCTTAGTTTAGGTCTTCTTTTCTTTATTAGATAGCTATAGATTTATATTCTTTTCTTTTCTCTTTAGATTTCTTTAAAATGTAGTTCTTTAGTTTATTACACTTAATTTACATAGGACTTTATATCTATTTTAATCTTCAATTTGATAGTTTTTATTTATTTTAAGTTTAGTTTAATAATTGCTTATTAATTGTTAGTTTGTTTCTATTTATATTTAATTCATATTTAGTTTTGATCTTTAGTCTGTGTTATTCTTTAGTTTATTTTGAATAGATATTTTTTCTAGTTATTTCTTATAGTTTTAATATTTCATTTCATATAGGTGTTCTCTTTTAATTTATTTGTCTTCCTCTTTTAAGTTTGTGTCTTGATTAGATAAGATTATTTTCTTAGTTTTTATCCTTTACTAATTTACTTCTTCTTTTTCTTTAGGTTTAGTTTCCCTTTAATTGTTGGTTTGTTGGCTCTCTCTTTTTATTCTAGTGATTGAATATCTTATCTCTCTTTTTACTAAATATGTTTTCTTCTCTTTTGGTTATCTTTAGAATTAATTGAAAAACATTATATGTAAGAAATAAAAATATTATTTGAATACCTATATGTATTATTGAATCAGATTTCTATTCTTCAAGAGACTATCTAACTCATAGGTTTTCTCTATCAAATAAAATAGATTATAGATTTCTATCTTAATTGATTCATGATTTGATAAATAGAGTTTTGATTGTTAAAATAGAATAATTTACTTTACTAATGATCCAAGCAACAATTTAGGCGATAAATCGGGTGACAGTTCCACCCCAATTGATTTAAATAGTAATTCCTCAAATTTTGTATTGTTTTAAATATTGGAAGTCGAACCACTTAATCTCCCTCAAGATTGGTGACCTTCCACATCTTCCCCATGCTTTCAAAATGCATATAAATGAAGAGGTAACCCAAAATTTGAAGACATACATCTCTTTCCAGAGATAAGCATATATTTGTATTGCGATCTTGAGTAATATGACATCTCTTCTCAAAAAATTCATTATTACTATGTTATTGAAATATTTATCAACTAGAACTTCTAAGTTTTAGATCAGTGGTATCAGAGTGATTTGTCTTGAGAGTGTATGATCTTGAGGACGAGGTCAGGCTACAAGAAACTTGGGTGGGAAATAACAGAGCTTCCAAACTTTCCACCTATTCACTCCAAATGACTTCAAATGGTGGATGACACTGAGACATCTGATCCTTTCAAGGAGATGGTGAATGAAGCCCTCCAATGGCAACAAGAATAGATGCTACAACAATTTGCCCAAATTCTTCAAACACTTTTGATGGAAAATTTTGGCTCCATGGCTACACTTCCTAGCTCCTCATCTAGGGAACATCCTTTCAGTGACCCAACACCCTTCAAAGTTCAAGTAAATTTTGATATTCCTACATTTAAAGGCAAAATCAATACTGATGTAGTAGAAAATTGGTTGGATCAACTGTCTTCCTACTTATCTATAAATAAGTTCATCGATGGAGAAAATATCACTTTTGATCTTTTGAAATCATCATTGCCCGTGAAAAACTAGTGGGAAGTGTACAAAAAGAGGTTCAGTATAGATGTCATTGGCCTTGAGGTGGAACCTACATGAGATGATTTTGTGGAAGTAGTGAAAGAAGAATACTATCCCATCAAAGCATATGATGATCTGTACATATAGTGGTAACAAATTCACCAAGGTAAGGACCAATCTATTCAAGATTACACAGACACTTTTCATTCTTTGTCTGCAAGATTGGGCATTCAAGAAAGTGAGAAACATAAGAATCTCAAATATCATGGTGGACTACAATGGTACATATGAGGGGAAATGGAACTCTTCAATTTGGAAACCCTTGGTGAGGCATATAAATTTTTAGTGAAGATTGAACATAAGCATGGTAGAAAGAATATGAAGAGTTAACCCTCAAAATGGAAATGTGACAAGGAAGGTCAAACACAAGGCCAAAATTAGAAGCAAAAGGAGTTTTAAGATAATAAATCCCAGAAGGGGAAGGCTAGAAAATGGTGTGATTACCACAAAATTGGAACTCACTCCAAAGAAGAATGTCAAGCCATCAAGTCATTGCACTCTGAGTCACAATACTTGACATATACTACTCTGCCTCATACATAACCCACAGTTGAAGAGGATGAAGAAGAAATTATAGATGCTGAGCCTAACACCATCATCACTTCATCACAGAGGAAACACAAGATGACAAAGAAAGATTGTTTCACTCCAAATTATGGGTAAAAGGTAAGCCTCTGCATTTCATTCTTGATAGTGGGAGTCAAAATAATTTAATCTCTGCTAAAGTTGTAAAAAGTCTAAATATATCCATGAAGCCTCATCAAAAACCCTACAATACTGGATGGTTGAGCTGAGGGAGAGACCTTCATGTCACCCATCAGTGTCTTATTTCATATGCTATAAAACCATTCCAAGATGAAGTCTTGTGTGATGTGGTCAATCTAGATGTTTGTGATGTACTCCTTGGTTAGTTGTTCATGTATGAGTGACATGGCATCTATGAATCGTGAACATAAAGGATCAACCTCACTCTTGGAACATGATGTTATATGGTACTAGAGGTACCACCTCCCACATCTATCTCTCTGATCAGTACTAAGCAATGCAAGAGATTGGTGGAGAAGACAATGCAATTTGTTCTCATGGTGGTCAAACCACAAAAATCCAAGAAGGCTAATGTTGTAGTCCTAACTACACAATCAACATAACAATAAAATCATATAGGATGTTAGGTTGTGGAGCTAAAAGCTTCACTAATGCAAATAGAGATGGAGCTTGCAGAGAGTTTGTTGAGTGTCACAGACACTGGCGTCGGTCAGGCCAACTAACGTCGATAGGATTAGACAAGGATAGCAATCGATGTCAGTCAGGGATCAACTAGTGTCGATCACCTCTAGGCAGATAGGGACTGACGTTGATCACCTGTGCGATTTGAACTATGAGTGTTATGGGTAGTTAGTTAATGAACCAAGTGTTTGCATGTCAAGAGCCAAATTTAGACTAGAAGCTGTGGATCTAATTATTGTAATTAGATGTCTAATTATTGTTTGCATGAGATCTATCTAAGAGACTCATAGGCTATATTGTAAAGTGTTCTAGTTTGAGTTGAGCAAAGTTAGCTCCTTCTGTGTGTGAGGTGAGCAAGGGTGTTCCTCCTAGTTCCACAACAGTACCAAGGTGGGTGCTGGTTTTGGAGAGTCAGCAAGATTCCTCAGGGGTGTAGGATCTTGGTCAGCAGGTGTGCATGGCTATATTAAGAGATATACATGGTAAGTAGCATCATTGATCTACATGTGTATGTGTGTGCATGATTCAGGTTTGTAGGTGTGTAAAACTAGATTGATTTGTAGGTGTGCAAGATCAGGGAGGATAGCAACACAACAGGGAGCAGTATCAGGTAGGATCTACTTGGAGTACAGTGTGTACTCAGAAAGAGAGCAAAGAGGAAGGCAAGGAAGATCCTTCCATAAGTGAGATCATTTGGGTTACAAGTTGTTGCAGTTTAAGGGAGATCTACTTGAAGTATGATTGTGTACTTGGAGTGTGTGGAGCACTGGAGGACTGGCAGTAGTGGATACTGACTGGTTGGAGGTGAACACCAACTCTGTGTTTGAGTTGTGTGTTGGGACCGTAAGAGAGAGAGATTTGAGGGAAGATTTACTATTTATGCCCTAGAGGTGTGGGAGCCCTAGAGGTGTGTAAGGAAGAAGAACTATGGCAATCTTCTTTATTGTATTTCCTTCTGAAAGAGTTTTAATACAAGTTGTGTATTGTCTCTCATATTTTGTGTTGTTTCTAGTTTCTAGTTACTTGTTGCTTCTGGTTAATTTCCACATATTAAGTTGCTTGGTAATCAATTGTGTGCTTCCATTATTTCCCAATAAGTGGTATCAGAGCTAAGGTTGCAGGGAGTAGGTTTTGTGTTTGGTTATAGGTCACTCTCAGGGGTTTCTAATTGAGTGGGAGTAGAGCAATGGCAGAAGAAAGTAAGCTAAGGATGGAGGAATTAAAAAGCACGAATGGTCTATTACGGTCCTATGGAAAGAAAGAGCAAGGAAAAGAAAATTGTTGGTTTGTGGAAGATTAGCATGAAGGAACTGAAGAAGTAGATGTTGCAGGGGATGTGTCACAGGATGCTCTGGTATGTTTCTTGGATAAAGTAGAATCTTGTTTTATAGATTTTGTTGCCTCTTTCCATGCAGCCCCAGGTAGAGGAGTTAGTGAGCCTTGCCAAAGAATTGGCAAAGGGGAAGTGAAGCTAAAATTGTAGGTGGCCAACACATGAGTGTTGAAGGAGGTCATGCAGGTCCCAGGCTTGGAGATGTGGCGAATTTCTTCAAGAAAGTTGGGTGATGAGAGATGCATAAGAACTCTCACAGCGGATGCACTTGAATTAACTGGTGGTAAGAAAGCAAGTACTCTTTATCTACTTGCTTATATTACTGATTTTTCTTCTGTTGTGGAGACGTGGCTTTGTAGGCTTCGTCACATGAGCAAGAAGGAGATGCAAGTTCTTAAGTAGAAGATAGATGTGTTTGATAGACTTAAGAACTAGAAAGCCTTGGTGTTCTTAGAGGAGATGATGGATAGAGACTAGTGGATGGGGCTAGATACTTCTGAGTAGGGCAGTTTGGACATGGGTTTTGATTCAAAGGAGCTCACGGGTAAAAGTCATCACTTACAGGCAAACACAAGTACCGGTGTTGGTCAAGGGGAATCAGCGTCGAACAGACAGGTGCCGATGTCAATCATGTGCAGACTAAAGCTGATGATGTCAGGTAGGGTAAGACCAATGTCAGTCAGGAGGATTGACGTTAGCAATAGGGACACTGACGTTGACAGAGTTGGTAGTTAGGATAGGTGCATAGAAATTGATGTCGATCAGATGCAGATTATGTAGTGACTGAGGTTGGAAACTGTAATAGATTTTGGGTAGATAGCAAGCTGTCAAGGAGTCTCAAACACCCATATGGAGGACTGAAGGTGGTAAGTAAGCCTCAAATTCATTGTTCCTCTTCTTTATACTCGTTGCTGACTGTAAAGCAAGAAGGATCCAGGAAACAGTGGGAGCGTGGTAGGAATATGATGCATAACCAAATGAGAGATTTGATAGGGTTGCTAGGCGGTATGAAAGCACAGAGATGAATAGATACTTTAGATAAATAATAGAGAGAATAGACACGTGAGATGGAAGACCAGGTCATATGGTCTTGAGGAAGCTGTAGGATAGTGGTATAGGTTTGATAGGTGGATGACAAAGCATGGCTTTAGTCAATGTCAGGGTAACTACTGTGGTTTGTCTTACTAGGTGGATGATGATTGCAACATTATCCTATTACTGTATGTGGATGGTATGCTAGCTAGTAGGGTTGTACATACAAGGTTTTGCTGAGCTAAGGGTAAGATTAGTTCAGTGGCATGTCTTGAGGAATTTAGAGCAGTGAAATTCTTTGACATGGGAGACATAGAAGATCACAGGTTGATTTTGTCTCCAGTGGGAGCTGATGTGAATCAAGTGTTGGTGAGGTTCAGGATGTAGAACTGGAGCACACTAAGGGCTAGATAGTTTAGTGTCTAAAATCACATGAGGTCTGGTATAGACCTAAGTTTGCCCAAGTAGTGGGTGTTGTCAGAGAGTTAGGATCCAATTCGGGGAAGTAGATTCTCAGGTATTTGAGAGGGACCAACAGCAGGGATTCATGCTATGCAGGGTCAGGACTTCACTACATGGGTTTGTAGGTTTGGATGTGGAAGGTTACTTAGATGACAGGAGGTGCACCATAGATTGTGTGGTGGTTGGTCTTTAGGATTGATCTTGAAGAGAGATACAAGCCAAGAAATAGATTAGACAGGGTACAAGTACAAGTATAGTGCAGCTATTTATCTCCAAGTGGGAGATTGTTAGGTTGTGGAGCTAAAAGCTTCACTGATACAAATAGGGATAGAGGTTGCAGAGAGTTTGCTGAGTGTCACAGACACCGGTGTTGGTCAGGCCAACCGATGTTAGCAGGATTAGACAGGGATAACAACCGACGTCGGTCAGGTATCGGCCGACGTTGGTCACCTCCAGGTAGATAGAGACCGATGTTGGTCACCTGTGTGGTTCAAACTATGAGTGTTATGGGCAGTTAGTTAACGAACCAAGTGTTTGCATGTCAAGAGCTAAATTTAGACTAGAAGCTGCAGATCTAATTATTGTAATTGGATGTCTAATTATTGTTTACATGAGATCTATTTAAGAGACTCATAAGCTGTATTGTAAAGTGTTCTAGTTTGAGTTGAGCAAAGTTAGCTCCTTCTATGTGTGAGGTGAGCAAGGGTTTTCCTCCTAGTTCCATAGCAGTACCAAGGTGGGTGCTGGTTTTGGAGAGTCAACAGGATTCTTCAGGGGTGTAAGATCTTGGTCAACAGGTGTGCATGGCTACATTAGGAGATCTACATGGTAAGTAACATCATTGATCTGTAGGTGTATGTGTGTGCATGATCTAGGTTTGTAGGTGTACAGAACCAGATTGATTTGCAGGTGTGCAAGATCAAGGAGGACAGCAACACAATAGGGAGTAGTATCAGGCAGGATCTACTTGGAGTACAGTGTGTACTCAGAAAGAGAGCAAAGAGGAAGGCAAGGAAGATCCTTCCATAAGTGAGATCATTTAGGTTGCAGGTTATGGTAGTTCAGGGGAGATCTACTTGATGTATGATTGTGTACTTCGAGTGCGTGGAGCACTGGAGGACTGGCAGTAGTGGATACTGACTGGTTGGAGGTGTACACCAACTCTATGTTTGAGTTGTGTGTTGGGACCGTAAGAGAGAGAGCTTTGAGAGAAGATTTACTGTTTATGTCCTAGAGGTGTGGGAGCCCTAGAGGTGTGTAAGGAAGAACTGTGGCAATCTTCTTTGTTGTATTTCCTTCTAAAAGAGTTTTAATACAAGTTGTGTATTGTCTTTCATATTCTGTGTTGTTTCTGGTTTCTAGTTACTTGTTGCTTCTGGTTAATTTCTACATATTAAGTTGCTTGGTAATCAATTATGTGCTTCCATTATTTCCCAACATAGGACAAATCATAGGAGAATATGATGACTTATTCAAGTCACCCACAAGAGTTCCATTGCATTGCTAGGTAAAACATTCTATCGATTTGAGCTCAGGATCACCTTTGCCTAGCAGTCCTATGTATCACAGATCAGTTTTGGAGAATGATGAGATAAAAAGATAGATTCAAGATTTGATCCAAAAGGGTCACATCAAGCCAAGCTCTTCACCTTGTGGTAGCCCAATTGTCTTGGCACTAAATAAAGATGGAACATGGAAGCTTTGCATTGACCATCGAGCCCTGAATACAATCTCTGTGAAGAATCGCTACCCTCTCCCTAGGATTGATGGCCTGCTGGACTAGCTCCATGGTGCAAAGTTCTTCACCAAAATTGATCTAAAATTTGGTTATCACCAAATTCTCATTGATCCCACTGATGTTTGGAAGACTGCATTCAAAGCTAAGGAGGGGCTCTTTGAATGGTTGGTTATGTCTTTTGGCTTAACTAATGCACCTGCAACCTTCATGAGGATGATGGATGACATTCTACGACCCTTCACCAACACATTCATGGTTGTATACTTAGATGACATACTCATCTATAGCAAAACATGGGAATAACATTTGCAACATGTTCATAAAGTGCTTCTAACTCTTCAAAAGCACAAGTTGTATGCAAATCTTGACAAATGCACATTCAGGATGATAACAATTCAGTACCTTGAGTACATTGTGAATGAGGAAGGGGTCCATGTTGATCTAGAAAGGATTTGGGTTATTTTATAATGACCCACACCAAGGACCCTCATAGAGCTTCGTAGCTTTTTGGGTCTTGCAAATTTCTACCGCAAGTTTGTTCTTGGATTTTCACATGTTGCTTGGTCACTAACCCAAGTGACTAAAGGAGGAGCTAAAGCTACATTTAAGTGGGGTGAAATATAACAAAGGTAATTTGAGAATTTGAAGAATAGACTCTACTCAACCCCTACTTTTGTCTTTCCAGATTTGCATCAACTATTTGAGTTGATAACAGATGCATCTGAATATGCCATGGGAGATTTCATCATGTAACATGGCCATCCTATTGCATATCATAGTGAAACTTTCACTAATATAGTCAAGAAATATCCAACATATGATAAGTAGCTCTATGCCATTGTGTAAACTTGAAAACAATGGAAACACTACATCTTGGGGAAAGAGACGGTCAACCACACTGACCACAGACCATTGGAATTCAAATCAAGAAACAACTACCAAACCTGATGGGGAACATTGACGCAATGGGGACCATTGCTTTTCAAAGAGGGAGGAATGATCCAAACAATAATTTAGGTGACAATTCAGGTGACAGTTCCACCCCAATTGATTTGAATAGTAATTCCTCAAATTCTATATTGTTTTAAATCTTAGAAGTTGAACCACTTAATTTCCCTCGAGATTGGTGACCTTCCACATCCTCCCCATTCTTTCAACATGTGTATAAATGAAGAGGTAAATTGAAATGTGAAAACATACATCTCTTGCCAAAGATAAGCATATATTTGTATTGCGATCTTGAGTAATACGACATCTCTTCTCAGAGAATTCATTGTTACTATGTTATTTATATGCTATTGAAATATTTATGAACTAGAACTTCTGAGTTTTGGATTAACTAACTTGTTAATTATTCCTTAAAATTTATAATAATAAAACTCCTCACATCTTTAGGATATTAGATGAACCTTTAGAACCCTATTATTAGACTAGTATGATTTGAACTTGACCTTCATGATGAAGCTATAATATTTTGTATTGAAAATGAAAAGAAACTAAAATGTATTGGTTTTAAAGATAGGTCTTCTATAAGCTCTAATTCAGATAATTCATAAATTTTAAAGGAAATATAAAGTATAGTTAATAAGTTTTAGATTAAGGTAAAAATAGGTTCTGAAGGGACCCCGAAACCCTTTGACAGAATTAAAAAAGATAGAGCAATTACAAGCACCAGGATAAGCAATCCTTAAGCCTACTAAAAACTAGCAGCAAAAATAGGAAAAATAGGGGCAACATCATTATCCATTTTATATTCCACCCCCTAAAATTCCAAATAAAGATTTCTATCTATTTTTAAGGGGTAAAATCCAGAATAGTTGCCTGTGTATAGTTAATAAGTTGGTCACTATTAAAAGATAGCTTAATGACAAACCTTTTTCCTCAAATATAAATAATAAATAAGATAAAAATGATTTTATTGCTTATTACTATAATATTTGTGAACTTGATCATAAACCTGACACATGTCAAGTTGTTATTAAATTCAAAAAGTATCTTCAAGGGAAAGATGAAATAATTGAAGATTTAAATTATAAAATAAACACACTTGATTATTCCTCAGAAAATAAAAATGTTTATATTATAAATACTGAGAATAAAGATTATAATTATCCATAAAATAATAAAATAACAAATGATAAATCCTCTTTGGATGATAAAGGTAAATCAGATCATAATAATGTTAATAATTCTAATGATAATATTGCTCAAAATAATTCTTTTGCAACTGGATATAATAAAAGTCAATATCAACATTATAAATCTAAAAACTTTAGATAAAATAATGCTAAGACTTACAATATAATTGATAATTTGTCAGCAATTAAGGTTAGATTTTCTCTACTATAGGATGTTAGTCTTTTGGGATAGCTTGATAGATTAATGAAGCATTAAAAAAATCAAGAGCTGATGTATTTGTATGAGGTAAATAATTTTAAACATACTTATGCCCAACATTTTGATCCTTTATTGATTATATTCTTCATTTTTATGTCACAATCAAGATAGCTAATAAAATAATTCATAATTGCATTTTAGACATAGGTGTTTCAAAAAAATATCATGCTTAAATGCATTATAGATCAATTGGATATATATTGTGAAGAAGATAGTAGGAAACTTACTGGTTTTGATGCTAGACAAACTAAGAGTTATGATAAGTTTCGTGACATAGTTATTTAAATTATGCAAGATGAACACATTAGATGTATGACTAACATTCAAGTGTTGGATATTCCTAGTAATTATGCAATCTTGTCAGGAAAGGATTAGTCTAAAGCTATGGGGGCTTTCATTGGAAAATATATAACATGAGTTCCTATTAATAATGAAATTGCATTCATTAAAAGGGAATATTTTTCTGGTATCCCAATTGAATCACCTTCTTCATCTAACATTTATTATATTAAAATTGGTATCAGAACTTATAAATTGTTGAATGTAGATGAACCAAAAAATTAGCATGAAGAAATATTTAAAAGGAATATTTTATGGTCTCTTTACTTTGATGGAGCTTACTCTCAACAAAGTAATGGTGTTGGAATTTGTCTAGTATTTTCTATTGGTAAAATATTTTTTATGCTTTCAAATTGTCTTTTGAAAACACTAATGATATAGTAAAACTTGAAGCATTATGTTTAGGATTAAAAAAAGTCATAGAGTTGAATATTAAATATTTAAAAGTTATTGGATATTCATTGCTAGCAATAAGACAAGTTCACATGATTTATAAGACTAATCAAACTCATTTGCATTATTATACACAAAAGGTTTGGTCATTACTTGAGCATTTAAAAAAAATTAATATCACACATATTTTTAGAGAATTCGATGTTAGAACTGATAAGCTTGCGGTTTATGCTTCTAATCCAAATTTGAGTGAAATTGAGCCTATTATAGATTTTTCTTTTATTGAAGTCTTTCATACCAATTTTTTTGATTTGAATGATAGTTGGCTTGTGTTTAGTTGTGATGAGCATATAGATTCATTCTTTAAAGACAATTATTTTGATCATAATGACTATGTACTAAATTGTGTTGATTATCTGTAATTAAGTACTAACAAATTACCTACTAGTTTGGTAAACCTCAAATCTATGTTTTCACCCAACAATCAATCAAAAATCTCTAGAATAGAAGAGCCATCAAGAATAATCATAAGTGCAACCACTCTTATAAATTTAGGTACTAAAGAAAATCTTAAGTATGTTTATTTAGGAATTCAAATGATTGAAAATGAGAAGGTTAAGTTTATCAAATTGTTTATTGATGTCTTTGCATGGTCATACAAGAACCTTGAAGGTTATGATACTAATATTATTAAATATGGCATTTCTATTAATCTTGGTATCAAGTTTGTTAAGGAAAAAATATGAATAATCAATCCTTTGTTAGAGGACACCATTAACAAAGAGCTAAATAATATGATTGAGGATGATATTATTTTTCTTGTAACATATTCAGAATGGGTAACTAATCTAGTTTTGGTTAAAAAGAAAAATAGTGATATTAGACTATGTGTTGATTTTATAAATTTAAATAAAGCAAGTGTAAAAGAAAATTTTCTCTTACCTAACATAGATTAGATTTTACAATAAGTTTTAGGATCTAAAATAATATCTTTATTAGATAGACTTTTAGGTTATAATCAGTTTTTTTATGAATATCAATGATAGACATAAAACTACTTTTACCACATGTAGAAGTACTTTCTCTTATAATATAATGTCTTTTGGTTTAATGAATGTAGGAGCTACTTTTCAAAGAGATATGTATATTTATTTTGATGATTTGATAGGCATTGTTATTCAAGTTTATTTAGATGATCTCACCATTCATTCTAAAAAGAGAAAGAAGCATTTAGACCATCTTCATGAAGTATTCACAAGATGTAGAAAGTTTGGCATTTCTTTGAATTCAAAGAAGTCTATTTTTGGTGTGACTAAGGGTAAGTTGTTAGGACACAGTCTTTAAAGAAGGTATTTATATTGACCTCAAATGTGTAAAAGCTATAAAAGAATTAGCTCCTCCCAAAGGTCAATCAATTTTAAGATCTTTCTTTGTTAATATTAATTTTGTTAAAAAAATTATTTATGATTTTGTTGACAAATCTAATCCTTTATAATTACTACTTAAGAAAGATAAAATATATATTTGGGATAAAAATATTGAATTAGCTTTTAATTCTATTAAAAACACAATTACAAGTGCTCTTGTTCCTACTAAACTAGATTTAAATAAATCATTATTCTTTATGTTAATGATAATGAAAAGGCTATAGGAGTTGTAATAACTCAAGAGTTTGAAAATAATGAAGAGAAACCAATAGGTTATATGAGCCAAGTCTTAAAAGATTCAGAAATTAGGTACCTCCTTATTGAGAAATTTATTTTTTCACTTATTTTCTTTTTTATTAAATTTCAATATTTATTATTAAGAAACACAATTTTTGTGTGATCTAATTACCCATTTTGTTATATCTTTAAAAATATCCAACTATTCAAGGAAGATTTGCTAAGTGGATCTTGCACATTTAAGAATTTGATCCTGAATTTGAAAAATTTTAAACTATTAAAGGAAATGAACTAACAAAACACTTAACTAAAAATGTTGTCTCGAATACAAATGTCTTAGTTTTATCATTTGATGAAAATTTAAATTCAAAACCACACTTAAAAACTATGAAAGTTGCTAATTTTTTTTAAAATTTTAAGTTTGATCTTGAAATAAATGAATGAGACTATTTATTGGCTGAAGATGATTGGTATCATGATCTAGTTTATTATTTTCAAAATCAGTCTTGTCATAATAACATAAATAATAAATAAGGGCTTTCCTTAGGACTAAAATCATTAAATTTTTATTTATTAAATTTTTTTCTATTTTATCATATCATGATGAAGTATTATTAAGATGTCTTACATATAATCAAACTCATAAGGTTTTAAGTGGATATCATGAAGGGAACTATGGTGGACATTATGTTAAAAAAATAATAGTTTATAATATTTTGAGAGTTAGTTATTATTGGCCTATTTTATTTCAAGATGCTTATAAATTAGTTCATTCCTGTGTGTCTTGTCATCTATTTGTTGGAAGGGATAAATTACCTACAATGCCTGTAAAATCAATTATTTATGAAAAATATTTTACAAAATAGGGCAATGACTTTATTTTAGATATTCATTTGCCCTCATCTGCAGGTCATAAATACATTTTGACATCCATGAATTATTTTACCAAGTGGTATGAAGCCAAAGCACTTAAAATTTTAGTAATAGGTGAAGTAATTTATTTTCTATAAAATAAATTTTTTTATACATTCAAAATTCCATATAAGATTATTTTAGATAGTAGACCTCAATTAGTTTCAAATGAGTTCTTAGAATTTCTAGATTTTTTTTATTATTATTTCTAGTCATTTGTCTATGTACTATTCACAAGGAAATAGACAAGATAAATTTACAAATAAAAATCTAATTTTTATTATGAATAAACTAGTTATGATAACAAAATAAATTGACATCTTAAAAGTTTTGAAGCCTTATGGGCTGATAGGACTATTATTAAGGTAGCAGCTGGTTATTAGCTTTTCATGTTAGCATATGGGTATGAAGATACTTTACCAATATAACTTCAGATTTGTTTAGTTAGGAATACTTTACAATATGTGCCTAAGGATACAAATTTAATTGAACAAAGGTTGCATGATTTAGTAGCCCTTGATGAATCCAAATTAACATCACTACAAAAATTAAAAAAGGCTAAGCAAAAAATAAATAATTTTTTTGATAAAAAGGTTTCTAGTAAAAAGTTTAATGTTGGTGACTTAATTTTATATTGGGATAAAGCCCATGAAAACCCTAAAAAATATCATAAGTTTGATATATTATGGCTTGGACCTTCCATAAATACCATAGTTCTTGGAAATAATGAATTTCATCTTAAGAATCTTGAATTAAATTGGTTGCATTATTCAGTAAATGGCCATCACTTAAAATTATTTCATGATTAGTTATATTTCTGTTGCTCTTTTGCTTTATTTTTATTTTCTTTTGGGTTTGTTTTTTCTTTCCTTTCCTTTGTTGTTTTGTTTTTTTTTCATCTTGTGTTTGGCTTTGTTTTAGTTTACTTTCAAAATAATCAATAAAATATTGTAGAATGGAGAATATCATATTATGAAGAATGTAGGGAAGATGTGAAAGTGTTATAAGTATCAATCATTTTCAAAAATTACTCTTATAAATTCAATTTTCCATGATAAATGAATAATATGGCTAAGTTATAATTTGTTATCATTGTATTACTCTATTTTAAAATTTTGTGCTTAAGGCATTTGTAATTAATTGTGCATCTAGTCTGAGCTTCCCTATTATTCATTTCCCTTTCTTCATGCTACACTAGCTGAACAATCCATCCCTTGGTTGAATTTATTATTTAAGGGATTCACACTTAGCTACTTGTGAAATGATTTTCTTGAATCACACTCTTAAGACAAGATTTGTTTTATATGATAGGTAATTTTTTGTTACTCAAATTTGTTATACAAATTGACTAGTTAGATCACTAGTGTTATGCCTATTTTCTACACCCCCTTAATTTTTTCAAATTTATACTTGTTTCTATAGAGATGACTCTATGATACAACCTAAAACTATGTTAGGGACCCTTTTGATTGATAGTATTATAGATGCATCTTTGATTATGAAATAGTAATGATTGATGGATAAAATTTTATTTATGTTTATAAGTGGTTTCAAAAAGTATGGTGGACTAAAGAATAAAATATGCATATATAGTTATAGGTGTGATTAGTTGTTCTAATATCTAGATTCAATTCACTTTTGATAGTTTTAGTTGATACATGAACTTTCAGTTTTTTTATCATTTCAATTGATTTCTTATGTTGTTTTGATCTTCATAGGTTATTTTGATTAATATAATAATAGTGATATGATATTTTTAAAAACATTGCAATCAAGTTTGATACATTTAAAAGCTATTTTGAAAGTCTAAATTTGATGAATGGCTCAATTTCATTCACTACTAATGATATGATGGATATTTGAAATACCAATATGCTTTAGTTGGTTTAGTGATGTTGATATTCTAATTTATACAACTAGTAGTCTTTTTTCTTTGATTCTACAACTTATACATGGTTTAATTTATGGAAACCCAATTGACATACTAAGTTCTAGTTATTTCAAGATTTGAGTAAATAGTCAAATTTGATGATCATAATTCTTAGAGCATTTATATCATTCTTTGTGTCTTGAATATTTATGTGTAAGAATATGATTAGTGGATGAGATAAGTAAATGGCATACAAGTCCTTTTGAAAAATATTAAAAACTTCTTCAAAGGGATACCTTCACTTGAATTGAGATCTATAGAAATAAGCTAAAAGGAGGCTTTTTATTTTATCACATAGTTTTCTTTAGAAGCTTAAGGGGTCATAATAATAAGTGTAGACACCTAAATTTGGCCACCAATGACCATCATTCAAGATTTTAACCAATTTCTATCAAATTGCATAGTTTGGTCTAAAAACACTCAAACACATTAAAAGCTTTGAAATTGACATATTCAAGTGACAATTTTGGCCAAAGTATCCTTAAATGGGGCAATGCATTTTATGATCCAACTAACTTTGATCAGATCATTTTTAGTCAAAATGTCAATTTTGTATCTAGGTACCATGGATTGCTTTTTTCTATCAAATCTCTTGCACAAGACATGTGCCTTTGTTATTTGGTGTTGACAAAATCTTAAATGGGATAATATATCTAATACATCTAACATCAACTTTCAATTCCAATCCAATCAAATTTTGAGCCAATAATAAGACATTTTGACTAATTTGATTAATTTGTGCATCAAAGAGCCAAGGTTTGCACCAAAATGACTAATCATGATTAAATCTAATTAATTCAAATCATGAGCCTAATTAATAATTCCATGAAACTTTTTGAATAAATATTTATTGAAAATTGATTTCCATTAACTGTATCATCAAATGACATCATCTTATGAGGTGGCATCCATAAGCCATAAATGCATAAAATATCAAGATTTATGCCTCCCACATCTCATTAAGACCATTTATGTCTAGTCATTTCCCCTCTATCCCAAATATTGATGAGCTTACATATGAATTTTGTTTACATAAATAAATTAATCCTTAGCTACACATCTTCATCTTGAGATGGATGGTTTAGGTTGATTCTAACCATTTTTAAAATCTATAAATAAGAGAGCCATGAACATGAATTTGAACCTCTTTTATGCCAAACTTATAATTCCCAAATGTGTTCAAAATCATTACATTTTAGTGTTATAATACCCAAATATTGAGCCAAGCCAAGCCAAAATCCAAACATGGTGTCAATGAGAGATGAAGGTAACCATACTTCATTGATGTAGACTTCATGAGCACAAACCAAACAATCCACTTAAAGAAGCTATTTGGAACATCCAAAGAAGGTGAAGTAGGGTTTTCTTTACATTTTATTTTTTGTTGTCATATATATGTTTGTTATTAAGCTGCTCCTAGTTTTCAGGCTTAGAGATATTATGCTAATTAGTGTGTTTATTTCATTTTATTTTCATTTTAGAACTAACACGATACTAACCATCCTCTCTTGAGTCAAATTTTTAGTTCACATAATAGCACACCTAGTGAAACCCTATCCCCACAAATTTATTCATAAAGGCTCTTTCAAGAAACCTACTAACCAATTTTATGTAGAATCTTAGAGTGAAGGAGTCAAAAGAGTGAAATTTTAAGGTAAAATTCTATTTTTTTGATAATTATATTTTTGTTCCTGATAACGTTGATTTTTATCTTTATTGTAATATCATTGTTGTCATAATAGAGATTTTGTAACAAAATTGTTATTTTTTGAACAATGATTTTGTAGCCCTGAGCAATAATATTATTCATTGAAACAATGATTTCATTTACTTGAGCAGTGATTTCACAAGAACAATGATTTTGTCACAAAACAGTGATATTGTTCTCCTTGTACAATGGTTTCATATTCGACAATAGTGATTTTGTCAATAGAACAATGATTTCATCAATTTTGGTAGTGATTTTATATGAGCAATGATATCATTGATTTGGCTAGTGTTTTCATTTAAAATAATGATTTTGTTGAACAATAATTTTATAGGAAAATAATGATATTGTATTTTCTATATTTTATGTTTGATAATTATGATTTTTTAGGAAAATAATGATATTGAATAAATAAAAGTGATTTCAAAATAAAGAGTTTGTTTTGAGAAGTTGCTTCACTCATTTGCAAATTAGCTTCAAAGCTAAAGGGCATACTAACTTTTTCATTGCAAGATCAAACTTGCAATTTGTTAATACATGCTTTTTAGACCTTCTTTAAATGTTTAAAATGGATTAAGAACTTTGTTTTTGTGCTTAATTAAAACTTTAGATGCTTAGGTAAATGTTTTGAAAAATTATGCTTTCAAAGTTATAACTTAAGATTAAGGGGTCAAAAGAACACTACCTAATCTTTCATTTGGTACTTAAAATTGAACTCACTTGTCAAATTTTGTCTTCAATAGTTGTTTAAACATATAATTTGATTGGAAAAAAGAGGGACATTGTGTGTGTGCTTTTTCATCCACCCCCTTTAGGGAAATTTTGAAATCAAAAGTGCCATCCTTGTTACAAACATGTCTAGTCCAAGGCATAGAAAGAATGTCATCTAAAGCACTTCCCAAAAACTTGAAATAGTTTGGGTGATCTTGAAATGACCCTAAAGTATTTATATTAATCATTTATTTTATTGCATCTTGGCTTGTGAGGGAGGATTCATTACCTCTTGCAAGTTTTTTAGGGAATCTTTGATTTGGGGTTTCATCTCTTGACACTAACTTCAATCGCTCCCACTAAGATTAGAAGTTTGAGTGGTTAAACCACCTTCTAGTGTTGGATTTACACACAAGACATATATGTACTTTGAACATCACACTACACTGAGCAAGTGATGGATGTAGTGGTTGAAAAAAGGACAAGACCTTTTTGAAATAAGGCAAGTGCCATGAATACCCAATTACATGTGTTTATTTTACATTGTGATGTGAAAGTAATTGTATAGTTAATCCATCTAGAACAATAAAAAACCAATTAGTTTTAGTCAACCCCATATTGCCATACCCTTTATAAGAATTTGGATGATTTAATTGTATTTTGTTATTTTCTTGATTGGTGTTTTGAGATGAAAACTAATGTGTTTGTTATATAAACCATGTCAAAACCAATTTGTTTATATGCCACTCTTTTGTTTGTGTGTGTGTCATTTATGTGGATATGTCTAGCTATACTTATGGTGGAGTCACATACAATCCAATTTATGATAGAATGGCCACACAAAATCTAACTAAAAACCCTTATAAAGATATATTTTCTAAGGAGTTTTATTATTCTCCCTAAAATACTCCATGTGGAGAACAAAGTCAAGGACTAGATTACAATTCAACTCAAAACTCCAATTAGGATGATATGGTGTTATGAGGACTTAGATGTTTTGGCTTATGTGAATAATCAAGCTCTACCATGTCATACCATTTCCATACTAGGACCTCATCCTTTAGCTTAGACAAGCAATCAAGCTCCATAATGCCCCATTACCATTTTGAAACCTCATCATTTCCCTTGTGTGAGTAACCAAGCCCCACACCACCCTGTCATTACCATTTTAGGACTTCATCCTTTGTCTCATGTGACCAATCAATTGTAGGCCATTCCTCATCTAGTACCAATCCCATCGAAACCTCAACTGATCTAATCATTCAAAGACAAACCTGTTGACCAATTTTGCCCACAGGCGAAATCTCGGTCACCTTCTACACTTGATTTTGCAAGGCTAGTCAATTTTGGGTTGTAGTCCATCTTCAGGTTCATGCTCAGTTCAACTGAAAGGTTCAATGATTTAGTTCAATGGAAAGGTTCAAGCGTTTTGGTTTAATGCATCTAAGTCCTGCAAAAAATTCAAAGTTTTAAGCAATGGGCGGCAAAATTTCTATGAGAAGCAGCAGGCGGGGAAAAAGAGACCGCCAACACAAGCAGTAAGCGACAAAATTGCCACAGGAAGTATCCAACAGAGAAAAGGAGGCCGTCAACATCAGCTGACGTCGGCAAAATTACTGTGCATGGTAGCTAACTTGGCCGATGTCAGCAAAATTGTCGTGCATGGCAGTAAATCAGTCGACATCAGCAAAATTACCGCGTGCAGTCCATGACATTGGGTGGTAAAATTACCGCTCACAACATCAAGCAGCAAAAAAGGCTCATAGAACACAAAAAAAGGCCCACCTAGTGGACAGAGGAGTAGGCCGCATGCAAAATGAGGCAGCAAGCATGGTCCTAGCAGATTTATGATGTCAGCTACAGTGTTTTTTCCCTCTTCCCAATGAGACTCCTCTTGGCTTTTCCCATATAAATGGGTAGACTTGTTCATTTTTTAGGGATCTTTTCCAATTTTGTAAAGAGCATAGCTCTCTAAATTCTCCACCTGAATCAATAAAATACAGTTTTTACCTCTTTCTTGGATGGATTCTTTTGTGTATGTTCTGAGTATTGAGTTGTGTCCAGTCATTATTTTATGATGCTCTCACAGATTCAACACCAACAGACCAGTCATCTACAAAGTGCCACTGCCTGCTACTGCCAGGAGTAGAGTTCTATTTTGGAGGTATAGAATAGGAGAGGTCACTTACAGTGTGTATTTCTTAGCACCTTGGTGAGTCCCTATTTCCTGTGTTTTCCATAGGAACCTCCCTGTCATTTCCAGCAGCCTGGTCTTTCTGCCAAGTCTCAGTGTATGTATGTTTTGTTTAATCCTGAGAGTGGAGGTGGGAAGGTCATTTCATTTTTGGTGTATCACCTCTTTAGAGTAGGCTATTTGTTTTTATGCATTTTCTTCTCCCTTTTCATCCCCCCAGTATATCTATATTTTGCACTACCTGGAACAAACAAGATACATCAGAGGGAACTAGCCCATACCTAGAGACTCTCCTCTCCTACTTCACCATCCCATAGGCGAGAGAGGAGTTTCCATGTTGTAGGGAGAAGGTAGGAATCCATTTTCCTACCATCGGGTGCAATCTCCAGTTGTCAACAGTTTTGGCATGCCTGTTGGGACAAGTTTTCAACGAAGTAAAGTTTCAAGATTGATGCTAGTCCTATTACAATAGATCATTTAATTTTCCAGCATCTGGTGACTCCAAGTTAAATCTGTTGGTTAAGCAGCCTGGTGCCATTCAAAAATTTCCTTGTATGTATACTTCTTTTGCTCAAAATCATGGGTCTTGTTTTCCTTCATGTGAGTGTGATCAGACTTCAGATATTTATGCAATCCCCTCAAGTGGCTCTCCGAGTTGCCCTACAACTATAAGGAGGGTGAGGCTGGAATTTGAGAGGTAGATAATGGAAATTGATAGGCTGGAAGAGTAGTACAAATATCAGCAAGAGCTGATATATGAAGAGGAGTGCTTGTTTAGGCAAACACAGGCCTTGCAGTCTATAAAGGAAGAGGTGCCAAAATGGAGAAATCCATCTTTTTAAGGCAACTAGCCTTGTGCACTCCCTCCTACCCTAAAGAAAACCTCCTCTTTTGCACCAAATCCATTTTATCAAATTGCACTTGCTCACTCTAGCTCATCCAATGCAGTTGTTCCCAATCCCGTGTGCCTGGCCTTCTAATGCCAAATGGCATCAGAGCAAACTCCCATGGAGATCAATCTTTTCAACTCCTTAGATCAAGAATCTTCCATTGAGAATAATACCATCAGTGAGCATGTCCCTCTTCTAAAGACTCCTCCAACACACTAATAGTGTTTTCCTTGCATTCCTCAGCCTCCCCAAGTTCTCCAACATGATGTGCAAATTTTGAGTTGGAGGAAGGAATGCCAAGGACCAGCTCAAATATTTGAAGAGGATCATGCTAGCCACCTCCAAGAAAGACTCTTTTAGGACAACCTAGCCAAACAAATTGAAGATTTAGAGGCTAGGATGAAGCTGCTCCTTGAAAGAGAGGGAAAATTTATAGACCTTGTGGAAGAGCCTCAGGACCTTGTGGAAAACAAAGTTACTACCTGTTCATAGGGGCAAAATTTTAATTCAGAGATCCTAAATTAGGCGAAGATAGTGGAATCATGGGGCAGAATAGAAGAAGAAGAACAAGGTTTTTCTCAAAACCTTGAAGAAGCTGAAACTGCTCTTACTTATGATGATACTGGCAACCTCCAGGAAAAACTTTTCCAAGAAGATCTGGCCAAGAGAATAGCATATTTAGAATCCAGAGAGAGTTTCCTCAGCCAACGTGTGGTGGACGGTTCAGACCAAACAGCACATTCCATGCCTGAACACACCCCACCTACACATTTCCAAGAGAGTTATCAGGTTGTGTCTGATATTGATGAAGTGTTGATCAAGTGGAGAGAGGAGAATCATTTGATTCTAGCTCAAGGACTACTTCCTCTTCCACATGCTTTCTCCACTTCACCCCTTCTCAAAGAAGAACCTATTTTGCAAGGGGCAAGAGAGGAACAAAAGATCCAATCTGCAGTCCTTTAGGAGGTTTTTGTGAGCAACAATGAAGAATAAATCATCATTGATGCTCCTTGTGAAGACCTTATCAGCGGTGGAGAAGATGTAGGCCTTGCGTATATGTGGATGTTCCAGCAATTTGAAGAGGAACAAATGCATGGTAAGCTCTCTTCTCCTTTATTTGATGAACTTCCTTGCTGTCTTGATGAGGATGACTACATTGAAGACCCTGAGTTAGAGGAGGATCAGGGGAATATTTTTGAAAATCTAGAGAACCTGATCAGCAAAGAGAAAAAGGAGAAGTCTGTCTTCATGGAGGAATGCCTTGAAGAACTAAGCTTTAAACAAGAAAGTGAAGTCTTGTGGGATGAGCAATAATTTTGTGAGTCCCTTTTAGACATCACCACATTCGCCCTTCTTCAAGAAGGCCAAGAGGAAGTAGAGGACGAGTCTGACAAAGTTTTCAGCGAGGTAGAAGGAAACAAATCAGACCATGATACATTGCAAAAGGAATGTGCAGATCAGATGGCTCATGGTGATGAGCTGATAGTGATTGATTTCTTGGTGAGGAGCACTAATATCAAAGACCAACAGTTAACAGGCCTCTAGGGACAATCAAAATACGTATATATTGGAGGCATGTTTGATTTTGATCCCCTCAATTTCTAGCCAACTCAGGTGATAGGCTCATTTTCTTTCAGCTACTTGCCTACCACCATAAGTCTTCTCGCCAGCAAGGGGACTTGAGAAACTTTCCTTTCAATCCAAGAGGGGTGCAAACATTCCTGGTTAGCTGTATATAATAGTTTGTTTTCAATTTTTTGCCTACTTTCCCTAAGTGCAATTGCATAGGTAGTATTTTTTAGGCTTGTGTGTTTCCCTTTATTTATGGGGGTAAATTCTGTGTATTTGATTCTGAGATTATCAAAGATGTTGTGAACTCTCTTCAAAGTTACCATCTGACTCCGCACCCAATGGATATTCAGAGGCAACTAGGTTTTAAGCATAGCAGGCATGCTTCCCTTGTGAGTCACCAATTTGTTGACCAATTTTTCCCACAGGCAAAATCTCGGTCACCTTCTACACCTGCTTTTGCAAGGCCAGTCAATTTTGGGTTACAGTCCATCTTCAGGTTCATGCTCAGTTCAACTGAAAGGTTCAGCAGTTCGGTTCAATGGAAAGGTTCAAGCATTTTGGTTTAATGCAAAAAGTCCAAGTCAATGGTTTAATGCATCTAAGTCCCACAAAAAATTCAAAGTTTTAAGCAATGGGTGGCAAAATTGCCGTGAGAAGTAGCAGGCAGGGAAAAAGAGACCGCCAACACAAGCAATAAGCGGCAAAATTGCCATGGGAAGCAACCGATAGAGAAAAGGAGGCTGTCAACATCGGTCGACGTTGGCAAAACTGTCGCACATGGCAGCTAACTCGGCTGACATCAGCAAAATTGCCACGTGCAGTCCATGACATTGGGTGGTAAAATTACCGCTCATAACATCAAGCGGCAAAAAGACCCGCAGAACACAAAAAAAGGCCCGCCCAGTAGACAGAGGAGTAGGCCGCATGCAAAACGAGGTAGCAAGCATGGTCCCAACAAATTTATGACGTCAACTATAGTGTTTTTTCCCTCTTCCCAATGAGACTCCTCTTGGCTTTTCCCATATAAATGGGCAGACTTGTTCATTTTTGAGGGATCTTTTCCAATTTTGTAAAGAGCATAGCTCTCTAAATTCTCCACCTGAATCAATAAAATATAGTTTTTACCTCTTTCTTGGATGGATTCTTCTGTGTATGTTCTGAGTATTGAGTTGTGTCCAGTCATTATTTTATGATGCTCTCACAGATTCAACACCAACAGACCAGTCATCTACAAAGTGCCACTGCCTGCTACTGCCAGGAGTAGAGTTCTATTTTGGAGGTATAGAATAGGAGAGGTCACTTACAGTGTGTATTTCTTAGCACCTTGGTGAGTCCCTATTTCCTGTGTTTTCCATAGGAACCTCCCTGTCATTTCCAGCAGCCTGGTCTTTCTGCCAAGTCTCAGTGTATGTATGTTTTGTTTGATCCTGAGAGTGGAGGTGGGAAGGTCATTTCATTTTTGGTGTATCACCTCTTTAGAGTAAGCTATTTGTTTTCATGCATTTTGTTCTCCCTTTTCATCCCCCCCAGTATATCTATATATCTATATTTTACACTGCCTGGAACAAACAAGATACATCAGAGGGAACTAGCCCATACCTAGAGACTCTCCTCTCCTGCTTTGCCATCCCATAGATGAGAGAGGAATTTCCATGTTGCGGGGAGAAGGCAGGAATCCATTTTCCTACCACCGGGTGCAATCTCCAGTCATCAACAAAACCTATATTCAAAACTAGTATTTTCTAACTCATTGGAAACCAAAGACAAAATAACCAACTAATCCAAGATGTTTCTATTGAATTAACCATTTATGATAAGTCAACCTATGATGAACCACCTTTTAATATTATACCTATTGTTGAAGAGTCTCACTCTGATGAGCCAGTATTTGTTGAGTCACTTCTTAATTATTATAACTGCCTTTGGGTAAATCATTACCTCAACCATATGCCTATTTTTTCAGAGCCTCCTATTGACAAGCTAGTCTCTGAGGATTTGTCTCTTGAAATTTTACCCATCATTGAGGAGTCTCACTTTGATAAACTAGTTTTTGTAAAGCCTACCATGTCATCACACATTGTTACTTATCTAATACTAAATATTTAATAAGACGTCATTGTAAAAGAGTGCCCATTAGATGAAGAATCAGAGCTAGAGTTAGGTTCTATTCTTGAACCAACATTAGATTTAACATCAAAATCATAATCAACATCAGTCTCAACATCAGATTCAAAAATATAATACATTCATGACGATTATAATATTGGTTACACATACATTGTAGATCAGTTTGAATACATTTATGATCCTTCTATGGATTTTGAGGATGAGTAATTCAAATTTGACATGAGTTCTCCTAGTATCTTCTATGAGGATTATGATGCTAAAATATATTCCATTACCATTCCACAATCCATTACCATTAACCAACATAGACATATTATTGACATTTCACCTCCCACAAGTGTCAATTGGGATCGATAGAATCACACTTTATTAAACTACATCTATGGTGACATAGCAATTAAAGGAGATCAAGGAGGCCAAGATCAAATTCATGTAGTAGAAGAACATTCTCCTAGTGAAACCTTTTTGAAGGCACTAGGGGACATGTAAAGTTCAACTCAACATATTTTAGTAAATTTTATTTGGAAATGCTATAATAAAATCAAAGTTAAAAGCCAATGTTCATTAGTGAAACCTTCTTAGAGGTGCTATGGGATAATCAAGACAACTTCATTGGTAAAAACCTCTTCAAAGAACTAATAGTTGAGCACAAAATTTTTTTACTACTTGATGAAGACAATATCAAAGATAAAATCAAAATAGCTTCTAATCTATATAGTCTAATCAGATGGTAGTTACTCTCAAGATCAAATAATAAGAAAATGTAGTAGTCCTATTGAGAGCATCTTCAAAGGTCTTCAGCTTTACCACATCCAAAGCTATGTCAAATCCAGCATTAGCAACATTATGCGTGATCAAAAGTGTCACTCTTCATTTATTTCCATACCATTATACATTTTATTATCATCCATCATTCCATTTCAAAAACAAACCTATCATCTATTATTTTTACCTATTTACCATCCATGACCACACTTTCCTGTGCAGAGGCTACAAAGATACCTTGTCTCTGCTATGTACTTAGGGATATAATATATTAATGTATATGGGTTAATGGAGATGTTGACATGTGGCATACATCCCCTTAGTTAGTTATATGGGTACAATATATTGGGATAATGGAGTAACTTGTGGAATTAGCATATTGGGTAATGTCAGCCTACATTGGGATTAGGAGGTTACCCATCCATGGGTTAGATAGATGTCTATATAAAGGAGATGATTATCATGGTAAAGATAAGAAGTAAGCATTGAGTCTTCTATTGTAAGAGGATATTGGAGGTTGCCCCCTTGAAGAGACATTGTGGAGTTATTTCTTTCTAAAGGATTATTATATAGTGTTTCCCTACCTTAAGGGTATTTATGCATGTATTGAATATCAATATCATATCAAGTGGTATCAGAGCTTTGATTTGGGTAATTTGTGTGGAGTGAAACCCTTATTTTTTGAATAGTAAATAACTTTTGATTGGTTTCAAATTTTTCCACAATTATTTTATTGGATATGAAGAATATTTCAAATAAGTCACAATAAAAAAATCAAGATTTTTTGATTAGTTTTGAGGGAGTTATTGCTATTTTAGGTTTTATACTAATTTCACTATATCATTTGAAATATATGGAATCTTTATTCAAAATTTTTACTGGATATATAAGAAGATATAAGAGAATCACATTAAAAATTTCAGAATTTTTCAAGTTATTTTGAGTGATTTGTTGTGATTTTATAGTTTTTCATATATTCAATCTATAAATCAAAATATGTGACATTTTTTCACAAAATTTTGACTGAGGTTCCAATATCATAAGAGGAAGCTACATTAAAAAATTTGGGACTCTTTGGATCAATTTCTTATGAGTATTGATATTTTAGGGTTTCATGAACCCTAATTTTTTTGTGGATCATGGAGTTGCAAAAAAATTTAGGGGAAGATGATGTTGATGCTAGAGAATGGTGACTCAATTTTAAGGAGAATAATAATAAAAAAATTTTATGGAAAATAGAATTATCTCTTTCTGTGTCTGGGCCTACACAATATTGGTGGTTTAATCAATTGAGCTTTATGCAATAGTTTTCTCCATGGGAAGCAATGGAATAAATCTTCCTAGATCGATGGGATATAAAAGAAAAAGAGGATGTAGAAGAGGAAGAAAATAATGATGATAAAGAAGAAGAAGAAGAAGGGTTCAAATAATTTGGCTCCAAAGAAATCTAAGTCAATTTTTCAATTTCATGGATGCATTCAAAAGAAGAAGGTGGTTGTGTCCATAAACCCTACCAGCAAGTATACCTTCATTAACATGAATGTGACCAATCATCTAAATTTTCAAGAAAATAATATCAAGGAGGTTCAAGTAGATGGTAATAATATTTTAATGTTTGAATATTTGAAGCTCATTATGAAAAAATATGTTTTGCATTCAGATTTTTAATCTTTGGATATGGATGATATGGATATAGTTCTTGGATATCTATGGTTAGAGACTTTAGGAACAATGAATATTAATGTTCATAAAAATTTCATGAAGTTTTGGTATAGGAAAAATAAGATCACTTTACAAAATATCACAGTGAAAAAGGCACCAATAACAATCCAGGTAGATCATGATGATGAGATTGAAATAGGTGATGAAGAGCATGATGAAGATTCAGATGATATAGATAAAGACACACTATAAATATAAATGAACACTTCATCTAATAAAGAGACAAAGAAGGAAAATGTGGAAGAAGTAGAAGCAAAGGTGGATAAGGTCAAAATATTGAAAAAAGTTGAGGTATATAGACACCCACATCATCATGAGAGGAAACAATCATGGAACCATGTGAGGAAGTGTCATAAAAATAATCATTTTGTCTATACAAGAAATAAAATTTCCAATCATTATGGATATGCATGGAATCCAAAGAAAAAATACTATGGCACATGGAATGAATGGAGAAATCACTATGATTATGCATGGAAGAATATCTACTATGGTCATGGTCAAAATCAGAGGAGCACAATAGAATTTGGAAACAATCTTGGAGAGCTATCACCTACCAAGATCACATATGGATGGCTAGATGATCGAGATTAGAGACAAGTGTGCAATGATTTGAAACACATTCATTATTTGGTTTCTTCCTATGTTTTAGTGATGAAACATGTCAAGGAGGGAAGTAATGCTATGTACTTAGGGATATGATGTATTAATGTATATGGGTTGATGAAGATGCTAACATGTGGCACACATCCCCTTTGTTAGTTATATGGGTACAATATATTAGGATAATGGAGTAACTTGTGGAATTAGTACATTAGGTAATGGTCAACCTACATTGGGATTAGGAAGTTACCCATCCATGGGTTAGATAGATTTCTATATAAAGGATATGATTATCATGGTAAAGATAAGAAGTAAGTATTGTGTCTTCTATTGTAAGAGGATATTTGAGGTTGTCTCTTCGAAGAGACATTGTAGAGTTATTCCTTCCTAAAGGAGTATTATATGGTATTGCCCTACCTTAAGGGTATTTATACATATATTGAATATCAAGATCATATCAGTCTTGATGTTTAAATAAATCAAAATCAAGGACCAATTAAAATCATAAAAGCATTCTTGGCAACCAAATCTGTAGTCATTTCTTGATAGAGCAACTATTCAAACAAGGTGTGGGTTAGCAATTAACATGATTGATTATTATTTTTGTATCATTTATTAATTAAAATGTGTATCTCCACTTTAGTAGGAACAATAGAATCGTATGACATTTATCATACCCAAGACAAAACCAAACATGTACCATACCTTTTCATTGCCATGTCATTTTCGTTGTTACATATCCTTTTTCCATTGTCACATATCCTAGCCAAACACCTTACCACTTAGGGGAAACCCTCTTACCATTTTATCTAATTTATAAAACCATAATTATCCTTAAAAAGACCATACTATCCTATTATTCCATTTCTATCTAGACCAAAGCCTATTTTTAGTTCACCTACCCAATCCTATTTTGATCTTGGTTCCTTTGGTTCTTCCTGCACTTTTCATGAGGGGATTTAGACAAAGTTTCAATGCTTATAAAATCCATGTTTCAATGACAATCTATGAAAGTAGTGTTATATTTTATTTTACAATATATCTTTCATTTTCCATCTTATAACAAAGTTGGTTTATATGAGCTTGATTATAACTACCTATGAGAAAATCAGTGTTTCACTAGTCTTACTAATAATTATAACCACCTATGGACAAATTAGTATCATTGATCTAATCTATTATACCCTAGTTATAACCAAATATTGGAAAAATAGGGTCAACACTTGTTTATCATGCATTATTTCATCTCCTTGTCATTGTTATTTTCATTTGACTGGCCATTTACTAGATTTGAGAACTTGTTGGGACCTAGTTAGTTTTTTCTCACTTTTTGTGTGGATGGAAATACTATGACTTAAAGAAATTTTTGGAATATGTAGGTCATTATAAATTCATGTTGAGGTCACCTTAGTCCCCCTAATCCATGCTCTCACCATTTTACGAGTAACCTAAGCCACACTTTCACTATTTTGTGAACAAACTAAGCCACACACTTACCATTTTGTGAGAAATCTAAGCCAAACACTCTCACAATTTTGTGGGTAGGTATATTTTCATTCTCTAACAAGTTTATATACCTTATAGTTCCAAAAACATTTCAAATATTTCAAAATCCAAAAACATTTGTCCTATATAAGCTTAGTCAGTTATCCTCGATCTGCCCTACTAGGGCAAAATCATTGTTAGGATGATTTCTTTTGTTTTTTTTCAAGATTTTTTTTTGGTTGTTTATTTTAGGTTATTTATATATTTGTGTTATTTCTATGAGTTTATTTATTTATTTATTCACTTGACTATTTGTTTGCTTTTAGGACTATTGCCTTCACTCAGTCTATATGCATTTATTGGGTGATTCCTTGTGCATATTATTATTGAGTCCATCCATTTTCATACAACATTATCAACATGGTTTTTATCATTAGTGAATTATTTTCAGTTGTTTATTATATCACAAGTCAGTCCTTATGCATATTTTAGAATAGTCTTCATGGTGTTTATGATGATGCCTAGTGTCATGTGCTACAACAAAATTAGCTTCAAGGAGTCTTACAATAAAATGAAACTATAGAAGTTTCTCCTTGGAACCTTGGAAAATATTCCCATCCCATCTTGATAAAATCAACCCATTGACCATTTTAGTTGCATCATTTCTAATATGGATGAGTATCTCCTCGTTGGCAGGTACAACTAAATCATTCACATTGATCAATCTTATTTTTCATTTCTTTCATCACTTTGTCCCTGCTCATCTTTAATCTGTATTCCAAGTTATATCCTTGAGTTATGCTTGCTAATCATCCCTAACTATAACACTATAATATATAACCAACACAGGTCCTCTTAATTATTATAACCACCTATGGGCAAATCATTATTTTTGACTTTTATTTATGATTATAACTACTTTTGGGAAAATCAATAATTTTTCAATCAATACATGCAACATTTTCTCATTTGGATTAATATCAACCGTAGGTTAATCTCAACCTTATTCTTTCTTCTTTTCAAGGGATCATCCATCCACATATGTGATGACCACTCCCTCAAGGGGGCATCATCATAAACTTTTCAAAAACCATTTGGAGCTTTGTTCTTCAATCATCACCTTCTTTTTGGCATACAGGCCATTTATCATCATTTGAGAAGACATTGATATCCTATAGTTTGTAATATCTTCCCAAATAGAGGCAAACTGTAAACACCTAAATCTAGCCACCAATGACCATCAACCAAGCTTTTGACCAATTTCCACCAAAATGCACAATTTGGCCTAAAAACACTAAACACATTAAAAGCTTTGAAAATAACATATTCAAGTGCTGATTTTGGCCAAATTATCCCTAAATGGAGTAATGCATTTTATGGGATAGCTAAATTTAATTAGATTATTTTGAATCAAAATGCCAATTTTGCACTTGGGTGCCATGGATTGCTCTTTTCTGTCAAATCTCTTGCATGAGACATGTGCCTTTGTTATTTGGTGTTAGAAACATCCTAAATGGAATAATGGATCCAATAAATCTAACATCAAATTTCAATTCTAATTGAGTCAAATTTTGAGCCAATAACAAGACATTCTAAACAATTTGATTAATGTGTGCACCAAAGAGTAAATGTTTGCACCAAAATGACTAATCATGTTTAAAGTTAATTAATTCAAATCATGAGCCTAATTAATAATTCCATGGAAATTTTTGAATAAATATTTATTGAAAATTTATTTTTATTAATTGTATCATCAAATGACATCATCCTATGGGGTGGTATCCACAAGCCATAAATGCATAAAATATCAAGATTTATGCCTCCCATGCCTCATTAAGATCCTCTATGCTTATTCATTGGCCCTCTATCCCAAATATTGATGAGTTTATTTATGAATTTTAATTACATAATTGAATTAATACTTAGCCAATTATCTTCACCTTGAGATGGATGGTTCAGATTGATTCTAACCATTTTTTAAAATCTATAAATGGGAGAGCCATGAACATGAATTTGAAGCTCTTTTATTCTAAAATTATAATACCCAAATTCATTAAAAATCATTACATTTTAGTGTCATAATGCCCAAATAATGAGCCAAGCCAAGCCAAAATATAAACATGATGCCAAGGAGAGATGGAGGTAGCCACACATCATTGATGTAGACTTCAATGAACACAAATTGAGCAAGCCTATTTGGAGCATCTAAGGAAGTTGAAGGAAGGTTTTCTTTGCATTCTAGTTGTTTTCATATGTATTTTTATTATTAAGCTCCCCCTAGTGTCTAGGCCTATAAATGTAATGCTAGTTAGTGTGTTTCTTTTATTTTGTTTTCATTTTAGAACTAACATGATACTAACCATCCTCTCTTGCATCAAATTCCTAGTTCACACTAAGTTTTGACATTTGATTCCATTGTGAAATATGCGTTTGGATTAAAGAAAGGATTATAGTTTCAAGGGTATTTGACCATGATACTTAGTAAATCAACAATTATAAAGTTCATTGTGAAATGTATATAAGTTCAGACCCTTTGATCATTGACAAGGTAAACATCCATCAAGTTGGAGATCACTTAGCAAAACAAATATCGAAGCATTGAGTTGGCATTAGCATTTAAATATGAGGGTATGGTTTTGTTGCTTTAGGATTGTTCAAAGATTTGATATCATGATATTTAATGTGAGGTGATTTTCCCTTGAATGGTAGAAATTAGTTGATTTTTAGCATAAGAGTTAATGTGAAGGATGGCTATTACTAATTTTGGCTTTTATGACAAACAAGTTGGTAGGGTTGCTAGGTACACGATTAGTAAATGAAATCCAATAAAATTAAGGCATTCTAGTTGAATGGATATGACAAAATGTTGGAAAATAAAAGTCTTGGTTTCCTTAGTTATTATTCATTTATTTTTAAGCTCGATGTGGGAGTAAAGCCTTAGTGGGATAGTGGATGAGTTGTAGAATGAGACTTGGTTATAATGTTTGGTGAAGGACTTAAGTGCATTATCAGGTATACTTCAACACCTTATTTTTGGTGTTTTTCAAAAGTTACAATTATAATGAAAAAACATTTTATTCAAACCTACATGATATGATTAGAGAACTCTATGAAAGTATGCATGCAAAAGTTTTAAAAAGTTAGAATGGTTTTCTTTGAAGGGTTTGAATTATAGCATGAAAATGTATATGGAATATACTACATGTAGACTTTTGGAAATAAATGATATTTGTTTTGAAAGGTTTTGAGAATGTATTGATATATTGTGCAAGACTATAAGATATACAATTTACTAGTTGGTTGGTACTCATGAAAATAGAGTTTTCCTTTGTAGAGTTTATGACTCAATTTCTATAGAAATTGTCTACATGCAAACATCTAACGAAAATATGATTTTGAAATTTTGTGTAGTTTACTTCTCACATGATTGAAATAAATTTTGGGATTGAAAGTTTGGGTAATATGAAGTCAAGATTTTCCATGGTCATTGGCATATATAAAAATTCCCTATACTTGTTTGGTTTATTTTGGGTTTAAATTACCATTTGAAAGTTGCACAACATGCATATTCAGTGTTTGATTTGAAATTTTAAGGTCTAAGAGAAGATAAATCTATCTATATTGAAACTACATTTTAGAGAAAAAATGAAATAAGACTGAGATATTTCTTTTTAGTCTGAATGCATAAAAGGGCCTAAAACTTTTAGGTGATTTTTGATGATGATGTTGAAATGTTTGGTTTCTTTTCCATATTTCATGAAATGGTTCTCATAATAGTTTTCTTTTACAAAAGGTTTTGTGTGATGCATGCTTTTGATAAGTTGCTCACGTGATTTTGTGTTGGATAAATCAATTTGTTCTATGAATATTCTTTACAAGTTGGCAGTTCTATTTTAATTTGAGATTTAATAGTTCCCATTTTAAAAGGGTTCTATTTGATCTATCTATGGAGTCATCTTGAGCTTATTATTAATTCTTTCTCAAAATCTAGGCATTTATCTTTGACATATTTTGAATATTTGACTCTTCTTTGAAGCATCTAGAAGAATGTCTTTTTTTTCTTTTATGTGTCCATATTTGAAATTTAGAAAGGTTCCAATACATGAATTTACATAGAAAGGAGGTTTATGATGTTTAAAATGGTTATAAATAATGTCACCCAGATACTCAAGATGATATTTTTTCAAACAAAGGATTTGTTTTATGTGAATAAAGATCAATTTCTTTGGTTATGCCAATCACTATTTTGGAAAATAATGTCAGTATTTGGTGAATTTAGTATACAAACTTGTTATATCTTAGATAAGGATTTTATCTTAGTATATAATAGTTCAGTACAGAACAAGGTTTTCATGCATAAAATAATGTGTGGCAAATTTGAGCATATTTATAGCTAACAGTTTGTATGAACAATTGAAGGTTAGTGTTCTAAATCTTGGTTTCAGGAGGTTGGTTATGCTATGATTTACTCAAAAATATTGGGGTTTAGTTTTGTTTAAATATTTTTATTCAATCATTTTATGAATGATATGATAAGAAATAAGATATATGGATTATCTTAAATTTTTGAGTGTTTAGCCAGCTTTCATTCACAAATGTGATTTTGAGATTTTAGTTAAAATGATATTTGTACTTAAACTTCACCTTAATATTAAATTTTTAAGTTTTTACTTGAAGATGGATGTTAAAATAAAGATTTCTTGATACCTTGTATTATTATCAAAATCTTATATTGGGATAAATTTAGAGAATTCACATCAGTTAGAGTCATGTTAATATAAAGCACACTCATTTGGAAATGGGATAGTGAGTTATTGGTTGCAAATTTTAAGTTAAATAAAATAGAGTGTGATCAATTTTAGTTTATGATAAAATTTTAGATTCATTTGATGAGTTATTTAAATTTGTAGTTTTGTCTCTTTAGACACTTGTTATTCCCAATCTTAGATTTAACTGTTATATTTCAGATTGTCCATTATGTCTAGGTGGGACCAACCAGATTTAGCAATGAGTGATAGTAATAGAGGATGGGGATAGATTTCAAATAGTGAAACTAACCAACCCATCTGGGGTTTCCATAAGGGTAGGTTTCATGCAAGAAAATATGGCCCTAGATTTCATAGAGGGACAAAAATGTCCATTCATTTTGATGCCTATGATCCTTAGTTTTAGAATGTTTTAAATAAATTACCTAATAATCCAGTTAATAGAGGTAATAGGGGTTTTTTTGGACATATATTTGGAGCTCGTACACCTTCCCAATGTACCTCATCTCAACATTACCCTTTACCTTCAAATCAATCTACACAGATTGAAGTAAAAACTACCCATGTTAAAGACTTGAAGAATTTGGTTATCCCTTTAGACGTACCTACCCATACTCATGAAGATCTTAATGGAAAATGTAGAAAGTTGAATCTATCTAGTGCCCATACTGAGCCTCTCTTAATGTCTAAGAGACTGAATTTTGAGATTCAAGGTTATGCTGGCAAAAGGAAAACCATAGATATCCTACCTCACACTACTGAAAAGAGCACTATTGAAAGGAGGAATCTAAAAAAGAGAGTTGAGTCTAAGCCAAAAACACTAAGGGAAGTTAGAATGTTGAAGAAAATTAAGCTGGAGATTGATGAAACATGATTGATTTGGGAACTATATTGGTACCATTTCCTACTACTGAGATGGAATAAAATGTTTGTCTTCAAGAACAAGACAAACAAGTAAATGAAGTGTTGTCAAATTCAAATGATTATTGATCATCCAAAGGATAAATTCTATTTAAATGATTAAATTTTTCATGCAGAACTTGATATTTCAATTTGGCACTTTGATTTTCAAACTTTGATAAATTTTGATAATTTTGGTAATTACAACAATTTTGGAGTTCTAACATAATTATATATGCTTAAGTTAATTAATATGTGTTATGGATAAATGTGAATAAGATTTATCAAATTTTTGACTTATTTATTTCATGATTAAATATGTATTTTATTATATTATTAATTAATATGGGTCCCCATCTATTAATATTAGTACCCCATGTCTATTATTTTTAAATATCTTAATCAATTAATATTTTTTAAGTCTTATTTAAATCTATTCTTAACCAATTTTAGTTTATAATTAATTGACTTTGTTAAAAGTTAATCAACTAACATTAACTAATAACTAACTAAAGTTCGTTATAACTTATTTTACAACTAAGTTGAAGGTATAAGAAGAGATCAAGGACTCATTTGAAGATAGAAAAACAATAGGTATTGAAGACTTAAGTATTTTATTAAGTAAATCATTTATCTCTTTTTTCTATGCAACTTCTCTAAGATAGTATAGCTTTTTTAGATAGACCCAATGGTACTTTATCTGACAGTTGAGTAATTACTTATACAATATAGGTATAACCAGTTTTATTTATCATTTAGTATTGATTATCTAGAGTTTTCTAAGCTTAATATCTTTTGATGATTTTTATTTGCAATCTTATGCACAAATTCCTAGTATTCAACTTGAATAATGATGAACATCTCATTATTTCATGACACTTCATCGATCTATTTTGATTGCAAAGTTGTCATTCAATTTTTTTGTAAAGGAAGAATGTTGGTTTTCTCAATAAAGTTATCCTTTTTTGGTTAAGATGACTCTCCTTTTGAGACTCACATACTTTTGTAATTTATTTGACTCTAACTTTAATATAATTAGATCTTTCAGATTTCTTCTATCTAATTTTTTTAAGTTATCTTTTAATATAATTTTATTTTTTAGTTCCTTTCTATTTTAATTAGTTCTTAGTTTAGGTCTTCTTTTCTTTATTAGATATCTATATATTTATATTATTTTATTTTCTCTTTAGCTTTCTTTAAAGTTTAGTTCATTCTTTTATTAGACTTAATTCAGATAGGACTTTAGATCTATTTTATTCTTCAATTTGATAGTTTTTGTTTAGTTTAAGTTTAGTTCAATAATTTCTTATTAATTATTAGTTTGTTTCTATTTATATTTAATTCAAATTTAGTTTTGATCTTTAGTTTGTGTCTTATTCTTTTTGTTTATTTCAAATAGATATTTTTTCTAGTTAGTTCTTATAGTTTAAATATTTCGTTTCGTATAGATATTCTCTTTTAATATATTTTCCTTCCTCTTTTAATTTTGTGTCTTCATTAGATTAGATTATTTTCTTAGTTTGTTGTCCTTTACTAATTTGTTTCCTCTTTTTCTTTAGGTTTAGTTTCCCTTTAATTGTTGGTTTGTTGGCTCTCCCTTTTTATTCTAGTGATTGAATATCTTATCTCTTTTTCTTAAATTTGTTTTTTTCTCTTTCAGTTATATTTGGAATTAATTGAAGAACATTAATATCAAGAAATAAAGATATTATTTGAATACATATATACATTACTTAATCATATTTCTATTCATAAAGAGACTATTATAGATTCATTTCTTAACTGATTCATGATTTGATATATGGATTTCTAATTATTATAATGGAATAAGTTACTTTGATAATTTGTTGATTATTTACTAGAATTTAAATAAAAAACCCTCATGCATATTTAGAATCTTAAACAAACCTTTAGAACCCCATGATTAGACTGGTATTATTTCAACTTGACCTTCATGATAGGTGAAAAGGTTGATTCATTGACAATACAATTTCCATCATCAACACACTCCTTAAGACATGCACTCATGGAGATAAATGCATCGATGATTCTTGCAAGATAAATTGTCATTGATATAAAAAATATAGGTGCATATAATTATGGTGTTGTTGTATCACTCTTGGGTTATAATGGTCATAATTACATATAGATTTGACATAAAGGTGTTTTTGGGTGTGGCAAGTCACTAATATGACCTATGTTGCACCAAAATATTATTTGGGCATGAATTCAACGCAAATTAGGGGTTTCAATGCATGAATGTGCCTCTAGTTATCATAATTTAACCCAATAAAAAGAGGATATGTTGTTTTTGATTCACTTTTGGCCTATAATGGACCTTATTAAAATAAAAACAACATAAATGGGTATTTGGGTGTGTGTGGGTTAGTAATTAGACATGTGTTTCCCTAAGGAAAATAATGCAAGAGAATTAGTATTAGATGGATATTTTTGTTAATTTTATTCTTTAATAGGTTTAAGTGGTCAAATGTTTTCTATTTGAATCTTTTCCATGCTTTACCTTGCTTTGTTTTTGGTCATTTGGGCTTAGTAATGATTTTTATAACAAAACTATCTATTTGAAAATTTGAATTTGTAAAGGACAATTAAAAAGTCTCTCTCATATTCCATTGTGACCAAAGGCTTCTCTTATTGGTCAAGTAATGTTTTATATGTGTTTTTAAATATTTTTAATGTCTTAATTTATATCTATGTCAAACTCAATCAAGGTTAAGTCTTAGGTTGAGCTCATGAAGTTAATTAGATAGTTAAAGAGATTGGAGTGAAGAAAAGAGAGCTATGAGATCATGGAGAATAAAATATGAGAGAGGAAAAAAATAAAAAGAGATTAAGAACTCTAATATTTTAAATAAAAGGAGATAAATTTTGAAAATAGGGTTGTAAACAAGATTGTTGTAATATATTTGCATCAAGAACAAGGAAAGGATACTTTAATGAGTTCTATTATTAAATTTATATCTTGAATCACATGTAATTGAATGTATTTTTTAATTTATAATCAAATTCATTATTTTTAAATGGTTTTCGAGCATATCACACACCTGAAGATATAATAGAGTTTGTATTACAGTTAAGAAAAGTGTTTGATAGTCAAGAAATTTTATTGATCATCATGCTTTGGTATTGGTTAGATGAAATTTTTTATGTGTCAAAGTAAAATACATATGTATAAATTTTATTAAAATAAAAAATAATCTAAAATATTCCTTGTAATTTGAATTTTCCATAAAAATTATCTAGTTGCCTTGTGACTATCAAAGACCCTAAACTAGGGTTTTAGAGTACTAAAATCATCATAACTTAAAAATGAACCCTTAAAATTTTTTTAAAAAAAATTGTGGAGAGGTGTGTTAAGGTTTTTAATTAGTTTCAATAATTTTCTATTATTACATCTCAATGTATTTAAATATCAGACTATAGGTCTAAAATGAAGCCTATTTAGAGCACTAAAAATACTATAAATAAAAAATGGCCCAAACAAATTCAATGAAACTTTTTAGAAATGTGAATGAAGGTAAATGTGAAGTTTCAAAGTTGGTTTCTAAGTTTGAGAATACTTATAGAGAAATTTATTAAAGAAATTGTCTTTAGACCTAGAAATAAGGTCTAGAAAACATGTTTTCAATATCTTTGCAAGAATTACATTTCAAGAAAGGTAAAGATCAGTTTATTAGTTTAGATAATATTAAATGGATTTAAATAAACTATTTAAATTATAAATAATCTTATTTGATTCTCAAAAATTAATGCAATAAGGTTGAAAGCTTAGTGAAAAGAAGACCTTCCTTTGAACCCCTACATCATTTTTTAGTATCAAAGAAAGGTTTGGTTGTACTTCAAAAGTGACCTAAGAAGAAAGATACTTCATTGATAAGAGTGAATATTAGATTGTGTAATATAAAATTATCAAAAGTGAAAAAATGGAACTTAAAGGAGCAACCAAAGGTGGTGCTAGAGGAGGTCCAAGAAGATAACCAAGAGATGTATTGTTGGAAGAGATGTGAAATTTGTAGGTATGTTTAGAATAAATAAAAACTTCTCAAAGAATAGATGCAATGATAATTTATGTGAGTGATATATATAAAGAACCACAAGAAGAGGTTGTAGAATAAGAAGAAGAAAAAGAAGAAAAATAGAAGAAAGAATCTTAAAATCAAACATAAGAACAAGTTCCAAGCCCAAATTAGAAGTTCCAGTATATGGAAGTAGTCTAAATGTTGAATAAATTATGGATTGGATAACTAAAATAGATAAATACTTTGATTATGAAAGAATAGTTATAGACAAGAAGGTCAAATTTGCTTGTACTAGGTTTAAGGGAAATGCATCTCTTTGGTGGGATAGTGTCCAAGATGAAATAAGAAAAAGAGGTAAAGAGAAAATTAAAAATAGGATAGAATGATAACAAAACTCAAATCCAAATTCATGCCCATGGACTATCAAACAAAATTGTTCAAGAAACTTAAAATTTTGAAACAAAGATACATGTGTGTAAATGATTACATTAAATAATTATACAAGTTTACAATCAGAGCTGGTCATGTAGAACAATATGTTAAGAAAATAGATAAGCATATCAATGGTTTGAGGTTAAATATTCATGATGAAATGATTTTTTTATTTCCAATATCAATGAAGAGGCTTATTAGTTTGCTCTCAAGGTAGAAGAGAAGTTGTCTAGAAGACAAACTCAACAATCTAAAGGAAGTAAAAAATTTAGAGCTAGAGGATATTAAGGTGGTAGAAGCTAGTTGTAGGTTCATAATGAAGAAGCAATCAACTCTCAAGGTCAAGACAAAAATACAAGAGGAGGATATTCATATAAAGGAATAAAGGCATATACAAGAGGCAGAGGAGAATAATTTTAGGGAAAATGTTTCAAATGTAACAGGTATGCTAGTTATAGGTTATATGAATTTCTTGAGAATCCAAAAAACAAGACATACAAGAATTTAAGGTAGAAATCAAGTTGTTCAAGATGAGGAATAAAGTGTGGGATCACCATCAAATGTGGAATAACATGAAATGGGAGAGTCCTTATTGATGAAGAGAGTACTACTCAATCTAAATAAGGAGGTAAATGAACTAACCCAAATGAAGACCATGACTACATGTAAATCCAAAGGCAAGTGTTCTAATATTATCATTTATAGTGTTAGTATAGATAATTTATTTTCATTAGAAATGTTTGAAAAATTAGGATTGAAAATATTAATACATCCTACACTGTATAAAGTATCTTGGCTCAAACAAGGACATCAAGTAGTAGTAAATGAGTAATGTAAGGTTGATTTTTAGATTAATAGCTATAAAGATGAACCAATTTCTAAAAATATGCCTATGGATGGTTGTCATGTGTTGTTAGGTATACCTTGGTAGTTTTATAGGAGGGCTATACTTGATGGAAGAAGTAACACCTATACATTTAGAAAAATATGGTATTATGCATACTTTGACACCATTGAAAGATGGTATTGAAGATAAAAATAGTAATAAGGTGTATTTGTGAGTGTAAAATAATTCTTGAAACAAATAAAAAAGGAAGATGTTGTTTTTGAATTGATTACTAAGTCAAGGATAGTCATTACAACTACTAAATTAATTGATTTTCCATTAAAAATTTAGAATTTTTTGGATGAGTATGTGGATATATTAGTTGATGAGTTTCCTAATGAGTTTACACCAATGAAGAGCATAAACCTTTATATGAATTTCATTCTAGGAGCTAGTTTGTCAAAAAAATTAGCATATATAATGAAACTTAAGGAGATTGAAGATATCAAAATGTAAGTATAGGTACTGTTGGATAAAATTATCCAATCAAAAGAATATGCCATAATAGGTTTTAGGAGAGGGAAATTACCATGTGAGCAGCTCAAATATAGTTTGAAAAATAACAACTTAGAAGCATGTGAATGAGGATAAAAAGGTTGTATTGAAGTAAATTAAGAGATTGAGGTTCTCATATGAAGATCCCAAATCTAATTTCAAAAATACAAATTAGCAAGAAAGTTATGAACAACCCATAGAGGAAGGATTTATCATGAAGAATAAGATACATGTGATAGATTTGGAGAAAGAATATGGAAGATATGAAATGAATGAAAGGAGAAGCCAAGTATTATTATAATTTTCCATGAAAGAAACATGGGAGATAGAAGTTGTACAAGCTAGTGTACACAAAAAGATGATAGTAGAAGATCAAATATGTAAAGGAGATGAAATTATAGATATAGATGAGGAGAAGACAACCTTGGAGATCATTGATATGGAGTATTGGAGTTTCATGGTGTTAATGGATAACATGAACAACATGTTAAAAGTGGAGAAGAGTTGAAAAATGTGTCTTTTAGGCATGATGAAATTATTGAAGGAGTGTTTTTTGGATCTCTCAATTCCTTTAATGTAATTTTTTAAATATGTTTAGATATAAAAATGGAGAAGAGATCAAAGAAAATACATAAGTGTGGTTCAGTTAAACATGTTCATATATATGAGAACTAAAATGAAATAGATTGGAAAGAATATGAATTAATTATTTTAATGTGATAGACCTCTATATTTATAAAGGATGAGAAGACACATAAAAATCACCTTCAAATGTTGATGAATAATTCAATGGATAGGATCAACATTAAAGACCTCATGAGTAGGAGCTCATGAATACTTTTTGAACTCAAGTAGACTGATGTAGGAACATTAGTATTAGTTATTTATTTTTTCAAATTTTGGTCTTGAATAGGTCTAGGTGGTCATATTTTGTCTATTTGAAAGAAATTCATGTTTCACCTTGCTTTTTTTTAGTCATTTGGGCTTAGTAATGATTTTCTTGTCAAACTTGTCTATTTGAAAAATTGAATTTGTAAAAAACATTTTAAGAGTCTTTATCATCTTATAGTTAAAAAAAAAGGTCGTGATAATTTTGTTATGGATTAAGGAATGTATTATACATGTTTTGGAGTAGTTCTAATGTCTTAATTTATAACGTACTATGTCAAACTCAATCAAGGTTAAGACTTAGGTTGATTTTAGGAAGTTAGTTAGATAGATAAGGAGCTTAGAGTGAAGAGGAGAGAGATATGAGATATATGAGTGAATAGAGAAGAAAATATGACATATTAAAACAAGATTAATATATAAATAACCCTAATATTTTAAATAAAATGAGATAAATATTTTATAAAAATGTGTTTGTAAACAAGACTATTATAACTCATCTGCATCAAGACAAGGAAATAATACATTATTGAGTTCTATGCTTAAATTTACATATTAGATCACATTTAATTTAATTTATTTAGAATCACATTAATTTTTTTTAAAAAAATTCAAGCATACACAAGCTAAAAGATATAATATAGTTTTTTCTATAGTCAAGAAAAAGGTTTGATAGTTAAGAAAAATTGTTGTTCATCATGTTTTTAGATTGGTTAGATGCAATTTTTTTGTTTTAGAGAAAGATATGTATGTATGAAGTGTATTTAAATTTAAAAATAATCCAAAAAGGTCTTTATAATTTGAATTTTCTATAAAAGTTAGCTTGTTGCCTTGTGATTGTCAAAAGACCCTAAACTAGGGTTTTAGTGTATTAAAATCATTATAACTTGCAAATAAACCTTTAAAGTTTCATGAAATTTTGTGGAGAGGTTTTTTATGGTGGTTTTTAATTTTTAAAAGTGTTTTCAATAATTTTTGGATGCCTACATCTCAATATATTAAAAAATATTAGACTATAGGTCTAAAACAAGGCCTATTTAGAGCACTAAAAACACTATAAATACAAAATGAGCAAGCCAAATTCAATGAAATTTTTTATAAAGGTTAATGAAGGAAAATTTGAGGTTTTAAAGTTTATTTTAGGATTTTAAGATATTTATAGAGAAATTTATTAAATAAACTCAGTATTCAGACCTAGAAATAAGGTCTAGAAAACCTATTTTCAATATTTTTAGAAGAATTACAATTCAAGAAAGCTAAAGATAAGTTTATTAGATTATATAATATTAAATAGAGTTAAATAAACTATTTAAGTCATAAATAATATTAAATGAGTCTTAAAATTAAGTCAAAAAGGCTGCAAGCCTAGTGAAAAGATGACCTTCTTTTGAACTCCTACATCAAAAAATTATTTAAGAATGAATTTGAATGTGATCATGCACAAATTTACCTCAAATTTTCTACATTTTCCTTGGTCAAAAGTGGATATATATTTTTAGAGTG
Organism: Torreya grandis; assembly: GCA_037957365.1. Taxonomy (NCBI): domain Eukaryota; kingdom Viridiplantae; phylum Streptophyta; class Pinopsida; order Cupressales; family Taxaceae; genus Torreya; species Torreya grandis. The sequence continues at coordinate 2,111,981 of JARHVA010000266.1, forward strand.
GATAGATTTTTTTAGGTTTTAGGATATAAGTTCAAGGTTTTAGTGATTAGTGTTTACTATTTAGGGTCTTTAATTGTGCCATTTAGAAGGGATCTCCATTTGTTTTGAATATAAAACTTAGTTTACCACTAATCAATGAACCCACATTATTATTTTCTAATTAAAAAATATAACATTGAAAATTTTGACAATGATATGCATAACTATATGCATCTATTATAATATACATTGATCATTGTCATTATATTTTAGATATTTATTTACCTTTTTTACATTACAATTTGGATAAAATTATGTCATTATGGGATTTCATTCTTGAAACAAATAAAATTTAAAGTGCAAAAACACAAGATGAAAAGGAATCTCTTCGAGAGATAGATAAAGAAAAAAGCTAAAAAAGAAAGTGTGAAAACTTCCAATAAAGGTGAAGGTATGTCTTCAAATTTGAATTTGGGTCCCATCAACAATTAAGTTGAAATCAATATGATTTAAAAAAATACTATTAAATATAAAGAGACAAAAATGAAACAATGAAATTATGATGCCAATGGATCTCTAACATTTTATAAGGCATATAAAGGAATCGAAAAACCAAATGAAGAACATAATATTGTAAATGAAGAACCTAATCTTGAAAATGAAGAACATAGTCATGAACATAGTGAATAATATATAAAGCAATTAAAATATGATATGGAATAAACATCTACAAAATTTATACAAATGACAAATTGGTTACTTGAAATTGATGAAAATATTTTGAAAATGTGAAGGGTAAAAAACATGGCCATACGATTAGGATATGCTATTTAAAACTATTTAGATAATGATTTGAAGGAATATATTTAATTGAGAAGTGAAAAATGGTTTTCCAATTATTTATAATGTATAAAATGAGACATGTGATGAAAAAGTTATGAATAATGATGACTAATGTAATTAATAAGAATACCATTTTTATTGAAAATATTATTAATGCAATTTGTTATATTATAAAATACAGTCAAGAAAAAGATAAAAACATAGCACAAAGTCATGAAAATTTATATTATAAGTTTTCAATAAAATGTCAAATGTTGAGTAAAACTAGTATTTATTTTAACATAAATAGGATAACACTTTCTAAATGTGTTATAAGAATAACAAGTATTGATTATCCTAGTATACAATATTGCTAGGATTTAAGCGGTAGGATTCCACATTCATAAAAATAAATAATTACTAACACTAAGATTTTAATAGAAATTTTTTGACATGAAAACACTAGGGTGATGTTAAATGTTCAAGATAAAGACAAATTAAAAAATTGGAAAAGAGGGGAAGTGTGAAAGCTTCTAAGGAAGGTGAAGGTATGCCTTCCACTCTAAGTTTAGGTCCCATCAACAATTATATTGAATTCAACATGAGTGTTGAAACTAGTAATGAATATAAAGAGACAACAATGAAATTATGAAATTATGATGACAATGGTCTCCAAAATTTTCAAATTCATATGAAGGAATTGAAGAACCAAATAAAGAACCTAATATTGTAAATGAGGAACTTAATCTTGAAAATGAAGAGCTTAATCATGATTGTAGTGGAGAAAATATAAAACAATTAAAATATATTATTTTATTCACAAGGAAATATATAATATTGATGGGGCATAACATATTACATTCACCTGCAACCCCCCTCCCAGTTTATGAATAAACACCAACATAGAGTAATGAAAACTTATATTGTAAGTTTTCAAAAAAAAAGTCAAATGTTGAGGAAAATTAATATTTAATTTAACATAAATAAAATAACACTCTACATTTTTATAATAAGAATAAGGATTTTTGATCCTAATGTAAAATATTATTGTTATTTTAGTGACAAGTTTCCATATTTAGAAAAATATATATAATTACTACCACTAAGGGTTTATAATACTTTTGGCATGAAAACACTATAGTGATACTAAATTTTATAGATGTATTAAAAGTTAGACATGGAAGGGAGACCACACATCTCATCCAAAAATAATTAATATAATGTACCCAAACATAATTTTATAATAAATTTTGTATGATTATTTCATGTTTTTAATATTGGCCAAAGGTCATCTGAGTCTTTTAATCCTAAGTCCACATGCCACTTAATGTTCACATGACAAGTTATTTTAAGAATCATTTTTAATTTTACATGTATCATGAGTTATTTTGTAACATAAGATATACATTACATAATAATTTGATGTTACATGAGTGTGGGGTGTTAAAACCTCTTAAGTCCTCTAGATATGTTATTGATTTCATTTTTTTATGAAAGGTCTAATGGTCATTAGTTTTCCAATCAAAATTATTTGAATAAAAATGTTGTGTATATGATGGCTTGAAATATTTAAAGCCATGTTTTCATGAATATTAATCTTTTTATATTTGGAGATATTTAATTTAAATTAAAAAATAATTTAATTACTTTTCAAATAAAGGGGAACAAATGATCAATGTGAGATTTAGTGAAAAATGAGTTATTATATCAAATTTCATCATGGATTTCAAGAAAAATGTGGTGTAAAAATATGAAAGGGATAAACACATATCTTACTAGCTTGACCGAAAATTCATGATATGTTAGATCACATTTCCCATGTGTAAAATAATGTACATCATTAAGTTTGTAAAGAATTATAAATTATATTCCCAAAATGAAGTTTAGTCATAATACTACAATTATATGAAAATTATTTTTTTATGTACATATTACATCTAAGAATGCACCTAATAGTACATAATAAAAAAAAGGTTCTAAAGGAATTTTTTTTTAATACATGTGAGAATTGGTCACATTCTCTATAATTTGTCCAATACTATTTTTATAATATTCTATGAGTTTTTTTTAGGGAAAATACATTACACTAGATTAAAATTTGATTTAGTTAGATAATTTCATATGATAGTTTAAGAATTATAAAATGTTATATTGGATTCACAAAATTCATGTATATTAAAATATTATTCATATATGGATTTTATTTGGGGCAAGCCATGGGAAATGGTATCATGATGGATTAGGTGCATGTGTTAAGCCAACCTTAGGCGAGAGTAGAAGAATATTTGTTCTGACATTAATTTCATGAATGGAAATTATATTGTATTTTGGTATAACCACATGCTGACATGAAGAGTTAATAAAAATTTATATGTTTAGATATTATTTTGTTTGATGAAAAAGGAAAATATGAGACACAAAATAGAATGTGACACTGTTAATGAATCCAACAAAATGCATTCATTCATGAACTTAAATCTAAGTGTGTGGAATATTATTTTGTTTGTGGAATATTGTGAAATTTGTATGGAATGGGATAGGGATTCATTGTAATAATATATATTGGTTTGATTATTGGTTTCCTTATCCCTTATCCCATACTAAATTACTTCAACCATGATGCCAAAAAATAGAAACCTCTCTAGACTATGATTTCATATTATATCTTGTTAAACTTAGACATATCTACTTTAGATGAATATGGATTTGTTAATGAGTGTTTTATACACAAAAATATTCTTATAGGAAGGTTCTAAAATCTTAGGATTATTGAAAATTTACTTCAAGGTATGATTTGTGTGTATCAAATTTATAAATACCACATGGTAGAATAGTGATGAGCGAAGTGGTTATTAACCACATATGGTTTGCATGTGATGGATGTCTAACTTTAAATCTAAATTATATGTGAATTGGATGATGAATATAATCTAAGGTTAATTTGTCTAAAAATATTTAAAAAGAGGGAAGGGTAAGACAAAAAATAAGGGATCCTATGATCCAATTGGAGATTAAGCCCATACAGGCTAACTTACTATACCAAGCCAAATACTAACTAAATAAAAATACAATGTTTAATGATAAAAAAACATCAATAAAATAATAAATAACCAAGAAATTAAAGAAATAATGAAAAGTGACAATATAATTAAAAAATGTGCAAATGAGAAGGTAACCTAACTAAACATAAATAAGATCTATTCTATAACATAAAAAATAAAAGAAACAAAAATATCTTATTTATGAAATAAATTATCTAATTAAGAAATAAAAAATTACCTAAAAATACAAATAAATAAAGAAATAACATAAATAAAAAAAATATTATTAATAAATCTAAATATAAATAAGATAACTAATTTAAAAAATAAAAACCTAACTAATGAAGTAAATAATGAAAATAAGATCAAATTACTAAATAAGATAAAATGTGCAAGACTTTGAGCAAGAATTGACTTCAAGTAGATAAAGATGATTTTATTGAGAAACCATGAAAGAATATGATTAAAAAATGATCTTCAAATAAAAATCAAAATGAAATCAATAGATCAACAATTTATTACAAAATACAAGGTGTTCATCATTATTCAAGTCAGGTATAGAAAGTTTTTTATATATGCAATCATCAAATGATATTAATGCTTGATAAACTTTAGATAATCAGTTAGGAATAAATAGATAAAATTAGATATACTTTCATTACTCAAAAAAATTACTTCACCATAATAAAATGCATTATTTAGTCTATCTATGATTTGATAATTTGATCTCAAAGATTCTTGTGTAGAAGAAGGAAAGATAAATAAAGTTTTAAAATTAGAAGAGATCTTTATACATGTATGTTCCTCCTTTCTTATGTGTTTTCAATATCTTTATTAAGTAATTCTTCCTTAAAATGGTTAAAAATTAATTTAAAACTAACTTTTAGTTTGGTGTAGTTAAATTTAATTGACTTTAAAGTTGATTATTTACTTTACAAGTGTATAAAGTTGTAACTTAATTTTAAAATTTGATTGTAATAAAATACAAAAGATTAAATAATAAAGTGGACCAAATTAAAAATTCTAATGGGTGTGGAGGCTTTACTTGCTCTGAAATTAATTCAAATAATCATTTATCTAAGTATATACTAAATAATTAGTAAATGATAAAAATTAAAATAACTAAAAACTCTTAACACTAGTAATCCATATATAACATTTATCCATAAAAAGATCAAAATTAAGTATAATAAACTATAGTATACTCATTTTACTATTTCTGATAAAAGAAAGTTTCAATGCTACTATGCAAAATAAAATATGTCACTACCAAAATTGACCATCCATAACCTTAAAAATTAAAGTATCCACAATAATAATATACTAGTATACTATAAAATGAAAAACAAAGTTAAAAATATCATGAACATGTTAATTAGAATCACTACTAGAAACCAAGTCAATGAGTGGAGCCCTTTATCTATCTGATACTTTGTATATTCCATTGAGATATCCATAGATTCAATCAAATTATTTCCTCCACAACCATCATCAACTTTCAATTTTAATTTATTTATCACTCAAGTCACCATAGGCTGACTTCATAGCGATACTAGCATGTTTCTTAGAAGAGGCAGGTTTATCAAACTTAGATGAAGAAGATTTAATAATTGATGCTAAAGAAATATTCATATCAACTTGTTTATGATTCAATCCATGTATGAACTTAGAATGATAAATAAGAGGATCAATTAGAACTAATTCAATGGAGTTATGCATTTTTTGAGAAGACTCACTTGGAGTACCTCATTCATAAGGATGATATATCCAAGGGGATTTCATCACACCTCTATGACTAGCACCAAAAAAATTTATTGAATAGGATGGACTATTATCAAGAAGATTATAAAATATGGATTCAAATACATCAAAATGCATTGAAACATGAGGACCATGTTGAAAAAGTCTAGAAAACATGTTAGCATCCCTATGGATGTAAAAATACCTACCAAACAAAACTATCCTATGAAAGAGTACCCTTATCTTGTTGTTCATTATCTCTTCCCCACACATTCCTCCCTAAATCATGGGAGTTTGGATCCACCATGACATATTATATTTAAATAATTTCAATATAATAAATCAATATCAATCAAATATAATTTTTTTAAAAATCAAATATCTAACATTGGTTTCATCATTTCATAATAATTCTAAAAAGTATCAAACATCTGAGTACTACTTTTACTTTCATAATAAAAAAACCTTATACAAAAAAATATGAGTGTAATATGCATATATCTAATTCACAGTCAACATTCTATATCAAAAAAAAAAAAAAAAATGGTCATGAAAATATACTATGATGTTCACTATCAATCTAATGTCCATGTGTTATTCAATCAAGAAATCATGATAGACAAAAATTTAGCCACTAAAAATCTCAAGAAAATCATACTGCATAAATTTTATATGTAACTTCAATAATTTGAATACATCAAACATTTGCTTAATTCAAAACTAAGATTCCTATGTAAATCATATGAATTAGTATGAAATGAGAAATTTTTTACGTCACTATCTAGATTCATGAGAATAATTTGTGACCAAAACTCATGCTAAAAACTACACATGGAACTCTCTTTCAATTCAAAAATTGAAACCTTTCTAAAATTTGTATCAATGTGATTATTTCTTAAAACTATTACATATAAATCATGAATTTGCACAAGAAAAAATATTTTAAATTCATTACTATATGTTGTTCCTTCACTATATGTAAATCTCTTTCACATAACTTAAAATAATTTACCTTCAAGTCTACAACTCATCAACAAACACCTAAATACTTTTATGTAAAATGATAATTGTATCAAGATTAAATGTATGTAAGTAGCAAGTTCTAAAAAATGCATGCAAAATAATATACACCAAAAATATTTCTAACAATCCCAGCACATATTTTCACCCTAATAACCTCAAAATCCATTATATCTAATAGTTACATTTTATATTTGAGTGTATGCAAAAATCAATCTTATGGCTTAACCAAGTTTCAAAATCTTTGAGTTCATAGAACTAACCCTTTATTAAATCTAATAGAGAGTACTTATATCAAAATTCAAAAAAAATGCATGCATTGGTGTCATATTTTTTTTTGAGCATCAAATGCCTATAGTCATCCATCTCATGTAAATAACTAGAAAAATTATCATCAAAACCTTTTTGCATACTCCATCCTTTGATCATCCTAAAATCTTGACTGTAACTTTCAAACAGATCTCATACTTCAATTGAATGCATGTAACTATGTATACTAAGAGCCTCAAAAATAAAAAAACCCTCAATATTGAAAACCATTCTTTAGAAAATGAAATCAACTGAATCTATTTTTGAACCATAAGACAACAAACAAGCTCAAAGAATGTAAAATATCATTTTATGACCAAGAGTCCACTTCAATATATAGATATTTCACATATTTCATTTAAACACATTATTTTTTAAGAAAAATGACTTCAAGAAAATATTTAGAATTCATGCAATGATATATACCTAACTATGAAGAGAAAAAAATATATTTGACCCTATCAATAAATATATGCACACAGTGACCATACCAATTATTGAAACAAATATGGGATATTAAATCCTTGTAAATCACTCAAATGGTGATACTTTGAACTATATAAATAAAATATATCATGCAACTTTTGTTACAGAACATGCGATTAACATTCAAACCACATATGCCAATAAACCATTTTTATGATTCTACAAATAAATGACTGCATGAAAATATTTTTAAACATCTCCTCATATGACTTCTATGCACACAACTGTCAAATGAGAAAAGTAACAACAAAAAAAATTGTGTATACCACAAACTAAAACAAATTCAATGATCTCCATATTTATTTTCAATTGATATGCTCTCATGTTATTCATTTCAAAAGTGTAGAAACTTTATTTCATATAAGATTGATAATTGATCAAAACTAACATATATTCTTTGACTAAAATAATATGGCATACCTTAATAATTTTTCAAGATTCTCAAGACCAAAAATCAACACATTTTAGTATCCTTGCCAAGAAACCAAGATTTTGTAGAGATTTGCTTCTATTAACCAAATTTTCAAATGACATAAGACAACTAAACACTTTAATTTTTATTCCAAGTCAATTTTCGTAACTGCTTATTGAATGCACTTAAGTGGCATGTCATATTTTCATTAGAAAATATATCCATTACCAAATAATCCAATTTTTTTCCAAACCAGATACAAGCTTCTAGTATTAATGAGTAGTTTAGAACCAATCTAATTTAACCACCAAAACCAGCTTCAAGCCAAGCACCCCAATATTTACTCACCATGGATCAATTTTTTCACCAAATCCATTCTTACCCTCTTTGAACTATGTATTTATTGAATGTTCTATCATATTTTTCATGAAACAAACCTTGGGGTATAAGACCCTTATCAAATATAAACTCCACATTAACATTCACATAAATGTACATGGTTCAAATTAAATCAAATCTTTTAAACCATGTGATCAACTATCGACTTATATCACCTATTATCAATGGAAAAAAGACCCTCGACCTTATAAAAATATGCTCATGATATATCATCAATGGATAATAACTACTTAAATCAATGATTATAATTAATGCCAAGTTCTCTCTTGATAATCATAACCAAAGGAAAAATATGAATATTACAACTAGTATTTTCCTTATCAATGAAAACTTTTTATCTTAAGAATTTTTGATATGTTCTAGTGATATCGAGCATCAAGTCATGAAGCTTAATGTATTCATATTATAACACATTCTAGTTAGAGAATTAAAATGATATGAAAATTTTAACTTACTCTTACTCCACATGACTTAGTATGTTTAAGTAAAACAAATAATGTGATCAAAAATTGAGTACAATTATCATTGGATCACACCAATCAATATGTAATTAAAATGTCAATTTTGTGACATTATATCTCAACCAAATATATTATAACTACACTGAGGATAATTTAATGGTGATCTCAACACAATCATGTTTCATCATTATCTCATTTTTGACATAACTTACTACTTTTCTCTTATCAAAACATGTTAAAACTATCACATTGATTGTCTATGTGCAAATATTGAACTCATAATTATGATAAATAAAAAGTGCTCACATACTAAAATATAAAATAGGTGTAAACATGTTGATATTTTGAATTAAAAAATATACTTAAATGATCCAAATAATGATAATCATTAAATTAAATTAATGTTACGATTAATAAGTCATTTCAAATAAGCAACATCTCATATTTAGATACTCATAAAATAATGATCATTCAAACTAATGCAAACAAGTTGACCCCTACCAACAGATTTAAACATTATCAAAATTTAACCATATAGTATGACTAATCATGTCAATACTTTTTAAAAAAATAAGAGGGTACTAAAAAATAGCATAATACTAGTGACCTTGCTATCTAGTTTCACTTGTGAAATTAGGTTGTAAATAAAATTAGGAGTGAAATCTAGGTAAATCATTTATTAAGTAGCTACATGTGAACCCATTTAAATCTAAAATATTTAAGGATAATTTATTTAAATAGTGTGTCATGAATAATAGGAAAAGATTAATATGGAAATTCAGGTTGGATAAATAACCAATGCATAACCTAAAATGTAAATTCTAAAAATTAGTAACATTCATAACACATTAATACTCAATATTTGTCACCATAAAATATTTATCTATAAGTGATCAAGTAATAACATATAATAATAACACACTTATAATGATACAACAAGCCATTCTATCTTTTCTTTGTAATGATGAATTCTTGTAAACTTTGACAAAGTCAATCAAAACCAAATGAAGAAAAATAAAAATAAAATAAAAGTAAACAAGTCAAGAATAAAACATCTAACAAGAAAGAGTAAGTTAACTGAAAAAAATTAAATGATGACTATTGACTAGATGATGTAGCCGATTTACATGAAGATCTTATAAATAAAAAATATTCTTTCTAATAACAACAATTATTTTATAATGACCAACTCAAAATTTATCAAATTTATGATGCTTCCCTAGCTCTTCATGAGTTCTATCCAAATATAGTACCAAATCACCAATCTTAAAACACTTTTTTTGAAACTTTTTAATCAAATAATTTTTGAATTTTATATCTAGCCTTTTCTAATTTTTGAAAATTAGTGGCTTTAGTCTCATGAAGGGTTAAGAGATTATTAAATATTTGTTAATTAACATTAGTATCTTTAGTTAAATATTGAAGAGAAATTCTAGTGAAATAAATTTAGATTTATATTGGATTAAGTAGATTCAATTCCATAAGCTAGCATGAATGAAGAGTATCCTATTGTATCTTTCACCATTAAGATATCAACACATAGCATTCCAAAAATCTTCAAATTTAAATTGTGTTTGTTAGCACATACTAATTTTTTCATGATTAAAATCAAATTATTATAAGTGGACTCAGCGTGTCCATTCCCTTGAGGATAGTATTTTTACTAATGATTTAAAATAATTGAATAATGATCTAAAAATTATAAATAATCATTTGAAATAAATCTAAGTCTATTATCTAATATTATTTTATAAGGAATACCAAATATAGAGAAATTTTATTTCTAAAAAAATAAAATAACTTTAGTTGCAATAGATATTTTTTAAGCTATTACTTCAGGCTACTTAGTGAAATAATCAATGGCTATCAAAATATACATGTGACCAGATGAATAAAGGGGATAAATATCATAAATAAAATCAATACCCCACTTAGTAAAAGGTTTCTCAAGAATAATAGGATTCAAAGGAATTGTAGGTAATTTATCTCTATCAATAAAATGTTGACAAGCAATATTGGTAAAAAGAGTATTCTAATAATAACCTATATGAAATATATTATACATAGTAGTTTTTGTATCATAATTACCACCACAAATCCTTCATTACAACCTCTAAATTTTTTCGGGGTTTGATCACAAGTTAAACAAATTAAACAAGACCATGTTTGTTCTTATAAAAAATCCTCTAATAAAATAACTTTCAAAGCTTGTAAATGAATTGACCTTTTTTTATCTAAGTTGTCATGACAAGCTTTATTTTGGAAGCAGTAAACTAAATCATGATACCAAACATATTTATAAAATAAACAATCCCATTCACTCATTGCATGAATAAATTTAAATTATTTATAAAATCAGCAGATTTCATAGTTTTGAAATGGGTTTTAACATGAAGTGAATAATCAATTGAGAGCACTAAACAAATATATTAGAGGTTTCATTTTCAATTAAATATTTTGTTAAGTCATTTTCTTTAATAGTCTTAGATGTTTCAAATTCAATATCAAACTTTTGAATCTTAAAAATACACTTGACTAATATCCCTTGAATAGTTGGTAGTTTCAAAAGATAAGAAAGAGTGGGTACATTTGATAGAATAATAATCATATTTTTCATTAAAATATATCTAAATTTAGTCAAATAAAAAATCAAGGATAAAATGAATTTTTCAATCAAGGGATACATAGTCTCGATATCTTTAAAACTTAACTCATGTAACTGATAGGTCTTTCTTCATGATTTTCATCATTTTGATTAAAGATATCGCATATGACCTTTTCAATAAAATTGACATGCAAAATAAAGGTTTTGTTTAGAACTAGTTTAACAAGTACAAGTGAACTTGTAATAGATTTTTTAATATTATTAAAAGCTAAATTAGAACCTACATCCTTAACATAAGAATGATTTTTCTTTAAAATAACTTGTAAAGGATTAGATTTATCAGTGAAATCAATAATACATTTATGCATAAAGTTTATTTTACCAAAAAAAATATATAAGAACAAATTGGTATTTAAGTTGCATTAAATCTTTAATAGCTTTAATGTGTTCAATATCAATAGAAATTATATTTTTAGAGATGATATGACCTAATATATTTGATTTTGTTACTCCAAAATCAAATTTCTTAGGATTTAGAAATACCCTATTTTCTACATCTTGTAAAAACTTTACAAAGATGATTAATACATTTCTTTGTTTTTTTAGAATACACAATGAGATCATCAAAGTAGACTTGAATAAAAATGCCAATTAAGTCATCAAAGGCTACATGTATATCCCTCTAAAAATTGGCACCTATGTTCATTAAACCAAATAATATTTTGTTATAAGAAAAAATTCATATTTATGTAGTACATGTATTCTTATGTCTATCATCTAGATTTACAAATATGATTGTAACCAAAAAATATGTCAAGAAGAAACATCATTTCAAATCTTGCAATTTGTTGTAAAATCTAATTAATATTAAGTAGATAAAAAATAATTTTTAACACTAGATTTGTTTAAATCTCTTAAGTCTCTACACAATCTAATATCTTTATTTTTCTTCCTAACATGCACTAAGTTAGCTATTCAATTAAAATATTTTGTAGTAAAAATGACACCACCATCCAAGCTATTGAATAGACTAAAGGGGCTCCATATATCACTCATATAGATGAGGTTTGAGTCTTGTTGTTGTCCATAATTATATAAGGAAATAATATTACCCCATTAAGGGAAATCATAATCTTCAATTTAAATCCCAGAGTAATCATAGGTATGATCAAGTGGATGGTAACTTATATATACTTTCATATTTGGTGGATGCTATCTATGGGACTATTACCCCAACTAATATTATTCGTTGGGACCCAAATGGGATAAAATTGATATGTGATTATTTTTATCACCTTCATATATACAAATATAGGGACCATATGCATAAAATAGTAGACACCTTCCACCCAATGGTATAGAGAGTAATAAATGGGAAAATAATGCCTATATTATTTGATTAGATAAAGAGATCACTCAAGATAATGGGTGACTAATGGTTTTATCCAGACCATGCTATGATCAAAATTGAGGGGAAATTGGTAGCTACATTCTTGTTACCTATGTATATATTTAATAAATTGGCCAAATAGGAGATAACCTATCAACTATCAAATAGTGTGGATGATAATATGAAGGACAAATTGGCCAAATATCAGAAGAACCCCTCAACATGAGGAGGATTAATTCTAAAATTGGTACTATTTGTCCAAGAATTCAAAACACAAGGGTTCACTCAAGTTTGGGTTGGATGAGTTTATATTTTAGGATCTGAGGAAGGTGATAAAACAATAAATAAATAGGGTCAATAGATAATTCAAGCATGATTATGGACATCCATAATATGAGCATGGTTTGGCATTTTTCAATCTTAAGGATGATTCTAGTGTTTATGTATGGATGAGAAGGGATAATATGTATATTCGGATATCATATATGATCTAATATGATTAATCTATAATGATAGAATATGTAATCAGGATAGAGAAGGAGAAAAATGACTCTAGACAAACTAGACAACCTCAAGTAGAGGATGAAACAAAATAAGAAACTGATGAGTAGCTGATGGCAAGGTTTCTAAAAATTATCCCAAATCCAAAGGAGGTAAAACAACAAACTCTAGACATAGGGGAACCCATAATACCAGATGTCATAGTTAAATTTAATCCAATAGTTATAATAATATGACCACCTTAGGATCTAATAGTACGTCATTTCCCTTCTCCTCTTCCATTACATATGAAAACCACCCCTTCTATAGTAATATATGAAATAAGGTCTCTTCCTACCTCCATAAAAAATGTTTCTATCACACAACAATAGGAGATAGAGAACCTTTAGATGATTTGGAATAAGAAGGGAATTTAGGAAGAAGTTACAAAGAGAACCTAGAGGAAGAAGTAATATTTGATACTTTTAGAAGGTAACTCTATAGGGAACTATGACTTCAAGTTCGAGTCCTCTTGGCACTCAAGGTGCAAGATAAGTGCAAGTTAAAGAAAAGGATCAATATGATTCTATGGAAAAATGGGAAAACTAATCAAGCATGTTAATTATCACAATGGTGACTACATCAACTACTTTAGGTGTTCCACACATGGTCACTTTTGTGAATTCTTCATAGGAATCAACATAGGTAACCATTTCTCTTGTTTCAACTATTACACCATGATTAGTAATAGTATTTCTAATTACCAAAACTTATATGGATCTAACCAGTATGTTAAAACCATAAATTTATATTATTTTACCATTTATGTTCCTACCACTAACTCCATAACTATTCTACATACATCAATTGACTAATTTTTGAAAAGTCTAACCTAGACTGCCATTACATAACCAATTGTTTCCATCCCTAACTTATACATTACAATTAATATCTCACACTTTTAGGATCTAATATCCCAAGAAATTTTTTACACACATCCCCTACATGCCTATTTATTTTTAAATTAGGTTACCTAGGGTCTCCTAACATATTCAATAATTTTCTTGGTTTAGGAGTCTCTTGACCTCACTATGTATGTTCTCAGGACCCTTCCTTGACTAAGATATCAAAAGAAAGGTTTCTCATCCCATATTATCCTTTAATATCCACATCTCCTCATTATAATCCTCCATCTCCTTCCATTCACATGCATCCAGAAAAAAACACTTTACCCTTACCTCTTAGACCTCTCCTCAAGACTTGCTAGTGATTCCTATATGGATACAACAAATGCAAGAAGAGAAATCAAATATACATGATTTGGTGATCACTAATGATCCCAAATTGACCATATAATTGATAAAATTTAAAAAAAATCAAAAGGGTGAAATGAATAACATTCATAATTGGAGGGACTCTCATTGAGTCTGTATGAGAACTCTTTTCATTGATGAAAAAAAGGAAATCTAAACCTGGGGAAGAGGATGAGATCCAAGAAGACCCTATTTATATGGTGTATGCCATTAAATGAGAATTAAATAATATGTTTCATGGATTTCAACAAAATAATAATCTACTAGAGGCTCAAAGTATAATATAAATTCCAAAATTTATTGTGGGCAATGTGCACAACTCAGCCAAAGCCCTTTATAACATATTATGCTCTATTCAACAATCAAGGGTAGAATCAAAACCATACTGGAGTAATATGGAAAATTTTTATAAGTCCATGAATATTTTAGATGCCAAAATACATTTTATCAACAAGGTAGTATGGAAAAAGTCACATCAACATCTCATTTTATTATAGCTTCTAGACATTTCTTTAGCCCAGAATTATGTAACTAATAAAAGAAGTCATTTGATGGATTGGAATAAATAGACACACAAGTTAATTGGTAAATTAACAAGACAAGAATATTAATCCATGAAAATTCTTAGAGATATGTTCATTAATGGCATATATACACCACTCGAGTAAATTTTAAATAGACCATTTTTTGATAGCTTACTTCAAATTGTAGCTAATAATTTCATGGTAGAGGTTGAAAGTATAATTTTTATAATTAATGACCAAGTGATTAAATTAATAATTTTTACCAATAAAGTGAAAATTTAGATACCTTGAATACCTATTTTATAGCTTCAATGGAATTACATAGGAAACTAATGAATATGATCCCATTTTTGTTTAAGATTACTATCATCAAATTTGTAAGCCATCAAACTATACTTCACGACATGTTTAAATGAATATGAAAAGATAAAATGACAATAATGGTTGTCTACTCAGATGGGGGCTTCACCTTCAAAGTCTCTATTTTTGACAATCGTGTCTTCTTCTCATAGGTATACTATAATATATACTCCCACATGGCCTATACTTATGACATTGCTTTCTATTACAATTGCTTAGCTAGGACCAACTTGTTATGCCTATTTTTGGTACACCCTATTTTTCCAAAAATTATAAACATGATCAATAGTTCCATATGGTGAAATTTGTCATAATGTTTGAATCTACTAATGAGGGCCAACTTATTTGTATTTGTTTTAATGATCATTTTTGTGTGTATCTAAATATGAGATGTTTCTAATTTGAAATGACTTATTACTTGTAACATTAATTTATGTTGATGTATAGCATAAGTTATATCATTTAAGTATATGTTGAATTCATAATATCAACATGGTTATACCTCTTTTTTAGTTCATTATGTTATCCCTTTTTGACTTGTCATATTTACGAGTTCAATATTTATAGAGAGATAATTAATGTGATAGTTTTAATAGGTTTTGATAAGACAAAAGCACTTATGTTGAAAATGAGATAATGATGACACATTATTTTGTTGAGTTCACCATTTAGTAATATTCATTGTAATTATAGTATGTTTGGTTGAGATAAAATGTCATAAGATTAGTATTTTAATTACATATTGATTCATGTGTGATCCAATGATAATTGTATTCAATTTTTTATCACAATATTTATTTTACTTAAACATACTAAGTCATGTGAATTAAGAGAAGGTATGAATTTTTATATCATTCCTCTTCACCAGCTAGAATGTGATGTAATATATATACATTAAGTTTCATGACATGATGTTTGACATCACCAAAACATACCAAGCATTCTCAAGGTAACAAGTATTCATTGACCAGGAATCTACAAGTTACAATATTAATATTATTTCCTTTGGTTATGATTATTAAGAGATAGACTTTAACATCAATTGTAAACATTGGTTTAAGTAATTTATAGCAGTTGATAATATATTGTGTGCATATTTTAATAAGGTTGAGGGTCTTTTTACCATGGATAATAGTGAGTGATATAATTTGATGGTTGATTGCATAGTTTACAGGGTTTGATTTACTTTTAACCATGGATATTTATATGTATGTTAATGTGGATGATATCTTTGATATGGGTCCTCAACCCTAATATTTGTTTCATACAAAATATGATACAACATTCAATAAACACAAAGTTTGAAGTGAGTAAGAAAATATTTGGTGGAAATTTTGATAAAAAATGAGTAAATGTTCAGGTACTTACCTTGAAGTTGGTTCTAGTGGTTAAATGAGAATGGTTCTAAACTAATTACTAATACTAGCAGCTTGTAGCTAGTTTGGAAAATCTTCATGTACACACCTAAAATTCACTATTTAGTGTCAAAATTTACTTTAACATGTTGAACCTTCACCATCCCCAATTTAAATTTATATTAACATTATTTCTATCTAAATTTCAAATAATTGATCAATTTTTAATTAATTAAATAAATCATGCACACCTATTTCCTCCAAAACTAATTAAAAATTAAAAATTTCCACATCATCCAAACAACCTCCACATTTGTCTCAATCAACTATTTACTCATTCAACCACCTCCTCACCTTCCTCAACCACCTGATGAGTAATCTTATAAAATTTCAACCAACTTGTGAGTCATCCCTTGAATTTTCAACTATCTTAACCCATTCATGTTGAGTCACTCAAATATCAAATAACTCTCCCCCTTCTTCTCAACACATGAGAATAGTCATCATCCATTAGGATGAGGAATCAAATCCATCAGTTAATTATTTAAATATGTTTTAATTTTATTGAATTATTCTCAACCATTCATCTCACCACACTCAAGCCTATAAATTGATGTGTAATCCTCCACTCAAATCTTCCACCTTCAATCTATCTAAACTCTATGAAATTATCCTTGTGAATCCATTTAAGATAATTGTAATTGACAACCACATGAAGTCCAATTCCCTTTATTTGGATAATATTTGAGCAACCACATACATCAATAAAGAAAGATAAAATCTACCATTGATCACATAATGGAGAAAGTGATGAACACGAATTGTATGCTTTATAAGTGTTTCATTAGTTAGATTTATTTTATTGTTGCTGGTCTATCAATAAGTTAGTGTAGTTTAGGTAAGATTGCATTATATTTTATCTTCTTTATTTACATTATAAATTTTAAACTATAAATTCTAGCATGTCTAGAGGGACCTTTCCTAATATTTCACATTAAAGGTGTATTTAGGAGGTTAATTTAGTTGACATGCATTTAATATTTATCTTGGAAGCTTTTATTTATTTTAAAGTCTATTTTTTGAGTTTATAGATGTGTATGTAATCCTGTAGAATAGCAAAATCAAAGCATACTTCAATGAATTTATAAGGGTGAATAAGAAAATCATTTTTGGGCCATTTTCACTCCTCTTTTTATAGTTATTCAGTATTATTATAGTTTTTTGGTGTATTTTATTTTACTAACCATACTCTATTTTAATTTTGTTTTGTCCTAGCACTTATTTTCTATTTTGACTCATTTTTATAGAACAATAAAATCAGAGTTACATTCAAATAATTTGTTGGGGAAAACATCAAATTAATTTATATGGAAATTTTAATCATCTTTTTTGTTTTTCTATTTCATGATAGTCTATGTTTATTTTTTTGCCTAATCATCTTTAATTTAAGTTATGCCCTTTATTTTTGATTCTATATTCTATTTTAAATACATTTCTATAAAACAATGAAATCAAAGGTATCTTCAGTGAATTCATTGGGGTAAATAATGAAATCAGTTTTTGGGTTATTTCTAATATTTATTTCACAATATTTCAGCCTTGTCATTGCTTTTGTGTTTATTTTTCCCTTCTAGCTATCTTCTATTTCTGTTTTCTTTGCATTCATTTATCTATTTTTTATTTTTTTATGTTTTAGTAGAATGGAGAAAATGTTTTCACTAAAACAAAATCATTTTGGGATATATAAAACTTGTTTTGGAACAATGAAATCATTTTGTAAGTCTATTTATTTGAAAATTTTCCATTTTATTTTCTTTAAGTTTCATATACTAATGAACTCACCATTTAATCTAGATGTGTAACAATAAAATAGTTCTAGAGTGCTAACATTTTTTTCCTCCATTTTTTTGTTGTCTTTTTTGGCTAATGTTGTAGGTTACCTTACTCTTTCAACTTTCAAAAAATTCTAATATTTTTTGCAAGCTATTTGTCTAAGATTTAAGTAAACAAAGAAAGTCAAAAATCAAATTTTAATTGTTTCTAATCACTTTATTCTATTTTAATTTTTGGAATAACTTCCTCATTTTCAAGTTTTTAATCATTTAAGTAATCATCTTAGCATTTATTTTCCATAGTTTTCATTTTTGGTGTTAATTAATCTTATTTCAAGCATTTCCACTTCAAGCACCTTTTCTTGTGTGTGTTATAAGGTTGTGTATGATATTCCCTTGTGTGACATTGGTGATGATACTCAATAATAAAAACCAATATTGTAATTTTTGTGTTACTCAAATTTGTGCAAATTTGTGCTTTTGTGTATTTTCTTCTCTTGGTGATGAGACCTAAGAATCAAAGACAAAGTATTAAATTATTATTATTTTTATTATGGGATTTATCAATTTTGTATTTTACCACCATGTAATAGGTCAAACTTTGTGTAATGACATAGTATAAATAGTAAACTATTTCAAAATCCTAAGTAATTATGTGTTTTATGCACACTATGATGTGAGAGGCTTCCATGTCTCAATACCCATGGTTTAAATAGCTCCCTATATGGTCTTGTGCATCATGTACCAAAATCTATTCAGAGGAATCCCCTTAGATAATATTATGAAAACCTTAAGCCTGGGTGAGATATTTTGATGTTAAATTTTGGTACATTTATTAGTGGTTAGCATTGAGAAGTTAATTTCCACATACCCTCAAGACCAAATTTAGTGGGATATGGGAATAATAAGATCCTACACAGTCAATTCCTTGAAACATTGTGTTGAAAATATATAATGGATGAGTCAGTAGTGATGAAAGCCCAAAATTTGCTTAAGTAATTTATCCTAGTTTTATACCTTTTTGTGAATTGCATGTGTTTTTAAAGTAGGAACTTGTTTATTTTTATTCCTTGTGAAATACACATGTTGAAATCCTTTTTTATTGAAAACATAAATTATAGTTTTAAAAATTAATCCAAAACCATATCCAATGTTTCAAAAAAACTAAATTCTTAAGTTAAAAAAACTAAAAAAACTTATTTTCAATAATATTACTTTATATTCTTGGTATTTCTCTATTTATTTTGATTCAAACATTTTTAGAAATGTCTTCTATCAAAATGCACATGGCTATGTTAAAAACCCTAGGTTGTGAGAGGATCCTTTTGGGAATGACCCTTTTTACTTTGGTAACTAAGAACATCAAGTTGAGATTTATGAAATCCATGAAAATGAGGAATAATAAAGACCTCACCAAGAATATAATATCCCTAATCCATCTTAACCCCTTCTCAAATAACTAAATATATCCTAGCCAAAAAGAATGAGCTCTTACTCCATTCTTTGAGTGTAAGGGATAAGATTCCTCCAAATTTTAAAGTCTAAAATTTACATCACTTAATTGATATGAATGAAGTAACATCCCCCATCCAAGATCAAGCCAAATTTCATGGATCATTAGGGAATATAAAGGTCATGATAAGTCCAACCAATCACAATTCCCAAATTTAGATGGATAAAGGAAAAATTATCATTAATGAATAAACATATCAACCAAGGCATGTGGTTTATAGTAAGGATGAACTCTAATAATTAAATCAAGATATTACCAATATTTAATCCAATAACACAAATATTACCTTGATCAATCAATCTGTGAATCCAAATCCAAGTAATCCTAGTCTTAATATAGGATTACCTCAAACTAATCTAAATTCAAATTCATATTTGAGTTCACCCATCATTAATCCCAATCCAAACTAAAGTTTGAATGCCTTTGTAAGCTAACCAATCAATGATCTAACAAATAAAAATCTGAGTTTTAATTTTCATTTAACCTCAACCATCAAACAATCTAATAAAAATATGAATTTGAATGTACATAAACTTCATCAATTAATAATCAACATCCAAATCCAAAATTGAATCCATATTCAAGTTCAAAAATCATTTAATCCAACCAATATCTGAGCATATATAATTATTCAAGTTAACCAATTAATCAAACAAATCAAATTCCAAAATTTACCTTGAATCCATATTTAAGTTCACCAATCAATCAACATCCAAATTTTGTTTTAGGAGAAACATTAGATCAATTTTCAAGATTTAATCCAAGTTCATTTTCAAATCTAAATCCATAAACAAATCAATCTCAATTAACCACAAATTAGAATACATTCACAAAATCTAATCCAGATTCATCACTCAACCCCAACATCAATCAAAACCAACCTTTTTGTTCAACATAGAATCCAAATCCATTCACAAATCTATCAAATCCAAATTCATATTTTAATTTAAATCCAACTCCAAATAAATTCATTAACAATCCACCTCAAAAATCAATATTCACTTCCATATTCCAACACCAATCCAAATCTATTCATTGGTAAATCATCAAAAACATTTACCAATTCAAATAAAAAAGATCAACTCTCACCATAGTTTATTCATAAGTGGAAAAATATGAAAGATAAAATAAAAGGTTTTCAAGATGGTACTTTTTCCAAACAAAAATAATTCAAATTTTAATAAATATGTCCATATCCATTTAACATTAACAACATGATGACACCCTTTCCTTCACAGTTTGAACTTCCCAATTTTGATAAATACAAAGGTAAAGGGGATCTTATGGAACATATTAAAGTATTTATATAGCATGTGTGGACATTTTTTTATAAAAATGAATACCGATTAAGACTCTTTCCATGTAGTCTAAGGGGGCCAAACCCTAGAATGGTTTATTCACTTATCTAAAGGATCGATCACTAATTTTGAATACTTATTTGAAATATTTTTTCCTCATTTATCTTAAAATGTTGAGTGGGAGTTGATCATGGTATACTTATATAATACCAAACAAATAAATGGTTAAACTTTTGACTCTTTAAAAAGATGACAGTAATTAGCAAGCCATTTTCCATGGTCCCTACCTGAGAAACAACTTATTCCAATCTTCAAAACTAATCTTAATTCATATTTACATCATCAATTATAACTTCATTATCTCACATAATTTGATACAATCATATATAAGGGAGTTATAATTGAGATGACTTTAATTTACAAGGGTTTCATTAAAGTTTTCAAACCAAAAAATGCCTCTTTAAATCAAAAATAAAAACCCAAATTCTTCATAAAAACAAAAAACATTTTAGGTGATAATGTAATCAATGTGAAACAATTCCAAAACACACAAATGAATAATATCACCATTATAAGTGGACATCCAAGAAAATAAAACAACAAACATAAATTAACTCCTTTGGGAAAACCCTATGATGAAATATTTTGAAAATTAGTCGCTACAAACATGGTCATCTTACCCAACACCATTTGAATATAATATTACTAAACTAGAGTGGTACCAAGACAATTAATATTATGAATACTACAAGTTCAAGGGACATACTATAAACCATTGCACAAGGCTTGAATTTTACATCTAATACCTCATCGATCATGGGAACATTAAAATACAAAATCACCCTTAATCATCCAACAATAAAAAAATAGGTATATGCAAAGACATATTTCAGAAACATGAGCAAGGGAATAATAAACAAATTATTGATCAATCCCAAAGTAGCAATTCAAATTAAGATAATCACCATTTTGATTTTATATAAAATTATATTGACTATATGTCTCACCATGTTTTCATTATCAAAGTAAAATCCCAAGATTGTGCCATTACAAAAAGTCACACCAAGATCACCATACCAAGTGATTTATCACCTACCATTGAGAGAAAGTAAAACATTTTAAAGCAACTTGAGAAGACACCAAATCATATATATATATATATATATATATATATATATATATATATATATATATATCCTAGAGCTTATCAAGACATCCCCTAAGTATAAAGACATATTATATAAAACCATCCAACAGTCCAAAGTCCCTCAAGACATTAACCCATCGAGTTTTTAAGCAGTAGTTGAAAACTTAACTACTGAAAATAGTTTTACATTTAATCATTATGATGTCTACCACATAGGATCTACACATAATTTACTCTTGTATATATAATCCATTATATCTATACACAAAATAAAAGGGTGTTTATAAACAATGGCTTGGCCTTGAATTTATGTACATTGAGATTAATAAAGCATTTGGGATATTCAACAACACTAGAACCTAACATCATTACCATAAAAACATACAATAACAATGAGCGTGAGTCCATGGACACCATTTATTTTCCTCTTATGGTGGGTATTTTCATTCAGGAGACTTTAGCCCATGTACTTGACTTATACCTTCCATGAAATCTTCTCTTTAGATGTCCATGGAACCATACCATAAATGGCATTATATCCACCCTACACCAATGTTTGAAGTTTTCTCATGACAAAATGGAAGTAACTATACTATGTGATTCTAAACCCTTTCAATATTGTAAATTATTAGAAGGTTGATATAAAAAATATAATTATCTCCTATTTACTGAAGACACTCATGCACCTACTAAGGAGTCACTAAATTCAGCCAATTAAATACATCCTGATGAGTTACTTCAAACATTCACAAATGCATCATCTACAAGTCAAGAATACAAAATTTAACCATATACATAATTTTTTATTATAAATACACACCATATCCTCATCTAAGTTCATAATTATGGATAAAGTGATGGGGGAATATGAAATTCATGATGCTCATTAATTAAGCAAAATACACATATCTCCTAAAAAATCACAACAGGCCCACTATAGAAAGGATACTCAAATGGTTCACAACTTTGACAAGACATTATTCATAGAAAGTGGTTTTCTTTTATATGAAAAAATCAAATATTATAACTCTTATTGGATTTATTATGATGATCAAACTACATGTCTCCTAAATACTAATTACCTAATTATTAAATCCATAATATGTAACATAATGAATGACAGAGGCAATGGCCTTGGTATCCATCAACAAGGTACATTAGAACCCATAAGTATTAAATTTCATGGATCCCTACATGGTATTGGATTTAAATCACCTAATGTGAGTAATAAAGTTTACATTACTAGTTATTTTAGTGAGTTTGAGGAAGTCACTTCAGACACTGAAACAAGTTCCATTTATATCCAATTCAAAGATATTTCCATTAATAACCTATTCCATGAAAAAATTGTTATAATGATTGAGTTTAATAATCCAAGCCTTATTCAGTGGGACCAAAAACCATCACCTCTACTTGATCATTTCAAAAATGATGATGCAATATCTAAATTTTTGAGAATTAGAGATCATATCCCAACAGGGGACCAAAAGAAGAGTTTTTCCATTCAGTTAGATGTTTCTAATAATTTTTGGATATTTTATATTCATATCATCACTTTTTTTTTTTAAAAAAAAACTATACATTTTTATAAGAAGATCCAAACCATGAAAAACTTGAGAGGGGATTCAATCTTCCCCCACCAATTACAAAGTATCAAGAAGAATCTACCATCTTAATTGGAAATGTTATTGAGGTTAACATCATGCCTATGAGAATACAAAAATAATGAAACTTGATATATTATTATATCTATAGGAATAAAACACTTTCATAATATTGTTTAAAGAATTATCAGATGTGTTTACATGATCATACACCAACACAATAGGTTTAGATCCATCACTATTTGTGCACAGTCTTATTTTCCATAAGGATGCCAAACTAGTTAAACAAAAAATTAGAAAGATGCATACCAAAGTAGTATTACTTATGAAAGATGAATTAAAAAATTAATTATAGGTTGGTTTCATACATTCTATCAACTATTATAAATGGATATCTAACATAGTATAAGTATTAAAAAAAATTAAGAATCTGAGTATGTATAAATTTTAGGGACAATAAAAAATCATATCCAAAATATGATTTTCCATTTAAAAACATAGACATGACCATATAATCCATTGCATGTCATGATATGTTAACTTTAAAGGATGGCTTCTTAGGTTATAATAAAATTAAAATATCCCTTGAGGACCAACATAATACATCATTTATAACACCTTAGAGAAATTTTTGTTATCAAGTAATACAGTTTGTCCTTAAGAACACTAAAGCTACATATCAAAGAACAATGATGATCATATTAAATGACATGCTTCATGAAATAATGGAATACTATGTAGACGATATCCTAGCTAAATAAAAATTTACAGCAAAACATCCCAAGGTCCTTCAAAGTTTTTTGAAAGAATGAGAGAATACAAACTCCATTTAAATCCAAAAAAGTGTGTATTCAAGGTTACTTCAGGGAATTTTTTGGGACTCTTAGTATTACATTAAGGCATTGAGTTTGGTCCTTCAAGGTTAAAACTATCATGCATGTCTCCATCCAAAAATCTCAAACATATACATAGTTTTCAAGGCAAAGTTCAAGCAATCAGAATATTCATTTCATTTCTTGTAGACATATGTCACCCCTTTACATTTATACTTAAGAAGGGCACTCCTTTCCATTGGAATGATGATTGTAAAAAGGAATTTTAAAATATTAAATGATATATTTCTAATCCACCAATCCTAATTCCATTTACCTGAGTCAAACCTTTTGTTTTATACTTATCAACAACATAATATGCACTAGGGGAATTGTTGGCTCAACATAATGAACAAGGAGCACAAAGAGTAGTATACTAGATAAGAAAAACCTTGGTGTCCTAGATTTGAATTAATCACCTATGGAAAAATCATGTCTTGTAGTTGTTTTTGATTTATAAAGACATCATCACTACATGTTCAACAATCAAACAAAGATCATTACTAAAATTGATGCACCGAAATATCTCCTATCTAGAATAACTCTAATAGACTAAGGGATAAGTGGGCCATGATTCTTAGTGAGTTTGATCTTGAGTATGTCAATTAGAAAGAAATAAAGGGACATGTACTTGAGGATACTTTAACATAATCTCCTCTATTAGATCATACATCTATCACTATATATTTTTTAGATGAAGGAATTAGGTATACAAATGAATCTCTAGTTTGGAAGTTATAATTCGATGAATCTTTCACCAATCATAGATCGAAGGTAGGTTTTATATGGTTAAATCATATTAATGAGTCCCACTTGGCAGCCAAGTCCATACAAATCCAAAAAAATGGGGTTCTAATAAACCCTCTTTGTTCGAAGGGGGTTCATTCCAATCCCCTTCATTCAAACTCCCATGTGTACTTTTTGAAGGGGATTTAAATGAACCCCCTTCAAACGAAGGAGGTCAAAGGTTTACTTTATGCATTTCATTAATTTAAATAAATCGGATAATGAAATGATTTTTTTGGAGGGGGTTCAATGTAATCCCCTTCATTCAAACCCCATGTGGCATCAAATCCTCACCCATTAATGTTAAAATATACTATTGGCTTAAAATTTCCACTTCAGATGCCATGTATTAGGATGAACAATAAAATAAAAACATGTGGCTCTACATATAAATAGGTCTTTTTATGAGCTTTCTAATAATATGATTTTTTTATAAAATTAAATAGTATTTCATATTTATTTTCATTCATTTTTTGAAATATAATTATTTATAAAATTAAGTACCATATGTTTGAGGCACTGAGAAAAATAGGAGACTAGCCAATTTTTTTGAAAAATATCAATGCACTCAACTTTAATGTCCTTGTTCCAATGGTGAAAAAATTAGACTATTTTGACACACAAAAAATTATCATGAGGAGAAGTCATAAGTATTGATATTTCATGCCTTGATCATTAAAAAATTAATAAAAAATATTTTTTATCAAAAAATTAAAAAAAAATAATATTTCATTACGTCTACATTTTTAAGACCTCTTTACAAAAAATCTTGAGAACATATTATGTTTTGATAAAAATATGAGGAGGAAAAATCAACTACTTAACAAAACATTTTGTACATGAAACATACACACTATGTATTTAGGTATTAAAAGATCTAATTTTTATTTTTATTTTTTTCAAAAAAATAATAAATGTAATCTACACTTAGAATGAAACATTTCATTAGTTTACATTGTTTTCACATTTTATATGGTTAAGTCACTATTGTCTATACAAATTGAGAAATATTCACTTTTTCATTTTTCATTATCCCTTTTGTACCAAAAAGTGGGATACAATATTATGCTTCAACCCTATAAAAGTTGTAGACACCTAAATCTAGCCAGTAATGACTGTCAACTAGGCTTTTAACCAATTTCCACCAAAATGCACAATTTCTCCTGAAAACACTAAAGCATAGTAAAAGCTTTGAAACTAATATATTCAAGTGCCAATTTTTGCCAAGGTAACCCTAAATGGGGAAATGTATTTTATGGTCCAGCTAACTTTGATTAGATCATTTTGAGTCAAAATGTCAATTTTGTACCTGGGTGCTCTAGATTGCTCTTTTCTATCAAATCTTTTACAGAAGACATGTGCCTTTGTTATTTGGTATTGGCAACATCCTAAATGAGATAATGGATCTAATGCATCTGAAATCACAACCTAATTCTAATCTAGTCAAATTTAAGGCTAAGAAAAATACATTTTGATCAATTTGATTAGTTTGTACATAAATTGCCAAGGTTTTGCATTAAATTGCTTAATCATATTTTAGTATAATTAAACCAAATAAAGTTCTTAAGTTAATTTTCCATGAGAGTTGTTGAATATTTCTTTTTGAAAATTGATTTCTATTAACTACATCATCATGTGACATCATTTCTTGGGAAGACATCCTTAGGCCATAAATGCATAAAATATCAAAGTTAACCCCTCTCATGCCTCATCAATGCTTCCCATGCCTCTTAAATTCCCCTCTATCCCAAATATTGATGAGCCTATTTATAGATTTTAATTACATAATTGGATTAATCCTTATCCACACATCTCAATCTTGAGATGGATGATTTGAGTTGATTCTAGCCATTTTCCAAAATCTAAAAATAGGAGGCCTTACCATGTGAATTTTAAGCTTTAACAAGCTAAAGTTATCATGCACAAATACATTTGAAATATTCATGAAATTAGTGTTATAATACCAAAATATTGAGTCAAAATCCAAGCCAAAGCTAAACAAGGTGCCAAGGAGAGATGGAGGATAGCCAAGCTCCATTACAATAGACTTTATGAGCACAAATAGAGAAAGCCACTACAATAAGCTATTTGGGGCATACAAGGAAGGTGAAGGATTTATTTGTCTTTACATTCTGGTTGTGTTTCTCATTTAGTTTTGTTAAATATGTTCCTCCCTTGAGATAGGTTTAGGGTGTTAGCTTAGTGTGCACTTTTTTTGGATTTTATTTAATTCATTAACACCATACTAATATCTCTATATTGCAATCCTATATTCACAAATGATACACTAACAAGAATCTAGTTTGCTAATTGATGAGTTTCAAAATGATGAGGCATTCTATGATTTCCTAGGCCTTAGAGACAATGTTTCGTTGCGAGATCATAAATCAAGTTTATCAATCACATTGGATCCTAAAGCCTATTTTGGAGAGTGGGTGAACACCCTTAGCCAAAAAAATTAAATAAAACATTGAGGTCCCAAAGTGAAAACCTCTTTGAGGCACTTTTTGACCAAGGAAAAAGTAAAGATAAAGGCCAGTCTAGTGGTGAAAACTATTTTAGGCACCATTAGATGGGGGTGTTCCTTCTTCTTTGAATTTAGAATAGGAGACCACCAATAATGAACTTGCCTATGGATCTAAGTTCAATTTTGAGAAACAACAAGTGTTTTATTGAATTCTTCAAGAATTTATAATTGTTTTTGTCACATGGCTAGATCTCCCATTAAGGGACTCAAATTCATCATGCCTAGGGAAAGTTGAAGAGCAAGTCCTAACAGAGGACTCTGGTATAGTCCAATAGTTCATGTCTTTGCCTACTATCCTAGAAGATGGATCAACCCTTTTAGCTAAGGATACAATAGAGGTAAACATAAGGACTTCATCAGATTGAAAATGGATAAAATTAGGTGCATCCCTCACTAAAGAGGAATGTGAAGTCTTTATAGCTCTTTTGAGAGAATTTGTAGATATATTTGCATGGGCTTATTATGACATGACAAATTTGGATCACACCTTGGTTTTACATCTACTTATGGTAAATCCTAATGCCAAACTAGTTAAGAAAAATTTACACTAGATGCATCATCACATTGTTGTGTTAGTGAATAAAGAGTTGGAAAATCTCTTAGAAGTAAGATGTATTCAAACCATTAACTTATTAGAATGGATCTTTAATGTTGTACCTATTAACAAAAAAATTAGAATCTATACTGATTTCTGAGAATAAATAAAGATTTCTATAAAGACAACTTTCCATTGCTTAATATTGACATGATCATTAACTCCACTACAAGTTATGAGATGCTTTCAATCATGGATGGATTTTTAGGATATAACCAGATTAGACTAACACTAGAAGATCAACACAAGACAACATTCACCACTCCATGAGTAACATTTTATTATTAGGTAATGTTGCTTGTTCTTAAAAATATTGGAGATACATATCAAAGAGCCATGACTATCATATTCTATTATATGATGCATGATATTGTTGAAGACTATGTCGATGACATACTAGTCAAATAAAAAACTAGGGTTGACCATCCAATAGTGCTACATAAAATACTTGAAATACTATGTAAATACAAATTTTGATTAAATCCAAAGAAATTTGTGTTTGGTGTAACATCAGGCAAATTAATTGGCTTCATTGTGTCTTGTAGAGGCATTAAAGTCGATCTAGTCAAAGTCCAATCTATAATAGAGATGCCACCACCAACCAATTTATAGTAGCTCTACAATTTATAGGGAAATATCCAATCAATCCAATGTTTCATATGCATACAAGTGTCATCAATTTACACATATTATAAAGAAGGGAGTTACATTCCACTAGGATAATCACTATTAAATAGATTTCTAATAGCTAAAATATTACTTAGCAAATGTTCTTATGTTGTTACTCCCTATGCCAGGCAAACCATTTTTGTTGTACCTATCAGCACAGATAGTGCCTTGGGGGAACTTATAGATCAACATGATGACAATATAAAATAGCATAAAGTATACTACTTAAGCCATACATTGGCCACATATGAACATATTTATATGCCTATTGAAAAACCCTATCTAGCTATGGTATTCATAGCTCAAAAATTATGACACTACATGTTGACAATAAGACCATGGTCATTTCAAAAGTAGATCCACTCAAGTATGTACTATCTAAAATAGATTTTACAAGGTAGAATGGCCAAGTGGATCATTATTCTTAGTGAGTTTGACATAGAGTATGTTAATCAAAAGGTAATCAAGGGATAGGTCCTTATAAATCAGCTTGTTGAAGCACCCCTTGCAAACATAGAGCCACTCACATTCTAATTTCTTGATGAATCTATCATGACCATCATTGACATACCTCTTGAAGAGCAGCATTAGAAGATGCATTTTGATAGATCATTTATTGCACATGGATTGGGGGCAGGCCTCTTATATATTACACCATAGGGGGATCTAATTCCTAAGTCTTTTAGAATTAGTTTTCCTTATACTGACAACATGGCCGAGTATGAAGAAATTGTTGTAGGAATTTTATAGGTAGTATAGTGGAACATGACTCATATTAAGGTTTATGGTGATTCTTAGTTAATCATCAATCAGGTCACAAACCATTTCTAAACTAAAGATGACAAGTTGGTTCCTTACAAAGCTATGGTTGACACTCTTAAACAAAAAATTATAGATATCCAATTTGAGAATATACCAAGGGCTAGTGATAAAATTGTTGATGCCATGGCTAATATCAGCTCCCTGATTTGACAAATGGATAAATCTAGAGAGTATCAGTTCTTTGTCAAAAATTTGGTCACAGTAGCTCATAAACCTTCAACCATTGCAATGATTTGTGATATTATTGGTCCTAATTCTATCTAGTATTCATATCTTTATAATTACCTCCATGACCAAGTTATATCACCTAATATATCTTACAAACAAATTAAAGCCTTTATCCATCACTCCGCTCATTATACTCTACTTGGATCAACCCTTTACTACTTTAGTTTTGATGAAACTTCACTATTTAACTTTGGAAAAATCTACACTAGCATTATGGGAAGTACATGAAAGAGTATATGGTGCCCACTATAGTGGGGCAGTCTTATCCAAAAAGATTTTATGTACTATTTATTATTTTCCTTTAATGGATGTATATGTAACTTCATATATAAAGAAGTGTGTCAAATGTCAATGGCATGCCAATCTGATTCATGCCCCAACCAAGACTCTAAAACCAATGTTGACACCTTGGCCATTTGGTACATGGGGACTCAAACTCATTGGGACAATCAATCCTACATCTTAAAATGGCCATAAATATATCTTTAACACCATTGAATATTTCACTAAGTGGGTTGAAGCTATACCCCTCACTTACATGACTGGAAAGCAAATTTCCAAGTTCATTTTCAACCATCTCATCTACTATTATGATATCGCGTCTAACATTATATCTGATAATGGAAGATCATTCAAGAATAAGGATGTCAACAATATATGTGTTGAGTACAACATCACACAACATTTATCTATAGCATACTACCTTCAAGGTAATGATCAAGATGAGGCATCTATAAAAATAATTGTCAACATTCTCAAAAAGATTGTCAACAATGTTGGTTGTGACTAACACCTTCAGATATTCTATGCCCTTTGGGCATACCATAGAAATCACTGTACCCCTACAAGAGCCACTCCATACTCACTTGTTTATGGTATAAAAGACATCCTTCCCATTGAGGTTGAGACACCTTCACTATACATATATTTCAAACATGCCCTAGATGATCATAATTACCAAGTAGCTCACTTGCAAGAGCTAGACCTACTTGATGAAAAATGCACAACTGTACTCAACAATGTTCAAGCATATCAAAACCAACTAAAAGGCCACTATAATTGGTGCATCAATTATATAAAATTTTAACTTGGTGATCTTGTTCTTAAAGAAAACCAAAATAATACCAAAACTGAGAAGAAGCATAAGCATAAATTAGAGCCAAACTGGATAGGGCCTTTCATCATTACTACAATTTATGGATCAGGAGCATATAAGCTCACTACACCAGATAGAGATGAACTTCTTAAGCTAATGAATATTATTCACCTCAAGTGGTATTATGCTTTATCACTATGGTTTATTATCTATAAGGACTATTTCCATTATGCTACTTTATCACTATTCTTCTTTGTACAAATGTCATTCTTATCATTCCTCAGCCTATTACTTATCCATTTACCATTTTGTTATATCAATCAAAGATGTTTTGAATCCTATTTACCGAGCTTATTTGACCTTGGTTTTTCCATTAGTTTCACATTTTTAGCACTAATAAATCTAAGTAGTTTTAATAATTATTTCAAGAATTTTAGATAGAGATAGTATTTTGGAGCAGTATGATAGAATTTTTGGTACTTGCATTTATTATTCCTTTATTATCACTAGTCTTGATGTTAATTATAAATACATATAGGCAAATTATTACCATTGATCTATGCCATTGTGTCCTAGTTATAATTGCCTATGGGAAAACTAGGGGAAACATTTATTTATTGAGCCTTGACATACGAACTTGCCATTTCCTATGTTGTACTATGCCTTTTATACCAACTATGCCTATTTTATTTGAATTGAATGCTAAACTAGTTGAATTATTTCATTTTAGGGAAAAACTAAAGTGATTTGAGGTCCTTTGGGACTATATAGGCAACACTCAAGTTTTATTGGAGATAGTTTGATCACCACTAAGCCATGTTCTCATTATTTTGTGAACAACGTAAGCCAAGCACTTGACATTTTATGAGTAACCTAAGCCATGATCTCACCATTTTACAAGCATCCTAATCCATGCTCTTGTAATTTTTTGAGCAACCTAAGACAAACTCTCACTAGTTTGTGAGAAACCTAAGCCAGGTTCTCACTATTTTGTGAGAAACCTAAGCCACACTCTCACCATTTTATGAGCAACCTAAGCCACACTCTCACTATTTTGTAAGATTGAATCATTTAGTGTCTCATCATTCTCAATTGAGTTTAGATACTTCAAAAATTCCAAAAACATTTGTAAAACCATTTATAAAAGACCAAAAACATTAATCA
The DNA here is from genome assembly GCA_037957365.1 of Torreya grandis. Lineage (NCBI taxonomy): Eukaryota > Viridiplantae > Streptophyta > Pinopsida > Cupressales > Taxaceae > Torreya > Torreya grandis. Next base: position 2,144,830 of record JARHVA010000266.1, read on the forward strand.
CCTCTTTGCCTTAAGGATTCTAGTAACCCTTACTAAGTCACAAGAAAATCACTTGTTTCCTATGGATGTAGTGTCTACTTGCCTAGTGCATATGAAGATAACTCGGCCACCCCCTTCCTTTTATTTTTTCCCCAATTTTGTTAGTTTGTTAATTTGTCATCTATTTTCTAGAGACAATGTTTATATGGCTTAAATTAGATTGTTTGTTTTTTGTTTTTTTGTTTGTGTACCTATTTGTTTATTTTTTATACTATTGCCTTGATTCAATCTATGTGCATTCATTAGGTGATTTATTGTCCACACTTACACTTGAATCCATCTATATTCATATTTTTACATTATCATCATGGTTTTTATCATTAGTACATTATTATCTATTGTATATTGAATTATGGGAGTCAGTCCTTATGCATATTTCAACCAAGTCCTCATGATGCCTATTGATATGTGCTACAACAAACCTTAGCTTTAGGAATTTTATTTAGTAATGGAAACATCAACATCTCTTCAGTACTATCATCTTTATTTAATCCCAATCATATCTAAAATAGATTAATTAACCATGAAATATTTTCAACCTTTGTTAGTTTGGATGAGCATATCCCTACTAGTAGGTTGTTTTAATTCATCATTACCCTCTATGTTAAGTTACCATTATCAATAAACCAATAAATCATGTTTTCCATAATTAGGGTCCAATGATTATAATTGCTTATGGGTAAATCATTGCACACCATCCCACTTGAATTTCTCAATTATTATAACCGCCTTTAGAAAAATCATTGTGTTGTCACCCATTTACTTTTTATACCCATATAGGGGCATGTTGTTATCCTGTTTGTCTATCTTAACTAGGGTAGCTCCATCTTCTCAATAATTATAACCACCATTGGGGTAAATCATTGTGTTTTCATGCCATGTTTTCACTATCTAGGTACAATGCTTATTACTATCTTTGGGCAAACCATTGTACACTCTCCCACTTGCATTCTCAATGATTTTGACTACTTTTTCAATATCATTATGTTCTCACCCCATCATCTTCCTTTCTTTGGTCCTCTCATATCACTTCTTTTTGAGGGACTGTTTGCCAACCTTCCTTGTGCCAACCATTCCCTTGAGGGGGCATCATACAATTAGTTCATCATTATTACAATTGTAGGCATATAAGACCTTTTCACTCTTTGAGAAGAAATTATTGTGCCTATATATTTAAATTCCTTCCTAAATAATGGCAAACTATAGACACCTAAATTTGGCCACTAATAACCATCAACTAGGCTTTTGGCCAATTTCCACCAAAATGCACAATTTGGTCTAAAAACACTAAAGCATAATAAAAGCTTTGAAATTGATGTATTGAAGTGCCAATTTTGTCATAGGTATCCCTAAATTGGGTAATGCTTTTTATGGTCTAGCTAACTTTTATCATATCATTTCAAGTCAAAATGCCAATTTTGCACCTAGGTGCTCTAGATTGCTCTTTTTTGTCAATTCTCTTGCATAAGACATGTGACTTTATTATTTGGTGTTACAAAATCCTAAATGGGATAATATATATAATGCATCTAACATCACATCTTAATTCTATTCTAGTCAAATTTTGGGCTAATAACAAGACATTCTGATCAATTTGATTAGTTTGTACACATATTACCAAGGTTTTACATCAAAATGTTTAATCATTTTTTAAGTTAATTAAACCAAATAAAGTTCTTAAGTTGATTTTCCATGAGATTTTTTGAATATTTATTTTTTTAAATTGATTTCTATTAATTACATCATCAGGTGACATCATTTCTTGGGAAGACATCCCTAGGCCATAAATGCATAAAATATCAAAGTTAACCCCTCCCATGCCTCATCAATGATTCCCATGCCTCTTAAATGCCCCTCTATCTCAAATATTGATGAGCTTATTTATGGATTTTAATTACATAATTTTATTAGTCCTTATCCACACATCTCAATCTTGAGATGGATGGTTCAGGTTGATTCTAGCCATTTTCTAAAATCTATAAATAAGAGGCCTTGCCACATGAATTTTAAGCTCTAATAAGCCAAAGTTATCATGCCTAAACACATTTTAAATATTCATGAAATTAGTGTTATAATTCCAAAATATTGAGCCAAAAGCCAAGCCAAAGCCAAACAAGGTGCCAAGGAGAGATGGAGGATAGCCAAGCTCCATTCCAACAAACTTCATGTGCACAAACTGAGCAAGCCACTACAATAAGCTATTTGGAACATCCAAGGAAGGTGAAGTATTTATTTGTCTTTGCATTCTAGTTGTGTTTCTCATTTGGCTTTGTTAAATATGCTCTTCCCTTGAGATAATCATAGGGCGTTAGCTTAGTGTGTTCTTTGTTTGGATTTTATTTCATTCACTAACACCATACTAATCTCCCCCTATTATAATCTTGTGTTCACAATAGTTAGTCATGATGTATACCTAATTAAAAAACATTTCATATAGATTTTATTTACTCAAAAACTATATGAGAGTATGAGGTTCTCATATATGGTCTCAAGTTATCAATACAATGGGGTATCCAACATCTTCTATTATTTGGTGATTCCAAGATTATCATAAAACAAGTTCTAGATGAATTTTCAAGATAAATATAAAAAGATAATTCCTTACAAATAGATGGTGGTTAGTCTTAATTTGTGCTTCTAATCTATAAATTGTGAAAAAGTGACTTGGAATATAAATAAAGCAATGGATATAATGGATACAATCAGTTCACTTCTTGAGATACAAACCAAACATAATCACTTTATTATAGAGAACTTAATGATACCTACATATGATACAATAGATTTAGAGATGGTTTGTGAGGTTGTTGGTTCCACTTCCCCATGGTACCATGATACTCATAAATACCTCTATGATAACCTCATTCCACCCAATTTATCCCTCAATAAAAAATTCTTCATCCAATGAACTTCACATTTCATCATCCTCAGAAACACCCTATATCAAAAATTATATGTTGGAACTCTATTAAGCTATTTGAATTCTAAAGAGGCAATCTTAGAAATTAAGGAGGTTCATGACAAAATATGTGTTGGTCACATAAGTGGCATAGTATTTTACAAAAATATTTTGTGTTTTGGATACTATTGGCCTACAATGGAATCTAATTCTTGTAAATATGGTCAGTAGTTTGTACCTTGCCAAAAACATAGTGATCTTATCCATATCCCATCAAAATCATTATAATCCATAACTACACCTTGGTCATTCTCCACATGGGGGCTATAACACATTATCAAAATCAATCCCAATTATTTAGATGGAAATAATCATATCATTACAATTTTTGAATAATTTACTAAATGGGCTGAATGCATGCCCTTAACTTATGTCGTCGACAAGCAAATTTCAAAGTTCATCCTAAACCACATTATCTGCCTCTTTTTAATTCCATCTACTATTATATTTGATGATGAAAAATCATTAAAAAAATGATGTCAAGGATCTTTCCCACACCTATCGCATTAAACAAAAATGGTCCAATCCCTACTACCCATAATAATAGACAAGTTGAGGTAAAAAACAAAAATATCCTCAAAAACCTCAAAAACATTGTCATGAAGCTGGCCATGACTGACACCTCCAAATTTATCCTACTTTGTGGGCATGCCACACAAGCATCTAGACACCTATGGGGGATCCCCATATTCCCTTATTTATGACACTGATCTAATTTTACAAATTGAATTTAAGCTCCCATCCTTATGCATCTCCTTATAAAACCTAATCATTGATGAATCTTATCACATTTCCTGATTAAGCGAGCTTGACCTCCTTGATGAGAAACACCTTAATTAGTTAAACCATTTAAATTACTATTAAAATAACATTTTCCTTAGATAAAATAAAAGGATTAAATCAAAATAGTTTAAATTTGAGATATTTTCCTTAAATAAAATCAATAAAACACCAATGTTAATCGAGAGAAGAAATGAAAGTTAAAACCCAACTATTTAGATCCATACATAATCAATGCAAAATATAGATCTAAAGCTAAAAAATTATCCATTTAATATGGAGAGGAGCTTGATGAACACATAAAAATCATGCACCTTAATCATTTATATGCCTAAATAGCTCTAGTGTTATTATAAATATGTCATATGTCAAATAATAATACTAAAAAAAGAGAATTAAATCTATCCAAAAGTGAAAGCCATTCTTAGGCACTTTAATCAAGTACCATGGTGAAAAATAGTGTTTGGGGCCACATGTAAATACATTATATATACACACCTTAGTTACATGTGGGCATCCCATCACACTAGTCCCTTATATGTATGTATGTATGTATGTATGTATGTACACACACACACACACACACACACACACACACACACACACACACACACACACACACACACACACACACACACACACACCTTAGTTACATGGGGGCATCCCATCACACTAGTCCCTTATATGTATATATGTACACACACACACACACACACACACACACACACACACACATATTTGCCATTTGCATTTCCTTATTCACATGTACAATTCCCATATTTTCAATTAATTATGCCACATTTATTTGTGGTTTGATCTTTGTAGTTGTGTAAATATGCCATTGCTCATGGTTCTATAAAATATTGTATATAATCCTTCACAACACTTCTTCACTAATCCAAACAACACTTCATCCATTGATCTATATCATAACATAAATTAAATCTACCCATATATCATCCATTCATCTTTCCAACACTCATTTATTTGGTGGGAAATCCATCATCTATTCATATTTCCATTACATTACATCATCACTTTTCATCAATTCCCATATTTGGGGAACTACATCTATCCTAATATTCTCACCAAACTTTGTCCATAATGGACTATGTAGGAAGCACTTCAAGACAAGGGTCTCAAGGGTTAGATCGGACACCAACTCCATCATTCATTCATATACATAACATAATATTTCACAATAGTTTATCCTTCCATCCATATCCAAAACACTCAAAACTTTCTTGTCACTAGTTACATGTTATTTGTCTTTAGCCATCCCTTACAAGGATTTACTCATTGGGCATTCAACATTTCCAAGGATATCAATTATCAAAGGTTTATTTATATCCTAGGACATCAAAGAAATCATTTTTTTAGTTTTTGTGTTTATTTATTTTTCTTAGATAGTCATTTGCCTTCTTGTGCTTATATCTTGAGTGTTTTCATTTTCATTTGTTTCCTTTTGTGTGCTTAATCATTTAATTGATTATTTGTTTGTTTATGTCTTTATTTTTCATCCTTACATAGTTGTTTATTGTTACAAATATCTTTTTTATCTTGAATTTATTATTACTTTTTGTGTCTAACTCATTTTGTGCTTGAAAATGGTGTGATTAAGGTCTTCCATATCATGATGCATTAAGTCTTGCACTGATGAGTCTAGTATTCCTTATTCATATAGAAAATTAGTCATTATGGTATTTCCATACCATTGGTTTATATTATCTTACACCATATCACATAAAGGTTTCTCAAATTTAAATCAGTTATTAATGTTAGAACTCTAAAAAACTTAGATAAATAAAGACACCTATTTAAGCCATCCATAAACATATTGTTTCATTCCAATTTATACCATACTAAATGATTAAAGGATTAACATGTAAAACATATCAAAATTAGGAGAAATAATTACATATACCACTCTCATCTATCCATCTAATGATATGCCATACTTATAAAATTAAAAAAAACTAATAAGTCATAAAATATCCATAACAAAGGTCAAAGGCCAAATATAATTGTGTGTGTGTGTGTGTGTGTGTGTGTGTGTGTGTGTGAAATGTGTCAATGTACATATATATAATTATACCTCTCAAAATGCATGAATATATTTATACATCATATTATATATATATATATATATATATATATATATATATATATATATATATATATATATATATATATATATATATATATATATATATATATATATATATATATATATATGTCTCTCCTTAGCCCTCATATGGGGAATATGTAGATTTTATTAGAACATACCACTATGGTTTACTCCTTGGAGAACTCATAACATGTTGAACCATTGTCCTACATATCTCTTTGAATATAATGTTTGTACTATCTTAATAGAAGTTGTATTCCTAGAATATTACTCTCTAAATGATGTTGTTCACTGATCTAGTGGCACTGCCTACTAATAAAGAAACTTATAATAGGCATCTTGATCCATCACTCTCATAACACTTCCTAATTTTATAATCTAAATAGGTATTATGAATAACTCTTTTGCCTTCATAAACTCTACTCATAGTAAATCCCTCTCCCTTGTGTACATTTATACTAACCCTACATCATCTAGAGTCTACATAGAAACATTATGTGTCCAAATCCCTCCATGTCTACCATACCATATGTTTTCATCCTATCTACCTTTGATTATATTTTTTCAACCTCTACCTATAATCAAATGATCTTTTCATCTCTCTTCTTCCCTCGGTGATCTGTACTAGTTCCATCTCCTTGTAGCCCTATTATCTCCACATCTATGGATTTAATATCCTACTATAAAGAGTCAATTAGATCCCAATACTCAACTAACTTCATACAAATTTTTGGCCCTAATCCATCCCCCCACTTGATAGTCACTCTAGTACAAGCCTCATCACTATATCCCCTCTATTTCCATCACTATCAATCACCAATAATAGAGTATCTCCTCCTCCTCCATCACCTTTAGCCTCCCCCATCTCTATATCCTATCTCTAAACCCATTCATCCTCTCCTATCTCAGTATCCTACCCTTGGTCAACATCCCTATCTCTTATCTAACTTCCAACACCTTATACTATGTAAAATATTATAATCATTGACTACAAGCCCCTCCTCTATGGGTGTGTCTCAAACACAACCTAAAATATCTAATTCCATGTCCTATGTGAGACATGGATATATTAGCCTAAATTGGGTCTCTATTTATCCCATAATTTCACATAATCATCAATATTACTTTCATCAATTAGATCCCTCCTAGGATATAAAGTCACTATTTACAACTATGACCAACTCCACAATGCAATCTTAGGATCAATCCCTACACCTCATTATCGTATCTCTCATAATAATAAATTAAATACATGAAGACCTATTATAATACCCTAACTACTACCAATCTAACTCATCACTATATCAGGTTTATACCACTCAATGATATATTCATGGAACCCGATAATGTAGTATGGTGACATCACATAATCTATGTGTATCATATCCTATCTCCATTGTGGATTGAACTCTCTATATAGCCTCCATGTAACCTTCTAATCTCTTACCACATACATATCCCTACTTTAAAAATCAACATCTCCTAAATGTGTCCTCTATACTCATATAATCACATGCCACATGTAGACATATGGTTCATCCTCTATTCTCATCCTTGGTTGAATCATAGGACACTCAATCACTATGTGTTCCCATGCCCACACTTGTAATAGTGTAGATGATATTATAGATGTCCCACCTATATATTCCAAATGGTATAAATATCTATATAAATATGTCAGAACACATGCCCCCCATGTAAAATATGTGGCACTCTCCAACATGTCTCTAATCACATTTTGCAATCATGATGGAAATAGACTCTTCTTTATTTTCAAGTAGCATAATTCCACTAATAATAACCATCAACATAACCATCAATGCATATATATAAATCCATACCCTCACCATTAATATCATATCTTCTCCAAAAATATCTATAGCATCATTGCCTGTGTACCCTCACTCCAATACACTTGTGTGCCTCATATGGGTTTCCTCAAAATCCTCCATAATACTTTAGTGTCATAGTCATATCACCTTTCAAAAATTGAAATTTGTTGATATTACTATGCCAATTCTCAATAAATGCTTTTAGGTAGGCCCTATATGCTTGTATCTTTATCATCTCATCTATGTATGGTAGCCCCATGGCCTCTAGTAGCCCAACCTCATAATCTATAAACTGTTTCAACAGCTCCAATGCTTTAGATCACCTCTATCATGTGCATAGTACTATAATATCTCCTATACACAACCAAACAATCACTATTTTAATCCTATTCCACTAGGTAATCATCTACAAAAAATACTTCTACTTTATCTTCTATCCCCTTTTATTGATTTTGCCACTACTACTAATGATTTTTCCAATACATCTATTAAATTCACCTTAACTTCTAACTTATCCATCCCTAACAATTTCACCAATACTAATGATGATTTATCCATGCCTTTTGATAATTTTGTTGAAATTGTTAATTAATTTTCCATGGCCATTAATGAATTTGCTATACTTGTTTTAACCATCATTTTCAATGATTTCATCATTCCCCTCGATGAACTTGCCACAATCAATGTTGAATTTACCATTTAGGAGTAGCAAACCATTTTCATCATTTTACCTAAGCATTAAATGTTTCCATAGCTAAACACAAAAACCAAACTCATAACCTACCACATCATCTCTCCCCTCTGGTTGCTGGTAAATTTGCACCTACTCACTTCAATGCCTATCTGCTGGAATACGGTCTATATTCTCCTCAAAATCTAGAGAAAAATCTAACACTCCAAATAACTAAGAAATCAATGATTTAAAATTAAACTACACAAATGAATTTAAAAATACTCCCAACCCCTATATATCTACCCCATCACTCCATTTTTATCCTCCCATTGTCATTTTTTCACATCCTTAAAATATTTTCACATCTAATTTATCTATTGCCAAATAATCAAAGTGATATACATCTTTATCATTTCTTGAAACTATAAATATTTTAAACTTTAATACAAATTGGATACATTATATTTTTCATTTTGTATCTCTCAACTTACCATCATCAAGATATATCATTCCCACATCCGTTCCTATGAACAATGATTCCTAGAACACCATCTAATCATGTAGTCTACAGATGGGAAATATTAATTTTAAAAATATATTTTATAACATTTAATTTCTAAGGGAAAATAATTTTACAAAAGATCCCTATAACGTTGTGAGAATTTGTATTGATACAAGTATCTTCATTATTCATAGTATTCATCTCATTATCTTCCCTTTAAATATTTCAAACATTCATCCATTTTACTACACGAACAATCGAGGGCACATCATCACACTCATTTTTAGTTACCTGGGGAATTTTTTTCCTCCACAATCATCAATGATCTAATTTCTTTTCTTTTCTTTGAAATGACATTGCTTCACAACACCATTTCAAATAAGGAAAAAAGTAGACACCTAAATTTCACCATTTAGTGTTGAAATTAACTTTAACACACTAACCCTTCCTCATCCCCAATTAAAATTAATATTAAAATCATTTTATCCCAAATTTAATTTTTTTATTGATTAATTAAATCACACACACCTAGTTCTCTCAAGGCTAATTAAAAACATGTATTTTCCACCTCATCTAGATAACCTCCATGTTTGTCTCAACCAAATCTTGGCTCATCCAACAACCTTCCTCATTTTCCTCAACCATCTTATGAGTCATATTAGAACATTTAAACTAACTTGTGAGTCCTCCCTTGACATTTAAATAATATTTACCTATTCATGTTGATCACTCAACTACCCACTAACTCTACCTTTTCTTCTCAACACATGAGAATTAGTCATCATCCGTTGGGGTGAGGACTCAAATTTAACTATTGATTATTTAATAACTCAATAAATTTGGATTATTATTGACCATTAATCTCACCACCTTCAAGCCTATAAATTGGCATGCAATCCTCCACTCAAACCATCCACCTTAAATATATTGAAACTCTATCACATTATCTTTGTGAATCCATTTAATAAGAAATTAATTTTCATCGACACACTACCCAATTCCATTTATTTAGATATGAGTTTAGAAACCACATACATAAAGAAAAAAAGTGGATCTACCATTGATAAAATAATGGATAAGGTGATGAACATGCATTATATGTTTTTCAAGTGTTTCATTAGTTAAATTTCTTTTATTATTGTTACTCTATCAAGAAGTTAGTGTAATTTAGACAAGATTGCATTATATTTTATCTTTTTTATTTACATTCAAAATTTCACACTATACAATTTAAATTATTTGGTAGTGTATGTATTATCTAATTAAATTTGACACATAATTTAAGTGAATTAAATAAGAAGTTATGAAAACTACCTTGGAATAAAAATTCTAATTTTGTTTATCTTGTGTCATTTAGAAAATTGGTTGGTAAAAGTGAAGCTTTGCAGAAACCTTGGTTGCTTAGCATGGAAATTTCTTGAGGACATTCAATTGCATTAATTTTTGGTCTTGAGAAGTTTGAAAACTTATTAATATATGCCATATTATTTTATTAAAGAGATATATGTCTAATTTTCTCCATTATCAACCTTCTATTAAATGAATTTTTTGCATGTTTCAAGTGAATAACACTAGCTGAATATAAGTTGAAAAGAAATAATGAGATTGTTGGCTTTGTTTCAGTTGGTAGTATATATAGTTTTTATTTATTTATTTATTTCCCCTTATATATCCATGTACATATAAGTTATATGAGGAGATATTTAAAAATATTTGCATGTAGTCATTTATTTTTGGATTCATAGAAATGATTAAAGGACATTTATGGTTTGAATGTTACTCACATATTGTGTAACAAAACCTAAACTATATATTTTATTTATATGGTTAAAATTATATCCATTTGAGTTATATATATTGAAGTGGACTCTAATTCAATAAATGATATTGTACATTATTTAAGCTTGTTTATTGTTATATGGTTCAAAAATAGATTCAGTTATTTTCATTCTCTAATTAATGGTTTTCGAGCTTAAGGGTTTTTAATTATTGAGGCTCTTAGCATACACAATTTCATTAATTTGAATGAAGTATGAGATCATTTTGAAAGTTATATTTTAGGATGATCAAAGGATGGAGTGTGTAGAAAGGTTTTGGTGATATGTTTTTAGTTATTTACATGAGATGGATGAATACACGCATTCGATCTTTGACAAGAAATACGGAACCATTGGATGCATTTTTTTTAAATTTTGATATAAATAATATATGCTAGATTTCAAAAAGGGCTAGTTATGTGAACTAAAATATTATGAAATTTTGTTAATCCATAAGATTGATTTTTACATACACTCGAATATGTAATGTAGTTGTTAGATATAAGGAATTTTGAGGTTTTTAGGGTGAAAATATGTGTTAGGACTATTGGAAAGTTTTTTGGTTTATAGTATTATTCATGCATTTTTTAGAACTTTATACTTACATACATTTAAGATTGATATGATTTCAATTTTGCATGAAAGTATTTAGATGTTTGTTGATGTGTTGTAGACTTAAGGGTAAATTATTTGAAGTTATGTGAAAGAGATTTATATAAAATGAAAGATTGACATATAGCCACAAATTTGAAATATTCTTTCTTGTGCAATTTCATTGTTTCCTATGCAATTATTTTAAGAAGTAATCATATTGATAATAAAAAAATTGAAGATTTTAGTTTTTTGAATGGAAACAAAGTTTCAGGTGTATAGTCTATAGCATGAGTTTTGGTCACAAATCATTTCATGAATTAATATAGTGATATAAAGACTTGATCAATTTATATTTATTCATATTATTTGTATAATAATCTTGTTTTTGAACTAAGGTAGTGTTTAATGCATTCAAACTATTAAAATTACATGAAACATTTATATAATATGATTTTCTTGACATTTTTAGTGGCCAAGGTTTTGTCTACCATGATTTATTAATTGAATAACACATATATATTAGATTGATAATGTAAATCATAGTATATTTTGAGGACTAGAATATTTGTATTTGATATATAATGTTGATTTTGACTCGAATATATGCATATTACATAGATTTTCATGTCGAAGTTTATTTTATTATGTAAGTAAAAGAAGTATTTAGATGTTTGAAAATTTTCATAGTTATTGTGAAATGATGAAATAAATGTTGAATATTTGATTGATATTTAGTTCTTATATTAAAATTATTTTAATTTAGTATGTTAGGATAGACCCCAAAATCCTATGCTCCAGGGAGGAATGTGTGGGGAAGAGATAGTGAAAATTAAGGTGAGGGTACTCCTTCATAGGGTAGTTTTTGTGGTAGGTATTTTTGTGGTTGTAGGGTTGGTAACATGTTTTCTAGAACTTTTCACCATGGTACTCATGTTTCAATTCATTTTGATGTATCTGACCCCATATTTTAATTTTTTTAAATAATATTCCATCTACTTCAGTAAGTTTATATGGTGCTAATCATTAAGGTGTAAGGATATCCCCTTGGATATCTCATCCTTATAGATAAGGAACTCCAAGTGATTATTTTTAATGAATGTATAATGACATTGAATTAGTTCCAAATGATCCTCTTACTTATCATCCTAAGTTCATTCCTAGATTGAATCTCAACCATGTTGATTTAAATCCTTCTTTGACATTCATTACTAAACCTTATTCACTTGAGTTTAATAAACATACAGCCTATAAGAAACATTATATTAGCCATATGAATCAACTTATTGTGATTTGAGTTCTAAAGAAAGTAAAATTTGAAGTTGATGATGATTATGATGACACTAATTTGATTGAGTTGTTGGTTGCCTCGATGGAGTATATAGATTATCATATGAATATGGGGGATCTAATCATTGAATTGGTTTATGGCAGTAATTTTGATTGACATGTTCGTGGTATGTTTGACTTCATTTTTAATTTTTTAGTATACTAGTACATTGTTGTTATGGATGTTTTACTATTTGAGGTTGTGGATAGCTAATTTTGGTAGTGATATATTTTATTATGCATAGCAACAATAAAACTTTATTTTACCAAAAATAATAAAATGAATATTATATAGTTTATTATACTTAATTTTGATCAATTTAATGGATATATATATATATATATATATATATATATATATATATCCATTAAAATGATCAAAATTAAGTATAATAAACTATATAATATTCATTTTATTTTATACTTAATTTTGATATTTTTAATGGATGCTTAGATAATGATTGTTTGAATTAATGTCTTATCAAGTAAATGTTCCCCACCTATTAGAATTTGTAGTTTGGCCTAATTCAATATTTAATCTCTTGGACTTTATTAAATCAAAATTATAAATTTAAGTTATAACTTTATGAACTTGTAAATTAACTAATTAAATTTAAAGACAATTTATTTTAACTAAAATTAATTAAAATTTGGTTTTAAATCGATTCATAACCATCTCAATGAAGAATTACTTTATAAATATATTTAAGACACATAACAAGAAGAGAAACATACAGGCATCAAGAGATCTTCTAAGTTTGAAATTTTTTCATCTTTCATTTTTCTATGCAAGTATCTCTGAGATCAAATTATCAATTGTAAATAGACTAAAAAATACATTATCTAATGGTGAAGTAATTTGTTTGAATAACACAAGTATATCCAAGTTTATTGATTTATTCATAATTGATTATCTAAATATTATCAAACATTAATATCATTTGATGATTTCAGATATATAATCATATTCATAAAACTTTTTGTACTTGACCTGAATAATGATGAATACCTCAAATTTTCTAACAAATTGTTGATCTATAGATTATACTTTGATTTTCACTTGAAGATCATTTTGTAAATAGAATCTTTCATGGGTTCTCAATAAAATCATATTTACCTACTTGAAGTTGATTCTTGTTCCAAGTCTCATACATTTCATTTTGTTTAGTTATTTGATCTTATTTTTGTTATTTCTTTCTTTAGATAAATTTTGTTTCTTAAACTAATTAACAATATTCTTTTCCTATTTATATTATTTCTTCATTTATTTATATTTTTAGGTAATTTTTCGTTTCTTAATTAGATAATTTATTTCATAAATAAGTTATTTTCTATTTTTTTATTTATTTTATCTTATAGAATAAATATTAGTTGTGCAACTAAAAAGGGGTAAAAATTTATTGAAAGAACTAGACAACAAAAAAATTTACATACCCAAGTCTTGTTTAAGAAGTTGAGCCAGAGCAGGGGCTAGTCTAGCAGGAAGCATCTGCCGATCCTGAATACACCAATTCGGCCCATTCTCTGAGGCCCATTCAGCCAAACCATCAGCAACACCATTCCACTCATGAGGAATATGCTTAAAGGAGATAAAAACAAATGATGCACTCATCTGACAAATCTACTTAATCACCGTAGCCAGCTGCCAATCCACACCATCAATATTACCATTATTCAACAGGTTAATAATTACTTGCGAGTCAAACTCGTAGAAGACACTGAGATAGCCTAGTTTGCAACAAACTTGAGCCACCTCCAGAATTGCTAAATCCTCCATCAAGTTATTGGTATAATGCCCTTTATGGATGGAAAACAAAAATTGGATCGTACCCTTATGATGTCTTCCCACACCCCCAATCCTAACTGGTCCGAGATTGCCCTTGGATGATCCATCCACATTTACTTTGATACGCCCCTCCACAAGAGGAGTCCAGCCTCCAACGTGACTGATTAAGCACGCTTGTAGCCTTGTCCTATGCGTGGGGTGCAAATTATGCATAGAGGAGTCGACACCTAGCTTAGCAGGGGATAGCTGGCTAAAAATCAAGGTCACAGTAGGGTTTAATTCTACTGAATTATCACAATTAGCATGGAGAGTTTCTTGAAGAACATTGAGGACCTTCAGCCACACTTTCCTTGGACCAATGCAGGATTCCCTAAAAATCCTCCCATTTCATTCAATCCAGATATTACATAGGATAAACGCGGGTCCAATAACCCACGCAATCTACAATATAGATGCTTTGCTAGGGGGTCGACCCAGGCACTACCAAAATTTTGTTAAGGATGATACATGCCAACAAGAACAGCCCCAAGTTGCCCACCACAAGTGCCACAAACTCTTGGCAAAGGAACATTGAAAGAACAGATGCACCCCATTCTCCTCACTATTCTTGCATAGAACGCACATTAAAGGTCCATGATAACCTCTTCTACATAGATTATCCCACGTCAAGCATCAGTTGTAGGTAAGAATCCAAAGAAAGAAGTTACATTTCAACCAGGCAGTCGAATTCTAGATTTTTTGTCCCCAGGCAAAATCCACACCTCCAAAACAATTCTTTGTGAGCACTTGATAGCCTGAGGAAATTGAGTATTGCCCATTAGCTTCACCCCCCCATGCTAGAATATCACTCTCCAATAGGGAGCTGCATCTTCTCCCAGCCAGGATATGAGATAACTCCTATCAGAACTCCATAGTCCCTCCCTATGGCCACTCAGTCTCATTCTTCCATTTGTAAGCGATAATAGGCCCCAAATTGTAAGCTTCTTTATACTTCTCAACTGTGGTCCATCTAACATTAAGAAAGGAATCCCATAATGGCTGTAGCTATGGGTGAGAGACCCGAAGTGGTGGAGCTCCATTCCAAGAATCTTCCCAAAAAAGAGCTTCTGATCCTCTATTACAAGTCCAAAAGAGGCTAGGTTGCACCAACTGTGCTCCAAGTTTGAGGGTGTTCCACACCATAGATCCTCTCCCCTCAAGTGGCAACCTGGCAATCTCATTTGGGTCAACCCCTGTGAAATACTTTGAAGATAGAATACGGGCCCAAAGGTGGGCTTGATTGGTACACCACTGCCAATACAACTTAGCTGCAAGAGCCTGACTTGATAGAATAGCCGATCTTAGCCCCAATCCACCATCCTTCTTAGGCCGACATACTATGTTCCAATTGACCAAACTCCATTTTGAGTTCTTGAGATTGATACTCCAAAGAAATTGCCATAAAAGAGCATCATACTCCTTAAGAAAATACATTGGGGCTACCTGGACCATGCTGTAATAGATGGGTAAAGCCTAAATCATAGACTGCAAAAGAGTCACCCTCCCTGCCATTGTCAGCCAATGGTGAGTCCAATGATTAATCCTCTACCTCAATTTATCCAGAACATTCTGCCAAAATTGTCTAGGCTGCCTGCCAACCACAATGGGAATCCCCAAGTAAGTCACTGGGAGGACCTGTGTCTGAAATCTGAGGATATCAACAATCCTTCGTTGAATGGCCTCAGGGGTATTGAAGAAAAAATAAGAGGATTTATGCTCATTGATATTCTGGCCCAAAGCCACTAAATAGACATCAAAGGTACTCCAGAATGCTTGTGCCTCCCTAATTCGGGCTTTGCCAGCCAAGATGGTGTCATCCACAAATTGGAGGTGAGTCAGCTTAGCTAACCCATTCCCCCACTGCCAGCCTTGAATCACATTTTAGGAAGCCTGAGACTTAATGAAGCGACCCAATCCCTCAGCAAGAATAATAAACAAGTATGGAGAAATCGGATCGCCTTGGCGGAGCCCTCTAGAGGCCCCAAATAATCTGGAAGGCCCTCCATTAATGAGGACTAAGTATGATGGCATAGTGACACAACTCAGTACCCATTTTACCCAGTCCTGCCCAAAGCCAAAAGCTAGATGAATTTTCTACAAAAAACCCCAATCAGCCCTGTCATAAGCTTTGGCCAAATCAAGCTTTATGAACATCGCCCTCTCCTGAGAAGAAAACATGGAATGGATTGCTTTCGAAGCAATCACCACGCCATCCAAAATTTGCCTTCCTGCCACAAAACCCCCTTGTTCCTCTGAAATAATCATGGGGAGCCAAACTTTGATCCACTCTATAATGAGCTTGGTGATAATTTTATATACCATATTGCAGACTGCGATGGGTCTGAACTGGTCCAGCTTATTAGCCTGTTTCTCTTTCAAAAACATCACCAGGAATGTTGCATTAAAAGCTCTAAGCATTTCCTTGTTGAGGTAAGACTCCTGCACAACTTCCACCAAGTCCTGGCTGATAGTACTCCAGAACTCTTGATAAAATTCAGCTAGGAAACCATCCGGGCCTAGTGCTTTGCCTCTACGCATGCTAAAAACTACTCTTTCTACTTCAGCCTTATCAACCGGTCTCATAAGTGCTTTGTTCATCTCTGGCATAATAAGAGGGGGTATGCAGGCCAAGACCTCCCTCTCCTTAGTATCAGCAACATGTGGTGCACCAGAAAGGAGCTCAGAATAAAAACCAACCGCTTCCTCTGAAATATTAGAAGATGAAGTTAGTCGGGTTCCATTCGAAGCCACAAGAGAAGCTATATAGTTCTTATTGTGCCTTGCCTGGACTGACTTATGGAAGAAAGCCATGTTCCTGTCCCCTTCCTGAAGCCAGTCATTATGAGCTTTCTATTTCTAGAAGATTTCTTCTCAGAGTTCCCATTCTAATAGTTCATTCAAAGCCACAAATTCAGCCTTGTGAAGGTCATCTATCAAACCAAAGTCAAGGATTTGTCTGGTGACAATATTCAGCCGCTCTTTCACCCTTTTCTTCATAACATGAAGATTACCAAAGCTGTTTCTATTCCATTCCTATAACTTACACTTCACATACTATAGTTTCTTGGCAAAAGAAAACATGACAGTCCCATATGCTGGTTCCCCCTACCTCCACTAGCTGGTCATAAGAGAATGAAGCGAAGAATCCTAAAGCCACATAACCTAAAACTTAAAGGGGGTTTTCTTGGGCCTAAGAATGTAACTAGTTGTCAGCTTGATGGGCCAATGATCAGACCCATGCCAATCCAAAATTTTGGAAGCCAGAGAGAAATTACTAGAAAGCTAAAAGCAAGATAATAAGAATCTATCTAGGTGCTCAAAAATAACATCCTTACCTGATCTTCTATTACTTCAGGTGAAGAGCCCATTGGTGGGCTTAATGTCTGCTAGGCATAGCCAGTCAATATTATATCTAAAAAGCTCAGATGAAGGATCTATCTGTGGAAGCCCTCCTCTCTTCTCCTCCAGGCTGAGGATAGCATTAAAGTCTCCATTCACTATCCAAGGCAAATAAGGAAAATAGCTCCGAACATACCGCAAATGTTCCCATAGCTTGTGTTGCCCTGAGATATCACTTGGTGCATAAACATTAGTGACAAGTATCATCTCCCCACACTTCGGGGAGGAAGCAATCATGGAGAGTGCCGAGACACTAGCCATCCACTGGAGTGGTATGACCTTCTCAGGATCCCAGTAGATTACCACTTCTCCCACACTACGTCGAGCCCCCACACACTGGCATTGCCCCCAGGCCCAAAACTTTGACATACATCTGAATATAGCATCTACTGAGAGTTTAGTCTCTTATACACATAGGATATCTGGATAATGCTCACAAACCAATTTTTGCATAGCTCTTTGTTTGGGGATACTATGCAGTCCCCTCACATTCCATGACAGGACTATCATTGGGTGAATTGGGTGAAGTGTTCATCTAGGGTCTTGACTACCCCTGATTCAACCAATAAGTCCCCTATGTGTTGAATGTTCTCCTGATCCTTCTTGCACCCTACTTTAGCTAGGGTGGTAATGAAAAGTTTCTTGAGTGGTCTCTACATCAAATCCAGTGCTGGCAGTGAGTCCTTGTCTTTCCTGGGAGTATCCGTGACTTTCACCACATCTGCCCACTTGATATCCTTATTCTATTGATCTGGTATGACAACCAACGCCCCATCTTTTGGCACCATATCAATCTCTCTATTCATCTGGGTCTCAAGGACTTGGGGCTTACTGGGGAGAGCACACATCTCCTCAGCCACCAAGGGTCCTTCCAGTTCCTCTAGAGGAATACCATCCTCCACAGCCATGTTATCCAAGGTTTCAAACCAGTTAAACCCCACATCTAGGGGTCTATCTTGGTTCCTTCACTTTTGCCCCTGGCCTTTCACACGGTGTCGAACTTGAGTAAAACCTTCATTATTTGGTCCATTGGAATCAGGCTGGCCATAAGACGGTTTACCCCCATTTAGATGAGATTTTCCTTTTGATGTACTATCTAGAGCTGTCTTTGATGAGCCCATTTGGGCCAGATGACCTGCTTCATTACCTCTACTAGACTCGACTCCATTGAATCATACTGCTTGGGGGCACTGGTGATGTAGATGCCCATAAACATGACAAATCTGGCAGCGGAAAGGTATAGCTTTGTAATCAATTTGTTGAACCTAGGATGACCCTCCCATGCAGATTTCCAAAGCATCCGGTAGAGGGTTATTCAAATCCATTTCAACACAAATTTAGGTGTATGAGATGAGTTTTCTATCCAGTGATTGGTGTGCTACAGCAATTGGTGCTCTAAGTAGTGCAGCTATTTGATGGAGGATATCCTCTCTCCAAAATTCTAGAGGGAGCCTCAGAAGGCAGACCCAAACAAGCACACGTGTAGGTAAATCCTTCGCAGAATTGAATCCTGCATGCTAGGGCTTGATAAATAATCCAATTCGATCGTAGAAATAGGGCCCTCCCTTAAAAATTTGATTCCTGTTAGAGACAGAGGAGAAATTCACTAAGAAATAACTATTTCTAGCCAGCATAATATCCATATCTCCCTCAACCTGCCAGGTATGGCACAACCATGCTTCCAAGGCTATTTGGGATATCCTAATTCCCAACTTGAAAATTAGGGTATGAACTGATAAATAATCAACATCTTCCTTGACCGATTCAACAGGGATTACCAAGACGGGTCTATCTTGGGCCCGTGGAAAACAAGCGTTTATCTTCAAAACCTTGGGACGTCCATTAGCATATACCTGCTCCTTACCTCTTACGCTTTCCTCCTGCAGTATTCGCGCACCACCTAAACCCTCTCTCAGGCCCTCCCTCTCTCATCCTCCACTCATAGCCATCTTCTCATCAATTTTCCTAGAATAAATATTAGTTATGTATAGTTAGATTACCTTATTATCTGAACATATATTTATTCTATTGTTACTTTTCATTACTTTTTTAATTGATCAGTTATTTATTTTCTTGTTATTGTTTGTTTATTTTTTTATTTGATTGGCTAAATAACCTAGTTTTATAAGGATCTAAAAACCATAAAAGTATTATACAAAAAAGTAACAGGCCACCCAAGGTTAGATAGAAAAAGACAACAAAAAATAGCTATAGAGTACCGAGAGTAGTGAAATAAAATAGAATATAATAAGATCAAGAGGGGGGCCCTATAGTGTTTCCTTCTCCTCCTTAGATATATTCTCTAGAACTCCTTGCTTGATCTTTAAGACCTTTTCCCTCATTTGATTTCTCGGTCCTTCTACACTATCACTTGGGAAGATCATGCACAACCTTTTTTGGCATTGTACATATAAGGGTATTTTATTGATAAGGGTCAAATTGGGGATGTTGGGTGGGTGGGTATTTGTTACCTTTAGTGACTACTTGATAGGGGTCTAGTTTAACTTTATAGAATGGATAAAGGACTGAACCATCAAGTTTGCTTGCTTATGTAGTGCATTACACTCTTGATTAAGGCTAGAAAGGGTCAAATCAACCTCTTATACCTTATTGTGGATGTTATCAATTTGATCCTTGTTGTTTTTAGCTCATCAAATAGAATTAATTTGCCCTTCTTGGTGGCCTCTATAGAGGTACCCTCATCTATGAAAAATGACCTGAGCTTGAGAAAAAATAGCTTAAGTGGAAGGTATTCAATAGTGTTTTTAGATAGACTAGTTTGGGGAGTAATAACAAATAGGTAGTAGGACCTCGAGGTAGGGTCCTCCTCTAGGGAGTCCTCCAGAGAGTCCTCGATAGAAGTCCCTACACGAGGACATCCCTCCCTTGAAATGTTTGACCATGATTAACTAATAGTAGTATAAACCCTTGATGCAGAATGGGATTGGAATCATTAACTTAGTGGGCACGGGTTGCGCATTCCACTAACTTTAGAAGCTAAAATGATAGGCTGATCTTATAACCCATAAAGTGGTTTATTAATTGAAAATGATGAGAACATATTAAGGTATACTTACCTCTAATGTCATGTATCTCATCACCTAGAGGCATACCTCTGACCATTACCATGGGAGATCCACCAGGGGGAAACCCTTCTTATCTATTTTCATAAACTCATTTGTGTGAAAGAAGTACTAAAGGAGTTCTTGCTTCTTGGTCTATTCCTTATAAGCCTTTTCTCTTTTATATATTATACCTATGGCCTACCCTATTAATTCCTCCATGATAGTAATCTTGATGCCCCACATCACCACCTTTCACTTATTCCATCCAGTGATGAAGCTTTGAGCAACATCAGTATTGAGTTCTATAATCCATAATATTAGCTCTATGAGACCCCCACCTTAACTTTTTCCATACCTTCTTCTATCCCTACACCTCAAAACATGATGTAGGCTCTAATAGATATCTATCTCCCCCCATTAACATAGTGATAACAAAGCTGAGACACATGAATAGATGGTTCTGGAATAGATAGGTTTTAACTATATGAAATAGGCTTGGGATATATACTACCTTCCTTCATAATGGCAGTTCATGATTTTTAAAATCCATCTATTAATAGGAATATTTCACATGTGTGATGGAATGAGAACCCATTTATCCTATTGTACTTTCATCCCATATGGTCATTAGGACATTATTGAGGACATGGCCTCTTTTGTGCCAGTTAGTTAAAAGGTGGAGTTATACTCCTATGTTGGTAAGTAGATCTACCAACCTATTGCCTTCACAATATATGTGCATAATTTGGACCTGTGCCATGCCCCTCAAATGTATCTTGACATCATTTATGATGTCTTTAATAGTGTGAGAAGGGGTTATTTTGCCATCTAGGGCATTCAGAATGTTTAAAGAATCATCCTCCATAATGTTTCTTTGTAATTTGAGTCTGAAGGCCAGTTGGATACCCCAAATAGCCACCTTGGATTTAACAAGATGGTTGTTAGAGTTCTAAATGAGCCTACATAAGTAGTAATCATCTCTCCTTTTGATTTTCATATGACTCCTCCCCCACCTGTAGGTCCTGGGTTACCTTTGAAGGCACCATCAAAATTAAATTTAGCCCATCCTTCTGGTGGAGCCTTCTATTTTGTATGTTTATGGATGAGTACTTTTGAGGGGGAAATTAGTTGCTAAACTATGTCCCAATTACTAAATATTTATTGAGCTAAAGTAGGACCAAGGTTTTTTCCATGGGAGGAAAATCTTTTTAATTTTCTATGAGAACCTGGTAGAGTCATAGGAAGACCCCTTTAGGTTGGTGCCTTTTGTTTAAAAAGAAGCTATCATTATAGGATTTCCATATGCATCAAAACCAATGTGGAATATATAAGTACCATAGAAACTCTAATGATGGGAGATTCCAGGTTACTTTCCATTGATTTATGAGATCATGCACATTGTTCAATTTTACCCAAACTAAGGCGAATTTATTCAGTATCTAGTTAAATAATGTCAAATTGAAGGGGAAATTTAGAAATAGGTGTTGGATCATGTCCTTGACATTCCTACATAATGAGAATTTACTAGGAATAATCAATCCTCTTTTATCCAAGTTATCCACTATCAAGATTTTATCATGTGCCACTATCCAAAAGAAGAGGTTGACTTTGGGAATCAGATTCTTGACCCAAAGATCTTTCTAGAAATTCTATTCACTTTCTAAATTAAGCTCTAGGGCATGTCTTGAGGTTACTGTGTATGAGCCACTATATTCAATAGCCTATATAGATTTGTCTTCCTTATAGATTATAGGAATGTGGATCTGATTGATCAATGAATTAAGATTTTGTATTGCCTAAGCCTCTTTAGCAATGAGCCATTTAGTGGGGAGTAATTTCTAGCTTTTTGAACCTTCATTCACCACCCAGTAATCTTTGACTTTTGAGTCCCATATTTTATTGAGGTCCCTATACCAGTTAGCCCGGGTTTGTTATAAGGACAGGGGGTAGAGGACAACTAGACATCTTCCCAAAAATCAATTTTCTCCCCATTACCAATTTTCCATTTGATGCCTTTCATTAAAAGGTCCTTATAGTTGGTGATGGCCTTCTAGAAAGTAGATTCATCCTTAGGACCTTATTCCCATTGGAAGTCATTTGCTTCTATTCCTTTGAGGTATTCGTCTTTAACTATTCTTACCCATTTTCTATATTCCTTCATAAATCTCCAACCCATTTTTGCCAATAGGGCCTTGTTCATAGTTTTTATACTATAAAGAGCCAAACCTTTGTTTTCTTTAGGAAGATAGGATTTTTTTCATGTAATGAGGTTGTACCTAAATCTTTCTTCAGTGCCCCTCTATAAATTTTTTTTTAGATTTATTTAATTTTAGTGGCCACCTTGGAGGGTATTCTAAAAATAGATATTTGGTAAATAGGAATGCTTTGGATTGAAGCTTTGAGTAGTTGGTACTTCCTTGCCTATGTTAGAAGGTGACCCTTCTACCCTACCATATTTATTTATATCTGATCAATGAGAAGTTTACAAATCTCAAAATCCATTTTTCCTTCAAAAAATGGATTGCTAAAATGACTTGTCAAAAGTTTACCCATCTGGTATTCCAAAATTTTGGCAATTCATTTCTACTGAAAGAGAGGAGTGTTATTGAAAAATAGAGAACTCTTTTGAAAATTGATGCATTGATTCTAAACATACTCATTTTTTTAGGATAATTTTTGGGTGTTTGGCTTCCTCCATATAGGGTTCACCAAAGATAATGGTGTCATAAACAAACTATTTGTGCATGCTAGGTTCTATATTAAGAAACACTAAAATTCTTTTTATCAGTCCCTGAGTGAGGGTTTTCTATAGATTCTTACCCAATGTTTTTGATAAAATAATGAGAAGGTAAGGAGAGTGAGGGTCACCTTTATTTAGTCCTCTATAATCAGGGAAGATTCCTTTTGACATTTATTGGGGACAATCAATCGTCTTTTATCTAGGTTATCCAGTATCAAGATTTTATCCTATATTGTTATTAAAAAAGAAGAAGTTGAATTTAGGATTTAGATGTTTAACCCAAAGATGTTTTTAGAAATTCCATTCACTTTATAGATTAAGGTCTATGGCATGTCCTAACACCAATGTGTATGATCCACTATCTTTAGTAGACCATATAAAGTGGTCTTCCTTCTAGATTATATGAATGTGGATATGATTGATAGATGAATTGAGAGTTTGTATTTCTTCACCCTCTTTAGTAGTGAGCCCTTTAGTGGGGAACAATTTTTAAATTTTTGAACCTTTTCTGACCACCTAGTAATCTTTGTCTTTTGAGCCCCATCTTTGCTTGAGGTCCCTATACCAGTTAGCCTAGGTTTATTGTGAGGATAGGGGTGTAGAGGATAACTAAGAATCTTCCCAAAAATCAATTTTGTCCCCTTTACAAATTTTTACATTTGATGCCTTTCATTAAAAGGTCCTTGTAGTTGGTGATGGTTTTCCAAGAAATCATACCAATTCTTAGGACCTTCTTCCCACATGAAGTCATCTGCTTCTATTCCTTCTAGGTATTTGTCTTTAATTGTTCTTTCCCATTCAATATATTCCTTCATAATTCTCCAAGCCATTTTCACTAATAAGGCCCTATTCACATATTTGATACTTCCAAGGCCCAGATCTTTGTTTAATTTAGAAATATGGGGTTTTTTCCATGTGATGAGGTTGTACCTAAATCTTTCTTTAGTGTCCCTCCATAAATGTTTTATTTGGATTTGTTCGATTTTACTAGCCACCTTGGAGGGTATTCTAAAAATAGACATTTGGTAAATAAGAATGCTCTAGATTGAGGTTTTGAGCAGTTGGTACTTCCCTACCTATGTCAAAAGGTGACCCTGCTACCATATTAGCTTTCTTTATATCTAATCAATGAGAGGGTTCATAAGCTCAAAATCCATTAGATGTTTTTGGGGTAACCCCACTGGTTTTGGGGTAACCCTAATGTTAGATGTTTTCCTTCCTCTTTTGATTTTGGAGTTTGTGGTAAACCCTTGATTCGGGAGAAGATATCGATGGGGATAAAGAGTCTCAGAACACTTCCCCCAATATTTAATGTTCTATAGACACTTCAAGAGGGGGGAGATAGGGGTATCTTCAAGAGGGGGAAGAATGGAATAATCTAAGATATCAAAGAGGGGGATTTTATGAACTAGAGCACAAAGAGTAATAAGGAGGGGGAGGAGGGACGTTAAGGGAGAAAAGGTGGGGAAGGGGAACTTGAGATAAAAATGTGGGGGGGGGGGGGGGGGGGCGGGGCAAAGAGGGAGTTAGGATAGGTTTGGGATGGGAGAGGAGAGGCTCAAGACTAGGGGCAAGGACTGGTCCACTTGGGGTAGGGGTGATGTGCTTGAGAGGGGTGACAAGCACCCATTGAGAGGATGGGGGTGGAAGAGGGGGTCCCAAGAGAAAGCCAGGGGAAATGGACTTGGGGGAAAGGGTAGGGAGACCTTGGGGAATCACCCCAGGGAGAATTTCTCACTTAGGGACATCAAGTCAAAAAATGAATCAAGAGGAGCAAAAAGGTTATTACAAGGAATACCATTCAAGATACTAGATAATGAAGAACTTGGACAAGCTCTAAGAGAACCAATTTTGGGAGGTTGTTTTGACTATTGATCCTTCTTTGGTGTTACCTTCCTAGACCACTTATGTGTGTGGGTGGAAGAATCCTAACATTTCTTCAAATAATCTCTCATCATATGGCTTAGAATGTTGTAGTGTGGTTATATGATTGCATTATTCTCATATAATATTCTCTACATCCATTTTCCATATGTTGACTTAATCTTAATCTCATGTAGTAGGGGCTTATTCATAGGCAAAAAAACATGCACATGGATACAACCTTTCTTATATGAGAAAGAGTGATTAGTTCAATATTAATGAGTTATCCCAAAGCCCTAACAATACCAATGATGGCATTCATGTTCCAATACTCCAAGGGGAGTTTAGGAAGAAGAACCCACATTATAACATCATCCATGGTGGTGTTGTTGAGATTTGACTTAACCATCCACTTTTGGATAGCCATGCTTACCTTGCCCATGAGTTAGGGCCCTTCCAAGAAAAACCTTATAAAATCCTCCTACAAAGAAAAATTAAATAGGAAGATACCCACTTCCAAAGTGACCACCTCTAGGTGTCCTTTGGGTTTTTGCCTTGATTTGGACCAGTTACAAAAAGTGTCAATATTAAGTTAGAAGCCATTCACCCTATCCAGGATGGATTTAATAAGTTTCATGTCAGCCTACTCCACCACAAGGTTAGGAACATGGATGAAAATATCATTATTAGCTTCTTCCAGGAAAATTTGAAAGTTTAAGAGATCTTGACCACTAAACTTTTGCCTTTAACCATGTTCACCCAAGATAATTTAGGGGCACATGGGTCAAGCTTTTCTTAGTCAGAGATGATCTTGTTTACGTACTCTTGGGTGAGATTCAATTCATTTAGTCCTTTGTCTATTGGGTGAAACCCATGAATGGAGTCATGTAGGGCCATGTTGAATATACAGTGAGCGTTATCATCCAAGCAAATTCCTTTTGGTATCCAAGCGATGTCCACATGACTATTCTAGTTTTCCCACCCAAGCAAAAATTCAAATTGCTGAAGGTCCTTTGTAGTGTAACCATCCTCACTCTCCATCTCAATCTTAAATTTAATATGAAAAGTTATTTAATTATTATTTTATTATCGTTAAACATTGTATTTTTATTTAGTTAGTATTTGAAAGTACTTGGTTAGTTTTATATTTATTTATTCATTGTTTTAATTATCTTAGTTTAAGTTCATAGAAGTTTGTTGATTAGTGTTATAAATAGT
The DNA here is from genome assembly GCA_037957365.1 of Torreya grandis. Taxonomy (NCBI): domain Eukaryota; kingdom Viridiplantae; phylum Streptophyta; class Pinopsida; order Cupressales; family Taxaceae; genus Torreya; species Torreya grandis. The sequence goes on from JARHVA010000266.1 coordinate 2,171,590, forward strand.
TTATTTTTTTAGTATTAGTGTTAGTTTTTAGTGTTGATTGAGTATGATAGTTTTAATTTATCTTTCCCTATTTGTCTTTAATTTCTATTTTGTTTATTTGTCTTTGGATTTCTTTTGTCTCTTTCCTTTTAGTTTGTTTTAGTCTTGTGGCATTAAGTTATTGATAAGTTAAAGAGATTGATAAGAAATTATATCGATCATAGATATTTCCTTCAAGGGTTACCTCTTTCATATGTTTTACTCTATTGGATAGGTTATATTACATATTTCTAAACGAATTCCTATTTTATTATTGAATAATTATCTCATTTTTGAATTGTAATGATGCATAATTCAATGTTTAATTTGTTAATTTATTTCCATAATTATTAAAAAATATCTCTATGCATAATAAGATCATTTCTTATTCCTCAGACCCCCTATGATTAAATTTGTCCAATTTCATCTTGACCTTCATGATAGGTGAAAGGGTTGATTCAATTTCATAACAATTTTCACCATCAACAAATTTGGCTACTCTGCTAGGGAGATTTTTAGATATATTATCTTTTTCTATTTTTTCTTCTATAATTTATTCTTATTTGTTTTGATTTTTATTATCCATGACCATTGGTGGTCCCCCTCCTATAATTCAACTTGAAATTGATATTTTTGAGGATTAAGTAGATATTTCTAGTAATATTACTCACTTTGTTTCATATAATAGACCTTATTATTTACATCATATTCTTAAGGTTATAGCTAAGGAAGAAGATGACGTAGTATTTGAAATAGATCCATATGATAATATTCATTGATAAGATCAATTTCATAGTTTGAAATAAAATCATTGCATTTATCAAGAAAGAGAATAGATTTTGGTCACTAATCCTTAACTTATAATTCATTTTGTTTTTAAATATTTTCCTTTTGATGATTGTATTATCCCTACTGACCTGATGATCTTCTGTGTTATTGGCTTGACATTTTCCTTTAAATCATGTGATACATGACACTCAAATGTAAATATACACTTATTTTCTCCTATCATTTCATGCTTTTTAATAATTTCATTGGGAATAAAATTAGTTTGCCCTACTTTCTTTTAAAGTCCCTTAAGAGTACCATCCTGCTTCACCAAGTGAATGAAACAAATCACATCTTTCACCAAGGCTTGATTCTCCTTCTATTTAAGTATGGCCAACCTCTCTATAGTGAGGAGGTCCCCTTGGGGGTTCCTCTTTTAGGGAAGACCCCCTAATAGAGGATCCCATCGAGGGATCCTACCAACTCTCTGATCACATCCCCCAAGATAGTTTATCAAAGTCCCCCTAATGATCTCCCACTTAAAATATTTATCCCCAAACCAAAACCTATTACTATAGAATTGGGAACCCCTATGAAGACAACTTGGAAAGATAAAGCCTTTATTATGGATGAGTTGGAAGAAAATAAACTATAGCTTGAGAATTTCAACTCAAAGGTTCATCAAGCAAGTTTGGGTTTGGCTAAACTCATTCAGGATTGGAATTCTTTCCATAGATAGGCTGAAGTCACAATTTAGGATTTCATCCTTTCTACATAGCCCACTCAGTCCCCTATTTTTTAAACACCAAAGGTTTTAAAATCATCCCTAAGGCTCCCCCAAGGGGGTCCTTCCTAAGCAATCTCTCATGCAAGCTAAAGGAAAATAAGACCCTAGAATGGTCTTCCCTAGAGAAGTAGTTGAAGGCCCTGAGAACCGCACCTAGGCTGAAATAGCAAAGTAAAAATAGATCATTCCAATGAAGGACATTGTTGCTGCTGAAGATCTTTAAGAGGGACTCTCCTCCTAGTTATTTTTGGTTTCCTATTTTTGTTTTCATTGTAGTTATGTAACTTTTTGTTTTTTTGGATTTTTGGCCCTATTGATGACCTATTAATACTCTTATACTACACTTTGGTGGTTCCAGGTCCCTTTAAAACCTAGCTTTTACCTTATCAAATAAAAAATTGTATTATCCGTATTGACTTTAATACAACTATACAGTTAAACCAACCTAGTCAAGTAGTAGAACCTACTAGAACTTTAAATGGAATAATGTCTAGAGTAGAGAGTTTAAGACCTGATTTTAGGTCTATAGAATAACAAAGATAAATTATAATTCATTGATAATTAAGTTTATTTTGATGTGGATAATGATCAACCTCTAGTATATCCTTAGATTCATGAAAATCCCATTGATATTGGTACTCATCCTCATAAATTACTTTTGCTTAAAGTAATCAATATACCTAAATTCTCAATAAATCCTAATGAATCTTGGGAAGATCATTTAGATAATTTCAAGTTAGTTTGTGTTACTCTTATTATTGTTAATGAATATGTTTCTCTTAGAGTATTTTCATAGATTTTAGAAGGTAAATCTTATCAAGCCTTTATTAGCCTTCTTGCTAGGATTATTAAAACTTATAAAGATATAAAATATTGGTTATAACTTTTTTTTGGCAAACTTATACAAGATTTAGAGTTACTCAATGAACTTGTTAATATTTATATTAATCCAAGTGTAATGGTTTACCATTTTTATAACTAGATTTACTAAGTTATGTCAAAAAATTCCTCATAATGTTATATCTTATAAAAACATGTCTAGATTATGTTTTTTTAGTACTTTTCACTTAAAGCATAAAATAGATTTAGAAGGCATGGATATAGTAGATTATGATGAAATTATTAAGTTTTGTATAGAGTATGAAAATATATTAAAACATGTTGGTTTCAAAGATAGAGCTTCCATAGATTCAACTTCTAACAATTCATAAATTTTAAAATCCATTCATAATCTTGGTAATGAGTTGGTCACCATCAAGTGGAAATTAAATGAATTATAATCTTAAGTAAAGTAAAAATGAAGAACAAGTTCATTATTTTAATATTTGTGAATTATATCATGATCCTAACACTTTTATAATTGTTAAAAAAATTATAAAAATTCTTTTTGAAAATAATAGTATTTCTATTGACTTGGTTGACAATATAAACACGTGTGATTCTAATGAGTCTTTCAAAAACATCAAGACCGATAATATTTATATTGTAAAAACAATGCAAAGGGATTACAATTCCACATAAAAATATAATTCTAATAGAACTAACAATCAAATTTATTATTGTAAACAACTGCACAAGATAAAGATAAAATTGCACATGCTATTACTGCTTATAATCCCAAAAAATTATTCAGTATCCTCCTTATAATCCCAAAAATTATATTCATACTCATCATATTGATGTTTGTGTTATTAATATTATTGATTATTTAGATATAATAAAAACTATTTTTTATTTATTACAAATTTTTGGTTTATGTAGACAACTTGATAAAATAAATGACACAATTAAAAATCTAAATCCTAAAAGTGTAGTAGTATTTCAAGAATAATCTAGTAATAATGAACATAGCTATTCTTTTCATCAATATGTTGATTCTCCTACGAATTATATTCCCCCATTTTATATATTTGTTAAAATAATTGACAAAGTTATTCATAATTATATCATTGATATAAGAGCTTCTAAAAAATAATGCCTAAATTTATTGTTGATTAATTAAACATATCTTGTGAAACTGATGATAAAAAACTTACTAATTTTTAATCTTGTTCAACAAAAAGTTCTAGTAAAATCTGTGATATTATTATCAAAATAGAAAAAGATGAAAGAATTAGTTGTCTGTCTAATGTTCAGATTTTAGATATCCTTACTAATTATGCTATATTATTAGGCAAAGATTATTTTAAAGAAACTAATGTTTTCATGGGTAAGGATACAACATGGGTGCCTATAGGTAATTAAATTACATTCATTTATAGAGAGGAATAAAATAATATTCTCATAGAGTACATACCACTAACCATTATTTATGTAGAAACTAGAATTGGTAGTTATGAACTATTGACATTAGATGAACTTAAAAATTAGAAGTAAAATGTCTTTTAAAGAGATATTATATGATATTTATTCTTTGATGGAGCTTTTTTGCAACATGGTAGTGGTGTTGGAATTATTTTTATATCTCTTATTGGTAAAATATTTTGCTATGCTTATAAATTATCATTTGATAATATTGATAATATAGTGTAATTTTAAGCTTTGTGATTGGGTCTTAAAAATATATTGAACTTAATATCAAACATTTTGAAGTCTTTCGATATTTTGAATTGATAATTATGTTAGTTATAAAGATTTATAAAATAAAATAGATCCATCTTCATAGTTATACTCAAAAAAATTTATTACTTCTTGAATTTTTTAAAGTTTTTAATGCCACTCATATTCTTATAGAATTTAATTATCGAGGTGATACACATGTTTTCATTTCTAATCCTATATTAAGTGAAAGTGAGACAACTATTGAATTTTATTTTTTTAATATTTTTAGACTTAAAATGCCTAATTTTAATGAAAGCTGACATGTCTTTAGTTATGATGAACATATTGATTCTTTCTTACAAGGAAATTATTTTGATCATGATGATTATGTGTTGAATTGTGATGATTATTTTCAATTAAGTACTAATAAATTATCTACTAGTCTAGTCAATATACAGTCAATGTTCACTCCTAATGATTAGCTAAATATTTCACATATCAAGGATCCATCTAAGATAATAAAAGGTGTGACTATTATTATTATTATTATTATTATTATTATTATTATTATTATTATTATTATTATTATTATTATTATTATTATTATTATTATTATTATTATTATTATTATTATCCTTGACACTAAGGATAATCTTAAATATTTCTATTTAGGAATTCAATGCATAATTGAGGGAAACGTTCAATTTGTTAAATAATTTAAGGCATTCATTAATGTTTTTTTTTTGTCATACAAATACCTAAAGGATTATCATACCACTATAATTAAACATGATATACCTATCAAACAATGTGTGAAACTGTTAGTTAAAATATTATAAGAATAATCTTCTTATTAGAAGACACCATCAACAAAGAACTTGATAGTAATTCATGAAAAACAATTAGGATTGTGAGCCCATCTTAATAAGGTATTTATTATATTATTTTATTTGAACCATTCATCAACTATTATCTGATAATATGGGATGTTTGGTCATGTCATTTGATAGAATTTTTTAAATGTTAAGATGACAACATATGCTACAGGTTGCATGCTATTATTTTTATGAAAAATGTCTATTGTGCAAGTTCCTAATATAAATAAATTTAACATTAGGTTAGTGTAAGTGAATACCTCTAGTTTCATTAACAATTTGTGGGGTTCATAACTCTAAATTCTAGTAACTTATCCACATAATCCTTTTGATCTAGGGACAAGTTGTCTTTATCCTTGTAAGGCCAAGTATCCTTGACCTCTATATAGGTTGTTGAATAGTGTTTAAATTCTAAATTTAAAGTAATTCAATAATTTTTTGTGTCTTTAAACTCTTACTTAGTCCTAAAATAAAACATCAAAAGGGAATGTTCCTAGTTTTCCACTTCCATTTTTAAGTAATTTGAGCTTTGAGCTAAATTTGAAATTTAGGGTTTTTAGTCAATATGGAATTCTATATAGTATTTGTGAACATAAGAGTGCAATAGGGGGAGATTATTATTGTGTTAGTGAATAAAATAAATTAATAAAAAACACACTAATCTAACACCCTTAGCCTATCTCAAAGGAGGAGATTAGCTAATAAAACAAAAATAGAAAACACAACTAAAACATGAAATAAAAACCTTCCTTCACCTTCCTTGGATGTTCCAAAATGCTTGTTGTAGTGGCTTTCTTGGTTTGTGCTCATGAAGTCTACATCAATGAAGTATGGCTACCTCCATCTACACCATTTGTGGCTTTGGCTTGGCTTAGCTTGGATTAATATTTGGGAATTATAACACTAAGATGTAATGATTTTTAATGCATTTAGGAATTATAATTTTAGCATAAAAGAGATTAGAATTCAATAGGCAAGGCCTCCTATTTATAGATTTTACAAAATGGTCAAAATCAACTTGAACCATCCATCTTAAGTTAGAGATGTGCGGCTAAGGATTAATTCAATTATGTAAGTAAAATTCATAAATAGGATCATCAATATTTAGGATAGAGGAGCATTTAATAGGCATGGGAGGGGTTAACCTTGATATTTTATGCATTTATGGCCTAGGGATGTCTTCCTAAGACATGATGTCATTTGATGATGTAGATATTTAATATTTATTTTAAAAATATATATTCAACAAGTTCCATGTAATTATTGATTAGGATCATGATTTGGTTTAATTAGCTCTTAAGCATTATTAAGCACTTTGATGCAAACCTTGGCTCTTTGAGCATAGATTACCCAAATTGGTTAGAATGTCTTATTATTGGCCCAAATTTTGATTAGATTAGAATTAGGATGCAATGTTAAATGAATTGAATCCATTATCCCATTTAGGATGTTGTCAATAAAAATAAGATATGCATGTATCTTGGGGGTAAGAGATTTGATAGAAAAATCAATCTAGAGCACTTAGGTATAAAATTAGCATTTTGACTCAAAATGATATGATCAGAGTTAGTTGGCCAATAAATTTCATTACCCCATTTAATGATACCCTACCTACAAAATTGACACTTGAATATATCAATTTTAAATATTTTAAAGTGTTTTAGTGTTTGTAGGCCAAATTGTGCATTTTGGTGGAAATTGGTCAAAAAGCTTGGTTGAACATTATCGGTGGCCAATTTTAGGTGTCTACAGTTTTCCCATGTTTGGGAAGGCATTGGAAGCTATAGGCATAGTAATGTCTTCTCAAATAATGAAAATGTCTTGTATGCTTACAAATACAATGGTGATGAACTAACTATATGATGCCCCCTCAAGGGAATGGTTGGCACAAGTAGGTCAGAAAATGGTCCCTCAAAAGAAATAATGGAGACAAGGGGACCAAAGAAAGAAAAATGATGGGATAAAAACACAATGAGTTTGAAAAAGTAGTCAAACCATTGAGAATGCAAGTGAGATGGTGTATAATGGTTTGCCTAAAGGTAGTTATAAAAATTGTACCTCGATAGTGGTAATGTGGCATGAAAACACAATGATTTTACCAAAGTTTTAATCATTGAGAAGATGGAGCTACCCCAGTTAGGTTACAAGATAACAACATGCCATTATATGAGTAGGAAAATTAAAGGGGTGGCAACACAATGATTTGCCCAAATGTGGTTCTAGTCATTAAGAAATGCAAGTGGGATGGTGTGCAATGATTTACCCAAAGGTGGTTATAAGCATTGGACCCCAATTATGGAAAACATGATTGATTTGGCCAATTATGAGGATAATATGATATGGAGGATAAATATGAATTGACAAAACCTACTAGTAGGGTGATGCTCGCTTGAACTAAACAAAGGTTGAAAATTTTTCATTGTTTAACTACTCTATGTAGGATATGATTGGGATTGAATTGGGATGTCAGTACCAAAGAGATGTCGATACCACCATTACTAAATAGACTTCATGAAGCTAAGGTTTGTTATATCATGGGTTTGTAGGCATCATGCTATAAAATCATGAGGACTTGGCCAAAATATACATAAGGACTAACTCCCATAATCTAATACTTAATAGAAAATAATGCACAAATAATAGAAACCATGATGATAATGTAAACGCATGAATATGGATGGATTTAGTTGTGAGTGTGGGAAAGGAATCACCTAATGAATGCACATAGACTAAATCAAGGCATCTATACAAAAAGCAAATAAACATGCACACAAACAAAATAATCAAAGAAACAAATAATTTAGTTTTAATCCATACGAACATTGCCCCTAGAAAATAGGTGAAAGCTTAAAAAACTAAAAAAATAGGGGAATAGAAGAAAAGTAAAAGGGTGGCCGATCTATCTCCTTATGCACTAGGTAAGTGTACGCTACCTACATAGTTCCATGGACATAATATCCAACAAAAGATTCAAGCCAAATGTAGTTCTCTTAGAAAATGGGAAGAAAATGATAACAATTGAAAATAAATAGAATGGACATGATATAAGAATATGAATGACCTTAAAAAATATCAAGTGCATGGGATAAAAGGCCAAAAAGGATGGGAAAACTAAGTGACAAGTGAGTGGCTTGTAGCTTATTAAGGGTTCCCAGAATACTTAAGGTAGAAAAGTAGTCAATGTTTTTGGTTTTTTCTAATAGTTTTTAAAATGTTTTTAGAATTTTTGGAGTATCTCAACTTGATCGAGAATGAAAAGACACTAAATGGTTCAAGTTCACAAAATGGTCAGAGTGTTACTTAGGTTTCTTGTAAAATAGTGAGAGCGTGATTTAAGTTGCTCAAAAAATGACAAGAGCATGGCTTAGGTTGCTCACAAAATGGCAAGAGTATGGCTTAGGTTACTTAAAAAATAGTGAGAGTGTGGCTAGAAAGGGTGACTAAGCTGACCTCATTAAGTATCGAGCACTAGCTACATAGTCCTAAAGTAGGACCTCAAGTCACTGTAGTTATACCCTACAATGAAAGAATCTGATTAGTGTAGCAGTCAATTCAAACAAAATAGGCACAATTGGGATAAAGGCATAATATGGCATAGTAATGGCTAGTTGGTATGTCAAGGCTCAATAAATAAATGTTTCCCCTAGTTTTCCCATAGGTGGTTATAACTAGGACACAATGGCATAGATCAATAGTACTAATTTATCCATAGGTGGTTATAATTGGTAGCAAGATTGGTGATAAAAAGGAATAACAAATGAAGGATGTAACCACTAAAACTTTTATCATACTACTCTAAAATACTATCTTTGTCTAAAGTTCTTGAAACAACTACTAAAACTGATTAAATTCATTGGTTCTAAAATTGTGTAAGTAATGGAAAAACTAAGGTCAAACGAGCTAGGTAGATAAGATTTAAAACATGCTTGGTCAATATAATGGAATGGTAAAATGGATAAGTAATATGCTAAGAGGAATGATAAGAATGATATCCATACAAAGAAGAATAGTGATAAACTATCATAACTAAAATGGTCCTTATAGATAATATACCATAGTGCTCAAGCGTAGTACCGCTTGAGGTGAATAATATTCATTGACTCAAGAAGTACATCTCCATCTGGTGTGGTGAGTCTGTATGCTCCTTATCCATAATCTATAGTAATGATGAAAGGCCCTATCCATTTTGGTTTGAATTTACCTTTATCCTTATTCTCATTCATGGTATTATTTTGGTTTTCTCTAAGAATAAGATCACCAAGTTCAAATATTCTATACTTGATGTACCAATTCTAGTAGCCTTTTAGTCGATTCTGATATTCCTAAAGATTATTGAGTGTAGTTTTACATTTTTTATCAAGTAGGTGTAGAATTTGTAGGTGATCTACTCGATAGTCATGATCATCTAGGACATGATTGAAAGATATATGCAGTGAAGGTAACTCAACCTCAATAAGAAGAATGGCCCCTATACCATAAACAAGTGAGTATGGAGTGGCTCTTATGGGGGTATGATGATTGGTACGATATGCCCAAAGTGTGAAAAATATTTTAAGGTGCCAATCATGACTGACATCATTAACAATCTTTTTGAGAATGTTAAAAATGGTTTTATTCGATGCTTCAGCCTGGCCATTACCTTGAGGTTAATATGGCATAGAAAAATGTTGTGTGATGTTGTACACGGTACATAGCTTGTCAAAATACTTGTTCTTGAAGGATATTCTATTATCAAATATAATGTTAGAGGGGATACCATAATGGAAAATGAGATGGTTGAAGATGAACTTGGAAATCTATTTTCTAGTCATGTAAGAGAGGGGTATTACTTTGACCCACTTAGTGAAATATTTAGTGGTGATAAGGATATGTTTATGGCCATTTGAAGATGTAAGATTGATTTTATCAATGAGTTCAAGGCCCCATGTAGCAAATTTATATGGTTTCAACATTGGTTTTAGATTCTTTATTAGGGCATGAATGAGCTTGACATGCCATTGACATTTGTCACACTTCTTTACATATGTAGTTACATCTGCATCCAATATGGGGCAAAAATGAATAATACGTAAAAGATTTTTAGATAAGAATATCCCACTAGAGTGGGCTCCACATACTCCTTCATGAAATTCCCATAATGCTATTGTAGATTTTATCAAAGTTAAACAATGAAGCAGAATTCCATTAAAACTATGGCAGTAGAGGGTTGATCCAAGTAAGGTATAACAAATGGAGTGATGGATAAAGGCTTTGGTTTGTTTTTGGGATAGGTCAAGTGGTATAACTTGGTCATGAAAATAATTGTAAAGGTCTCAATACTAGATATAATTAGGACCAACAGTATCATAAATCATGACAATGGTTGAAGGTTCATGAGTTGGTGCAAATAAATTCTCGATAAGAAATTGATACTCTCTAGCTTTGTCTATTCATTGAATCAAATATATGATAGTAGCCATGGAATTTTTAGTTATATTACTATCCCTTGGTATATTCTCAAATTGGATATCTACAATTTTCTATTTTAGAGTGTCAACCATGGCTTTATATGGAACCAACTTGTCATTTTTGGTCTAAAACTGGTTTATAACTTGATTGATGATTAACTAAGAATCACCATAAACCTTGAGATGAGATATGTTCCACTGTACTACCTATCAAATCCCTACAACAAGTTCTTCATACTCAACCATATTGTTTATAGAAGGAAAACTAATTTTGAAATATTTAGGAATTAGATCCCCTTGTGGTGTAATAAATAAGAGGATTATCCCTAATCTATGTGTAATAAATGATACATCAAAATATAGCTTCCAATGATGCTCTTCAAGAGGTATATCAATGATGGTCATTATGGATTCCTCATGAAATCGCAATGTAAGTGGCTCTATGTTTGTAAGGGGTGCTTCAATAAGTTGATCTGTAAGGACATATCCCTTAATTACCTTCTGATTGACATAATCTATGTCAAAACCACTAAGAATCATGATCCATTTGGCCATTATTCCTTGTAAATATATTTTATATAGTAGATAATTGAGTGGATCTACTTTTGAAATAACAATGGTTTTATTGTTTAACATGTAGTGTCACAATTTTTAAGCTGTGAATACCAAGGCTAGATAGACTTTTTCAATAGGCGTATAGTTTTGTTCATATGTGACCAATGTATGGCTTAAGTAGTATACTTTATGATATTTTCCATTATCATCATGTTGAGATAGAAGTTCCCCCAAGCCACCATCTATAGCTGATAGGTACAAAAAAAATGGTTTTCATGGCATAAGGGGTAACAAAAGAAGCAAATTTGCCAGGAAATCATTTAGCTACTAAAAAGCTATTTGATAGTGATTATCCTAGTAGAATGTAACTCCCTTCTTTAGAATATGTTTAAATGGCTGAAATTTATCTGCTAATTGAGATATGAAGCATTGAATTGACTAGATCTTGCCCTACAAACTATGGAGTTGCTTCAAATTGGTTAGTGGTGGCATCTCTATTATAGCTTGGACTTTGGATGGATCTACTTAAATGCCTCTATGAGACATGATGAAGCCAAGTAATTTGCCTGATATTATTCTAAACACACATTTATTTGGATTTAATATAACTTTATACTCACATTGTCTTCCAAATATTCTACGTAGCACTACTAGATGGTTAGCCCTAGTTTTTTATTTGCTTAGTATGTCATTGACGTAGTCTTCAATATTATCGTGCATCATATCATGGAATATGAAATTCATGGATATTTGATACATAAATCTAGAATTTTTAAGACCAAATAGCATAACCTAATTATAGAATGTTCACATGGAGTGGTGAACATTGTTTTGCGTTGATATGCTAGTGTTATTATAATTTAGTTATGTCTTAAAAAGCCATCTATATGTGAAAGCATCTCATAACCCATTGTGGATTTAATGATCATGTCAATATTAGTAAATAAAAAGTCATTCTTAGGGAAAGCTTTGTTTATCTCTCAAAAATTAGTATAGATTATGATTCCTTCAAGCTTTTTTCTAACAGGTACAACATTAGATATCCATTATGAGTAGTCAATAGATTGAATACATCCTACTTTTATGAGTGTTTCCAACTCTTTCTTTACTAATACAACAATGAGAGGATGCATCTTTCATAGATTTTTCTTAACTATTTTGGCATCAATATTTACCACAAGGTGATGTAAAACCAAGGTAGAGTCCAAACCTGGCATGTTAGAATAAGCCCATGCAAAGATATCTAAAAATTCTCTCAATAGAGCTAAAAAGACTTCATGTTCCTCCTCAGTGAGGGATGTGCTCAATTTTATCCATTTTGGGTCCGATGGATTCTTGATGTTTACCTCTATTGTATCTTTTACTAGAAGGGTTGAGCCATCTTTTAGTATAGTAGGCAAAGATTTGAACTTTTTGGACTATATCAGGGTCCTCTATTAGGACTTGCTCTTCAACTTCTCTTAGGTATGATGAATCTAAGTCCCCCAATGGGAGATATATCCATGTGATAAAATAGTTAGAAATTCTTGAAGAATTTGATCAAATAGTTGTTGTTTCTCAAAACTAAACTTAGATCCATAGCCAATTCATCATTGGTGGTCTCTTGGTCTAAATTCAAAGAAGAATGAACACCCCCATCTAATGGCACCTAAAATAGGTTTCCACCACTAGAATGGCCTTTATCTTTACTTTTAACCTGGTCAAAAAGCACCTCAAAGAGGTTTTCACTTTGGGACCTCAATGTTTTTTTATTTGTTTTAGATAAGGGTGTTCACTCGCTCTCCAAAACAGGCTTCAAGATCTAATGTGATTGAGAATATTGATTTATGATCTCCCAACAAAACATTGTCTCTAAGGATTAAAAATCATAGAATGCCTTATTGTTCTAAAACTCATCAATCAATAAACTAGATTCTTATTGGTCCCAATCTATTAGTTGGGGATAGTATAATGGCAATGGGTTATTACAAATGATTGGGCTAAGGGTAGATATGGCATTATTATCAAACATGTTAATCTCAGCTAGGTCATCAAAGATAAGTCTATGATCAGACTTGGATTTGCTATTAGCATCATCATCACTAGTCACTAGTGATGGAATTTGAATAAGATATGTGGGGTCACCTCCAGGTGGTTTAAATTCAATTCCATAGGGTCTTTTATATTTTGTCATGGAAATTGGCTTAATGGTTCCTTGTTGATTTAATTTGAGGCATTTTCCTTCATAGTATTGATTTTACATGATCTTATTAGGAATAAGATCCATTTCACTCTTATAATAATAAGCTTGGTTGTTGTTATAAAACCATGATTCATCTCATTCAAGAGGGTCTTGTTATTAGCTAGATGCTGGTATAAACGTGACTGGTCCTGGATTATGAAGTTTGTCTTTATTTTTTCATTGCCAATGCATGTGTGGGGTAACTTTAGGTCTTCCAAAGGTCTTTAGATTCTAAGTAAGATTCAAAATATGAAAGGTATCATGGGTCACATATTCTCCTAGGCCATTAGCCAAAATGGTGTAATGATTAGAAGCTTCAAGAGGTGACATATGGGAAAGGGAATCTAGGGTATTATGATCTATGCAATTATCCTCTAGAGAATAAATAAGTATGGCCTTTACTTTATCTTGCTTGGAACATTGATTCATATTATATTGGTAATTGTAGCTTTGAAACTCATCCACAAGATGTTTGTAGTGTTCATATGGGTGTAAATCTCCTAGAAAATTTGCTTCCATCCTTGAGTGAGATAACTTGATACATTAGTGTAGCGTTGATAGGACTACATGAATCTCATGTAACCAAGGCCTACCTAAAATCATATTATATGACAACTCCAGATCAAGCATATGGTAAAGTGTATCATGGGTCAAAGGCCCAATGATAACTAGTAAGCTAATAGTGCCTTGTGATTCTCTCTCCTGATTATTGTAGGCTTTGATAGTTATCATTTATGGTTGGAGATCTACCATTGTGTATCCAATAAGCTTGATGAGCTTTAGAGACACTATGTTGATGCATGATCCATTATCTATAAGGACACATTTCACTTTATGTTATTCTATATAAACCTCTATGTACAATGGATTATTATGGAGTAGGCCAACGGAAGACATATCACTTTGGTTAAATATGACTTGTTGGGTGGGATCTAGGTGTCCAACCAAAGCTTGAAATTTATCAAGGCATATGTCATTGGTAATAGTGGATTAGGTTAAGAACTCATTCAAAATGTTCTTGTGGATTGTTGACATTCACAACAAATCTAAAATAGAGGTCTAGGTTGGTGTCTTTTAAAATTGTTCCACAATATCAAACTTATTTCCTGGGTTAGTGGTAAATAGATTATTCCTAGGTTGAATAACTAGTTGGATAATGGGAAAAGTGGAAAATGGTTATGAGCCTGGGATGGTAATTCATGACCTTCGAGTTGTGATTTCATAATTAGGATTAAGTATAGGACCATGGTTACTAACAAGTGGTTGTAATGGTGTGGAACCAAATAGGATAAGTCTCAGTTGTTGGTACACTTGTATATGGTCATAGGGCAAGGTCGAGTTATCAGTATAAGGTCTAAAAGTGGGAATCCCTATTTGTTGATTCACCTATGTGTGGTCTTAAGTCAAATAAGGATTTCCAAAGTGATTGGATTGGTTTGGTATGGTTAGAAATGATCTTGTATGATTAGAATTTGGTTCAAGATTAATGGAGATGATATTAATGCTACCCCCTACAATATGACCTACAACCTTATTGTAGTCATGTGTAATTACATAGTAGATTTATTGGTTGTTACCATTTTGACCTTAGTTTTATCCATTACTATGATGTTGTTGGTTTTGTTATTGATTCTACTAAATCTATTAGTTCTGATGGTTTTGCTAGTTTGGCCTTTGATTTTGATACTATTGTTTTTGTTGTTGCACTTATTGTTATTGTCATTATTTTTATCGGTTATCCTATGGAAAAGGGTTTTGATAGATGCCAAGAATTTGATTAGAGGTGGAAACACCAGCATCTAATGTGATCTCCCTATTTTCCAACATATTTTCAATTAAATGCCTGATTTTCACACATTTTCATAAATAGTGCTCATTGACCTGATGATACAAAATTCATTTACATGGTACCAATTAGGATAAGTGATGCCTTGAGGATAATGCTTTGGTATAGGCCAACTAATCAAATTATTAGTGACAAGTTTGTGAAATATAGACTTAATAGGCTCTCCAAGGTCACTAAAAACAAGTTGCATAAGCACAATTCTCCTTGAAGTAGGGTTTTTTAATGGCAAGGGTTATGGAATTTGTTGTGTGAGTCTTGGTTGTTACACTTTTGGCATTGGTTGAAGAGGTTTTTAGGTAGGATTAAGTTGAAAAGGTGGTGTAGGTTGATAAGATGATGTTTTCACCATTTAGACATGATATGACTTAGTTACTCTATTTTCTACAACATTCCTATTGTGGTTGAATTGCTTTGGTCTATCTTGGTTAGTGTCATGTACCGGTTGTGATGCTTTCACTTGGATTGGATGTTGATTTTGGCTACTTCCTTGATTGGTAACTTGGTTTTAATTAGTTGAATTAAGAATTATGACTTCTTTATTAATGAGTGCTTGCTTGATCAACAAACCTTTGTCAATGATCTCTTTAAAAGTATGTGCACACTACAATTCTAGATGATAAGCTATCTCACTATGTAAATTTTTAGTAAACATAGTGGCTAATTATTTATCTGGTAAATTATGAGTGAATTATATTGCAAGTGCTCTCCATCATTGTAGATAGCTTACAAAACTTTCACTATATTTTTTTTAGTTTGCATCAAATCAACTAATGAAATCTCATGCTTGAGATTATAGGAAAAGTGTTTCATAACCTTATCTAAAATATCATCAAAATCAGCTACTAAATTTTTAGGCAACTTCAAGAACCACTCCAAGGCTTGTCCAGCTAAGCTCCTTGGAAACAACAACAAAGGGTATATATCGATATATGCCACTGGATTTCATGCAACAAAGAACTCGCTAAAGTGGGATTTGGGGTCACCTTTCCCCTTATATTTATAAAAATTTGGTGGCTCATATATCAGAGGGTACTCCATATTGAAAAGATAGGAACACACATCATCCAACTTAAACATTTTAATCTATTTCCCTACTTGGATGGTGGTGATTGCATCCTTCATTTATTATAACACTTGTTCTAGAAAAATTATGGGACTATTAGCCTAGATGGATGGTTATGTGGTCACATTTAAATCACTTTGAATATGGTATGATGGGGTTATTTAGTATACATTGGATTGGTTGAGAAATAAACTAGGAATATGCATATGTGGATTATGATGTACTTGTTAAAGTTGCACATTTGGTTGTGTGATATTCTAGTTTGGGTTGGTGATGAAGGTTTGAATTGGAGGATTTTGAGGTTGGGATGGAGGGATATAATGATATTATTCCTATTGGGGTTGAATAAGGATATTTTTTTGACTACTCAAGCCTTGTTGTTGAGTGGGAACTTATGAGCCAAGACCCTATGTTTGAACTTGTGGTATGCTCTACAAAAAAGGAAATTGTTACCTAGTAGGTATTTGAGAGACATTAGAACCCCCTTGTTACATGAATCTTAGTTGGGAAGTGGATGCATGTTGTATATTAAGCACCTATCACTAACCAACATGAATACACTATTGATTAAACATCATTTGGTTTTGAATTGACATGTTATTATGCAAAGAAGAAGGTACATTTACTACTACCTAATGAAGTGGAAATTAGTTTCCCCTTATTGAGGTGGCAATATGTTTAGCTTCTATTGTGTTGGTATATTCATTTGTGTCTATTTTTGTGTAATTTTACTCGTCACTTGTTGAGGAGGAATAGGATTCATCACATTCTGTTATTGAGGCATGGCATTGGTTGCTTGTTGACTACCTAGTCCTATTGGTTGTGTACTTAATGAAACATCTGGTTGAGGTTAGGATACATAAGCTCCCATTCCAATATTTTCATATCCACTCATGGTATTAACTAAAGGCATATGTTGTTGACTAGTTGTTTGGGTATTAGTATCACTTTGATTTATATTGAACATTGCTTGCAAATTGTCCACTATGTTTTGCTCATTATTTTGCAAGAAGTAGAAGAAACTTATTCGATAATTAGCATATGAAATAACTTATCTACCAAAGTATTTTGTGAAAATGGGTTTAAAATTTGATTCTCTTGACTAGTTAACTCTATCAAAAATCCTATTGAAGGAACTAAGTCAATAAGAGGTTTACTCACCATGGTCATCTAATTGAAATTGTGTGCTAGATTTAGGTAGGTTTGATATGTTATCTGCATTTGGTTAAATTGGTCTTCCATGAGGTTCTTTCCTTTGTTATGAATATTAGCGTCTTGATATGTTATTTTGAGTAGAGTTAAAGGATTGTTAGAATAGGCCTATTGAATATACAATATGTTGTGAGGCATTCTTACTAGGCTTGGCAGACTTTCATGAGAGAAGTTTGAAAGAAACTTAGACCCTAATTATATGGATTTAACCAAAATCTCATATTTGTTCTCCAAAAAATGACACTCAAAAAAAAATGATCATACATAGAAGGTGTATTAATATAGTATGATTGTTGAGGAACTAGTTCTTCAACTATGGGTATCGTAGCTAAGTATCATACAGTTTGTTCTTGGTCTTGTTCTAAATATGGTGGTGTATTAACCAAATAGTCAACCACATTATTAATCCCTGGATTGTACATGAGTCCACTAAAATTATAGGAATACATGTTGGGATCCATAGGAAAGTTTTTTGCAATATAAAAGGAAGGGAGTTCTACAAACTCTAAAAAAATAATGTCTAAAAATATGATGTTCAAACTTGCTCTAGATTCATCAAAAGGATGGAAAGGTTTATGCAATTATTTGTGATAAAATAAGATAACATTAAGTATCCAATGTTACACATCTTATACAAATAGATTAAATAAATGGGTTGAAAATTTAAATGCCAAACTCTAAGTTTGAAGTGTTTCAACTTAGTCTAATCTAGGAAATAAACCATTGCTAGGTATTTTTGCCAAATACGGCATCAAAAGAAAGGCTCAAAGAAGGCATGTGCTAGGACTCTTGGCCAAACAACATCAAAATATAGACTTTGAAAATAGATGAGATTTTAATCTAACGGATTTGAAACACTTCTAACAAAAACCAGGCGACATGAACTTGATCAAATAGGTATAAGGTATGAAACAAATGGCACTTTAGAGATAGTTTATTTTCTCATAAATAATGGTATAATAATTAGTTATTTTGACAAATATACTAGACAAATGTGAATGGCATAATTTTTCTAGACAAAGATTCATAAAGGTATACTCATATTGGCTTGAAAAATGTGTACAAACTTGAACTCTATGCCAAAAAGGTTATATGAAAAAATGTTTTAAATGTTTTGGGAAGCGTAATAATGCTAGACTACTCAAAATATGTGACAAAAAAATTTCTTCAAAAAATATATAAGGAAAAGATGGTTTCTCACAAATTTGGTAGCATAACACTACCTTTCTTAACTCAAATGACATACACACCTTCAATGTTTTGACAATATCGCTAAGGCAAAAAAGTATGTATTCAAATTATCATAATGGAAATAGGATGGTAACACAAAAAATGTTTGGTACATAGACTCGAAGTGCAAGTGTTTAGCACAAAATGAATTAAGTCGACCAAGTGGTGATAATGATTATGAGTCTTAAATGGCCTTCAACTCAAATTGGAAATTGAACCTAAGTTCACTCAAGTTTAGTGAAAATGGTGAACCCACTTAACACATCAACCCTATGAACTTATGAAAATGTAATTTTGAATTTAAGTTATAAATGAAGGAATTAAACAATGTTTGGTAAAAGTCTAGGCTCAATTAGGTAGCATAACTGTGCCAAAATGGATGATATGACTCCAAGTTTTGATGAACTTTATATAAGGCAAATTGATGATTCACATGGGCAACATAATGCCTCTTTGTTCAAATAAAAATGAGGGCCATGTGTTTTTTTTCTGCATCCTTTTTTCGCACCAACTTTTCACTCCAAACAAGACTTTAATCTAGGATAAAACCAACTAATTAATCACTCTTAGATCCTAAAATGACAAGGTTGCTTGGTATTATTGGAATACATCATTTGAGAGGATTTTAGTGTTCATCCAAAAATTAAAATGTGCATTATATAGTATGGTTTTTACACCCCCACCCCTTCTCTCAAATTATAGTATTGTGACATAGACCTTGAGGTACACCTTGTACCAATAACACTTCCATGGCAAGTGGGGATTTTCTATAAACTACAAGGTTTTGAAAATTTATAAGGGGATTAATTATATAATGAATTTCACATCACAATGCAAAATAAAATCATGTAATTAGGTTTCCATGGAACTTGGCTTGTTGAGAAAAGGTCTTACCATTTTTACAACTACTACATCCATCACTTGTTCAGTGTAGTGCTATGTCCAAAGTACAGATACGTCCCATGTATAAATCCAACACTATAAGGTGTTTTAACCACTCAAAACTCTGATCCTCTTGGGAGTGGTTGAATTTAATTCCAAGAGATGAAACCTCAAGTCAAAAATTCCCTAAATAACTTGTGGGAGGTAATGAAATCCCCCTCATAAGCCAAGTTTGCATAAAATAAAAGACATAATAGAAAGACTTTAGGGTCATGTCAAGATCACCTAATACATTTGTGAGTTTTTTGGGAATGCTTTAAATGACATTATTTTTATGTATTGGACTAGGATATTTAAAATAATGATGATGTTTTTGACTCTAAGGGTTCCCTAAAGGGGATAAATGGAAGAGCATACAAATGATGTCCCTCTCTTTGCCAATCAAAACTTGGATAAATGAGTTTAATTTTAAACACCAAATGAAAATTTGGGTGGTGTTATTTTGACCCCTTGGTCTTAAGTTGTAACTTTGAAAGAAAATTTTTGTCAAAACAATCAACTAAGCATCTAAATTTTTCACTAAGCCTTACAATAAGCTTCGTAGTCCATTTTAAACATTCAAAGAAGGTCTACAAAGCATGATTTAACAAATTTCAAGTTGGTCATATAATGAAAAAGTTAGTATGTCCTTTAGCTTAGAAGCTATTTTAAGTTTTAAATAATTAACTTGGGAAAATGAAGTCTCAGGTTCACATAGTGAAATCATGCTATTTCATAGAGCAATCCTGTAAGTCACAAGGCAATACTGCAACTATGGAAGTTATGATATTATTGGTAAACTACTCATTGTTTATCAATAATATTTCACCTCAGCTAGTCAATGTTGCTACTCTAAATATAATACCATGACTATAAATTTTTTTATATTGTCTAACTGCTAATAGTTTTTTACAATCCCATGACTTGGTTAGGCAATACTGTGAGTCAGGTCAACAATCCCATGACAGTCTAGTTTTGGTATTGCAATATCGCTACTAGTTAGTAGCAAGATTACAATGTCACTACTCATGAGTAATGGTATTATCAAAATCTATAGATAGAATCAAAGTTAGTGAAAAAAAGCAACTAAAATACAATATCGTAACTGTGTTAGTACAAATTTGTGACTTTTATAAAAATATGTTTTTACTAATTTTTTCACTCTTTTGGGCCTCCCACTCCAATATTATGCATAAAAAAAATTAGTGGTTTGTTTTTAGGATCCTTATGACAAAATTTGTGAGTCTAGGTCCCACCAAGCATACCATTTGTGAATATAAGATTATAATAGTGGGAGATTAGTATTGTGTTAGTGAATAAACCAAATTAATCAAAAACACACTAAACTAACACCCCAAGGCTATCTCAATAGAGGATCTTAGTTAATAAAAAAAATGGAAATCACAACTAAAACATGAAAGAAAAAACTTCCTTCACCTTCCTTGGATGCTCCAAAATTCTTGTTGTAGTGGCTTGCTCGATTTGTGCTCATGAAGTCTACATCAATGAAGTATGGCTACCTCCATCTGCACCATGTGTGGCTTTAGCTTGGCTTGGACTGGCTCAATATTTGGGCATTATAATAATAAGATTCAATTATTTTGAATGCATTTGGGCATTATAATTTTGTCATAAAAGAGCTTAGAATTCAATAGGCAAGGCCTCCTATTTATACATTTTGCAAAATGGTTAGAATCAACCTAAACCATCCATCTCAAGATAGAGATGTGTGTATAAGGATTAATTCAATTATGTAATTAAAATTCATAAATAGGATCATCAATATTTAGGATATAGGGGCATTTAATAGTCATTAAGGGTTTTAATGAGGCATGGGAGGGGTTAACCTTGATATTTTATGCATTTATGGCCTAGGGATGTCTTCCCAAGAAATGATGTCATTTGATGATGCAAATATTCAATATTCATTTATAAAAAAATTATTCAACAAGTTCCATGGAATTATTAATTAGTCTCATAATTTTGTTTAATTAGCTCTTAAGCATGATTAAGCACTTTGATGCAAACCTTGGCTCTTTGTGCACAAATTACCTTAATTGGTCAGAATGTCTTGCTATTGGCCCAAAATTTGATTGGATTAGAATTAGGATGTGATTTTAGATGAATTGAATCCATTATCCCATTTAGGATTTTTGTCAAAACAAAATAAAAAAGGCACGTATCTCATGTAAGAGATTTGATAGAAAAGAGCAATCCAGAGCACCTAAGTGCAAAGTTGGCATTTTGACTTGAAATGATCTAATCAAAGTTAGCTAGCCCATAAATTCCATTGCCTCATTTAATGATACCCTACCTATAAAATTGACACTTGAATATATCATTTTAAAATCTTTTAAAGTGTTTTAGTATTTTTAGGCCAAATTATGCATTTCCATGGAAATTGGTCAAAAAGCCTAGTTGGAGGTTATCGATAGCCAGTTTTAGGTGTCTATAGATGTATGCAGTTTGGAATTTGAAAAATGTAATCTAATTTGACCTGGGAACACAACATATAATCCATTTTATTATCTTTTGAATTCATTTTTTGAATCCACCATGCACTATAATTAATTTTAGAGTAAGGGTTGTTGTCAACCATCCATCAAATTCGAATTTATTTTTATGACATTAGATTTCATAGTTTTATTTGACATGTGGCATTTAATCATTATCTTTAAATAATTAGTCATATATTTTTAATCTTGTTATGATTTATCCTTTTATGTTTATCACTATATCATTGGTTCATGGCCTTTTAATATCGTTAATCCATGGTTGATTGTATCAATTTAAGATGTGTGTCATCTTTCCACTTGGTCACTTAATTTTTATTGTCATCAAGTCTTTGAGCCATGTCAATATATGAAGTGATAAGGTGATGATACTTGTCATGGTATGTGGATTATGACTTTCTATAATTTCCATGTGGTATAATCAAATTATTACATGTGGTGTTTATCTATACATATGATGGCATGTGGTAGTTTGGCATTAAATTACCTAACCTATATCTTGTCCTTTTATCCATTAGCTTCTATGCAGTGAGATGTTTACACATGGTGTGACCTTGTTCGATCAGATGGTTAGTTAATTTATAAATGTATCCAAATGTATCTAGGCCTATGATCAAATTATATTGAGACATGTGAATCAATATTATTTTATTGAATGATCTTGAAGTTTCATGATTTGTGATTTTGGATTGGGAAGAATGATATACTCTAGATGGAGACATGTGGTGTGATATCACTTATTTATATCATCATAGTACTTCATAATAATTGTATCCTTCAAATTCACATGATGAATTAATATAGTGACACTTGGCATAATCTTTTATATTTGATTGGTCGCATAGTTTTGATACTTATAACATTGAAATGTCTTTTAGATATAATGAGGACATGATTCATGGAATGATCTTGTTTAGTCTGATGCTTAAAAATTGATAGTTTGAATAGACATTGATAACATATGGAACATTAGCAAAAGAATGACACTTTTTAGCAATATGTTAACCTATAAAGTGCAAAATTGACAAACATGGAAATTAATGATTAACTTAGTTAATATAATAAATAAAATAGAAAAATATAAAAACTAAAATAATATCTCAACTTAAGTTAAAAATTGTAAAATAAAAATGAATAAAGGTACTTAGGATTTGGTATGAAAATAGTTTAGGGAAAATTTATATATTTTTAGGGACTAAACATAGTATTTTTAGGATAAATGAATCTATTGTAGCATCAATTTTCACCCTTATAAATATTTATTTAGGGTCCCTCCAATTGAATTACACTATGGGAACAACCCTAGGTTGTGAGTCACCTATGATAGGGTTGAACCTCTAGAGAATGCCAACTTCTTCTTGATGAATCACCTATATTAAAGATACTACTAAGAGAAGGGTTAGAAAAAGGGTAAAGGGATCCTAAGAAGGCTCATAGGGTGATGCACCAAATTTAAATGAGAACTCAATTAAGCATGAAGTGAACACTAAGGAAGCATAAGACAATGATTGAAGGCAAAGAGGAGTTCTAAGACTCACTGAGAAATTGCATCCATGATAGAAATAACATTAATTCAAAACTATAACTAACTTGAAAATACCATAAAAGAGGTAAGAAATAAGGAAAATGGATATGGAATAATCTCCTTCACAAGACCATCATGCACAAACTTGCTCAACACTAATCAAAAGGGGATAGATAGGTAAAGAAAGTCTTTATTGCTTTAAGATGTATTTCATACAAATTTTGATAGGGTATAGTCTTATAAAATGAGAGTCTTTGTTCTTCTAGAATTGAGAGAATTTATTATCAAAAGTGAGAGAGAGCTTACCAAAAAAACGTAAAATAAAATAGATATAAGAGAAAGGGGGGAGAGAATGGGAACATGCCATCTGAGATCATTAATTGAGAAGACACATTTATTGAATTAATGTTCCACCATATTTTGATCAAATAATAGATAATATATCATAGATAAAATAACCTTTATTTGTCTCAATATCCTCTAAATCTTCTCATTGGTTGATCAGTATACTAGAGGACAAGAAAGTGTCTAAGACAATGAATTATGATCCTGTTATAAAGAAAAAATCGTTAGAGACATTGAAAATATATTAAATACTCCAACTACTTTCCCTAACCACTAGATCTCCATCTTGGAACTCTATACCATTTTCTACTTGATTTGATCATGAAGACAAAATCTTCATATCTTGAATTTGATAGGTCCATGCTTATGTTGGCTTTAAGTGGCTACAAGGTACCTGCTTGTTGAGGAAATGACTATGTCAAAGGATGAGACACATATTCATAATCACATATTTGTACCTACTTTAAAATTTGATCATAGGTCTTACTATAGATCAAAACCAATCTATTTTATTAGTTTTCCTATAGTCATTATGTCCATGTAGATCCATAGGTTGTGTAACCTCATTCCTAAAATGTATTAGGTTTAAATAAACCCATTATGTCTAAAATTTATCAATAATTGAGATTCACCATTAACAACCTTGACTATATGAATGCATCTACTTGACAATATTTGACAGAGCTCTAATGATGACATATGCCTTTGAAAAATTTCTCTTGGTTCAACTTGGATCATCTTCAGCCTCCATACTAAAATCCCTTAGCTTTAAAATTTTAATATTGACCATAAATTTGCTTTGTATGATGAACCTGAGCCATTGATTTACCTGAAAGCTTAATGCATTTAAGACACTTGTTAGTTTCTCACTTGTCCCTAGGATACATTGAGCTTTGACCTCTCATTTGCTATTGATCTACCTTTACATGAATGAACATGAGCCATAGATATTTTGTGAGTTACCATGGTCATGACACTTGGCATCATTGTGTTTAATATTAATATCCTATGACTCTTTGACTCTCACTTGCACCAATAGATCTACTTTTTACCAGTGAATGTGCTCCATTGATCTCCTTAGACCCATTGACTCAAGCTCACTGCATACCATTGGATCAATATTCTACTCCTGATATCATGCCACTTGTCACTAATGTGTTTAATTTTATTATCCTTTAAATTGTGACTTAATGCTCACCATTGGATCTAGATTTCAATTAAACACAGACTGTTGACCTTGTTCTAAGGACCTTTTGACCTTTTTGACTACCCACATGCCATTAGATCGACTTCACACTTTTTGATCTCATATGCACCATTAGATTTGTGTTCAACTTGAATCTTGTTAAGGATTTATAAATCCAAATGGATACTTATTGTGGCTCAAACATGACATCCCTATGCATGTTTCATTCTACTTTTTCAACTTTGAGGACTTAGATCTTGAAAAAGACAACTCATCAAGACATGAAATTTGTAAAGAATGCTCAAGTCATGAAAAACACCATGTCCATGCAATTATTTGACCCTATTTTACTTTTCAAGTACATATATCAAATGTGTAACCATACTAATCTATTTTGTCTCTATGTGACATGTTTGCGATGGTTTGGTTCTCCTAGACTTGTGCAAGAACATTCAAGGCTCAAAATGAGTTTCTAAGACCTATGAAACCTTCTTTATATTCATGCACGTCATGATCACCATGAGAAACTATTTATCCTTTTCATATTTGTAATAATAGACTTAATTCCAAGATATTAAATCACTTACTCAAACAATAACTCTGCTTAGCTGACACTCCATACCAAGACCTCTAGAAACTAATCCATCTAGGCAAATTTTCATATGTAAACCAAAATTGGCCAATAAGATACCTATCTAATTCCTTTAAAATAGGTCATGTTTGTCATAATAAATGGTGAATCAATGGGGAAAGGCTCCTTAGTATTTGAGAACCCAAAATGTTTGGTTTTATTATCATGCATGAGTTACAAATTTATAAAGATTAATTGATAAACTAGATAACTAAAATAGAATTCAACATAATCATGAAACATACTACCCCTTATAATTTATCAAATCATGTGTGATTATGTGAATGAAATTTCCCATGTACATGAGAGTTTTAACATAGATAAGACAAAATTTGAGGTCTCTTGACCTTTTTTTCTTACAATTTTTTAACCTATTAAGCATGTGTATACAGGAAGTTAGGAATTTCTCTGTTTCCAACCATGTGTCCATATCCCCAACATAGATACCTTTGATTCCACTCTAATAATTTTTATATTCCCATATAGGAATCCATATCCCAAATAGAGATTACTTTAATCACCCCTCTTCCATGATTTTTTTATAAAACTTCTTGGAAAAAGGGTTGGGAACCATCATTGGCTAGGTGTATGGGAATAAATTTTTTTATATTACATATTTCACTCATGTTTTGTATTTATTAATGTTATTATCTCTCAAAAAAACATTAATCATGAAAATATTCAATTAATCTTTCAATATGATAAGTCTTTCTAAAATTTTCATGAAAATATCAAAGCAGCTTTCAAAAATCTGAGAAATTTATTCAATCTAGATTAAAAAATTCCATTCAATCATGATGCATACCTTAGTTCCAAGACCCAAATGCATTATGATCTGGCCCTTGAATACCCTTAAGTGTGATTAACATCCCTATAGAATAGTTTTTTTCAATGTATTTTCAAGTGATGAAAATGACCTTATTTACTAGCCTATGAAAATAGGAAATCTAATCTAAGAAAGTAGGAAATCTAATATAAGAGATCAAAAATATCTAATAAAGTAGGAAATATAATCTAATCCTAATGATAAATCATAACTCACAATCATTTTTAAATGCTCCCATTTTGAGTATCCATGAAATGGTGTTTCAAGAATTATCCATTAACTGGGAAAGTTAAGTCATTACCTTGAAGATCTTTCAAATGAAAAGAATTGTTACTTAAAATTGTATAAAAATAATGTGGTCTAATCCATAATGGATTGAACTCATCATGTTGTCATTTATTTTCATGCACTTTATCCAATAGGATAATTAAATATTAAATCCTGAAAACTTTGATCTTCAATATTTTATCAAATCGTATCTTGACAATGTCCTAATGCTTGCTGAATTTTTTTAAAGATTAGAGACTTGATGATTTGAAAATACATTAAGGTTTAAATAAATACTTTTTTAGAATACGATGTGATATTTTTCCCACTTGATGTTTTAGATCATCATTTGTGATCCATGATCACGACCTATCTCTTACTTTCCCTTGATTATGGATCATAGATGTTGATCTAAAATGTTGAGTGGGAAAAAATCTCACATAGTATTCCAAAAAAGTATTTATTCAATTTTTTTAAATATTCTATTTATGTATATTCCATATGAACTATGTCTAGAAATCTACCTGAATTATGTCATCACATTTCTTATACCCTTTCATAAACTAATACATTAAGAATGATGTGGAAAATGGGTTGTTATCCATACACTAGTAGGAAAGGTAAAGCCTTTATAGCTTGTTTATGTATAGTTTTATCTTCCCATGATGCATATTGTGGTAACAAGTGTCATTCTCTTGGTTTTTCTATTATTGATTTATTTATGGCATCAATCAAATTATTGTTGGTAGATTCATCAACCTTATTCCATTATGGATAATAATTTGAATATAACTTAATAGCAATTTGGTTATTGTAATCCCATAAATTTAATCATGTAGATTGAAACATATGCCCATTATCACACACCAAAGAAACTGGTGTTCTAAACCTAATCAGAATATTTTCTTCAAGGAATTTAATTGCATCTTGTGCTCTAGAATTACTTATAGAAATAACTTCAATCCATCTCATGTAATATTTTGTGATAGTTAGTACAAAATTGTGTATATCCAATTAATTAGGATTAATAAAACCTAAAAAGTCTAGAACCCATTGTGCAAAAGGGTGTCCTTAAATCACATGTTGTAGAGGCATGATGATATGGATTTATCTTCTCTAAAACATTGTACTTTGGTGACAATTTATCATGTAACTTTGGATGTCCTTAAAAATGGTAGGCTAATAATATCCTATCCTTAAAATTTTGTGTTTTTATCATTCCTTGAAGGATGCATGTTGCCTATCTTATAGGGAAAATTATTGAGGATATCTACAACTTATTCTTTGGAAACACATCTCAAATAAATTCCCTCATATATTTTTTGATACAACACTCCTTTCTTGATTATTTAGTGTGTTTATTTGGTCTTTAATGCTTTCCTTTAATCCCTATTTATTTTATAAGGGCATTAACCTATAAGCAAATAATGAATGATATGGCTATACTAATCACCTTTAGCTATCTAAAACTGGTTATCCTACTCAATAGGGATGTGCGGATCAACATCTAACATCATTTGAATAATACCTTTTCCTCATATAATCTTAGTAGGTTTGATTTTTAGGTTAAATTCCTACAAGTTTTCCATCCATTTGCCTTTTATTTCACCTAACTCATTTTATTCAAATGTGAGCTTTACATCTAGGTCATGGATAATGGTATAGTTTTAATTACACATTATGTAATTCAAAAAATTTATGAAGGAATAGATACGCCTGTCAATTATATAATATTTCAATTATACTTATTTCATAATGGTGATAATGAATGTCATCATTAGTTCATTTTATTTAACCTTCTAGGTGAGCATAACTACTATAGTGTGTTCTAATGTAAATGAATACAAGAATAAATCCTTGGTGAAATATAGGGTGATCACAATTAGAACTTAGGAAACATAAATTTTGATTTCCTAAAATTACATATTCACTTCAAGTGCCCATTATTATTTTTCATCTTTTTTTAACATTGCATTCAATGGTTTAACAATTTATGTGAATCCTAAAATGAATTTCTAGACAAAATTTATCTTACTAAAGAATGACTTAAGCTCTTTTTTACTATTAGGATATAGAATATTTGAAATACATATAACTCTTTTAGGGTCAATAAAAATAACTTATTTAGTAATAACATGGCCCAATAGCTTACCTTGTGTGACTCCAAAAATACTTTTTCTTGGTTTCAATGAGACCCCATACATTTTGTATCTATCAAACACCTTTTGCAAATGGGTAACATGATCTACCTTATCTTTATAAAATATAGTTAGATCATCCATGTAAATAATGATGTATTTACTAATAAGTCCTTGAAAAATAAAGTCCACACCACATTAAAAAGTAGCACCTATATTTATTACTCAAAAAAACATTCTCTTATATGTGAAGGTTCCCCATTTAATTATGAAAT
Organism: Torreya grandis; assembly: GCA_037957365.1. Lineage (NCBI taxonomy): Eukaryota > Viridiplantae > Streptophyta > Pinopsida > Cupressales > Taxaceae > Torreya > Torreya grandis. Next base: position 2,200,780 of record JARHVA010000266.1, read on the forward strand.
AAGTTTTCAGATGATCATCATTCCCTACCAAAAATTGATTGTAACCTAAAAATACATATATAAAAACATCATCTCTAACTCACTAATTATCTGAATTACTTAATCTAGGGAGGGTAAGGGATAATTGTCTTTTTTGAAGCTCAATTAAGATTCCTAAAATCTACACACAGTCTAATTTCTCTATTATTATTTTTTACTATAACTAAATTTTCCACCCAATAAAATGTATGATATGGAATATAATTTTAGCATCCAACAATTTCTAAACTTCTTTTTTAATGAGAGGCTCTAGGATGGGATTTATTAGTCTTTGTCTCTATCAAAAAGGTTTTTGTTCTTCTCTAAGTGGTATGGTATGTGTGATAACTTGGTGTCAAAAATATTATGTATTCATAGGCCCAAGAAATCACATCCTTGTATTCAGTCAATAATTCTTTCAACCTTTGCTTTTCTTGTTCAAAATGTCTTAATCCAATGTTGACATGTCAAAGATGTTCATATGTTCCTAAGTTCACCTTGTAAAAATTAGCTTTTGTTTATCTTATGTTTTCCACTTTTTAGATTGGTAGTCTATATCAGAGACTCATTCTAAGGAGACCATCCCTTTAGGTATCTTGTTTTCTTTCAATTGAATGATACTATCATATTCTATTTCATAATTATTCATTGGGTCAAAATATTTTTCATCAATGATTTGTGACTTGAAAGCACCATAATTTCCCATGAACTGTATAATCTAATAATCATCATCATATACTTTAAAATTATCAACATTATCAGGGATTGAAGGACATGTACCAACTCTATGGAGATTTGTTGCATTTTGGATTTTTGAAATGGGGCCATATTTGTTACAGATGTAACCCATATAATTAGTTGTCAGTTTTTCTCTCTTGGGATTGATTTTATATTAAAATATTTAAATGATTGGAATAGTTACCAATATCTATACTTATATTTTTTTAGTTATGACAGATTTCATGGATACTAACTAGTAACTTTATTAAAAACTAGTTCTAAATCTTCAAGTATTAACAATTGTTTAACATTATGTTTTAATATTAATTAGAGCCCCAAGATCAAGGATTCATATTATCCAAAAGTGTTAGTACATGGAAACTATAATATAAAATTAGTAAGTTATTTCTTTTCATCAAGATCAATCAAATATATACCTATTCTTGAACCTTGTTTGGATTAAATACTATCAAAATATAACATCCATAATTGTGAATGGCCTTCAAATTATCATTCATTATTCTCATGTCTCATTATAAAATTACAAACCCCTACGTGTGATGACATAAAATCAATTTATTTAATTTTCAACATTATATTTTATGATTATGTATTTCATAGTTGGATCTATGTCAACCCTAATCTGATTGGAAACTCCATTTTATGATAGCCACATGTGTGAAAATTTATTCTCTATATATCCATTTAATTTTTTTGACTAATCACAGATCAAGAGTATACTAAGGGATGTGTCTTTTAAGTCACTCATATCAAAATAAGATTAAACCATATCATGTCATGTACAAATATAACATCATGTATAATCACATAAACATATAGAGAGTATGCCATCATAGTTATCAATATGTCAATCAAGCTATGTATGTAGCATATGTAATTCTAGAAATATAAGTGTCATGTCTAGATAGATTTATCAATGAAGCAAATAATAGTAATAATCATTAAATTATAACTGAATAAGACTATCCAATAAAAGTGCATGATATAGATCATCTCACGACTCAATGTTAAAAATATCAAAAATATCAAGAGTTAGTGTTACACATAGGGCCAAGGGTTTCATACTAGGGATATTAAGATGTCATAGTAAACAAGCCCAAGTGATACACACAAGGTACATAAAGATGTCAAAAATAAGGGACATAAATATGTCACATTAAATAAGGTCAATGGAAACATGAAAGGGACATAAATATGTCACATCAAATAAGGAATTAGGACCACACATTATAGAAAATATCAAACTAGCATATCATGCAAAAGAGTAACAACATCAATGAAATATAAAAAAATAAAAGACTAGTCTACAAAATCCATACATATTAATTTCACATCCTAGTAATATAACAAATCAATGTAGCATTAATACATAAGTAACTAATAAAATGTGTAAAACACACACACACACACACACACACACGCACACACACGCGCGCGCGCGCGCGCGCGCGCGCACGCACGCACGCACACACACACACACACACGCACATGCACACGCACACGCACACGCACACGCACACGCACACGCGCACGCGCACACACACACACACACACACACACACACACACACACACACACACACACACACACACACACACACACACACACACACACACACACACACACACACACACACACATCAACATGATATAAAGTTATATAATTATATAACATGTGATAGTAAAACTTGTGGAATAATATGCCCTTAGTATCAACATGGCCACTTGATAGTAAAAATTAAAACATAAATATGTCCATATGTACCACACAAGTGAGAAATAACATATGTAAATAATGTAATCTAGTAATACTTTCATACTTAAGTTTTGATTTTTACTTTTTTAAATATTTTGAATGTTTTTAATTTTTGAAGTATTTGATGTTTTTTTATATTTTTAAAATGCTAACCAATGATCACATCAATGGAATGACCATGAGGAATCCTATATCAAATAGTGTAAGTGTCAACCATTTTAAACAAAAGGTATTGGGTGTAGGTGTATCAAAATATGGAAATAAACCATGTGTTGTATGGTAACTATCATGTTGAATCCTCATAGAATACCATGTATGAAGGGCAACTCTAAAATTCCTAGGGCACTATAAGGTCCACTATATAATAGGATAATTTCTCACTACCTATGTTCATTGTGAAACATGTTAAACTATTTATGGTACTAACTGAGTATATGTTATATGAGATGATGGCCTATATGAGCCTTGAATAACTCTTTGATGTGATGAGCACTGAATAGTTAATTCTCTAGTAAGAAAAACTAATTTCCTTTAAATTTGGTGTATATAAATATCTTGTATAATTTTAACCACTTTCTTTATATAATGATCACATGTGGGTGTATCAACCAACTATGGTAGTGGTGGGGGTGGAAGAGGAGATACCATTGGCTATAGAGGGTATTCATATTGTATACTTATAATTGTAACCACCTTGTTTTATATTATATACTTAAGACATTTATGTAATTTAGATGGTATAATATGAAACTTTTGCATCTAATGGAATCCCAACAACATGTCAAAGAGACCATATCTCTATAAACTAACATTGAATTACCTAGTATTATAGATCCTTAATTAAAAGGTATAACTATGTTTACTAGTGTATTATATATCCATCTATACAATCCCTTAATTGTTCTTGATGTATCTTGTATATCTTGTTGTGTGTATCCAAGGAATGAAGAAGTGTCATTGTGCACACGTTATCACTTGACCCATTTTTTATCATGACACTATGTATGGGTTGTTCATTAATATAGGTTCATAGGAATAGTGTATGAAAATATGAAGCATCATAAAAAATATCACTATCATCAAACTCAATCATAAGAAACTATAGATAGGTGTTGATAAGTGTACCAATAATATCATCTATTGTATGATCATGTGTTTCATGTCAAGGATGTATATTGTATGTGTAGTGTAATTATGAAGTATCCTTAGTATTTGTCCTCTCATGCTTGGTAAATAGATCATTGAATATTTTAAACTTATTATTTCCACTATTTTGTGGTCTAGATTCCTCTATAAGGGTGCTCAACTTAATAATGTTGGCATTGATAACATCTTGTATCTTATGTCTTAGTTTGAAGCATTTATTTATATAGTATATTATAATTTGATGATAGTCATAGTATGAATTTGTTATCATATTTATTTGGTGTAAGCCTATTTGTATATCTTATGGAGGAATATGAGTGATAAGTTTCCACTCAAGTAGATTTTGTAAGATTATATGAGGAGGTGATGGTAATATTTAAAATTACCTTTTCAGTGGAGTGATCAATTGTAGTCAATTTTTAGGATTTGATACTTCATTAAATATAATATTTGACTATTTATTTTTATCACTTGGTTTGACATTGTATCTTGGTTTTATTTAAATTTTTTTGTTAAATTAGTTGTATAGTTGAAATTGATTGCAATGATATGATAAGTGGCTTATGTTAAATATAACAATTACAACAAAAGGATAATACTTATCTTTTTTATTGATTTTTTAACTATGAATATATTCTAGTGATGGAAAATAAATTGAATTGATTATGTTATTTGTCTAGTTAAAGAACTATGATTCTATCTACACATAGTTGGTTCCATTAGATCTAGTCACTATTGATTATCGATACTGACTTGAGTGGTTAATAGTGACCTATATATAAATATGGGTCTATGACCATATGTTCAACTTCACCTATCTAAAAAAAAAAAATTATGTGTGATGTTTAACCCTAATGATGTGTGAAACTTCATAAATTAAACTCCTTCACCTTGAAATCATAAGTCTACTTATGAGGGTTAGAAACCTATAAAAACTAAGAAAGTGTAATCAGTTGAGCTTCCCCTAGTTACCTTCATTGATGATTGACCATTGCCTATGTATTTGATATTGTAATGATGAAATTCAAGCCACACATAGTTCTCCAACTTAGTGTGATTTTTAAATTATGGTCCTTTAATATATGAATGTAGATAATGATTTATATATGATACTTGATAATGATTTATTTGACTTGGCTTTAGTATGCTTCAAAAACTAGATTGTGACTTATCCTAGTGACTAATTTAAATTTTTAGAATAATAGGGATTATTTGATCAATGTGTAGTAGTGTAAAAATATGTCTTAGATAAGTTCCCTAATCCCCTATCAAGTGAGGACTTGATTTATATATATTCATTATGCCAAAAAAATGCTAGGCAAAATGGGTGACCCTAATGAAATTTTTAATTTTAAAAATTAATCATTACAGGGAGAGGGTTGGTACTATCAGACTTAGGTCAATATCAACTAGAAACACTAACCTAGTTTGACATTATTGACTCATGCATAAAAGGACAAAATTGAAGATCTAGAGTTGTTTTTTTAGGATAATAACCGTTTTTGAAATAGACATTGAGGTTATTGTAGGTGTGCAACAATAGAATGAAAGGGTTAAACTCATTAAGTAACATATCGATGTGAATGAATGGAGGGTTAGGAGCATATTTTTGTTCAAAAATAATGCATGGTAAATATGGTTAAATTTTGTCATTGTTAAGTAATTACTACCATATTTTAGTATCTAAACACATATTGTATAAATATTGAATCTAAGATACTTTTGGTTACTAATCGATAATAAATGACATGTATGACTCCTTGCATTCCTCCCCTTATACCTCAAGGTAGTGATGGATACCATCCCTCCCTTATTATTAATGTTAGGGTTATATTTGATGTTGAGATCCATGTTATCACAATACAAAGATGTAGGGTTCATCATCCTATTTCAAAAAGTGGAGGTGGTCAAAATGTCCCTCCTAATACCCCTCCACCTCTTATGGTACCAACCAATGTGAATAGACAGTATGATGTCATTGATTAAATTTAAAAATTCTCTAGTGAAGATCTCCATATTAAAATTTCTCAAGAGGTACACTATATATAAGGATATTTTATATACAACATTGTGTGATGTAACTTTACGAAATAATAATGAACCATTTTGTTTTGAATATATTTTAAATATATTGAATAATAGTGAAAAAACAATTTATTTTTAGAAATAAGACTTGCCTACTCAACATACTATACATCAAAATCTCCCTTTATTTATTCAAGTGTGATTTTTTTGTTTTGGATATTGGTAAAATAATGGGTTTTGAATGGATCCCATAAACTTACAAGAGAAAAATATAACACATAAGACCACAAAAAAATAGAGACTATATTTATAATATAAATCATATAAGAGTCAACCAAAATTTAGCATACCTTCAACAATAATTCCAAAAAAAAATCAATAAAATAGAATAAAATATACTAAAACTAAATTGATCCTCTAGGTCTTTGTGGGATTCTCATGATAGGTTCTGAGCTTGTTTCTTAGGCTCAGTTTTGGCATCTTTGAACATAAACTTCTTGTAATTGGTTTATTCATGTTGTCTCTTTCCCCTTTACTCGGGCCCTTGTTGTTGTCTTCATTTCTAATCTTCTTTACATGTCTTCCTTCTTGTTGATAGGGGTCAAGATATGTTTACCCCTCTACTTTGAATCTATGAGTTTTGTTTTTTACTCTTCCAATTTATTTGCACTTGCATGCTCTTACTTGATCATCTCCTCAAGATATAGTTTCATTATACTCATTGGATTCTTCCAAACCCCTCCACTTATTTTTCCAAATCCAACAGGCTAAGGTTTTAATAAATCAGATCTAATAATATTTTTTAAAACACTAAGTTTTTTTAGAACATCGATTTGCAAGATAATCTTTTCATCCAAACTCACTAGTATTACATTCATCACACCCTTCCTAATAAGTAGGCTGGTTATAGGTGCCTCCTTATCACACTACATTAGAGTATCCTTACCCTTTCCTTCTACTTTGAAATAGGGGAATACCATTATCTTTCAAAATCTTGGGCTCAACTATTCCTTAAACATTTTTTTAGAGATCATAGGAGTATAATTATCTTCCTTAATCATCAAGAGGGCCTCTTCATATAGTTAAACATCCTCTAGGTTCCCACTCACTTTATCTTATGTAATCTCCATCTTAACTTTTATATACCCCACCTTCTCCTTACACTTTTGAATATTTTTATCTTCTTGGGCTAAAGACTCCTCCATCATTTTCAAGCCATCCCAAAAAAATATATCACCTCTATGCTCCTCTTTCCCAAGCTCTTGAATTAATATCCCTATAATGTGTTAACTAACTTGAATGAAAATGAAAATTAGTGATTGATGAAGGATGTCATAATATGTGTTTAATTGTAATGCCACAACAAATATTTTGAAGGAATTAAGCAAATAGTATTAGAGACTAACTATAGCGTATTGCTTAAAATAGTTGAGAAGAATTATTTTTTTTTGATAAAGTAGCCTATGCTTACCTTCTAAAGTGAGATATTTTATGATCTGGAGGTAAACCTATAGTAAGGGATACGATAAGTCCTTTATGAGGAAACCATTCTTATCCTTTTGGATTTTGACACCAAAATTGAAAAATATTTTAATGAGTTCATTATTATTGAATTTAAATTTAAAATATTTAATTATATCATATAATATCCATATAACTTATTCAATTTCTCTTCTTTGATTTTCATGGTTAAACCTCCCATATTCACCACTTGCTCATCTTAATCCATAGAAAAGTCCTTTGATAGACTAGGATCATAGCCTATAATTTTCTGCATTTACCATGTTAACTCACCTCTCTTAAAAATTATACAAATTAAGTTATTTTCCTTTATCTTATAATTCAATCAAAGACAAGGTATCCACCTAAAGACAACCTCCAATTTTGTGATGCTTATATATTCATTCAAACCAAGACATAAACTCAAACCAAACATGAAAAAAATAATAGTGATTCAAATATTTGGATCCTCATTCATTCAAGAATTAAAATGTTTGGATCATCTATGATAAATCACACTAATATATAGGCTTAATTTATAAGACAAAAACATGAAAAATAAGAACTCACACTACTCTTCTCTACTCTACTCCACACAACTTGCTCCCTTTCATAAACTGACTTCTCTAACAAAATCATAGTATTCCTCTAAAATCTATAGCTTCATCATGTGACTCTTAAACTTACATAAAATTATTATAATTTACATGATTTTTTAGGCCTTTAGTTTTCAATATCAACACCTAAATGTCAATTAATGTTATAAATTTTTAGGTGATGTTTTAGGTTGTTCAATAACTATGAAAACCACCATAACATAAGTATCATTAACCTAATTGATATGAAATTTGAAAAACATCTTTAAGAATACATTTTACATCACCCATATAAATTTCACTTGTTAAATCTTACCATAGGTTACTACAAGTTACCACAAGTCATCACAGGTGAAGAACAACCTACCAAGTGTCGCATAATACACATATGATGTTTCCAAGTTGAATGGTAGTTATTAAAAATTATAATATTTTAAATTCACTTAGCTAAATGATATAAAATTTGAAATATGTAAATATAATTATATTTTATAGTAATCCAATCAATTTGGTAACCTAATTATTATCCTATCTCTTCCATAAGGTAGTGAACCATTAGGCTAGATAGATGCATGTTTTTGGTTGAATGATAGTCATAAAATCTATCATAAATTTTCCAACACTTATAAAATTGAGATTAAATTTGAAACATATTTATGATACATTTTATATCACCCCTCAAAATTTGGCAACCTAACTAATACTGTAGATATTTATAAAGGTTTTGAACCTTCTGTAGACTAGACAAATGGATTTCTAGATGAATGATAGTTACAAAAACTATAATAACATTGGATCCTTGTATCCAATTGATCTAAATTTTTTAAATGTTATTTTATTCTATAATTTATATCACTAATCCAAATTTAGTGATCTAAATCTTAACTCAGCTATTCCTCAAGGTCATGAACCTTTTATCAAGTGATACAAGCATAACATAAAGAATTAGCTACAAATTTTCCATGGTAACTCCAAATGATCTAAAATTTGGTACAAAAATTATAGGTGTCATATTATATGAACCCATAAAATTTAATCATCTAATTCCCTCTACATAGTTACCAAAATTAAGGATTATTTATGTTAATGTAATAGTTGGTACAGCTCTATAATGACTCTAAATGATCTAAAATTTTGTGCAAAGGTTGAAAGTGTCATTTTTTATGATGCCACCAAGTTATAACATCTAAGTCCTTATATGAAATTACAAAAATTAAGGAAATCTACTACTAGTGTAACAATTAATACACCTCTATGTTCACTCTAAATAACCTAAATTTTGTACATAGATTGTAACTATCAATTTTTATGATTCCATGAAGTTTTATCATCTAATTAATTTTTTAACATTACCATAAGTAAGGAAACTTCTTGCTAGTGTAATAGTTGGTACACCTCTACAGTTACTCTAGATGATCTAAAACTTAGAATATATGTTGTAATTGTCATGTGATATAACCTTAAAATTTTAAAGCATTTGATTCTTAATGTAGTTAAATAACCACTACCTAAAATAGTTGTCTTGATAAACCATGCAGACTGATAGAAATAAGAAAAACATATTTTCACTTTGTTCACAATAATAAACATTTTTACAACATCCTACTCATAGGTTAACAAACTTAATAAAATAAGGACATAAACACAAACCAAAATAAAAACCTAACCTAATTTTTTTTTGGTTAATGCAAGATTACCCTTCACCTTGGATGCTCCTACATCAGACACCTAGGGTAATGAGAATGTCCATGAGCTCTTGCTCATGAACTTACTATGAGATCATCTATAATTTTACCATTTTTTATAACTTTTGATGCATTCATCCAAGTTTCATCTTCAACTTCCTAATCCTTCCACTTGACTAGGTACTCATAGTAATCATCTCCCCTTGTCTTTTTTCCAATTCAAATGTCTAGAATGGCTTTTGTTTCCTATTTAGCTTCTTATAACAATTGATCTCTCAAATCCATGACTAAAAGATCCATGATTTCACTCATTTTACCCTCAATATATGGGTATAAGTATACTACATTAAAGATAGGCAATATTCTTACTCCATCTAACAATTTCGATTCATAAACATTAGTTGAGAACTTCCTAAAAATCTTGTGAGGTCCAATATTCTTCCAAGAAAGTTTGTTATGATCACCTTTAAGAGACCCATATTTACATAAATGTTACAAAACAAATTCCCCAACCTCAAAATTTAATTCTCTCATTCACATATCAACATGTTACTGGTATTTTCTAGCATTCTCTTCAAGTCTCTTTTTAACTTCTTTATGCACATCAAGCATAATTTGAAAATAGTATTCACCTTGCACACTTATCATATTCATATTAGTGGTAATTTTTGTCACTAATATTACACACCAAAATAGGGTGTTCAATCCTCATATATATTTGGGAAACATGGGAACACTTTTAGGTATGTGGGTGTACCTTTAGTGGAAGTGAGCCTCTATATTTAAAGGCTAGCTCCCTGAATGTATCTTGAAGTGATTCCACCTATGATAGTGCTTGATTATGGGGGAAAGAGTTAGAATTTGCATGAATTTAACATATTATAATTGGGTGATACATCACTATTTTTTCCACATGACCATCACATTTCATTCACTAAGAAATAAAGCATACAGACTAGACTCAAAGTCCTAAAGGATTCTAACTTGAGTGTTTTAATATAGAGGTGAGATGTATGAAGAAATAAAAGGAAAATGAACTAGAGGGAAAATTTCAAACTAAAATGATAATAATACACTTTAAAAGAGCCTAACACACTTTAATACACTCTATATGACCTATTAGAATGATAGTTTCTTGCAAAAGACATGAAAGGATAAGAAAAAGTAAAGGATGGAATCATTAAACTTAACCATTCATCACTTATCACACTTGAAAAATACATTCTTGAGTTCAAAACTATATTTATTGAATTATTATAAGTCAAAATCTGACATCAAACTAGTAAGGCTTCACCATACTATGTGTGGTCTCAGATTACAAAGTCCAAAATGATAGCTACTTATAGAATTTAAGAGAGAAGTGGGAAAAGAGAAGTCCAAAGGTCACTTAAAAATTTGTCATGTTGATAGGAGGAGTTAAATATGCATTAAAATGAAGTAGGGTATAGACCATGCAAGGTATGATAGGAAAAATATCCCTCCAAGTTATGCAACTCATGAAATGTGGCATGAAACTCCTACCTACTCAAAAAATTGCCTTCATCATGGATCATCTCTCAAGCATTTGAAACCGAATTAGAGAGAGTTGACACATATTCTATGATATCCATAATATATTATCCTAACTTCTAACTATCTTCTAGACACCTATGTTCACCATCTATTGTCATTGATTGATTTCTTAGACTATATTCTTCACATTTGGTGATCATTGTTCATCTTAGGTCTTTTATTAGAATTTCATGGTGTTAAATGAGTTTGAAGAGCTTGATTTTCTATAGAATGATCAATCCTACATATTTTCCCATGTGGCATTCCCTTTCCATGTTTCTGATTCTATTTTAAACTATGTCTATTGTCATTTGGACACATAGCCTCATCTTATCTATCTGGAATCCAATTGAATTTGATCTATTAATCACATTCAAAGTATTTTTGCTTTGTCCTTTAATGCTTGCCATTGATCATTAATTGGGGTCTTAATATTCTAACATCTCATATCATTTAATTCATTTTGATCTCCTTAAACTTTGACTCTCATTCACATCATTGGACATGCTTAGTATGATTAAACATGTACCATTGATTTTACCTAGACCCACTAACTCTATTAGGTTATCCTCATAACATTAGATCTAGATCTAAATTTGAATGCCAACCATTAGATTTTGCCCCATTTGAATTTAAATGGATATTTTATGAGACTTTATTTTGTTTTCTACATGCCCATCATTGGCATTCATATGACCATCATTGACATCCATGCACTTGTTATAATTTGAACCCCAATGGTTAATTATCAAGTCTTGAATTTGATGTCCATGATACCATAATTTATGTTTATTTGATCATCACAATTTGAACCCTAATGTTTAATTTTCAATATTTATTTTGATGTCTACACAACCATCACTAACGTTTGTATAACCATCACTGTCTGCTTGTTCAACTTTAAATATTTATATCTTGAGATAGAAAGCACGTCAAGATGCCATATTTTTAGGTGATGTTTTTGGCATTAAGGTATTTGATTTCATGTGATATTTTTTCCATGTGAGTATTTTTGATCACATGTATAATATGCACAAGTGAGTTGATCTATCTATTTCTATTTGACGTCCCATGATAGTCTAGTCCAGTTAGAGTTGTGTTATGAGCTTTTGCTTAATCCTATATAGCTTAAATAATTTATTAAGGAATATTCAAACTTTATCCATGACTCTAAACTACTCAGACACCATGAAAACCTACTACTTCTATTTAATGCTCTAAAATGACCCTTAGGTGACTCAAAATGACATATGGACTAATTAGACTATGACCAAGGATAAAAATATATAGAATAACATTAAATACAGCCTATAACATTATATTATACCCTTATATAATTCTTTACTATAGAGGGTTAACCATTTTGACTTGTGGTAAAAATGGTCAACATTATTGACGATTTCCTAGGGGTGGTATGTTTGTTATGCCATGACTAGTTGCCTAATCATGTCCATTGGATTATGGAGTAACAAGTGTAGCAGGTTTAACATGAAAATTACCTTTAAAAAACACACCAAACAACATAAAACTAATAAGAAACAACACATGAGACAAGAAACTAAGCAAAGTCATACTTGTGCTTCATAAGTACTTATGAAACAAACACACACACAAACCAAAATAACTAACCCAAACACTAACTTGAGATGAAAACTTCCTTTAGATAAAAAGGGAAGTTTGAAACCCCTCTTATCTCATGACATGAAATATTTAATGAGACATGTCTACTTTTAACCCTTGGCATTGATGACCCCATCTTATTCATGGTGTTTGCCAACTTCATTGGCATGATGTTCAATGAGAACCAAGTAGATCCATATAGGCTAGCTAAATTAACTCTTCTTGCATCCAAAAAGCCTCAACTTTATCATATGACTCCTCAAATTGGAAAATACCTTCAAGATATTGAAATATCTTCATTTTAAGCTACTAATTATCCTTGCTATCCTTATCTTTGAGAACCACCACCTCTTCAACTTTATCTTCTTGGTCTTGATGTTCTTAATGTATGAAGTCATCAAGCCTGTCTTCTTTCTACTCCAATATTTTTGAGAGTGGATTAATATCAGGTTGTGGTGTTAGCTATTATTCAATCTTAAAATCTTTTGCCTTAGATTCATAAGAGTCATCCATAGCTGCAACCTTTTTAACAATAGCTTCACTAGGTTCCTTCATGACTATAGCTTCTTGTATGGTAGATTGGTGTTCATCTTCATTCATCACATGCCACTCAACTTCATGATTGATTAAACACTCAAAAAAATTCTTGTTAGGATAATCAACAACCTCATGATCAGATATGCACTTCTTTGGAGGAGGGTAGACTTACTCAATTGCTCAACTCTTGACTTATGGCATTGAAATTTTTCCATAGGTCATTTTCATCCTCATGAATATAATGTACAAGGATTATTTCATCATGGACATAAAATAACTCAGTAGATATGGATTCTTTCACAAACACCTCTCCCTTCATGCTTTGACTGAGTTCCTCATGTACAACTGTAACCAAATATTCAATGTCTTTCTCTTCATTCAAGAAAGTACAATTGAATTTGTGTTCACCAAGGGGACTCTCTATGGTGATTTATTCCTCATAGTCATTCATGATATATTCTTGGTAGCTATGGCTTCAGCTTCTTCCTCTTCATTTGTTTTTCTCAAGATGGGCTCTTCCTCAAGAAGGGGTGAGGTATAAGGTTTATGAATAGGCTCATGATTTTGGGGTGAAGGAGAGGGTTTGTGAGTGTGTTTAGGAAAGAGGAATGCACTGATAAGCTCATAGGGAAGTGAATTTTTAGGCTAATTAGAAGGATAAACATCTAGATAAGTAGGAGATGCATCTTGCCAATATTCTCCTTAAGGATCTTCAATAACAACATATTCATCTTTGTGATATTTATCCTCCTACATACTTAGCCTTTCTATTGAGCATTTAATGCACTTATTTTCCAAGTCTATTTTTTATTTGAACTCCCATTGATTTCTTTCTATCTCTCCAAACATCTCCAACATCTGCATACAACTTTGGATAACATCTCTTAACCATTCTATGAGATGATCAAGGAGCACATCATACTCATCATCCCATGTTCTCATATCATATTCATTAACTAGTAATTGTGGTATGGATTCCAAAAATCACTTAATATAAGATAAAAATAATGGAGGGAGAGGGTAATGATGGGGATCAAGACTAGCTTCAACTTTTTGCATTCTAGTCTATTGGAATCTATGTTTTGCCTTGTAATACCTTTATGCACATTTTATTCAAACATCTAATTCCTCATATCAAGAATCTCCTCTTTAGGGTGATAGGCATCATGATATGATTTATGGGGCTCATATTGAGACTCATAGGGAGGCATTTATTGATAGGTTTCTTGGTAGCCTTCCTCATAGGGCTTTTTAACAATAGGGTGTCCATACAAAAAGGGAAATGGAGGACTATATGGCTACCATGGCTCATAATATTGAAATATATTTTATAATACTAGTTAAGAGTAAAATGTGGTTCATAGCAAGGTTAATAAGGAGGTTCATAATAGGGGTATTCACCATAGTTATTCATATCAACCTCATATGTCAAATGAGAGATAAAAATTGATCAAAATATTCAATAAGATATACCTAGGTTTCTTACAACCAAAAATTTTCATTCAAAGTCACCATTGGTGCTAACTTGCCTTATTCCAAAAGTTGATTAGAAGAAAGGTACACCAATAATCTTTTCACTCTCTTGGACCTTGGTCCTGCTGGGCATGCCAAAATTGTTGTCACCAAATATTATACCTTAGAAGAGGGTCTTAAATCATCTTCTATATTTTGTAAACATGGGAACACTTCCAAATATGTGGGTGTACCTATAGTGGAAGTGAGCCTCTAGATTTAAGGGCTTGCTCCCTGAATGTATCTTCAAGTGATTTCACCTATACTAATGATTGCTTGTATGGAAAAGAGTTATAATTTTCATGAATTAACATATTTTAATGGGTGATACACTAAGATTTTTTCCACATGACCATCACCTTTCATTCACTAATAAATAAATCATATAGACTAGTCTCAAAGTCCTAAAGGATTCTAATATGAGAGTTTCAATATAGAGGTGAGATGTATCAAGAAACACAAGGTAAATGAATAAAAGGGAAAATTTCACACTCCAAGGAAAATAATACACTTTCAGTTATATTAACACACTTGATTACACTCTATTGGCCTGTCAAAATGATATTTTATTACAGAATACTTGAAAGGACAAGAAAAACAAAGGATAGAATCATTAAACTTAACCATTCATCACTTTTCACACTAACGCAAGATATTCTTGAACTAAAAACTAGATTTCTTAAATTATTCTAAGGCAAAATGTGACATCAAACTAACAAGGCTTTGCCATACTAGGTGTGGTCTCAAATTACAAAGGCCAAAATGGTAGCTACTTATAACATTTGAGAAATAAGTGGGAAAAGAGAAGTCTAAAGGTCACTTGAATGCTTGCCATGTTGAGAGGACTTACATATGTAGTAGAATGAAGTAGGGTATAGACCATGTAAGGTTTGATAGGACAAATGGCCTCTAAGTTATGCAACTCATGAAATGTGGCTTGAAACTCCTTCTACCTACTTAGAAAACTGCCTTCATCATGGATCATCTCTCGAGCATTTTAAACATAATTGGAGAGACTTGACACATATGATATGATAGCCATAATATATTCTCCTAATTGATAACTATATTTTAGACACTTATTTTCACCATTTGTAGTCATTCATTAATTTCTTGGACTTCATTTTTCATATTTGGTAAACATTGTTCATCTCAAGTCTTTGATTGGGATTTCATGGTGGTGCATAAGTCTAAAGAGATTGATTCATAATAGAATCCTCAATCCTACATATCTACTGATGTGGAATTTCCTTTGCACATTTCTCATTGCATTTAAAACTATGCCTATTATTGTTTAGACACAGCCTCATCTTTTCTATCTAGAATTTAGTTGGATTTACTCTCTCGATATTATATGAAGTCTCTTTACTTCAACCTTCAATGTTAGCCATTGATCATTGATTTGGGGTCCTGATATTATGACATTGGTTAGCATTAAATTCAATCTGATCTCCTTGACCTTTGACTCTCACTCACACCATTGGATATGCTAGGTATGATTGAATGCATACCATTGATTTTTCCTGGACCCACTAACTCTATAGGTTGTCCTTGCACTATTAGATCTGGATGTACATTTGAATGCCAACCATTATATCTTCCCCCATTTGAATTTAAATGGTTATTTTATGTTATTTTATTTTGACATTTGTGTGCCTATCATTGAAGTTTGTGAGACTATCATTGATGTTTGTGTGCTCATCATAATTTGAAGCCCAATGGTTAACTACGTAGGTTTAATTTTGACATCCACACAACCATTATTGACATCTACATGATTATAATTTATTTTTGCACAATGTCATTGATGTTTATGCTCTCGTCACAATTTGAACCCCAATGGTTAATTATTGATCTTTATTTTGATGTTTGTGTGACCATCATTGATGTTTACATGACCATCACTATCTGCTTGTTCAATTTTAAAGATTTATATCTCGAGATAGAGCACTCATAAAGATTCCATATTTTTATGGTATGTTCTTAGCACTAAGGACATTTATTTCATGTGATCTTTTATCCATATGAGGCTTTTTGAGCACATTTATAATATGCATAAGTGAGTTGCCCTATCTATTTCTAACTAATGTACGGTAATGATCTGGTCTAGTTAAAGTTGTGTTATTATATTTTTATTAATCCTATATATTTCCAATAAGTTCTTAAGGCATATTCAAACTTTTTTCATGAATCTCAACTGCTTGGACACCATGAGAACTTGCTTCTTGCATTTATTGCTCTAAAATGACCCCTAGGTGACTCAAAATGACATATGTACTAATTAGAATATGACCAAGGCTAAAAACATATGTAATAACATTAAATACACCCTATAACATTATATTAGACCCCTATCCAAGTATTTACTATAAAGGGTTAACCATTTTAACTTGTAATAAAAATAGTCAACAGTACTCTCAACTCACATACTCCTCTAAGGATGTTTCCATACACTATTTTAAAAGGAATCAAACTTGTAATTTAGTTTAATGATTCATTATAAGACAACTTAGCTTAAACCAACATTAAATCCCACTATTTTGTCTTGTCACCAACTAAGCATATCAACAAATTATAAATACTATGATTTAGAACATCTATTTTCCCATCAATTTAAGGGTGATAGGTTGAACTATAGTCTAACCTTGTTCCCAAATTCTTTCATAACATCCTCCAAAATTTCCCAACATACTTTATATCTATATTTTATATAATACTCCTTGTCAACACATGCAATCTCATAACTTTTTGAAAAAAAAATTGAAATATGTGTGGAATCACTAGTCTTATTACATGATATAAAGTGATCCATCTTATAAAATATATAAATAATAAACTTTGTGGAATAATTACCTCGCTGTGTTCTTGGAAATCCAAGAATAAATTACATGCTTAATTTATCCTATGATTTATTATCAATAGGTAATCCCTGATACAAACTAGGATTCTGACTTTTTCCCTTAGTATGTTGGAAAACTCCACACCTATACACAAAATTATTCATATATATAATCATATGAGGCCAATAATACTTATCACCAACTATGCCAAAGTCTTATCATACCTAAAATAACTAACTATACCTACAATATGTTTTTCTTTTAATAAGTTCTCTCTCATGGAACCTTGATATATACACAACTTATTTCCCTTCAAAAATAATCCATCTTAAATCATATACTCTAACCATGGATTTATGTCTATGTTTTTTGCATTCATGCATCATGTCCATGCATCTTATAAATCAAAGTATTCATATAATTTTTTCATTGATTCAAATCTAATGACTTCTACCTTTAGCTCATTCACTAAGATATTGTCTACTTAGGTCATATGCTACCTTATTAGACTTTCCACTTGTATGGTTCAAGACAAAAGAATAGTTTTGAAAAAAAATAACACATTTCATGTGTCATTGATTTAACTTAACTTGTTTTTTTATGAACTGCAAAGTATGATTGTATGTGTACAAAAAAAACTCTTTTGGTAATAGATAATGTTGCCACTTCTTGATATTCTTCACCATTGCATAAAATTCTTGGTGTCAGGAATCTAGAACATAAATAGTTTTGATACCACTTGATAGGATCTAGGAAGCACAATTTATTACCATGTACAAGCAACTAAATGCAAAATTTAACCAGAAGTAACAAGTAACTAGAATTTAGAAATAACATAGAATATGAGAGACAATACCCAATTATATTAATACTCTTCCAGAAGGAAATACAACAAAGAAGATGCCACAGTCTTCTTCCTTACACACCTCTAGGGCTCCCACACCTCTAGGGCATAAACAATAAATCTCTTCAAGAGCTCACTCTCTCTATTACAGTCCCAACACACAACTCAAACACAGAGTTTGTGTTCACCTCCAACCAGTCAGTATCACTACTGCCAATACCACCAGTCCGTATCACTACTACCAGTACACAAGTACTCCATGTACTCCATGACCGAGTACACATCATACTCCAAGTACTCAACGTACTCCAAGTAGATCTCCCTTGATCTTGCTACCTATTTTGTTGCTAACCTCCCTGATCTTGCACACCTACAAATCTAGATCTCGCACGCACGCACACACACACACACACACACACACACACACACACACACACACACACACACACACACACACACACACACACACACACACACACACACACACACACATACACACACACACCTACAGATCAATGATCTTACTTACCATGTAGATCTCCAAACCTGGCCTTGCACACCTGTCGACCAAGATCATACACACATGAAGAACCCTTCTGATTCTCCAAACCAGCACCCCTATGGATCTTCTACCAGAACTTGCACAACCTGCAGCTCTACCTGATCATACACACTCGGCACCCCTATGGAACTAGAAGGAACACACCTTGCTCTCTTCACTCTGAAGGAGCTAACCTTGCTCTTACTCAACTAGCACACTTTACAATACAGCCCATGAGTCTATTATATAGATCTCATGCAAACAATAATTAGACATCCAATTACAATAATTAGATCCACAGCTCCAAGACTAAAATTAGCCTTTAACATGCAAAAAACTGATTTGTTAACAAACTATCCATAAAACTCATAGTTCCAAACCACACAGGAAACCAACGTCGGTCCCTATCTGGTTGAAGATGACCGATGTCGGCCGATCCTGACCGATGTCAGTTGCTCTGCTCACTGGATATGACTAACGTCGATTGATCAGACCAATGTCAGTTTCTCTGCAACTCAGCAACCTCTCAACAACCTCCTCCATGTCTACATCAGTGAAGCTTTTAGCTCCACAACCTAACACTTGGTCATAGATCAAATATTTCATGATAGATTCATTCAAATTCTCGCTCAAATAGGAAATGGGCTTACTCTCCTAACTATACACCACTCTTTTAGCTATTTTTCTTGCATCATAATCAACCTAAAATACTTTTCTAAAATATGGTAAGGCTAGCACTAGTTATTACATCACTTTCCTCTTCAAAAATTGAAAGTTATTCTCTATTGAAATAGTCCACTGAAACTACTTCTTATCTCCCTTCATAGTCTTTGTGATATGTGCACATATACCACTAAAAATTTTAATAAATTTTTTATAGAAACTTCCCAACCCATGGAAATTTCTTGCTTCAAAAATACTCTTTAGTGAAGGACAATCCACAATTTACCTCACCTTCTCAAGTTCCATCTTCAACCTCTCTTTTGAGATTACAAATCCCAAATATATCAGATCTTCTTGCATGAAGCTAAACTTCTTCAAGTTTACTAACAATTTCTCTTCCTTCAGCTTATCCAAAACCAACTTCAAATGCTTCAAATACTCATTCTTAGAATGAATGAAAATTAGTAAGTAATCCAAATATAATATCACAAACTTACCTATGAAAATCTTTAACATTTCATTCATGATTCTCATGAATGCACTTGGAACATTTAAAAAATTCAATGACATGACCAACCTATTATATCCTAATTCCTCACTAAGCATACTATTTGACTATCCATAGATATTTATAGTTAACACATTTGATTTGATTATATTTTTTACTAAGCTTTGATATATAATATTATGGGATATTAAGACATTGCTTAGGTACATGTTTGTACTAATTTTAGTTAGTGGTAGTGTGTGTTTAAATTACAAACATGTGGATATGGTATTTCAATTATATTTTATGTTTTATGGTTATCATGATGATATATCTAACTACATATTTTATTGTGAGGTTGATGTAGGAGAACCTATCCCTCAGAGTGTGATAGAGGGATAACATCATCAGAGAGGGTGTCATATATGGATACATCAAAGGATAACAAAGAACTAGTAAGAACCCTACACACACAATAGTAGTTAGCACATGGTAGAATGCATTAAAAATGGTTTGCATGTGGTGTGTTTATTTCTACTTGCTTTAGAAAGTTAATTTCTATGGTTTGCTAGTATAGTTCAAAAGCTTTATGAATTTGTGTAGCATAATTAGTTCCTTGGTCATTAATGCTTGTATAAATGTTCTTATCATAATTAAATTTAAAAATAAAAATTATTAATAATTAAGGAAATTATCATTTAAATTGTTATAACATTTGTGGATGTTAATTAAATTTAATAAAATTATGGAATTTTGATATTTAGTGTTAAATAAATAGAAAAAGAATTTGCCAAAAAAAGAGAAAAGACAATAAAAAATAAAAAGAAAATTAAATATTAAATTTAAAAAATCAAATATATTAAAAATAACTAAAAACTAAAATAAAAAAGAATCTTTAAAACAAAAAGGGGCTACGTCTATTTTTATAGAAGGGAAAAATAAGGAAGAGAGGGGCATCATAGAGTTTTAAGAAAAATTGGATTGGAGAGAAGCAAAAGAAGGGTGTTGCATAAAGAGACACAAAGGAAAAGAAAAGAAGTAGAGAAGGAAATCAACCACTTAATTTACTAGGTAGGCAATATTTTCAAATTTTAGAGTATGTTTATGTTCAAATTTTTGGGTGATTATATTCTTTGAATGTCTGCATGTTTTTCAAAAGTTTGTGATGCATATTTAATTTTAGAGGAATATAATCAATAGTGAAAATATAATGACTGAGATAATCTTAGTTAGTACTTGAACTTGAACAGAAAATAACCCTATAGGTGATTATCCTTTCTTCTTTAACTTTACATCTAGACTTGCCTTTTTTTGGATGTGACATTTTCCAAAATGCAATAGATGCAATAAATAAAATAAAATTTGTTTCCAAATAATTATCTATTTTCTATGATTTGAGAACTTATTCAATCTCAATAAGAGGGATGGCAAAACAAGAAGGCTATAGATATAGTGGAAGTTACTAGGAAACCATAAGCTATTCAATCTAGTTTTAATTATAATACATTTGGCATTTTCATGAGTATTTTAAAAGTAAACCTTGATTACGCCTTATTCAGAAGTGAAAAATTATTACATTAGTGACATAACTATTTAACCACATAATCTATTGAAAACACCATATCAAAGAAGAAAAAGCTAGTGTAGATTATTCTAGTAT